>CM057342.1:12874961-13474961 GCA_030015575.1 Agapanthus africanus | reverse complement strand
GGTGCTATCCGTCCACCTCTCCGAAAATGCCAAGTTGATTTATGACACCGTGTATCGAAGGTTTAAAAGGATGCGGCCGATTTAGCAGACTTTGTCAGATTCCCCCTCGTTGAGGGGTTTTTGATTGTGGGGACGCTCTTCCCTGTAGGCGCAAGCCCCTGCAGTTAATTACGCTACCGCATCGCGGTAACCACTTTCTCCTTCTCCAGATGGTCACTTCGTGTCGTGGGTGTTTGTTTTGTTTTTGGTTGCCCGTGGATTGTATACGGAGACTAATTTATGTTGTCACCCGTAGGGCGTAGATTAGTCCAAATCCGTATTTTTTTAGATTTGGGTTTTGGTTTGGGTTTAAGGATACGTTAGTCTCATTTGAGACTAAGATTAACTTAAACGTTTGTTAAGGATACGTTAGTCTAATTTTAGATTAAGATCAACTTAACATGATCATTTAGATCCAACAAAAGAGCATTTGGACTCTATTGTTTAGTTTAGGGACTGTTTACCGCCGGAAACCGGGAAAGACTGACGTCTTGCCTGAATCTGGAGGCAGATGCTATTTGGTTTTATCCGTCCACCTCTCCGAAGATGCCAAGTTGATTTATGGCACCGTGTATCGAAGGTTTAGACGGATGCGGCCGATGTAGCAGACTTCATCAGATTCCCCCTCGCTTGAGGAGTTTTTGATTGTGGGGACGCTCTTCCCTGCAGGCGCAAGCCTCTGCAGTTAATTACGCTACCGCATCGCGGTAACAACTTTCTCCTTCTCCAGATGTTCACTTCGTGTCGTGGGTGTTTGTTTTGTTTGTGGTTGCCCGTGGATTGTATACGGAGACTAATTTATGTCGTCGTCCGTAGGACATGGATTAGTCCAAATCCGTGTTTACTTAGATTTGGGTTTGGGGTTTTGGTTTAAGGATACATTAGCCGTATTTGAGGCTAAGATCAACTTAAACGTTTGTTAAGGATACGTTAGTCCAGTTTGAGACCAAGATAAACTTAACGGGATTGTTTAGATCCGACAAAAGGGCATTTGGGGGCTCTATTGTTCCAGTTTAGAGACATAGTGGTCCTTGTTTAATGTATGGCCGTCGGGACCCGTCACCTCTCTGACGTCGTTGAAGAATTACAACAAGTGTCAGAGGAGTTCAGAGATGTACCCTTGAACCAAAGTCAATTGGGGGATCTATAGTCCAATTTGGGACTAAAGTCTGTTTGAAGGTTTAAGGATACGTTAGCCGTGTTTGAGGCTAAGATCAACTTAAACGGGATCGTTTAGATCCGACAAAAGAGCATTTGGGGGCTCTATTGTTCCAGTTTAGGGACATAGTGGTCCATCTCCAGTTTAGGGACATGGTGGTCCATTTCCAGTTTAGGGACATGGTGGTCCATTGAATGTATGGCCGTCCGGACCCGTCACCTCTCTGACGTCATTGAAGGATTACAACGATAGGTGTCAGAGGAGTTCAGAGATGTACCCTTGAACCGGATGTAAATTGATTTAAGGGAGCAGTCTTGCTCAGTCAATTTAATTTGAGGACTTACGGCCAGGATTGGGCTAAGTCCAGTTGAATATGCTCAACGCTTTATTTATCTTTGGCCTATTAGGCCTATGCTAGGGCTTTGCCCCTGCACTGCATTTTATTTTGGCCTGTAAGGCCTATTTGATTTAGGCTTTGTCCCTTTATTTTATGACGCAGAGCATCTGTCTTTGTTTAGGCTCTGCCCTTTAAAATAATGCATGGCATTTTATTAGGCCTGTTAGGCCTTTTTTAATTGGGCTCAGCCCTTCCTTAAATAATGCAGTGCATTAATCATCTGACAATGGTCATGTGGCCTGTCAGGCGCTTTGCGCCAATGTGAAGGTGACACGTGTCACGCTCTGGTGAGCGCAAGCGCAGTGCGTTGCGCCAGTACGCTGTGTTGTTGCGCTGCTGACACGTGGCGCGCTCTGGTGAGTTGCGCCAATTTCAGAGAGCAATGCTCTATCTAAAAAGCGCATAGCGCAAGTGGTTTTGGAGCTGACACGTGGCGCTCTCTGGTGGCTTGCGCCAACCCAAGAGCGCAACAGTGCAGATTTTCAAGTGCAAGGCACTGTTTTAATATCTTGATCCAATTTTGGATTCAAGAAAAGAATCTTTTAAGATTCCAGAACCAGTGGTTCATAAAAAAGGCAATGACTTTGTTCTTATTATGTTTTTTATTGAAGATCTTTGATCTTGTTCTTAGATCAATGATCTTTTTAGAAGAAGTTCTTCTTTTTAAAAGGTTTACCTTTCTTTTTCCTTTTGAATTCTTCTTAAACTTTTTTAAGAGCTCTGTGAATTCTCTCTCTGTTTCTATGTTTTCTCTATGTTTCTGTGTCTCTCTATCTCTGTGTTGTGTTTTTGAGTTGGGGGTCTAGGGGCATTTATATGGTGCCCATTAATTTGTTAAATTTGTTAAAGAGATCATTCTCTGAGTGATTTGGGGAATTTTCCCCACCGTTAGATCTTTGATCCAAGGGCTTCTGTTTTACAGAAGACAATCTTCTTGTTTTAACAAGAACAGAAAGATCTTTCAGAATTTTAATTCTGTTCAACTGCGCTGCCACGTGTCGCGCAGAGCACAACGCAACTGCGCTGCCACGTGTCGCGCAGCGCAGAGGATCTGAAGCGTTGCTTCATTTATTTTAATTTTAATTTTCACTTTAATTTTCAAAATAGAGCTTTGCTCTGATTGGGGGAAACAGAAGCGTTACTTCGTTTCCCGCCTTGGAATTTGAACAGAGCTTTGCTCTGATTGGGGTAAACAAATGCCCCCCACCGTTGCGCTTATGCGGCCCCAAACGTGAGCGCAGCGGTGGCAGAATTCCAACCGTCGTGGCAACTCTTGGAAGTTGAAAGGGTT
Organism: Agapanthus africanus; assembly: GCA_030015575.1. Lineage (NCBI taxonomy): Eukaryota > Viridiplantae > Streptophyta > Magnoliopsida > Asparagales > Amaryllidaceae > Agapanthus > Agapanthus africanus. The sequence continues at coordinate 13,472,075 of CM057342.1, read as the reverse complement.
CTCAATACCTATAAATAGGACCTTTGGCCCTTCAACAGATGATTATCCTCTTCAAGATTTTTACTTTCAGAATCTCAAAGCCCTGCTCTTTATTTTCAAGAACTCCAAGAGTTAAACTCTTAAAACTTTTAGGTTTCAAGTACTCCAAGAGTTAAACTCTTAAAACTTTTAGGTAAATTTTTTAATTTAAATTAAATTAAATTAAATTAATTTTAATTGACAGAGCCTTGCTCTCAATAGATCCCTGATCTAAAGAAGACCCATTTAGGGTATCACTTAGCAGAGTTTTGCTCTAAAAGGATTTAGAGAGAACTAAAGATAACCCTATTAGGGTTCCATCATAAGGTTGTGCTCTTTAAAAGATTTTCCTTGTATTTTCTTAATTCATCGATGGAGCTTTGCTCCTTCCAAATCATACAAAAGAACTCTTAAGAGTTTTTTTCATGGATCTCGGAGTTTAAAGATGGCATTTTATTCCTCGATGCATTATATCGTTTTGCTTAATCAGTCTTTCTGATAATTTTGTTGATTCTCTTTCACAGAAACAATGGACGCCCATATGTACGATCTCGACGAGATCATCTCTTACGGGGACATCCGCCGACTCGGCCGTTCTCAAAATCGAGAATTCACAAACGCGGAGTGTGCTGAAATCATGAGCCGCTTCGACGCATATAATGGTCAACTTCTTCCCCGACGTTCCTCCCTCCTGAAGCTTATTGTGGGAGCCATCTGGGAAGCGCTTCCCCTATTCTGTTCCGGTGTGCCTCTTAGGGCGTTGGATGCCGCCGAGGATAAGGTGCACTCGGTATACCTGATGAACTTAATCTCGAAGAGACGGCGAGACAATCTTGTCGATCTCTTGCACCAGGCCTTTCAACAGTCCGCCATTCTTATTGCCTACCGGAGGGTGGAGGACATCAGCGGGGATCCCGACGCCCTTGCTCGCGAAAGGAAGCACACCAGGATGGTTCGCCAAGCTTGGAAAGTCTTGGATAAGGTCACTTTCGAGTTCCTCAATCCCTGTCCAGGATCTGAGGTTTTGCCATTGTAATCATTTGGACAATGTCTTTGTTTATTTCTTTATGATTGTAAGAACCCTTTGCAATATGAATGGAAAATTTCTATTTCATCTTGTCTTATTTCTCGTTCTGAGTCTTTTGCACATGCATGAATGAATGTGTCTCGAATGCTCGATCAAATGCAAATCGGATGTTCTTTCTTCTTTCTTTGATTATCAGCATGCTGTCTTAGTAAACATGGTCGATAGATGATAGAGCGAGCATCATGTATTGGCTTCTTTAAGAGGTGGTGATGGCTTAGGCCGCAGATTCAGATCTGCTACCTAAGACTTTTCAACTTTATGAGCCGTGAGGGTCCCACAAAGGCTTTTCTCCCTACGGATCGAGAGGATCTCGTAGGTGTATTTTCTCCTTAGGAATCGTGAGGATTCCTAAGTGCGTTTTCTCTTATAAGTCGTAAGGATCCTATAAGAGAATTTTTCCCTCTTATGAGTCGAGAGGACCCGTAAGCGGTTGTTTCCCTCCTTATCAAGATTTTACTTCGGAGAGTGTGACCCGTGAATAGTATGCAAGAGTCCGTTTTGGACCGACTTGCAGGGTCCCAGTGCTTAGGAAACAGGTTTTTTGATCCCCACTGCCTAAGGCTTTTCCTTACGAGTCGAAACATATCGAGTAGTTCTCGTAAGGACACTAATTTCCTCACGAGTCGAGACTAATCGAGCATTTCTCGTAAGAGTATCCTAACGTCACAGTTAACCTCTGCTCTTTACGACAGAGGTCCGTTAGGGTCTGTGGTACTTAGGGTTTTGGCCGTCGTACCGTCGCGTTGGCTGATATATTCCTCGATATGCAATCTTGCTGTACGAGTAGCCTTGCGATTGTCGTGTCTCTGATCCCTTCGGGGGCTGGACAAGACGTCTTCAAGTAATCTTCCCGGTAGTATAATTTTCGAAAGAGCAAGCGTAGGGATATTCCATGTTACTTTTTACTTGAGGTTAGGCTCATTTTGGAGAGCCCCGATGAGTCATAACCACTCCGCGCTGGTGTGGGATGATCTCCGATAGTCTTTCAGGCTTTATATGACTTGCCGTCAAGACCCTGAAGCTAGGAATTTAGCATTTGCTTCGTTTGCTGGCATTACGTCCTCTATATCGAGACGAATGTCGCGGTTGTCTCTAGGTTGTTGGTGAACCGTTGAGATTTGGAACTAGGGACTTCGCCGTGGCTCCGTTTGTTTGATTTTCGCGTCTGAACCCTGCTGGAGGAAGAACGCTGGGGTGACATCTCGTCTGCTGTATCGAGACGAACGTCGCGGTTGTCTCTAGGTTGCTTGTGAACCGTCGAGGTTTGGAACTAGGGACTTTGCCGTGGCTCCGCTGTTTGATGATGTTGCGTCTGCTGTGTCGAGACGAACGTCGAGGTGGTGACCATTCCGCACTGGTGTGAGACGATCTACGATTGTCTTTCAGGCTTTACATGACTTGCCGTTAAGACCTTGAAGTTAGGAATTTAGCCTTCGCTTCGTTTGCTTTGTCACCTCCAAATCCTGTTGGAGGAAGAACGCTGTCGTGACATCTCGTCTGCTGTATCGAGACGAATGCCGAGGTGGAGCTGGGATTTTGCCGTTACTCCGCTTGTTTGACCATGGGGTCTTTCATTGGCGTTGTATCTGCATCTTGATGGACTGCGAAGGAACGTCGTTGTTAACATCTTGTCTGCTGTATCGAGACGATTGTTGAGATGAAGCTGGGATTTTTCCGTCGCTTCGCTTTGTTTCGACCGCGAGGTCTTTTGTTGGCGTTGTATCTGCATCTTGATGGACTGCGAAGGAACGCCTTTGTTGATTCTTAGGCCGTAGACATTGCCGTTAAGATTTGGAACTAGGGACTATGCCGTGGCTCCGTTTCATTGCGACTCTGAGGTAGGTTGTTGACGTCAAGACCCTGAAGCTAGGGATCTTCCTTTTGCTCCATTTGTTGACATTGTGTCTGCAATATTGTGACAAATGTCAAGGTTGTCTCTAGGTTGTCTATGAACCGTCGAGATTTGGCTTCGCTTTCTGGTGGAGCCTGTTGGGAAGGTATGGTTCCCTCTTTGTTTGTACCCCTAGATTGTATACAGGGATCGATGTAATCTCACCTGTAGGGCAAAAAGTTTCATTCATCATTCATTTTTTTTGTTGGTATTTCCGCGATGCTCTATCATTTCAGCTTTTATATCGCGAAGGTCGCGATTGCCCAATCATTTCGGCTATTTTTCGCGGTGCCCAATCATTTCGGCTATTTATTTTATTTTTACTCGCTGCTTTTTATTGCGGGTTGCCTAATCATTTCGGCTATTTTTCTTTTTACTCGCTGCTTTTTATTGCGAGTTGCCTAATCATTTCGGCTATTTCGTATGCATACATTTTTACTTGCTGATTTTGTTGCAAGTTGCCCTATCATTTCGGCTATTTCATATGCATTTTTAGCTCGCTGATTTTTTATCGCGAGTGTGGAACTTGGAATCTGGTAGCAATCTTAGCATCAGCATCACTACAACTGGAATATTGCCAGGAGCGAATCATCATTTGCCTCTGTCGATGTCGAACAAAGGTGGCTTAGCAAACAGGGTTAGGATCCCGTCGACTAAAGCTTTGACTTCATGAGCCGTAAGGGTCTCATAAAGGTGTTTCTCCCTACGAGTCGTGAGGATCTCGTAGGTGCGTTTTCTCCTTAGGAATCGTGAGGATTCCTAAGTGTGTGTTCTCTTATAAGTCGTAAGAATCTTACAAGAGTGTTTTCTCCTTGCAAGTCGAGAGGACTTACAAGGGTTGTTCACCATATGGACATATCCCTAGCTACGGGTGGGACTTGATCAGGGAAATGTTTATTCGCGCCCGTGGATTGTATACAAGGGTCAGTATTGAGCCACTTGTAGGGCCATATCGAAGGTTGTGTGGGTTGCTTAAGAACAGGTTAAGGTTTCTGTAACTTAAGACTTCCAAATCTTATGAGCCATGAGGGTCCCATAAGAGAGTTCTCCTTACGAGTCGTGAGGATCTCGCAAGTGTACTTTCTCCTTAGGAATCGTGAGGATCCCTAAGTGTGTTGCTTCCCTGTGAGTCGTAAGGATCTCACGCGGGTGGTTTCTCCTTACAAGGTCGAGAGGACCCTGCAAGTGTCTCTTAACGAGTTTGCGCCCTTTCGGGTTTTCACAAACACTCGCCGGTAGTCCTGCAGTTTTTACTCACGGAGCCCTTTCGGGTTTTCATCCGTGCCCATTTTGCTTATGGACATACCGTTTTTTTTGTTTTGTTTTTTTTCTTTTTATTTATTATTATTATTATTATTTTTTTAACGAGGTTGCGCCCTTTCGGGTTTTCACGAACACTCGCCGGTAGCCCTGCTGTTTTTACTCACGGAGCCCTTTCGGGTTTTCATCCGTGCCCATTTTGCTTATGGACATACCGTTTTTTTTATTCTTTTTATTCTCTTTTTTTTTCTCGTCAGCCTGAGGATGCTGCGGTAGTAGTTTAAAGACGTTTCGGTCGCTAGCTAGTTTTAGGACGTAGTAGTCCGTCATTAATTTAAGGACGTTTCGGCCCGTCATTAGTTTAAGGACGTTTCGGCCCGTCATTAGTTTAAGGACGTTTTGGTCCGTCATTAGTTTAAGGACGTTTCGGTCCGCTGTCGCCGTATTCGAGGAGAATCTCTAGTTTACTGACTTTTCGGTCTATGGGGCTTTCCCTATGAATGAGCATGATGCCCCCGGCGTATCCATCTTTCTCGGAGCGTGCGGTTGTGGCGGGTTCACCTTCCAGTTTTCGGAGATGACAAACTTGCCCTGTTGGTATTGGTCTTCAACCCAGTTTTTGAAGACGTAACAATCCTCGATCAGATGACTTACCGTTTGGTGGTAAGGGCAATAATTGGGATCGTTGACATCGCCTGGCTGCAACGGACGTTTTGGATTCGGCAGATTGATGAGTCTATCGCGTACTACCAGCTCGAACAGTCTTCTCGTTTTATTTTGAGGAAACGAGTAAGGACGTCCTAGCCTTTCCTCGAGAGATATGCGTGGACGCATATTATTTTGACGAACAACCGGTCTAAGGCCACTCGACTGTTGTTGAGTGTTGGCGACGAAGGTCATTTTTCCCTTTCCTTTATCCTTTTTGTTCGCTCCGTCGTTTGCAGGTCCGAGATTCTTTCCGGGTAGTATGCCCTTGCACGGATGAATGTTCTCATAATTCTTCAATTCTTCAGAGATGGATACCTTGAAGAGAGGGTTGAAGGCTGTTTTTTCATCGGGGTCGTTCCCAAAGGTGAGAACTCGTGATCCCCCGGGCTCGTCCTTGTGATAATTGTCGGCGACTCTTTTATGCTCATCTGTCGTATTTTTTCGCTGTCTACGAGCTTCCCGCTTTGTTCTGTTGACGTAATGCCTGTGAGTGACATACCCTTGCCACCAACACTTAAAGGAGTCGCAGTCTTCAGTAGCGTGTGCGATCTTCTGATGATATAGGCAATAATAAGGATACATCTCTATTCCACCGAGAGTGTTTTCTTCAGAGGGTGGTAGCTTCATTCCCATTGATATAGCTTTAGCAAACCTTTTCCTCATCTTGAATTTGTTTTCATCGGCAGCGGATGTCTTTTGATTTGATGGGAGTGCCTCGACTCTTTCGTCCAGTCGGCGGTGTTTGGCTACTTCCAGTATGGCCATCTCACGCTCTTGATTGGCTTTAACTTTCAGACGAATCTCATTCAGGAAGGCATCGATCATCTCATCTGACGGCCGCAGACTTTCTGGTTCAGGGTCCGCCCTCGGTTTCTCGGCGCAAGGAGCCTCTTTATCATCCACCAATGAATGAGAGATCACATGACAAGTTGCCCCCGGTGCGTCCATCTTCTTTAGAGTGTGCGGCTATGGTGGGTTTATCTTCCACTTTTCAGACAGCGCAAACATGCCTTGTAGGTACTGGTCTTCAATCCATCCCTTAAAGATGAAACAATCCTCGATCGGGTGACTTACCATTTGGTGGTAAGGGCAATAATTGGGATTATTGAGATCGCCTGGCTGCAACAGACGTTTTGGACTCGGCAGATTGATGAGTCTGTTGTGCACTGCCAGCTCGAACAGTCTTCATGTTTTATTCTGAGGAAACGAGTAAGGACGTCCCAGTCTCTCCTCGAGGGATGGGCGTGGACGCACGTTGTTTTGGCGAACAACTGGCTTTGAGTTGCTCAGCTGTTGTTGAGTATTGGCGACGACGATTGCTTTCCCTTTTCCTTTCTTATTTCGAGAGTCTGGCTTTGGAGGAGATGGTCTATGACCCATTTAATCCATTTGGGCCAACTTGTCAATCAAGTCCTGGAAGGTGGTCGGCCTGAAGAACATCATGAATTGGGATATGGTCGCTTGCGGATCAAGGGTTCCCACTAACAGGCCTACTGCAGGAGCCTCTTCTATGCGTTGTTCGCATTTCGACCATAGGTTCCGCCATCGTGTTGCGTATTGGACCCACGTTTCGCCTGGCCTTATCCTGGCCTTAATCAATGCCGTTATCGGGGTGCGTTCGCTGGCGCTTGCGAAACGCTGGGTAAACAGCAGCTCTATCTCCGCAAATGTTTTGACAGAGTCATTAGGTAGCTCCGAATACCATTCAAAGGTTGTTTCTGCTAAGCTGCCGACGAATTGGCGAAGCAACAATTTGTTATCGCCTCCAGTATTGCCGCATAAGGCCCTGAATTGAGCGACATGCTGATGCGGATTCCCTGTCCCTTTATATACGTGGAACTCAGGGATCGTATATCCCGGCGGGTAACTGATTTGGTCATACCAGCTTGGATAGGGTCGTCCGGTTCTAACAATTTGCGCAACCGCTTCATTCGCTTGATGAACTCGTATTTGCTGAGCTATATAGTCGTCCAGTGCGGCCTTGGAAATGGTTTCCTCCTTGGCTGCTGAAAGGGCCGGAAGAGGATTAGATGTTTCCCCTCCGTCGTTTCCGACAATGATTGGAGGGACTTCAGCTGGAGGGGCGGCTGTAACATCATCCATACCATATCTTGGAAGAGGAGTGCCATTTGTTTTATATTAGCCGCTTGTTCTGCGGCTTCTTTGTCCTTCTTTTCGAGGACTCTACGTAAGAAGTCAGCATCGGTTTCTTGTTCGTGACGCTGCTCTGATGATACTTCCGAGCTTTCTTTTGGCTCGGTAAGTGTAGCCATCGCAGTCATCATTTCCTGAAGCTTCTGTTGCTGCTCTTGGGCTTTTGTCATGGATCGGGTGAGCGGTCGGTGACCCGTCGAAGCGCATCTTTCCTCCTTTCCGGAAGCCATATAAACAGTATGCACCAGCATGCCCCCAGACTTGGGGCGTTTGTGTTCAGTGCTTTTACGGTTCGCCATATTCACAGGGGCTTTTTGCGGCCTCCTTTTCTTTTGAGTGATTGGAGTTGAGGGGGCCGTTGTAGTGGGCACCCAAGTAGCTGTTGCTTTTTGTGGCTTGACGGAGTAATCCTTCTCCTGCCGAACCTTCATCTTTTTCTGTCGGCGGAGATAGTTTTCATCAATCACCGACTCTTGGACCTGTCGCCAGACTTTGTAAATTTTAGAGGGTAGCCGTTGAGGAGGTTGCTCTGGCTTCTTCTATGTAGCATTCTTCACAGGTGAAGGAATTCTCTTTAGCACCGCAGTAGGAGAGTTTCTGCGCACCCTGTTGAGTAGTTCAAAGCTGTTCTCGGTTGGAACAGCAGGATTGATCCCCACCGTTGGAGCTGGCAGAGTTATCCTAGAGGGGGAGTTGCCCCCAGCCTTCCTCACTTGGCGCCAGTGGCGACGTCGAGCGTGTCTTGTGGATGGAGTTGTCTCAGCCGTAGGGGTGACCTCCTCATGCCCCTTGCTTTGAGGAAAGACCGTTATTGGTGTTAGCCTGTCGAAAACTGACACCCGTTGAGAAGCAATGTCTAATCTGTCAAAGACAGACCTCTGAGCAGAGGAAGCAGCTTTGAGGACCTCGCCTGGAGCAGAAGCCGGAATGGCCATCCTTGTAAAAACTGACTTTTTGGAAGGAGGAGCCTTTCCAATGATTTCGTCCGCTTGAGCCGGGATAGCTATCCGCTTTGGGATGGCAGCTTCGGGTATCGCGGGTTTGCAGACGTTCTGGCCCTGTCTGTTGAAAACTGAGGTATTGAAGCTGGGCGACCCGTTGAGAGGGGTCGCGGCAGTGGTAAGCCGATCAAAGACCGACTTCTTTGGGGCTTCTTGCAACGTCATTGTGGCATTGAAGCTCAACGGTGGGAGCATGGTCCCGAAGAATAATCCAGTAGTGGCCTGAGTTACCTGCTCCACTGGCATCTTGAAAAGGGAGGCCGCTTGGGGCCCATAAGTCACTCCTCCAGCAAGGACAGAGCGAGAGTTGGAGTTGCAGGAAGTGCAGTTTGAAGCCATTGATCTTCTGTTTTCTGCACGGAGCAAGACACCAAATCTTAGTACCTCGAATCCACAGGTAACCACAGCAAACCGCGATTCGTTCGCGAACACGACACACGAAGTGTGGAGTGGAAAGAGGAAAAGGTCCCACCGGGCGTGCCAGAATCTGTTTACCGCCGGAAACCGGGAAAGACTAACGTCTTGCCTGAATCTGGGGGCAGATGCTATTTGGTTTTATCTGTCCACCTCTCCGAAGATGCCAAGTTGATTTATGGCACCGTGTATCGAAGGTTTAGACGGATGCGGCCGATGTAGCAGACTTCGTCAGATTCCCCCTCGCTTGAGGGGTTTTTGATTGTGGGGACGCTCTTCCCTGCAGGCGCAAGCCTCTGCAGTTAATTACGCTACAGCATCGGGGTAACAACTTTCTCCTTCTCCAGATGTTCACTTCGTGTCGTGGGTGTTTGTTTTGTTTGTGGTTGCCCGTGGATTGTATACGGAGACTAATTTATGTCGTCGCCCGTAGGACATGGATTAGTCCAAATCCGTGTTTACTTAGATTTGGGTTTGAGGTTTTGGTTTAAGGATACGTTAGCCGTATTTGAGGCTAAGATCAACTTAAACGTTTGTTAAGAATACGTTAATCCAGTTTGAGACCAAGATCAACTTAACGGGATCGTTTAGATCCGACAAAAGAGCATTTGGGGGCTCTATTGTTCCAGTTTAGGGACATAGTGGTCCTTGTTTAATGTATGGCCGTCGGGACCCGTCACCTCTCTGACGTCGTTGAAGAATTACAACGACAAGTGTCAGAGGAGTTCAGAGATGTACCCTTGAACCAAAGTCAATTGGGGGATCTATAGTCCAATTTGGGACTAAAGTCTGTTTGAAGGTTTAAGGATACGTTAGCCGTGTTTGAGGCTAAGATCAACTTAAACGGGATCGTTTAGATCCGACAAAAGAGCATTTGGGGGCTCTATTGTTCCAGTTTAGGGACATAGTGGTCCATTTCCAGTTTAGGGACATGGTGGTCCATTGAATGTATGGCCGTCGGGATCCGTCACCTCTCTGACGTCGTTGAAGGATTACAACGATAGGTGTCAGAGAAGTTCAGAGATGTACCCTTGAACGGATGTAAATTGATTTAAGGGGGCAGTCTTGCTTAGTCAATTTAATTTGAGGACTTACGGCCAGGACTGGGCTAAGTCCAGTTGAATATGCTCAACGCTTTATTTATCTTTGGCCTATTAGGCCTATGCTAGGGTTTTGCCCATGCACTGCATTTTATTTTGGCCTGTAAGGCCTATTTGATTTGGGCTCTGTCCCTTTATTTTATGACGCAGAGCATCTGTCTTTGTTTAGGCTCTGCCCTTTAAAATAATGCATGGCATTTTATTAGGCCTGTTAGGCCTTTTTTAATTGGGCTCAGCCCTTCCTTAAATAATGCAGTGCATTAATCATCTGACAATGGCCATGTGGCCTGTCAGGCGCTTTGCGCCAATATGAAGGTGACACGTGTCACGCTCTGGTGAGCGCAAACGCAGTGCGCTGCGCTGTTGCGCTACTGACACGTGGCGCGCTCTGGTGAGTTGCGCCAATTTCAGAGAGCAATGCTCTATCTAAAAAGCGCATAGCGCAAGTGGTTTTGGAGCTGACACGTGGCGCTCTCTGGTGGCTTGCGCCAACCCAAGAGCGCAACAGTGCAGATTTTCAAGTGCAAGGCACTGTTTTAATATCTTGATCCAATTTTGGATTCAAGAAAAGAATCTTTTAAGATTCCAGAACCAGTGGTTCATAAAAAAGGCAATGTCTTTGTTCTTATTATGTTTTTTATTGAAGATCTTTGATCTTGTTCTTAGATCAATGATCTTTTCAGAAGAAGTTCTTCTTTTTAAAATCTTTACCTTTCTTTTTCCTTTTTGAATTCTTCTTAAACTTTTTTAAGAGCTCTGTGAATTCTCTCTCTGTTTCTATGTTTTCTCTATGTTTCTGTGTCTCTCTATCTCTGTGTTGTGTTTTTGAGTTGGGGGTCTAGGGGTCTTTATATAGTGCCCATTAATTTGTTAAATTTGTTAAAGAGATCATTCTCTGAGTGATTTGGGGAATTTTCTCCACCGTTGGATCTTTGATCCAAGGGCTTCTGTTTTACAGAAGACAATCTTCTTGTTTTAACAAGAACAGAAGGATCTTTCAGAATTTTAATTCTGTTCAACTGCGCTGCCACGTGTCGCGCAGCGCAGAGGATATGAAGCATTGCTTCATTTATTTTAATTTTAATTTTCACTTTAATTTTCAAAACAGAGCTTTGCTATGATTGGGGGAAACAGAAGCGTTGCTTCGTTCCCGCCTTGGAATTTGAACAGAGCTTTGCTCTGATTGGGGTAAACAGGGACATTGCGGTCGATTACCAGTTTAAGGACATTGTGGTCCAATGTTAGTTTAAGTACATATCGGTCCAAGGTTAAGGACATCATAGTCCGTAAAGGTTAAGGACATCATAGTCCATGGGCTTAAAGACCCCACAGTCCAAGATTAAGGACATCATAGTCCATGAGTTTAAAGGACCCCACAGTCAAGGTTAAGGACATCATAGTCCATGAGTTTAAAGACCCCACAGTCCATGGAATGTCTGGTTGTCGGGACCGTCACCTCTCTGAAGACGTTGAAGGATTACAACGATAAATATTATAGGAGTGAAGAGATGTACCCTTGAACCAAAGTTGATTGGGAAATCTGTAGTCCAATTTGGGACTAAGATCAATTAATTAGATTGTGAGCATATTGGCTCAGTTAAATCTGAATTGAGGACTTATGGCCAACTTGGGCTAAGTCCAATTAAGTTTGAAATGTCGGCCCTTTGTTGGACTGTTGAACATTTGTCTGGGTTCAGCCCCCCCCCCAATTATTTAGCGATGCTAAACAGGGGTTTGGAGGCTCTGACAACTTTTTGTCTTTGGTTGAGCACTAACCATTCATTATGGCTCTGGATTTTCAAGGTTCATTTGAAGGGGAGATTTGCCTCTAGAAAACTTAGCCAATTTGGGCTAAGATTGACTTTAAAATAGTGTTAAACACTAGAGAGTATTTGGCTATCACGTGCCCCCACGTGATGCGCTGAAAATAGTGTTAAACACTAAGGCCGAAGCGCTTAAAGTAGTGCTAAACACTAAACTTGAATTGGTCACGTGGGGTCACGTGAGGTATCTGAAGATGGGGTCAGACTTCCTTTATTTTGTTCTCAGAATATTCAGATAAGTGTTAAACACTTTTAATCTTTAAGGTCGTCACGTGTGAGCACGTGATGGGCATCCATCCACTGGATATTAAAGAGATCTGTTAGGGGTCACGTGGGGACACGTGAGGGAGCCCATAAATTGGTATTGCCTTTGGATTTGTTCTCTTTTGTTTTGAGGGTCACATGGGAGCACGTGAGGCATTGCCTCCAGACTTGTTCTTTCTCATTTTTAGGAGTCTGTTTAAGGGGCATGTGGGAGCACGTGAGGCATTGCCTCCAGACTTGTTCTTTCTCATTTTTAGGAGTCTGTTTAAGGGTCACGTGGGAACACGTGACCATGTCTCATTCTTTCCTTTCTACTCATTGAGGATGAGGGTCACGTGTTACCACGTGACCAAGTTCTTTACGTACATGGAGAGCTTTAAGTCTTTTATTTTAAGAATTAGATTCTTTTATAGGGTTAAACCCTAATTTCATTTTAGAGGAATTAAATTCCCATGTGTTTTGAAAGAATTAAATTCTTACGTAGGGTTAAACCCTAATTCTGTTTAAAGGAATTAAATTTCTATGAATTTGGAAGAATTAAATTCTTATGTAGGGTTAAACCCTAGTTTCATTGGGAGGAATTAAATTCCTATGGGTTTGGAAGAATTAAATTCTTATGTAGGGTTTGGGGGAATTAAATTCCTTTGAGTTTGGGGGAATTAAATTCCTTAAACTTAAATTCTCCCTCTAAGTTTTGGATCTGCATGACAGAATCTTCCCGATGAGAATTAAATTCTCAACTTGTGGGGAGATCTGCTTCTGCAGATCTTCAACCAAAAGAAGAATTAAGTTCTTATTCAGAAGAGTTAAACTCTTAATTTGATAATTAAATTTTCTTTTATTTTATGGAGCTTAGATCTCTTTCCCCTTTCTCACCTAGGCTTTCTTTTCTCTTCTGAAGAAAACTTCTTTTCTCTCTTGAGAATTAAATTCTCCTCTCTTTTTTCTCTCTTTTGTTGTATATCTCCAAAAAAGTAGTCATTTCTCTTTTCTTCTTGGCTCCTATTTATACGAGAAAGAAAAGAATCAAATTGTTTAGTGAATCTTTCATTGAAAGATTTTTGTTGTTTTTGTAACCAACATGATCTTGTAGATCACTCAGTGAATTTTATTCATCATTGGATTTTTAATCCAAAAGATATTTTTTCTGTTATTCTTGGTGAATTTCAGGAAAATCTTTCCTTGTATAAAATCTTTCCATAAATTGGTGATTTTTAATCACCATTGGATTTTTATTCCAACGGTGCTCCTCTTTACAGAGTGCAATCTTTTTGTTTGGAAAGATCTAAATAAATATTAGGGTTTTTGATTTCCTTTAATTTAGAATTTAATTCTATTAGTTCAGAAGGTTTAGATGCCTATCACGTGTGAGCACATGACCCCACTGTTTAAGCTTTTAGCCAGAATTTAATTCTGTTGATTTTAAAGCACTCAGGAATTATCACGTGTTAGCACGTGACCCTTGGTCACGTGTGAGCACGTGATGCCCCACTGGGGTTTTTCTTTGTTATTTTATTATACTTTTAATTCTTTTTAGTGGGTTTAAAAGGCCCATCACGTGTTGGCACATGACCCCATTGATTGATTATTTGATTAGAATTTAATTCTATTAATTAAGAGCTTAGGAACTCGTCATGTGCATTTGATTAGAATTTAATTCTATTAATTAAGAGCTTAGGAACCCGTCACGTGTCTGCACGTGACCCCCGATCACGTGTAGGCACGTGATGCCTCATAACTTTTGATCCCAGATGAATTATGAGGCCCATAATATATCAAATCGAAGGATTTTTCGAGACACTTTCGATACCATCAAAATTTAACTGTTTCACATTTGGGAGTTTGTCAAAAAACAGCCCGGAAAATACTGGTTCGCATTTTTTTAAGCGTATCACTGCCATTTGATACCTTGGGCTCTTTTGCGCAGAAATTTTTGACGGGAACAGCACTCCTCCGACCACTCGAACCTCGGGATTTTCCTCAGAGCTTTAAAGAACGGGAGGCATTTCTCCCCCGACCTGGACATGAAACGGCTCAGAGCGGCGACTCGTCCCGTGAGTCGCATGATCTCGACGTTGGTCTTGGGCGCGGCCATGTTGAGGATAGCGTCGATTTTCTCTGGGTTAGCTTCGATTCCACGGCGAGTGACCATGAAACCGAGGAACTTTCCCCCGGTGACTCCGAATGCGCATTTGGCGGGGTTTAGCTTCATCTTGAACTTGCGGAGCACTTCGAAGGCCTCACCCAGATCCCAGGCATGGTCGGCCGATGAGACGGATTTGACGAGCATATCGTCAACGTAGACCTCCATATCCCTGCCGATCTGTGGCTTGAACATGCGATTGACCAACCGTTGGTACGTGGCCCCGGCGTTCTTGAGGCCGAAGGGCATCATCCTGTAGCAATATACCCCCAGGTCCGTTGTGAATGCGGTGAGATCTTCATCTTCATACGGATCTGATTGTAGCCGGAGAAAGCATCCATGAATCTCAACAGCTCGTGGCCGGCCGAGCTGTCGACGAGCTGATCTATCCGAGGGAGTGGATAGTTGTCCTTGGGGCAGGCCTTATTGAGGTCGGTGAAGTCGACGCACATGCGCCACTTTCCGCTTGACTTCTTGACCAGAACTACGTTCACCAGCCACTCCGAGTAGGGTACATTCCTGATGAAGTTGGCGGCGAGAAGTCGATCAAACTCATCTTCGATAGCCTTCTGTTTGACCGGGGCGAAACTTCGCTTTTTCTGTCTGACGGGTCGGGCCGCAGGATCAACCCCGAGCTTGTGGGAGATGATTTTGGGGTCAATCCCAGGCATGTCAGCAGGCGCCCAGGCGAAGACGTCGGAGTTATTTCTGAGGAATCTGACCAGGTCATCTCGTTGAGTCCCCGTCAGGAGTGATCCGACCTGGACGGTTTTTCCCTCGTCCCCTTCCGTCAGGGGCACCTCGGTCAGTGGTTCGACCGGCGTCCCCCGGACCTTCTTCCACTCGTCTTGGGTGTCTAGAGAACCCTTGACGTCATTATTTACCTCAGCGTCGTCGGCCGGCTGCTCGGACGAAGATGTTTCGGTAAGGCATACCTTCGGGGCTCGCTGGTTCTCGTAGACCCGACCTATCCCGCCCCGATCGAGAGGGAACTTCATCGCCAGGTGGTAGGTCGATATCTGGGCCTGGAGAGAGTTCAGCGTCGGGCGGCCGAGGAGAACGTTGTAGGCCGATGGGGCCTTTGCTACGATGAAGTTCACAGGCAACGTACGGGTGCGGCCGGGCTCCCCGACGTTGAACGGCAGGGTGACCACCCCTTGCGCCGGGATGGAGTGGTTGGTGAACCCTGAAAGGACGTGGGAGGTCGGTTTCAAGTCTGCTGGGGTGAGCCCCATGCGTAGAAAGCAGTCGTGGAAGAGGATGCGTGCCGAGCTGCCCGAGTCGACTAGTATCCGGTGGACCTCGTACCGGTGGATTCGGGCCGTGATCACCATAGGGTCGTTGTGGGGCATGGATATGCCGTGGAGGTCCCCGTCGCCAAAGGTGATAGGCTCATGGACCCTGGCCTTTTTGGTCGGGCGGCCGTTGGCGTTTGTTGCCAGCGTGGGGTGCCGAGTCTCGCAGGAGCTCGACTGGCCCCCTGTTGTCATGACCATAGTTCTCGGTGGGCCCCGGTTTCTTCCGGCGAGGTCCCTCGGGCCCTGTGGCAGGGTGGCCCTCGAGCTGCCTTGGCGAGCTTCGTGGGCGCGGCCCCGTCAAGGGAGGGGATGCCGGTCATGCCTGGAAGCAGGCGAGCTGACCGCCATCGCCTTGATGAGGAAAGGGGGGCGACAAGGCTCGAAGCGAGGCTCTCCGACGTGGGACTTCGAGGTTGAATGGGAAGGATCAAGGGGCCTGCGACCGCCGGAGTCCGTGAGGCGGTGGCCGGCGGAGGCGTCGTCGACATTCGGTGGATCTTCAGGATGGTCACTTGCCATGTGGATGAAGATTGAAAGGCCAACTTTGTTTTTTTTGTGGAGTTTCGTTTTCCCACAGACGGCGCCAACTGATGGAGGTCCTTTTCGGGTCTCCCTCAGATGTTGTCTTCCGTCGATCTTCTGGTGGATTTTGAAGGTGATCTCCTGCTGCGTGTGGGTCTCAGTGGGTTTTGAGGAGATTGGTGATTTGAGGAGTTTAGCATCGAGTACCTGCAAGAAAGTCCTGGTGTGGTTTGGTACCACCGAGGACCCTCCGACGATCAAGTTAGTACAAGATCCGAGCAGAGTAACGGCTAAGTGGAGTAAAAATTAGCTTACTTGACTCCTCTGTGATGGGGGTTTATATAGTGGCGGCAGCACGCGGTAGCGGGCGCGAGAATCTCGCCGGCAGTTACACTCCCGACGTCACGCCCGCGTAATGAGCAGATCACCCGTTAATGGGGATCGTGATGGCGTGGAACGTGAGATGTTGCTGGCGGAGAATCTGCGCATGGCGAGATTTGCGGAGCGTGGGTTACGCTTGTGAGTGGTGGAGTTGGTCGGTCGGAGGGACCGAGGAAGATGACCTCGGCAGGGAAGCTCGGGAACGAGCGGGAGGGCCGAGGAGTCTTGGTCCTATGGCGGCTCGGGGCGAGCTGAGAGACCGAGGATGCCAATTTGCAGAGGATCCTGAGGAGAGCCGGCTTGTGCTTGCAGTTCGGGTACAGGGTGGCCTGGTTGGCCCCTGTAGGCCCTTTTTTCTGAGTTCCGGGACACGTCATCTGTCACGTGTCCTGATCTAAGAGCTCGTCAATATAGAGCATCATCACGATTACTGAAGGAGGCGGCATAAAAAAACATCAATTGCACTTTAAATATATGGTTGGAAATGCATTAAAAAAAGAGTTCTTTCTTCCTTTCTTTCTGTTTTTGCCCAAAATGAAAAAAGAGTAGTTTCAGTTGCATACAGTTTTTAATGCATTTGTTGAGAGATTGTTGCTAACAGCAGCTCTTTAAATATCAAGAGTTGGATTTCGCGCCAAAGCCGGAGATTTATTTATTTTACGACGCGGACAAAAAAGCTGTTCATTTTCTATTTTTGGCATTTTTTAATTTATATTTACTTTTGGGGGAAATCTCCATCGGCCATTTTATTTTAGTAAATCAAACTAAGTCTCCATTTGATTTTTAAAAACAAAAAATCAAGGAAAGAGAAAAGGAAGAGGTACCCCTTTTTAATTTTTCTCTGCTCTTTTTTATTTCAATTAATGTTGATAATTTTTTTATTGGTATTTTTTGGCCGGTTTATATCACTATTCTGAATATATGGGTTTAATTCAGCGAAATTTTTATCATCTCAATGCCCCCATCCAATTGGTTTTTCTTCAAAGATGAGATGTTGACCTACGGTTTCGTCTAGGGTTTTCAATTCGACTGAGAGCGAAGCCAAGTTTTCTTCATTAAATGTCATAAATTAATTGATAGATTCTAATGAATAGTAGAATTATGTTTCTTCCTTGAATTTATATCAGCTTAATTTTTATTGTTTTATTTTTTTTGTTTATATCAGCTTAATTTTTATTGTTTTATTTTTTTGAAATAAGAGAGACACAAAGACTAAAGTTGGGGTAAAGATCGAATCTTTGCAGCCATCAGCCTATCAAAATGGGGTGCTGAAGCAAGGGAATGCTGTATTTGTCTTTGTAAGTTATTGTAATGTTTTTTGTTTTGATTTTTTAAATTTGGGTTTAACAATCGAGAAATTTTAGTCCTATCCTATCAAAATGAGGTGCTGAAGCAAGGGAATGCTGTATTTGTCTTTGTAAGTTATTGTAATGTTTTTTGTTTTGATTTTTTAAATTTGGGTTTAACAATCGAGAAATTTTAGTTCTATTTTCACTTTTTGTTTGCTTGCACGGATATAATATTTAGCCGACTAAATTTCATGTAGGTAGAACAAAGTGGGGAAATGGTTGGAAATTCCTGTGTGATTTAGTTGCTTGAATAATGTGTAGAATTGTTGTTATTTTTTTTTCTTATACATCTAATGCTAAATATATTGTAGGGAAGAAGATTTGGAGAATTTGTTTTGAACAATGATTGGAAATTGATTCTACTCCTTCATGTATCGAGAAAACGCAGAAAGGGAAGAAGCAGAAAAAGAGAGTTCCATAAGAAACTAAATGTCGGATTCCTCTTCCTCTCCTTCCGGAGAGAATTCTCCTCCATCCCCGAGTTCCAATTCATCCCCTCCTTTCGACAATTCCGATAACTCGCCCTCACCACCTTCACCCGGTTCGAAATCCCCGCCTACGTCAAGTTCCAATTCTTCACCATCTTCTTCTAGTTCTATATCCCCGCCTTCACCAAGTTCCAAATCTTCACCACCTTCCAGTTCTACATCTCCACCTTCGCCTAGTTCTCAAACCCCGCCTCCACCAAGTTCAAATTCTTCACCACCTCCTCCTAGTTCTAAATCCCCACCTTCGACGAGTTCTAATTCTCCACCACCTCCTCCTAAATCAAACTCACCCCCACCTTCCCATTCAAGTCCTCCCCCACCGAGCTCTAATGGGCCCCTTCCCCCACCTATGTCTCCACCCCCTCCTCCACCAAAGTCTACTTCTCCGCCACCGCCTCCGCCACCAAAGTCTACTTCTCCGCCACCGCCTCTGCCACCACCAAATGATCCCCAGCCTTCAATCTCACCAAACAATCCACCTCCTCCAGAACCTCAACCGCCGCCTCAATCCAATTCATCTCAATCGACCGATTCTCCCCCTCCTCCAATTATCGTTGCATCACCACCAATGCCAAATAGTTCTCCACCTAATACAACATCACCTAGTGAAATCACACTTCAAAATCCACCCCCATCATCTTCTTCGGAGCCCACAAAAACCTCTCCAAGGGATCCCCCCTCGTCTTCTTCAACCCAGGATTCCGCCCAAGATCCATCGCCCTCGAATACTAATGGCAATACACATGTAATTATTTTCACCCTTTCGGTAGTGGTAATCGTGCTATGTGCCATCATCGTGATCAAAAAGAGAAAGCGAAGATACTACGTCATCGACTATCACCCTCCGGTTAGCAACTCAATACGATCAGGTAAGATTGGTTGTTATAATTTATAAGTTACACGTCCGGTTTGTTTGGTTGGGTGTCGTTGGAGCTCAGGCAGGTCCAACTACACCAAAATTTCAGAACAGATATTTGTTTTAAAGCAGTTGTCCCAACATGGCGTGCTAACAACAAGTCAGCAACTATAGTTGGATCTAGATGTAGATGTAGATGTAAATGCATCGCGTCTCCAATTACAAGCAACGAAGCACACCCTTATATATGATTTGCTTTATATGTTTTGACAATGCTAACTCATTGCAGACGGAAGTTACTTCGGACAATCAAGCCAAATGTGGGGTCCAACTTGTTCCAGTTCATATCAATCGCAACAACACTCGGGATTTATGGATGGAAGCAATAAATATGGGCATTATTCAGGGAAAATAGAGCCTAATGTATCAAAGGCATCGTTCGCCTATGAAGAGTTGATGGATGCGACCGATGGATTTTCTCATGAAAATATGATTGGTGAAGGCGGTTTCGGATGCGTGTACAAGGGCGTTTTATCAGATGGGAGAAAAGTTGCTGTGAAGCAACTCAAAGCTGGTAGTGGACAAGGGGAGAGAGAGTTTAGAGCAGAAGTCGAGATCATTAGTCGAGTTCACCATCGACATTTGGTTTCTCTTGTGGGATACTGCATTGCTGAAGATCATCGCCTTCTTGTTTACGAGTTTCTTCCGAATAATACTCTTGAGCACCATTTATATGGTAAAATTTTAATTTAGAGTAGGCTTAATTCCAAAGGGCTACCAAATTATTTGCCTCGGTTACGAGAAACTACCAAATTCTCTAAAATTATGAGAAACCACCATGCTTTGATAGATTTGCGGTAGTTTCTTGCAATTATTGCTAACGTTGCATCTTATTTATGGTTGTTTTTTTTTGTAGTTTTTGAAAGTTTTGTGGTAGTTTCTCGTAGACTAAAGTATTTGGTAGTTTCTTGGACTTAAGCCTTTAGAATATTTGGATTCAAATTAGTTTGGCAAAGATTAATTTGGATTCCATGGTTACTGATTAGGGAAGGGTTTGCCTGCTCTTGAGTGGTCAAAGAGAATGAAAATTGCTATTGGTTCTGCAAAGGGGTTGGCATATTTACATGAAGATTGTAAGTAAAATATGCTGTAATTTTCCTTAATTATATCATCTTTTTTCCTAGTAAATGCTTCATTTATCTGATCTCGGTTAGGTTTCTTATTATGTGTTCAGGCCATCCTCGGATTATTCATAGGGACATAAAATCAGCTAATATACTCTTGGAAGATACTTTTGAACCCCAGGCATGGATTAATTCAGCTTGAAATCACACTAGATATTACTTTGAGTATCAATTGTCAAATGATTATTAATGTCCTCAAGTCTCAAATAAATTTTAAATGTCGACTTTTCTGAATATAACAATAGGTTGCAGATTTTGGGCTAGCTAAACTTTCAAATGAAACTCACACCCATGTATCTACTCGTGTTATGGGTACATTCGGGTAATTTTCATAATTTCAAGGATCTATATCATTATCTTTTTGATATCTATATGCATATAAAAGGCATATTCATAATTATCACTAAGATGCATGCACGTTGTGATTCTCAGATATATGGCACCGGAATATGCATCGAGTGGAAAATTAACCGACAGATCCGATGTGTTTTCATTTGGAGTTGTGCTTCTTGAGATTATAACAGGACGCAAACCTGTAGATACAACACAACCTTTGGGTGAAGAAAGTTTAGTCGAATGGGTAATGCTCAATCTCTTCTATCTTATATTTCATATAAATATATATTTTTGGTCAGTTTGGACATTGGATGTTTCATACCTTTATTGGAATCTTTTAGATATAATAGCTCGATAATTGTACTACTGTATGCTTGCTTTATATAGAAAATTTCTGATTTCATTTGAGATACGTCTTAATACAATACCATGGTCTTTCCTCAATTTTTAGGCCATTGAAGATCATATACCATTCATAGTAGCTTTGTAACCTTGCTACTCGTCTAATTTAACTGCACAGGAAACTTACACATCCATTCTCATTTCAAGTTCACATATAAAAGTGTAGTTTCCTAACAAAAAAGAAAAGAAAAGTAAAAGTTCATAGTTTTCTATAATAAATTAAATGCATGGTGATTTTTCTGCAAAGAGGTAAAACTAAATCTACATGCTAAGTTTTCTAAAACTTCGTCTTGTATTTATACATTTCATTCTATCTTTTCATTGTACCACCCTGAATTGCTGTTCTGTAACATATATCCTAGAGAATCACCTATGCTAGTAGTTGGTATCGTGATATGTTGCATAGAATCGATCGCCGACAGGTTATTATATTCTTGTATAGTTCGTTGCTACCAATTTTTCCAGACACAATGCCCAATTATGGTGGCTTCTCTATCATAATGGAAGACACAAGGCATTGCATCCTTCTCCACTTCACAATTTTCTAACCATCGTTGTTTGAAAAGAGGAGATAGAAATTAATTATTTGTTCCAAATGGATGGTTGATTGTAGTATGAAGTTTATGAAGGACGATGAGAAGTAGCCAAATATCGCTTGTAGCTATATTCATCTTCTATAAATTGCACCATTTCCGTTACCTTTTTCTCTTTTATTGGCCCCTGTAAGGATTATATCATATATAAATGATTAATGGATGGTAATCCTCACAGGCTCGGCCAATCCTCGTCCGTGCGCTCGAAACAGGGAATTGCGAAGAGATAGTGGACCCAAGACTTGAGAACAATTATGACAGGGTCGAAATGATGATAACGATAGAAGCAGCAGCTGCCTGTGTTCGCCACTCTGCTCCTAAACGACCTCGCATGGTTCAGGTGACCAATTTTAAGCCTTTACCGAGCATAAAAATTGCAATATATGCTTGTGCGTGTTCATGGATCCTTGATGTTATTTGCTTGTTGTTGCAATATCTTGTTATTGTGTCCATTGACATCTCTGTTAGATATATCTTACTTTAGTTTCTTGTGCATATCTCTTGTGCAGATTATTCAGAATTCTGAACTGAGCAATTTCATGAATTACAGAAGTTACCTTGTAACTAAGTCCTTCAGAAAAGCATATCTTTTGGCTTTTTAATGCTTTTACATTTTGTTTGTTGTTATTCTTGATTTGTAAGATAGTTAGCCACACAGTCTAGCATCTTTACAGTTTATACATGTATTCCTAAAGATGTGATGTTTTCTATCTTATAAAAGTGACAACATTGTAGTTCATGGAGCCATGGATAGGAGTAGACCTAAGCGGGCATGGATAGAGACAATTGAAACAATATGTCAATTGTTAATTTAACCGAGGAGATAGTCCTGAATAAAGCAGAATGGAAGAAAAGGATGCATAAAGCCGATCCCAAAACTTTGGGATGTAGGCTGCTTCTTGTTGTTGTTGTCATCGTCGAATTATGGTTATTGTCATGCCTGTAAATTGTAGCAATCTTCCACATATATCTCTTTAGCTAAATTGCATGTAACCTCCCTGACCTTTTCCAATAGGGAAAGGAAGCATCCTAACATTTAAAGCCTGCACTTACCTTCAACTTCAAGAGGAGTTAGTTTTCTATCTCAAACTAACTCGTGTGCCCTTGCACAAGATTTTTTTTCCTTCAACCCTTTTTTTCATTCAATATTTCCCTTGGCCCTAGATTAGGAAAGGTGCTTTGTTTGAAAGTAATGTAATTAAAAAATAAATGATGGGTGATTTTGAAAGTAGCAGAGTATGAGAAATCTAAAACATGGTAAAATGTGCAGGTTTCTAATAGTTAGGGTGGTTTTCTTGTATAGAGGAAAAATAAGGGAGTTACCCTGCAAATAACCGATATCATTTCATTTCTGCAGGGTTTTCCAATTACTCTCTGAAGTGTGTGAAAATTTTACTTTGTTTTTGAATTATTTTTACCCCTTACACTCAGGTGGTGAGGGCACTGGACAGCCAAGATGAAATGACAGACCTGAGCAACGGTGTAAGATACGGGCAAAGCCAAGCAGTCAACTCCGCCAACTACTCATCAAACGGCATCCAAAACTTTGGTCGTGGGACATCTGGGACCAGCAGGTTCGATTATGACTCATGCGAATATGATCGCCGCAGCTCAGCCCACAGCGGAGAATATGATCGCCGCAGCTCAGCCCATGGCGGCGAATACCGCAGCCGAGAGCATAATAACCCACGTAATAATGTTTCCTGGCAATTGCCAGAGCAGAGATCCGGGAATTATACAAATAGTTTTAGGAACGAGAGAAGTGATGGAAGAGTATATCGATGAGTTATTTACAGTAAAAAAAAAATCTGTCACAGTGAAAGTGAAATATATTGTGAATAGTGTATATACTTGTGACAAGTTTATAGTAATGAAATATACAGCTTGACAATGTTGGAGTTGCATTGCATCACTTTCTGCATTGATTTGGCTATTTGTTTGTGTATGTAATCTAAATCCTGCTGGTTGATTCTTCAAAAGAAAAAACAAGCAGGCCTTAATTCAAACTTTATAAACATACATACAATATTTTAGTATTGCAACATCTGAACCTCTAATTTTTCACTTATTTCCATCATCATCACTATCGCTCCAACAGCTTGACTACAGAGTATTTTTCATGGTTAATCCCTTAAAAAAAATTGTTCGTTCGCTGCAGTCACTGAAACTACATTATCAGTGCAAAACACTCGCAACAGTAATTTATAAAACAAATTGCAGCAAAATACATGGGCCGCATCTAATTCTAATTTTGGATAATCATCAAATAATGATTCATGTTACAATAAGCACTCATAAGTACGGAGATAAAAGCTTAATTAATAGAACAATTTCTACTACAATTCACCCCAGGCTGCTCTTAAAGTGCACAAACTCTCATGAAGATTCCAGGCAAACAGATCAAAAGCAAGGTAACAGATACTAATTGATATGTTTTCTTTAAGAAAATAGCAATGTAACCATATCTACAATTTTCGATCCGGGCCCTTCTAAATAAAAAAACAAACAAACTGGAAGAGCCATGAATAAAGTAAGCACTTAGGTAAATATTGAATGAAGATCCAGAAAATGAATGAAGAAATGACCTCAAAGGTTAAATGGTACTCCTTTTTTAAATCCCATTACAATTCAAGTCCGAAATAAACTCTTTAACAGAAAAAAGCCGATGCCACCCACTACGAGTGTAAGAATAAGTGGGCTCCTGACAAGATCCAAATCTAGTAGCCGACCTGCATTACTTTGTTTGCTCAGCTTCGCTGAATTCTCGTGAACCAAGTTTGAAAGATTATCCAACTGATGCATCATTTGGCGCTGACCCCTTGTGATGACCATGATCTGATGTTAAAAATAATAAACATATTAGTATATTAAACACAAGTAATTAAGAAAATTATTGAGATAAACTATTAAGATGATTTTACTCAAGACAGAGAAATGAGTTGAAGGTTACCTAAACTATTTGATCAGTACAGCATTTTCTTACATTGCCTTTTCATTTTTTTTAAAGAGACAGTAAATCTCTCCATGCAGTATTTTCAAACTTTGAAAATTCAGAGTTTTAATAACTATTTTTTTATTACATCGACTTTTCATTTTATTTCTTTCCATCGTTTTGCTTCTCTAAATTCTTTGTTCTACTACTTCAGCTGTTAAAATAGACAAAATCTTGAAAAATAAATGGATGAAATGATCAGGATCTTCATTTTAAATTTTTATTTATTATTTGCTTATGTTAAAGCCGGATCTGGCACCAAGATAAAAGAGCCTTTGCAAGCTATAATCTGTGCCAGAACTGTTAAGCAACCAGAGAAAATCTTAGGGCATGTTTGGATGGTCCGGATTAAAATCCGATGGATTGAGTTTTGAATAATAATATCCCGGAATGCACTTATATTCCTACAAGTAAAAAATGCTTGAGAGTTTCATGCCAAATGCATGTTTGGTTAATTTAGGATAAGGATAACATTGGGAGTTGAAAGTTAAAAAATAGATTGTTTGTTTGTTATAATTAAAGAAGATAAGAAAAATGAAAGAAAGAGATAATGAATGATTCAAGTTCCAAGGAAAAAGCAACCATTCACGCTTAGGATTATAAAAATTAGCTTCGGGCTGATTTTTCTAATCCGGAGGAAGGAACCATTTTGAGGCTTTTTTCTCTCCGGATTTTCTCTAAGAAAACACCATTCGAACAAACAATTCAGCCAGATTAGCCTAATCCGGATAAAAATGGAATCTTCGTCCAAACATGTAGCGGTGACATGGTGATAATATGTAGATGATGGCAACCAAGTCTTCAGGTAGGCCTCTAACTAGAGAAGGATAGAGTCAGTTAATAAGTTATTTTAAGAGAAATATTTTTCATACCATGATGGTGGAATTCACATCATCTACAAGGACAATTATTGGCTACAAGGTGGGGTAGAGTGGATATCATGTTCATTTTTTACCCAATGAGAATCCATGTAGCTTTCATGAATTCCACCATCCTGGTAGGAAAAGTATTTTTCTAATTTTAATCAACGATATAGTCCTTAATATAACTGAATGGAATAAATGGATGCATTAAGCCAAACACGAAAATCTGGGACAAAGGTTTCTTCTTGTTGTTTTTATTGTGATGCAATGCTAAACTATGAAGAAAAGCAACTCGAGCATGTTCAAGAAACTACTAGGCACTGTGCAGTTATAACATGGCATGAAATAGATAAGATGCACATATGTATAACACTGGGTCAAACAGACCTCTTCCAGCAACGGGGAATCTTTACTCAATAGGGTACAAGATGAAGAATTATGTTTCAGTGTCCCGTTGCCCAAGCTCGACATGAATAAAGAAGTGGGTGCAGAGCCATTGCACACTTCACCCTGATGCGGGAGGTTTTGCTGGCTCATAGAAGAGTTCTGCATGCTTAGCTTAGAAATTAGTTCATCAAGTCGCTTGGTGAACGCATCCATGCTTTCATTCAATGTTGATATCTGTTCTGAGAGTTGTGTGATCAGCCCCTACATTTAAAAGTTCAAGAACCTAAGTAGATAAGTTGTGAGTTAACAATGGTATCTCAAACTAATTTAACTCTTAAACACTCTGCCTCATACAGGCCTTTGTGCCACATGTAAAGATATCCGGCGAAAAGATGACTCACTTGGAAAGACAGAACGATTGAAGGAAAATAAATAGTATTTAAAATTGTCAGTGACATCAACAATTTATATCAAGCTAAATTAATTATTGACAAATTGCATGGCCAGCATAATAGCAGTTCAAAAGTATTTAAAGCTATCAGTCTGTTCTAGATGAGATTAACCTGGTTGATTGCAGGTGAGTCAGTGTTTCCTTCATGCCTTCTCGTGCCAGCTGTAAGTCTGGTCAGTTTATTAGCAAGACGCTTGTCTCCTCTCGTGGAATAGGAGTGCGATAAACCACTGCAAAAAACAAGCAAATTCAAACAACATTACTATAGACATCTGTACCGGTGTCATAAGAGGATTAGTGCATCTAACAGCATAAATGTAATCTTTTACAATTCGGACAATAAACCTACGTTGTCGAATCACAAGAAAGCAAGTGTCTCAAAATTATCACTTCACCAAGGAATATTATGTACATAAAACTTAGAATTACAATTCCCTCCCTCCCTCTCCCTCCCTCTCTCTCTCTCTATATATATATATAATGGAGGAAAGATGCCATAGGAGGGAATTTCCTCCTATGGCGTCGAAAAAATACACCCTCCATGATTTTCTTCGACGGTCGGCACCCATCACCGTCATCTTTATCATGTAAGATGTAGATACACCAAATTTTATGTGATTCCATCACTTTTTCACCGTTGATTTAGTAGGCGCAAAATTAACGGTTTACCAATAATATAACTTTTACATTGCTAATTCAACGGTGGAAAGGAGGTGGAATCACATGAAATTTGGTGTATCCACATCTTACATGATAAAGAAGATGATGATGGATGTCGACCGTCGAAAAAAATCGTTGAGGATATAGATTTTTGACGCCACCTAACGAAAAAGCCTCCTTGGGCCTTTTTTCTTCATCTCTCTCTCTCAACTCGTCTCATCTTGCCAGATTCAAAATTTTAAGCTAATTTTTTTTTATAAAAAAAAATAAAGTCAGCTCACCTCGACTCGTGGGTCGTCTAGACGAGTCGGCGAGGCGAGTAGGTTTAGGTTTTCGAGTCAGGCAACTCGTCTCGCCTCGCTTCGTTTGTCAAGCGAGGCGAATTCAACTCGTCACGCCTGAGAGGCGAATCGGGCACAATTCACGAGGCGTGTCGGCCCGGCTCGCCTCATTTACCAGGCCTAAAGCTAGGTACCAATTTCAAGCTTTTTATTGTTCTCTAACGGAAAATTGTAAGAAATCCCTTTCCTTCCATATACATATACGAGAAAACGGGTTATCAGCTAACTAGCTGATATTAAACCGTCAGTTGGCCTATTATGTAGCCCATTCCAACCATCAAATCGATAATCCGCTCTGACCACCTATTCCACACATGAAGTAATCTATGTGTGTGAAATTTTGATCGATATGATGCAATACAAGTGATTGGATCAAGCATTTAAAAATGGATGGCAGTTAAACACAATAAAAATGTCATTTATTGGAGACACTTTGATCAAAGACAGATGGTGTCAAAGTGATTAAAATTTTATACACATAGATCACTTCATATGTGGAACAAGATGGCCAGCGCGAATCGTAGATTTGACAGTTGGATTGGATTATGTAATAGGCTAGATGATGGTTTAATATTAGCTAGCTAGTTGATAACCCGTTTCCTCTACATGCATACATACATATAGACACACATATATATGAGAATAATGACGAAAAGAAACCACTGAAGGCTTTTTCGTTAGGTGGCATAAAAAAATACACTCTCCACAATTTTTTCGACGATCGGCACCAATCATCATCTTTATCATGTAAGATGTCGGTACACTGAATTTCATGTGATTTAACATTTTCACCGTTGAATTAGCAATGTAAAAGGTTCTATTGTCGGCAAACCGTTAATTTTGCACCCACTGAATCAACGGTGAAAAAGTGATAGGATCACATGAAATTTGGTATATCCATTCGTACATGATAAAAATGATGATAATCGGTGCCGATCGGAAAAATTTATGGAGAGTACTTTTTCAACACCATAGAAGGAAATTCACTTTTATGGTACATTTCCTCCATTATCCTCTCTATACGCACACATACATGTATATATGGGAGCACTCTATTGCAAACCAGTTCGTGTTTTTTAAAAATGAGAACTCTCGATCCACGACATATTTGAACGATCTGAACCGTTCAAGTTGATCACCTTACTTCGAGTCTATGTGTATGAAAAATCAAACGATTTGAAGACCTCTAACCCATGCATCGGATGGAGTTTATATTGCTATATTGAAAGACGTTCATTATACACTCATTTGATGCATGGGTTGGAGATCTTCAAATCTTTTGATTTTTCATACACATACATTTGAGAGTAGGGTGATCAACTTGAAAAGTTCGGATCGTTCAAATATGTCGTGGATCGAGAGTACTCGTTTTTAAAAAACGCGGACCGTTTTGCAATAGAGTGCTCCTATATGTATATATGCATATAAAGCTTGCTTGGATTTTTCAAGCTCAATTTCGTCTTTTTGCGGAAAATTACAAGCCCCTCATTTCCCCATATTATATATTTATATAAAACAAACTTCCATTTTTTTGCTCTTCATCTAGCGGAAATCATATGGAAACCACTCGTTTTCAAAAAAAAATCACGATTGCAAAATTTCGTAAATAAACTCCAATAATACACTTAAACTTCATCATGGAATTTTTTTTATCTCACACCAACCTACTGTAGCTATATTGGAAAATCGTCGCTTAATGCACTGTTCATTTTGCTTTCAAATATATATACGGATGGAAACTTCAATTATCCATATTTTTTTCTGGCATCTAGCAGATAATTACATGGAAGACTCTCATGTCAAAATTTTGTCATGGCTGTAAAAATTCATAAACAAACTCCAATAATACACTTTAACTTTGTCATGTTAAATTATACTTTAACTTCGTCATGGAAAATCGTTAATCTGCGGCAACCATCTTGCTGCGACTATATTGGAAAATCGTTCTTAATGCACTGTTCATTTGGCTTTCAAATATAGATATTTTAACTTCGATTTTTCATGCTCTTTTTTAGGATCTAGCGTAAAATTATATGGAAGACCATCATTTTCAAAATTTTGTCATGATTGCAAAATTTCATAAATAAACTCCAATAATACATTTCAACTTCGTCGTGGAAAGCTTTTGGCTTGCGACAACCATCTTCCTGCTGCTATATTGGGAAAACGTCGCTTAATGCGCTGTTCATTTTGCTTCCAATATATAGATGGAAACTTCGGTGACCCTGCGCTTGCGCAGGGGGGCCGACTAGTATTATGTATATTTAGCTCATCATGCCACATGATAATAGCACTTCACAATGTCAGGTTCTGCATACTTCTAATTCACATTTAGACATATTTACAAACTGGCCCCACTCGACACCCCACTCCACCCCAATAAAAAACTATTATTTGATTCGTTTCGTTTCTATTTCCTTGCAAAAGTTGGTGTAGCACCTGTGGAGAAGAAAATGCAGGAAAACCGGCAAAGATGGTTTGGTCATATGCGACGCAGACCTATGGAAGCACCGGTTTGACGAATGGATACTCTCAATATAGGCAATGTCAAAAGAACGAAAGGGAGACCGAAGAAAATATAGATGAAGATGATACGAAAAGATGTGGTTGCCAAAGAACTCAATGAAAGTATATTGTTCGATAGGAGTGAGTGGAGGCGGAGGATTCATGTGCCGGACCGCGTGATTCTCATGTTGGTTCATGTAGCCTACACCATATGCACGAGATAAAAGGCTCAGTTGTTGTTGTATTCCTTTTCAATAACATAATAACATGTTTCAGCTTGAAACCATTGTCCTAATTAGGTGCTCTAACCAAAACTAGTTCACTCGGATTATATGCCTTGTTGATGAGGTACATCAAAAAATTGAGGTTGGATATGACGAGCAAGAGGCTCAACTCTCTATTGTTTTACTCAAACAAATAAGTTCATGTATGTCCAAATGATATTTACTGGTGAAGTTCAAGGGATGGCAATAAACTTTCAGAAAGAAAATTTATGCACGCATCTACAAATATAAGATAGGAAATGGATTCATGACTTTCAAATTGTACTCTGTATGTATACGGATTATACTATAAAAGATAACGATCAGTAAAAAGAACCTCTTGAAATTCTTATTTCTCATGGCAACCCTATCAGCATAGGCTCGAGAAAGTGCTTCCTTTGGGCTTGATACCAGTTCATCATCAATGCTAAGCTTTGTTCTCAGATCGTCTGGCAGAGCCTGCACAATAGGCGTGTTAGCAAAACGGTTTACAAAATAAATGAGACTGCAGTAATATAAAATGTCGTGGATAGTATGCCATACTATAACTTCATTAACAAGCTTTTCTAGTTGAATCTGCTCAATATAAGTACGGGGAATATAAGAACCGTCCAAGCCCAGTTGTTCTGCAATATGCTTGATATACAGCCGGTCTCTTCCTTGCACCTTCATTAATTCAAATATTATATTAGTATTTTGTTACCTGACTTATAAAAAAAACAAAATGAGCAAAATAGATATAAAAACAAAATTGGAAGGGGAAAAAAGAGACCTTAACAGCTAGATGATAATACAGTTATGCATATAGGGCATGTATGTAGATAAAGAGAGCAATACAAATGACATAACACTGCCTTCCTGGAAAATCGTGTCCACTTCTATAACAGATAAAACCATATAATTATTAGGATTAATTCTACTGGCTATAGAATTATTATACAATGGAAAAACAAATGAAAATTGTTAGTATGTGTTGTAATGCAAGACTTGTACTTTGCTGTTTATGACAAACAAATTCTAGGCACCAATATATCATACATTTGAACCTTGAAGCTGTTCTAAACTTCTAATCATACATGACACAAATACAATACAATCAGAAAAAATATTTTAACCAATCAATTTTCAAAATATAGTAAAATTACAACTAAATAATTCTAAAGATGCTTATGCACACAAAAAATTAACATTTTCTCAACCATGTTTTAATAGTTCATGGAAGTATATTTTTACAGATGCAAAGCATCAATTAAACCTATTTAATGTTCTTCTTCAAATTCATGGTATAACATCATACGGAAGCAGTGACGCTGCTTAACGAAAATGAGATACTTTATAGTGTTATACTGCTAGTAAACATGAAAAAGAACTCAAATTAGTGCCCACGAAAGAAACATTGTAGCTAACACTGTTTCGTTGTATACATAATCTAAAAGTTTTACGCTCATTAGGTGGTAAAGTGTGAATGAGCGTTCATAAATCTTTTTACCTGAATATAATGTCGATTCAACTGTTCCAACCAATCAATTTTTACAGATACTTTGTCATCAGAGAACACATGGCTGTTTCTTTTCAGAATAGCAGCAATGCTATAACCCAATGCCATCAACCCACCAAGAAGTCGTACGCTGACTTCAAAAGTAATCCTTGGAGATATAATGAAGGGATTGTCTGTTACCCATTCCTGGAAGTTTAAAAAAAAGTGACTCAAGAGCATGCTGTTTGATTAGTAGATGAATGCATACTACTGGATTCTGCTGCGAACAGAATCTGGTAATTGCAAATAAAATCTGAATTGAAATATACATGTATAATCTTATTTTCATCTTGTTTCCAATAAACAAAACTGGTAAGAAACCCACCCAGAGAGCATTTACAATGGCAAAGAAAAAGATTCATTTATTGGAAAAGCAATGTAGACAAGGTATCCTCCATAAGAGTTATATAAAAAGTTTAAAATTTCTAATTATTGCAACCATTTAGAGTTGCATATACCTGGTAGGGCGTGAGATTGATGGACATATCTAGTCAGCTGAATATGACTTCTTCATTTTGATTATTTCATTGATCTAATAATAGGCAATTAGATAACTTATATTAGCTTAACGCTGACCACACTTAAAGAAATATTTGGTCTTTAATTGAGAGCTTAATGGAAGTGATGCTATCTAAAGGAGATCGTTTTTGTAAAGAAGATTCAAGGTAAATGGAGTAGTGTAGGCTCTTTAGTCATGGTAAACTGTTTAGTTCATACCTTCAGGAGATCATTTTTAGGGGAATTCCTTAAGAGGTGAGATGCTTTGGGGGAGAGGAGTAGGTACATTGCCAATCTGTGTAAATGCTCATGTTTCCTTTCTGGGATTGTACATTGTGTTCCTCGCCCTACCTTATTAACTGCTTGCAATGGTTCAGTAATTTATACTTGATTGTGATTATCTCCTGCTAAAATTGCAATTACAGTTAATATTGTGCATATTTTGTTGCAGTAATTTTAATATATACTCTGTATTTTAATCTATGGTTCTTGAAGTTGGATATGGTGGTTGATTTAGTTGGTATTATTGCTAAAAATACCATTGTAATTTTTTTTAGACCAAGACTGTTGCCATCATCCTATCCCCCCAACCCCTCTAAGGTTACTTTTTCGAAAAAGCCAGGCTCACACCAGATTGAAGAAAATTGCCAAGCTTACTCAGCTTTCAATGTCCGGTAGAGATAAAAGATATCCACATAAAAGTAATTCTTAAAAAAAAAGAATATTCCGCACATCTACATTGTTAAGTATTACAGACGAAGGCCCAAAAGTCAATAAACCAGCATCTATGCCCACATTTCAACAAAAAATAAGAACACCAAATGATATGAAGTCATAAATAGCAAACCTCAAACATAAGATTGTATTTCCCATCCCTGTTTCGCATTCTTAGATAAGACTGGCATGCCTCTGGATCTTCCCCTGGTGGCAGTAGATATATATCATATGTCTCCTCTAAATTCTCCATGTATTCATTGGAAAAAACGGCCTTGATTTGGTCCACTGACAAGATTCTTGGCGACTACAATAATAAAGTCATCAGTAGAAGCCATCTCGTAAAAATGGTAATAGAGTGGAGCATTAACCTTTAGAATATATGTAGGACTCTGGAAGCCGGAAAAGGGATTAAATTTATTAATTATTTTTATGTGTGCAGTCTGGAGATCTGGTTCAATAAAAGCCTTGTACATAGGATACACCTGTATATAATAATACGTTATCAAGATACTGATAAAAAGTATTATACTCAGATATAATAGGCATATAAAAGGTGACATGAACTGCTCAGTAACTTTTTTGGGTGCAACCACTAACAGTAGTATACAATAAGATAAACATAAAAATGAACAGCAAAATAACCGTTTCAGAGATTTGATGAATGATTTCTGCTGGTTCTTGGCCAGCACGCTGTATGTCCCTTAAAACTCTCTTCACAAGGTCAACATGTACACCGCCAGTCACAGAAACACGCAGGTCTATCACATGCCGCAACTTTTCATTCAATGCATAAATGCCCTCAATAATGACAATTTGTGAACTAGGAACTTCAACCGTCCTGTTAACCGCAAAAGACAAGAAGAGAATATTGAGCCCACAAATCGGCTGCAGAAGGCAATACAACTCAGAAAATATTTATTAGCAAAATGTAAGGAGATAAATTGCCTGTATCCTGTGCGGCAGCTCGCCTTGAAATCATATATTGGAACCTGAACAGATTTCCCTTCCTTCAGGTCATGAATGTTTTGGAGCAATGTGTCGTAATCTGTTAGCCGCGGGTCTGTTAAATGCTGAAGATAGTTAGGTGTTGCCATAATTTTAAGCCATTTTTGAATTCGATGTTACTGCAAGTGGCTAAGAATTTTACTGATATCGTCAAGAACCACTTTACCCAAAACCTTAAGATATTGGGATGCAAGATAACAATGTTATCAAGCTAAGATAATCTTGAAAATCCAAAACCTGACTGAGCTCATGACTCCTCGCTTTTACGTTATGGATTGACAAGCCCTTCCATAGGAGAGGGTTATGTGGGGTAGTGCATCTAGCTAACATAATCTCCTATACATAAAATGCATGAGCAGAAATTCTAGTAATAATAAACTCACCTTACCTTCTGATAATGCTCTCATGGTATCAGATTATTTAAACTTCTTACCAAGCATTATCAAAATGGAAATTTCGGACAAAAGAAGCAAGGAACATTGATAAATTTTAAATCACAAATCTTTGCTGCTTAAACTCCGCAAAATGTCATTTTCAATAAATCATCTGTTGTAGAACAGCCATCTTCTGTAAGTAGGGGATTAGCCTTTCTATTCTCAACCAAGCTGACATCCTAAGAAATCTAACTATATAAATACTTGTTTTTGCAGTAAACTTGATTATAAAGACGTTAAAGGCATTGAAAGGCATTCAAATTACACTAGCATGAGTAAAATTTCAAAGCCAATTTGCGCATGAGAATTATGCTAAGGTTTGAAAGTAAAAGTACCATCAAAATTGCCATCAATAATTCGACTGGCATCGTTATAGTTGTCCATTGATATGACTTCAATGCTTGGCATGAAATTAAGGATTTTCTCAGTAAAGACAGTCTTCCCAGCTCCAGAGGGACCAGCAACCCCAACCAAAATAATTCCCTCATTCTTTTGGGCCAGCAACTGGCAAGCACGAATCGTAATAAAGAAACCTTTTTCAAATGATAGAGCTTCATAAATCGGAACAATTTCGTATCGATCACGGTCCTTTCTCTTAACTAACTGGACTTGATCTCTTAAAAGACCTTGCCGTCGTTGTGGCGAATCAGCACTAGAATGATCTTGGGCCATCAACTAGATACTGCAAATGGCTCCCCTGTAATACACAAACTACAAAAAATTTAGAGAAGAAGAGAAGAAGATTGTATTAGATTGTAACAAACTATAATGCAATACATGATTGATTCTCTGTTTCTGATAAACGAAGATTATGCAAGAAATAATTAGATATCCCCAACGCATACAAGGTTAGAAGCAAGTAAGCCTCAACAGGGGGCCAACCACTGTTAAAGCTTGCAATCTTGATGTTTTTTCTTTATTATCAACGGACTTCGATGTGCCTTACATGCTTTAAAATTTTGATGATTAAATTCTGTATGTAATCATGACATAAACAAGTTGAAAACTTATGAGAAACAATATAATTAGGAAAGAAAATCCATTTATTCAAAGGGTATCTAAGTTTGCTCTCCATTTCCCCCGCTATAATGATATCTTTCTTCTAACTCCAACCCATGGTTTGAAATCTCGGCCGATCCCGAACCAAAAAATGACCATCCGAGTTCCAATGCCGGGTTATATTGAGTTTACCGGTTGATTACCAGGGTTTTAGTATCAAGTTTATTAATGGGTTAGTGGGTTTATTAATAAGTTATTGGGGTACGAGTTATTTGACATTATTAATTGCTTGAAAATTATAATTATTGTTACTTAGTATAAAGACATTTTAGACATCATTGGCCGCTAAAGACTTTGCCAAATTATTTTTAGTTGTTTATACTATTTATCAAAAGAACATTGTAGTTTTTGTTAAATGCTATAAGATCCGATATTTTTTATCCGAGATGTGATGGTTGATTCCGATCCTAAGAGTGACCCTAGATGCCGAAATTTTAGACCTTGCTCTAACCCTTCCATCAATTTATAATGATCTCTTTGCTCTGGCGTATTTTTTCACTTTAAAATTTTCTTCCTTCAAAGGTGTTGTTAGTGTAATGGATCGAATGACCCTTGTGCAAGCCAGCGATGCATCGTAGCCCCTCGCGATACGATAATATATTTTTGCCCGTATATCCGCCATATCAACCATATATGATATAGGAAACATCTCTCCGATTCCAATATCCGCCAGTGTCCGATATTTAAAATCTTGATCACAAGCAACTCAACATGGAATCATGTCACACTATATGATACGGAGAGCTCATTTTCTAGTAATGCTCTAGAACATGGAAGGCACACGTCAAACACAGGAAACTTTACAGTGATACTATGCTGACTCAAACTGGATCGTTCGAGAAGCGAATCTAAAACTTTATACACCCTAAAGTCGAATATCAGCATGGTGTTACTCATATTTACATCTAATGCTATGACCCTCGCCTTTGATGCCCGGTTTCAGTATGGAGTCGGTATATCTGGAGTTTATTTTCAATTGGGGGTAGAGGGGACGCAATGCCCCAAACACCATGTGAAAATAAACTGTAATTTTGTTTTAAGATAAGTGTTTGGGGTAATGGTTTAGATAACAGAGCGGATTGGGGTTGAGACAGCTGCAGTTATCTCGACCCCAAAATGAATGCCAGACAGGGCAGAGTTTGCATTTTGGACTTAAGGTGTGCTGGCTTTATGAAAAGCCAGTTAAGTTCGCAGATCTGTTGTTGTTTGCACTAATGAAACAGTTTAACGATTCAAATCGTGAGGTCCAAACCCTAGTGATCATCGCATTCAGCTGTGCTGCTCAACGACCGACATCACAATATTAATCAAAATAATGAACGATTCAATACGTAACAAATCATCCTAACAGCGAAAGACAAAAAATAACAATCATAATCGCAGAACAGGAAAAGAAAGAAAGAAAGAAAGAAAGAGACATGGGTCTTGGTTTCGTTTTAATGTACCTGTGTTGTTATCGGAGGCGCCGGCGAGTGGCGGAAGTCGGTGGCGATCGGAAGTCGGCGGCGCCGGTGAAGGGAAGGTGGGGCCCACGAAGGCGAGAGGGATCTCAGCGAGGGTTTCTGATTTGCTGAGACTTATTGCGCATTTTATTTGTGTTAAAGATTTATCTGCGCCGTTCGATTTCTGATCCAACGTCTGAAGAACGTCCTGGATTTTTAATGCGTGAGATAATTAATTATCTAAATATTCTCTAAATTTCCCAAGCGGTTTCCACATGACTGCCATATACACTGTAAATTGCAAATAAGAACCAATAAGAACTTTGTAAATTGCAAATAAAACCAAGGACTTCATTATTACTGTTGTTTAAATTTATCATCTCTCTAGAAGCATGTTGGACATGTCTTTTAAATGTTTCTGCGATCTATTTATTTTATTAATGAAAAAATTAATTTTTAAACTTAATGCTATAGCCATCTTAGGCCGTCTTTATATTAATACAAAATGGAGATTTTAAAAAAATATTCTGCTCGGGTTGGAATATTCCTCCGAAAGCGCTAAATTTGTCTTCTTCATCTTATGAGATCACTTTGTGCTCAGTACCATTAAATCATCATTTTCCCTCATGCTTATATAATTTATGTATTGATGCATGCTCATTATCATCTATGTGCTGATTTCATGGGGCCAGCAATATAATTTTTTGGGTCATTTTGTAATTATACGGCTTTCAAAAAATTTTAGCTGATGAGTTTTCCTTCCAAGAGTTCCTATCTTACGTATTATTAACTAGATTTTTGTCCTCATCTTTTAATATATATATATTTTTCTAAAGAAAAGTTCAAGTCTTCACTTTCCAAAAAAAAAAATTGGGATGGCATCAATGCTAAATTATTGCTGCATATATATTGGATTTTGGTTAATTGCATTACAATTAATGTTTTGATTCTTTTCATTTTGTTTATTTGCTTAATAATTAGTTTTTATTCTTTTGCAAGTGTTCAGTGTTATTTGCCAAATTGATGAGAAAATTTTGAGGTTGAACCCTAATTCTCTAGTTAGATTCATTCTCCTCAAGGTTCTAAATCGTCTAACCCTAATTCTCTGGTTAGATCATTGGTAAGGGGTTTCTTAGCACACTAGAAATTTTGAAATTGCATGTCCGGTGCCTTATAAAATCTAGTGGGAGTGCCAAGAAACCCAACAGTGGTATCAGAACCAAGCTAGAAAATTATACGATGTGTTAGAATTACGAAACCGAAACAGCTCCGAAAATTGGAATCTGAAACCCTGGTTTCTGTAGAATTTTTTAAAGTCCTATAAAAAAAATTTAAACAAGTGCAGAAAACCAGTTATGATGTATCTAGAACACCAGAAAAATTCGAAGCAGAAGACAAAAAATTTGGCCGGCCACATTGCCTAAAAAACTGGCCTCACCTTTTTTTTGTAGCAACACCTTTTTTTTGTAGCAAAAAACCTTGAATTTTTTGTGGTGCTCTGATCTCATGGTTTTAAGGTTTCAGGTTATGTTTGTTTTTGCCGAGATTGCATGTGATATTATCTTTCTGTAGTGGCAATACAGAGTGTTTCGTAGTCGTATTTTAACATCGTTTCGGGTTTCATATTGATATGCGATACAATATTTAGAATCCACAATAATTAGTTTTGTGAAAACTAGTTTGAATTTTTTAAACCCAGCAATTTAGTCTCGTTTGATCGGTTGCTACGGAGTTTTGATATAGATCAAAACTCTGTCGCAATCACGTAGTGTATGTGGATACTCGTCGGGTAACATTATTAGATAGCTACGTCCCATAGCCCCGACCAAGTGACTGTAGGAGAATTCCGTTACCAAAAGCATCCCCTCGGGTGCTCACGGGCGCGGTGTTCCGCCTAAATGCATTTCGTCGACGGCATCGGGGGTGCGGTCGTCTATTCAAGTTTCCGACGAACATTCGATCAGGATGTCGGGAATCTTGTTGAATTGCCCGACTAGTTATTGAAAAGTGTTTTCAGTATTGAGACTAAAATGCCGGGTTTATAAGTTGGGCATGAAATTCAGAATATGAGATATTCCGGATTTATGATGTCTAAGAAATTCATATGGTTATGAATGAAATCCAAAGTATGTGATATTTCGGGTTTATGATATCTAAGGTGATTGCGGATTCCAATTGTTATAGTTTTTACTTTCTTTTTCGAGACCGTAAATGTAATATATGGTGTATCGCCGGTTTCGTTGCTATATGTCAACGACAATTGGGATATGTATATTTACTTACGTTGATGACATGTGATGTTGTGTGTTGTTGTGATATATTATATTGGATCGTCGTGTTTGAATAGCCGGGGGTTTCGCGTGAGATGAGGGTTTTTCATTTTCATTCATGTACAAGCTTGTATGTAATATTCTTTTATTGGGGCACTTCCGGGTTGAGGATGATGTCACCATTGATGTATATTATTTACTTTTCCGCATTAGGATGGACCCAAGGCGGGGAGCACAAGTAACCGGGTTCTAGAGTCCAGTGGGAAACCATCTCGTGGAGTCGAGATCAGGTCTCCTAACTCTATAATTGATAGGGTTACTTGCCGC
Organism: Agapanthus africanus; assembly: GCA_030015575.1. NCBI lineage: Eukaryota > Viridiplantae > Streptophyta > Magnoliopsida > Asparagales > Amaryllidaceae > Agapanthus > Agapanthus africanus. Next base: position 13,433,052 of record CM057342.1, on the reverse strand, counting down.
TCTCGTAGGGGTCTAGGGCGTTTGGCTATTCATCACGACCATGGAATCCGAGTTTTTTACCGGCTTGATTTAAAACACGGACCTCCTGGTATATCCTATATTTCATATATTTACTTCTGCTGCAATGTTCTGTGATGAGATCATATAGCCGCGTGAGATAAATGTTTAATATTATATATATGATATATAATAAATGTTTCTTATGTTTTGCATCCGCGCTAGTCCTGCCCCCGCCCTGCCGTTAGTTATCTAACCTAACGGTGCATGGGACCTCGTGGCGGCTGCGGATGGTATAAGCGTACATTATATTTTTCGTTTCTTCTGTGGTTCTTAGGAAGCGTAAATGATGTGACTTCATTAATAAAATTAATGAAAGGAAAGAAACCTAATGATGTTGTAGAATCACATTTTCAGAACTGGTAGCTCTAGTTCTTGCTTTGCATAGGGGTATTCCTTGTAGAATATCCAGCACCTCATTCGATGAGAAAGGAGCCTGGATCCCTTCACCGGGAGTAGTCTCTTTAGCAGAAGTTAGAAAATGCTACACCCATTCGGTTTATTTTGAAAAACTTGATTTTAAAAGCGGAGCTTAAACCGCTTCTTTTCAAATCACTCGAGTCTACAACGATATCAAGTTCATTACGCAAAAGGTTTTCTTAAAAACCTGTCGTAACCCTCCATCATTTCAGATAAGGACTATTTAGTATTCTTGCTACGTTTGTTGACCTCCGTAAAAGCGTAGTGTGCGGTAGCTGATTAGTGCGTATCTGCTGAAGTATATGATGTGATTGGATTAAGGTAGCCGTACGGCCTTGTTGACCTCCGTCAAGGATCGTGCGAGTGGGTTTAATTAAATCACGAAATGACGGGCTGAACTTGACCAGCGGCCTATGGTTTGTTGACCTCCGTCAAGGTCATAAGTTGCTAGGGGCAAAATATTATTGGGAATTTCAAGTGTTGAAATATACAATGAGATTGCATACTTTCTATGAGATAGTTGGATCTCGATGCCCGCTGCGGGTAAGTGTTGCTCATGAGAGAGTTTTGCACTTTAAAATTAGCCGATCAAGTAGGTAACTAGAAAGGTGCCAATGGGGTTATGCCTCTGGAAAAACGAGATTTATTTTAATCAGGTCCGTGCGAAAGCACAGGGAACCTCCCTCAAAGTATCGACACTGGCCTGGCTGAAAGTTAGCGAACTTGTAAGGCGTAATTAATCCCGGCTAGTCTTACCTTTTAGGGTTGAAGGAAGATTTGATAAAAACAGTGGGAGCCATCCTGATTAGATAAGATAATAACCAATTTAATCTTGTAAGAGTGTAGCTAAGTGTTTTCTTCTCTGTCTCTCTAGGTAGCGACCATGTCACGCCTTAATCAAGATAATGATATGGATGTATTGACCGAACCTGCTTATTATACTGAGCTAAGAAATGTTGGTTCCGCTCTATTTTATAATTGTTATAAGTCTGAGCAAGAAATAGGGGAATGCTAGGATTCTTATGCCACCCGATCGAAGAAAGAACATGTTGATGCATTTTCTTCAGGTGTGTTCGTTACCGAGAACTATTTCTCACCGTGCTCTACGTCCTGGGTAATAGATACCAGATCAGGATCCCAAATATGTAATCTGCTACACAGGCTAAGGAAAGGTAGAGAACTGGGAATGTGTGATAAAAATATAAGAGTTGGAAATGGCGCACTTGTTGCAGCCAAATCAGTTGGCGGATATCACCTTGTATTACCAAGTGGTAATACATTTATTTTGAACGAATGTTATTACATACCGAATCTGATATGCAACATTATATCAGTCTCTTTATTAAGTAAAGAAGGATATAATTTTGTATTGCAGGATAATGTTATGAACATTTTTCTGAATCAAAAGTCGATTGGATCGGGCACGTTATGCAATGGTGTTTACCCCAATCAGAGCAAAGCTCTGTTCAAATTCTAAGGCGGGAGATGAAGCAACGCTTTATCTTCCCCCAATCAGAAGCAAAGCTTTACTTTGAAAATTTAAACTTCAATAAATGAAGCAACGCTTCAGATCCTTTGCGCTGCGCGCGACGCGCCACATGTCAGGCGCTGATACGTTAACGCAGCGTCCAAAAAGGCGCGTCCAATCAGAGCAAAGCTCTGTTAAAGGAAGCGCCGCGCCGCGCTCTGCGCTGTGCGACACGTGGCAGCGCAGTTGCGCTAGCGCAGCTGCGCTGCGCTGTGCGACACGTGGCAGCGCAGCTGCGCTGCGATGTGCGCTGCGCGGCACGTGACAGCACAGATGCGCTAGCACAGAAGAAGGGCTAAATGCCAAAGGCAATTTATCCATACAAAATTACATGCACTTGATAATAACAGATTAAAATCATACGACGCACAAGCGCAACAGAGAACTAAAATAAAAGAGCCCTTAACAGATAATGAAATACTTAATTAAAAAGAAAAATACTTATTCATTATTGTCATTATTACATTTAAAAAAGATCACCGAATACAGGATCAGAAAGACAGAGGTTCACAAAAAGAAAGAGAAGATTATTCAGCTCCCTCTCCGTCTTCTCCATCATGTCGAAACGGCGATCCTCCCGACGGGTAGCCATCCAACGGTCGACGCCGCACTCCTGGGAAAAAGTGGCGATGACAACCCGACGAGCCCGTATCTGGCTCAGCAAGTGGAGAGAGCAGTCCCTCAGGGCTTTAGTGATCAAGAGCGCTTCGAAAAAGCTCTCGATCTTATCCTCGGCCGCATCAAGCATTGCCGAGGACATCTCCGCCGGAGGAGGGGGAATGTCGGCGAGCACTGAGGCAAGGATCATCCGAAGCCAAATGGAACCCGGGGGAAGAGGAGACCCCACACGAGTCGAAAGCTCGTCCATTGCAGCATCGCACTGCTCGTCTGAAAAAGAGGAATCCACTAAGCGCGCAGCGAAACGGGGAACGATGTCCCAGATCGGCACTTCCCACGGTTGTCGGCGGGCGTGAGGACGGTTGCAAGCCATGATCGAAGAAGTTCTCTGAAGATGAGAAAAGAAAAGGCTCGGTCTTGAGTTATATATATAGACCCAAACATAGAAAATTCTGTGCGCAGTGGAAATACAAGTTTGACTTGAAAAGAGGAGATGAAAAGATATCTCAGGAGAAGCGAAGCTTCCGATCCCCCAATCAGAGCAAAGCTCTATCTTGAAAATCTAAATTTTAAATGAAGCAACGTTTCAGATTCTTTGCGCTACGCGCGACGCGCCACATGTCAGGCGTTGATACGTCAGCGCAGCGCCCGAGAAGGCGCGCCCAATCAGAGCAAAACTCTATTTTTTAAAGTAAAATTAAAGGAAGCAACGCTTCGGTTGCGCAAGCACTGCGCTGCGCGACACGTGTCAGCGCAGTTGCGCTGCGGTGTGCGACACGTGTCAGCGCAGTTGCGCTGCGCTGCGCGACACGTGTCACGCGATGGGGCATTTGCGCCGAACAGAATTAAAATTCTAAAGAAATCTTTTCTGTTCTTGTTAAAACAAGAAGATTTTCTTCTGTAAAACGGGAGCCCTTGGATCAAAGATCCAACGGCGGGGGAAATTCCCCAAATCACTCAGAGAGAGATTTCTGTAACAAATTAACTAATTTATGGGCACTATAAAAAGGACCCTAAGCCTCAATTCAAAGGCATGAACATTTTCTAAAAAAAAAAGAGAGAGAAGAGAACTCTGAAGAACTCCTTAAGAACAAAAAAGGTAAAAACCTTTAGAAAAAGAGAAAATTCTCTTAAAAACAGATCATTGATTTAAGAACAAGATCAATGATCTTCAAGAAGAAGAAAACTAACTAATAATAGTGCTTTGCACTTGCTTATGAACCATTGGTTCCTTGAAAACAAGAAAAACTTGTTTTTCTTTGATTTAAAATCGATCAAACGATAAAACAGTGCTCTGCACTTGCAAGAACAGCGCTGTTGCGCTCCTGTGTTGGCGCAACTCATCAGAGCGCGCCACGTGTCAGCAGCACAGCAGCGCAGCGCACTGCGCTTGCGTGGCACGTGTCACCACCACATGCGCTTGCGCTCAATGATCGGCGCAAAGCGCCTGACAAATGCACTGCATTATTTACTGAAGGGCCAGACCCAGATCAAAGAGACCTAGCAGGCCAAAATAAAATGCAATGCATTAAGAGGGCAGAGCCCAAACAAGGCAGATACTCTGCATCATTTATAAAAGGGCAGAGCCCGAACAAAATAAGAAATGCAGTGCATTATTTAAAAAGGGGCAAAGCCCTAGCACAGGCCTAATAAGCCAAAGATAAATAAAACGCGGAATATTCCCAACTGGACTTAGCCCAATTTTGGCCGTAAGTCCTTAAATTAAATTGACTGAGCACGACTGCTCTCTTAAATTAATTTATATCCAGTTCGAGGGTACATCTCCGAGTTCCTCTGACACTTATCGTTGTAATCCTTCAACGACGTCAGAGAGATGACGGGTCCCGACGACCACATACATCAACATGGACTGCGGGGTCCTTAAACTCGTGGACCGAGACGTCCTTAAACTAATATCGGACCGAGAGGTCCTTAAACTAATATCGGACCGAGACGTCCCTAAACTAATATCGGACCGAGACGTCCCTAAACTAACGATGGACTGAAACGTGCTTAAACTAATATCGGACCGAAATGTCCCTAAACTAATAATGGACCACCACGTCCCTAAACTGGAACAATAGAGCCTCCAAATGCTCTTTTGCCGGATCTAAACGGTCCCGTTTAAGTTGATCTTAGCCTCAACGCGGCTAACGCATCCTTAAACTAAAACACCAAACCCAAATCTAAGTAAATACGGATTTGGACTAATCCACGTCCTACGGGCGACGGCATTACTCAGTCTCCGTATACAATCCACGGGCAACCATAAACAAAACAAACACACACGACATGAAGTGAAATTCTGGAGAAGGAGAAAGTGGCTACCGCGATGCGGTAGCGTAATTAACTGCAGGGGCTTGCGCCTGCAGGGAAGAGCGTCCCCACAATCAAAAACCCCTCAAGCGAGGGGGATTCTGACAAAGTCTGCAATATCGGTCGCATCCGTCTAAACCTTCGATACACGGTGCCATAAATTAACTTGGCATCTTCGGAGAGGTAGACGGATAAAACCAATTAGCATCTGCCCCGAATCTCAGGCGCGAGGCGTCCTAACGTCTCGGCCGTCCGTTCGGAGGGGAACAAATGGCATATACGTTTTAAATCAAACCATGGTTCTAAGTAACAGAACACACACAAGAGGAAAAGTTCAGAAATGAACGAATCCTTCATGTGGCATTGTAGACTAGGTTATATCAATATGACACGACTGGCTAAGTTACATAAGGATGGATATTTGAATCCGTTCGAATTATCATCTTATGAAACTTGCTAGACATGTCTCAAAGGTAAGATGACCAAAACTCCGTTTACTGGACACGGAGAAAGAGCTACGGAACTCTTGCGACTGATACATACTGATGTATGCAATCCAATGTCAACACATGCCAGGGATGGTTCCTCGTATTTTATTACATTCATTGACGATCTCTCGAGATTCGGACATGTGTTCCTGTTGAAACACAAGTCTGAACCTTTTGAGAAATTCAAGAAATATAAGTGCGAAGTAGAGAACCAAACGGGTAAAAGTATTTAAATCCTTCGATCTTATCGGGGAGAAGAATACTTAAGCACGGAATTCCTGAACTATTTAAAAGAGAATGGGATTCTCTCTCAGCTTACTCCTCCGTATACTCCACAGCACAATGGTGTATCGGGGCGGAGGAATCGCACCTTATTAGGTATGGTGCGCTCTATGATGAGTACTGCTGAGTTGCCTGTTTTCTTTTGGGGTTATGCGCTTAAGAAGCCGCATACCTATTGAATAGGGTTCCGACCAAATCAGTGCCTACTACTCCATATGCGATATGGTATGGGAAGAGACCATGTCTTGACGAGTTAAGATATGGGGTTATCCGGCCTATGTTGAAAGGCAAAATCCGGACAAGTTCGAGGCAATGTCAGTTTTGTGTAAGTTTGGATATCCCAAACACTCACGAGGGCATATCTTCTACCACACCGAGTAACAAAAGGTGTTTTGTTTCTCGGCGCACCACCTTTTTAGAAAAAGAATTTCTTGAAAAACAAATTAGCGGTCATGAGGTAGAATTGGAAGGAGTTCCGGCTATACAAACTACGGCTGATGATTTGGTAGAACCATAGAATTCAATAGTTCCCGATGGACCTCGGTCTCTCCGCTGATCTAGTAGGGTTCCTTATCCATCTAAGAGATACTACGGTTTTCTCAATGACAGTAGGAGCAGGGATTGCATCATGGAAGATGATGATCCAACTAGTTTCGAGCAGGCTATCATGAGTGGGGGCTCTGTGAATGGCTGGATGCTATGCGATCTGAGATGGAATCTATGTACACCAACAAAGTATGACTTTGAAAGTTGCACCTGAAGGGGTAAAACTCATCGGGAGCAAGTGGATCTTGAGAAGATTCTTGGTGTAGATGGAAAAGTAAAGACTTTCAAAACTAGACTTTTAGCAAAAGGTTTTCGTCAATAACCAGGTGTGGATTATGATGAAACCTTTTCTCCAGTGGTTATGCTTAATTCCATCAGGATCCTACTTACCATTGATGTATACTATGACTGTGAAATCTGGTAGATTGATGTCAAAACCGCTTTTCTAAATGGTGATTTAGAAGAGAGCGTGTGCATGACACTGCCAGAGGACTTCGTAGACAGTGGGGGCAGCGGAAAGGTGTGCAAGTTGCTTAAATCAATTTACGGATTAAAGCATGTATCGCGGAGTTGGAACATCTGTTTTGATGTGGCGGTCAAAGAATTTGACTTCATCAAAAAGGCAGATGAACCATGTATATACAAGAAGGTTGTGGAGAGTGAGATTGTCTTCCTCTTATTGTACGTGGATGACATACTCTTGATTGGAAATGGTGTTCCTATGCTACACTCGTTCAAGCTCCTCCTATCACAATGTTTCTCCATGAGGGATCTGGGTGATGCCTCCTACATCCAGTGATTAAGATCTATAGAAATAGATCTAAGAGCATGTATCATACCCACTAGGTGTAGTGAGTAGGTATCAATCAGATCCTGAGAGAAACACTGGATAGCTGTGAAGAACATTATTAAGTACTTGAGAAAGTCTAAATAAATGTTCTTGGTGTATGGCAACGGTGAACTCCATGTGGAGTCCTTTACCGATTCAAGCTTCCAGAGTGATAGGGACGACTCTAAGTCGGTCTCGGGTTTTGTCTTCAAACTCAATGGAGGGGCGGTTTGTTGGAAGAGTTACAAGCAAGAAACCGTGGCAGACTCGACGATGGAGGCTGAATACATCGCTACCAACGATGCCGCCAAAGAGGTCATCTAGATGAAGAAGTTCATAACCGAACTTGATGTGGTTCCATCCATCGAGCATCTGATCGCACGCCGAGAGCGTGTCGGATGTTCAAAGTTCTAAAGTATAACCGCGATCAAGACGGTGTCACTTTGCAGCTAGCCGGTTGAGCACGGGTCGATCCACAGGGAGATGGTTGTATGTCCTTTCTTGTTTTAGACGAGTCAATAAAGAATTTGTATGTGTTTGTTCAATCTAACCTATGTGTATTATTTGCAAGTATAAAGTTGTTAAGAAAAGATACGAAAATGTAAGCTAAAGAAATCCATACTCAAAACCTTTGAGCCGAGTCTTGACCAATTGAAGCTAGAGCAATCGGCAACAACGTGGATTAGGGGATTTAAGCGCGGTATTCGTGGAATCCGGTTTATTTACCCTTGTCCTTCCGTTCTTGTCTCTTGCTTTCGCCTTCGGCCAAACCGAACGCAACCGGTCGCGGTTAGGAATCACCGTTACCTTGTTATGGTAGGGTGCCTAACGGAGCGCTTGCGTATGGTTTGGGCAGAGTTCAATGGAAAATAACGGGAAAAGGAAATGAGCAAAGAAACGTTAACTTACAATATCGTATTGATTCTTAACAACAACAATAATTACAACCATTCACAAAAAGAACCAAAAAGAGCAAAAGAAAAGAATAAAGAAAAGAAAAGATTACAAGTAAGTAAGTGCATGAATTTAAATTGCAAGAAAGTAAAGCAAGTAATAAAAAGCAAGTAATAAAGAGCAAGAAAGAAAACTAGAAACTAGAACTCAAGACAAGCATGGAATCAATAGCCAACCCTTAAACTTGCAAGCTCGATCAAGAGGTTGCAAGATCAAGAGAAGGGTAAAGAACTCATGTGAAATGAAGAACTAATTCCATAAGAAGATACAACCCTTGAGATCAATAACAAACCCTTAAACTTTCAAGCTCAATGAAGAGGTTGAAAGATCAAGAGAAAGCAAGAATCTCAAGGGGAAGCTAAACTAACAAGAAAGATACAAAAACCCTCATCTTCATTTAACATCCACTCAATGCTCTCACTACATTTTTATGGAGGAAAGATGAAGAAGAAGAAGAAGAAGAACAAAACTACACTAAAAGAGGCTAAAGAAATATATATTACAATGGCTCACTCTAGGCTATTTATAGGATGAGATTTGAAACCTTAGGGCAATACCATGTGCCAACTACCCCCAGAAAACCATGTGCCAACTACCCCCAGAAAACCATGTGCCACCGAGTCAACTCGGCCGCGGATCCGCGGCCGAGTCGCCCTAATGGCCGCGGATCCACGGCCATGTGGAGGAGTTGGGGAGTCGTGTTTTGTGGGTTTTGTTGTGCTGCTTTTTTCTTCTGTTAAACATGTACAGATTTTCAATATTCTTCCATGATTGCTTCAGGTTCCAATAGTCAACAAAGATGGCTTCATTTTTCAACACATTTGAATTTATCTCTCTCGGGTCCCACATATCTTTGAATATCTTCATTGGGCCCCACGCATCTTTGGATATCTTCATTGGGCCCCACACTTGACCAAAAATGACGGCTGTTTTCGTCCTGTCTTTTGAACTGGTAAGCGGTACTAGACGGATGCGGAGGACTGGAACCCGGCTTTTATCTGTCTATGACAGATGTTCTGGATTTTGGTGCAACTGTGGAGATTTTGTGTTGATTTGCAATATTTGGACTGGAAACCTGTAACCTGTGAATATGTAGCAAACACGGATTAAAAGCACCTACCTATAAACAAACGAGCATAAGAATGGGCGGTATAAAATGCAATATTCTGGTATGAACAAATACCCCCAAACTTAACTTTTGCTCGTCCCGAGCAAAACCATTTATTCACAAAAATAAAATCCTAACCGCACTTTCGCAGGGAACGCGATTGCACTGAGCGTGTGCAACAAGCCGTTAAACCTCTAGGTGTCCCTAATAGGAGGAGTGTTGTCTCCTGAGGGTTTTCAGCGGATACTACCCACAAAATCCTGTCAAGCTAGTCTCATAAGTTAACATTGATTCTACTCCTACAGTTTAGTATTTATGTTAGAAACTCTATCGTCCTAAGTTAGAAATATTCAACCCTTATTTTTCACACCTCCTATCTATTTAACCTTGGTTCTCCTGAGTTTTCCTTCTAAAGTGCGGCCTCAAATCAGGGATTTTTATCAACTTTACAGAAAACACAAGTCTTATTCTTTATTTCTATCTTTTATCCAAATATCGATTGTATACCCCTACGTGTGTGTATATTTGCACCCCTACACTCAAGAATTCAATTCAAGCTATAATACCCTTGCCCCAATACCAAATACTACTTCTTTTCATTAAGGATGGACGGATTTGCTCACACACCTTTCATGCGACTATTAATGCTTCTTGAGGCACTAACGACCGATTACTGAATGTGTGAACTTTAAAGCGTAAATAGCAGTTTCCAGGTCTTGACTTTATTCTATTTTTTCTTTTTTTTTCTTTTTCAAGACCGGATATATTTTTTAACATGCTCTTTTGGTGTTTAGCTTTAAATACCATTTTTTCTTTCATACTAGGCTTTCAGGCAAGAGTATTTCTAGGTATCCTCTACTATCCCAAGTTTCAAGGTGCGTGTAAGTGCAGTTTGTAGGATATATACTTTCTAAATTTGAACTCAAGAAAAGAAACTATTTTTCAGACTTATCCTTCAGTAGAGCTTTAATACTTTCCCCTCATCTTGACTTAACTCAAGAACTGAACTCAACGTATACTTACCAAAGTCAGACAGAATTAGGGTTATTTTTATGGTTTTCAATTCCTAAGCCTAGAATTTAGTTATTTCTAATATATCAACTAAACTTTCAGAATAAAAATCTAAGTTGCCTTATTAGCTAACTTGATGACAAAGTTTTTATATTTTTTGGAAATTTTTTCGATTTTTATGGGTTTTTAATAAGGTATGCAAATGCAAAATATACAAATGAATGCGAAGGCAGAAAGCTTACCGAGCACAAATACCCCCAAACTTAACTTTTGCTCGTCCCGAGCAAAACCATTTATTATCAAAAATAAAATCCTAACCGCACTTTCGCAGGGAACGCGATTGCACTGAGCGTGTGCAACAAGCCGTTAAACCTCTAGGTGTCCCTAGTAGGAGGAGTGTTGTCTCCTGAGGGTTTTCAGCGGATACTACCCACAAAATCCTGTCAAGCTAGTCTCATAAGTTAACATTGATTCTACTCCTACAGTTTAGTATTTACATTAGAAACTCTATCATCCTAAGTTAGAAATATTCAACCCTTATTTTTCACACCTCCTATCTATTTAACCTTGGTTCTCCTGAGTTTTCCTTCTAAAGTGCGGCCTCAAATCAGGGATTTTTATCAACTTTACAGAAAACACAAGTCTTATTCTTTATTTCTATCTTTTATCCAAATATCGATTGTATACCCCTACGTGTGTGTATATTTGCACCCCTACACTCAAGAATTCAATTCAAGCTATAATACCCTTGCCCCAATACCAAATACTACTTCTTTTCATTAAGGATGGACGGATTTGCTCACACACCTTTCATGCGACTATTAATGCTTCTTGAGGCACTAACGACCGATTACTGAATGTGTGAACTTTAAAGCGTAAATAGCAGTTTCCAGGTCTTGACTTTATTCTATTTTTTCTTTTTTTTTTCTTTTTCAAGACCGGATATATTTTTTAACATGCTCTTTTGGTGTTTAGCTTTAAATACCGTTTTTTCTTTCATACTAGGATTTCAGGCAAGAGTATTTCTAGGTATCCTCTACTATCCCAAGTTTCAAGGTGCGTGTAAGTGCAGTTTGTAGGATATATACTTTCTAAATTTGAACTCAAGAAAAGAAACTATTTTTCAGACTTATCCTTCAGTAGAGCTTCAATACTTTCCCCTCATCTTGACTTAACTCAAGAACTGAACTCAACGTATACTTACCAAAGTCAGACAGAATTAGGGTTATTTTTAGGGTTTTCAATTCCTAAGCCTAGAATTTAGTTATTTCTAATATATCAACTAAACTTTCAGAATAAAAATCTAAGTTGCCTTATTAGCTAACTTGATGACAAAGTTTTTATATTTTTTGGAAATTTTTTCGATTTTTATGGGTTTTTAATAAGGTATGCAGATACAAAATATACAAATGAATGCGAAGGAAGGAAGCTTACCGAGCACACCCCCAAACTTAAACTTGACAGTGCCCTCACTGTCAGGCTACACCAAGAGGGTCAAAATTGTCGGCGCTCCCTAAAAACAAATTATATACAAAACAAAAAGGAAAACAAAAAATATATAAAAAAAGGTGTCCCCCCAAACTTAAGTAAAACAGTGTTTCCACTGTTAAGCGTTGAAGTTCAGGATTAAGGGGGAAAGAGAACAGTATTAAGCTATACAAGGCCTTACACAGGCCAAAAGTTAGTACCAACCATTCAAAGATTTGATCTCTATAATGTGTTGGTTGGTGAAAGAAGGCGTAGAGAAAAGAAATGGAGAATACGTGAGACCGTATGGAGAGAGAAGTGGGATACGGTCGCGGTATATGAGAAGAAGAATGGCGGAAGGGAGAAGGAAGTGGAATACGAACTTGAGGGTAGAAATTGAGTGAATAGATTAGCACAATTTGTGATGACTGATGGGTGAAAAGCGATTGTGCCAATATATTAACCCGTCGAGAAATGGGTCAAATCCCTCAAGATTCGTGAGAAACCATGGGTACGTCGAACTTGGTAAACCAGACACATGAAGTGAAAATGATACGGTTTCTTGCAATGTCGGAACGATGGAAAGGATGGGGGGAAGTGATTGAGAAAGGGTATCGGTTAAGGGTTCTGGAGGGTGTACACAGTCAATGACAGGGACATGATGAATTGGAAAATCCGACTCATCATCTAGAACTGTTTCATCCTCAAAATTATCCTCAAAATTCTCCTCAAAGTTAAGCTCATCCATGCATATTTCATCAATATCCAGACGCATATGGGGTTCGGGAAAAACAGTTAATGACTCGGGATGATGAATTGGAGAGGAAAACTCATCCAAATCTGTGGGTTCATCATCCAAAATATTCCCAGCGTCAATATCCTCAATCAAGTGACAATCAATATTCTCAGACACCTCAACAAAAGCATGGATATCAATCAATTCAGGTTCTAAAGTGGAGGTGTAGAGGTCAAAAGGTTTAGGATTGGTTTCACTTGGAAGGGACCCTTCACAATCTGATAAATCAAACACTACAAAGTCGCACAACTCATTAATCATTCTATCTTCAATTGATAAAGCATGTGGGATACTCGATAGACTTTCAAAACAGGAGTTGTGGGATTCAATTTGGAACGGGTAGGTTTGATTTGGAAGGGGGTATATCTCTCCTTCTCCACTCAAATTCTCAATCTGTCCAACCTCCTCATCATACATTGGAAAATTAGGAGCTAGTTAAAAACTAGCTGCCGGATCACTAGGTTGTATGAGGGCGGCCATGGACGCATTCAAATCCATCATCTGTTGGTACGACGCTACCCTAAAGTCTTCCAAAGACTGTTCCAGACTAGACATGGGTTGTGAAGGGGTTTCGGTAAAAGATTCAAAGTTGTTTGGATACTGAAAACTCCTAAATGGCGATTCAGAAGCAATGTCTAGGGGAGGCGCAAAAGTTGGGTAGGACTGGTAGGAATTGAATGGCTGGACTGGGGTAGGATCAACATTTGGATACGGAGGTGAATGGAATTGTTGATCCCAAGAATTTGAAGTGGTGAAAGGGGTGAAAGATCGGCTACGGGATTGTTCAATACGTTCAGCGATGGACAAAGGACGGCTTGCAAAAGGGGTATCAACATAAGCAGGTGCGGGAGGTTGAAAAGATTGATACAAAGTGGAATGAGGAGTGCAAGTGTTTGTCCTAGACGCTGCTATGCGATCTTTCAGTGAAACTTTGGGCATGGAGGGGTCGTTCGATGTTCGGCCAAAGCAAGAACCGTAAGAAGTAATGTCTGGTTGTGGGTACCAAAGTTCGGCAAGAGTTTTGCGAGGTGGGGTACCCATGATATGAAGAGAGAAAGGAGGAGAAAAGGAGGGGAAAAAGAATGTGATTTTTTTAAATATTTTTTTTATAGTTAGATATTAACAAAAGAAATAAATATACACAAAAAAATTTGGACCAAAAACAATCACGACACAAAAATACCACACACCTAATCGTTCTAGGGTTCACCTAGGTCAACCAGACCTGCTCCGGAACTTGATTGTTGAAGTAAAACTGTGTCGAGAAACGGGCTCAAGATACACTGATCATGAGGCCAGGTAAGTGCAGAGATAAGGGGAGGTTTTCCAACGCTTTCGCGAAGTTCCTTAATTAAATAACCCTTTCTCTTTTGGCGGTTTCGCCGTTAACACTTTCCTAGACACCCCGTAAACAATATACCGTTAAGCGAGATTCTAAACACAGTTAACTTCTCCTAGTGAGCGCGAAGTCCTTAAGGCTTAAAGTCTAGTTTCTTTTAAATTTTGTGCGGGTAAACGTTATGCTCAAGTTCGTGATTTGTGGGCCACGGAAAAGGTGATGAAATCCTTTACCGTATGTTGTGGGGTTCGCTTGCCCTTAAGTCCGTATTAATGTATGCAATGCGCAATTCAACAAAAAATTTATAAAGAATCAAACAATTGTTTTTTTTTAAGCACGGCACTGCAACAAATACGGGTTAGTCAATTTTTAGCGTTTGCTAGCGAACTTGCAAAGAATCCTGCAAAGAATAGTATATTGCATGCGTCAGATTTGAGAAGAAGGTGTTAGTAAAGTACGTACCGTTAAGTTTTTGGGTTAAGAAACCCCCGTTGAATCAAATCCGGTAAGCTTGAAAAGTTCGCTTGCGCGGGTCAAACTACCCGGATCTTTGGCACTGTACTTAGCAATCACCTTAGCCTTGAATGCACACTTTGCTCCCCACAATCGCCGCTTGCAAATCCGCAAAAATCCGCAGACTTGCTCAAAAATTATATAAAAACAAAAAGAATTTTTATTTTTTTATTTTTTTAATTATATACAAAAAGAATATTAACCCGAATAACAAGAAAGAAAATACGCTACCGTCTCCCCGGCAACGGCGCCATTTGATCGCACGGCGAGAGCGTGTCGGATGTTCAAAGTTCTAAAGTATAACCGCGATCAAGACGGTGTCACTTTGCAGCTAGCCGGTTGAGCACGGGTCGATCCACAGGGAGATGGTTGTATGTCCTTTCTTGTTTTAGACGAGTCAATAAAGAATTTGTATGTGTTTGTTCAATCTAACCTATGTGTATTATTTGCAAGTATAAAGTTGTTAAGAAAAGATACGAAAATGTAAGCTAAAGAAATCCATACTCAAAACCTTTGAGCCGAGTCTTGACCAATTGAAGCTAGAGCAATCGGCAACAACGTGGATTAGGGGATTTAAGCGCGGTATTCGTGGAATCCGGCTTATTTACCCTTGTCCTTCCGTTCTTGTCTCTTGCTTTCGCCTCCGGCCAAACCGAACGCAACCGGTCGCGGTTAGGAATTACCGTTACCTTGTTATGATAGGGTGCCTAACGGAGCGCTTGCGTATGGTTTGGGCAGAGTTCAATGGAAAATAACGGGAAAAGGAAATGAGCAAAGAAACGTTAACTTACAATATCGTATTGATTCTTAACAACAACAATAATTACAACCATTCACAAAAAGAACCAAAAAGAGCAAAAGAAAAGAATAAAGAAAAGAAAAGATTACAAGTAAGTAAGCGCATGAATTTAAATTGCAAGAAAGTAAAGCAAGTAATAAAAAGCAAGTAATAAAGAGCAAGAAAGAAAACTAGAAACTAGAACTCAAGACAAGCATGGGATCAATAGCCAACCCTTAAACTTGCAAGCTCGATCAAGAGGTTGCAAGATCAAGAGAAGGGTAAAGAACTCATGTGAAATGAAGAACTAATTCCATAAGAAAATACAACCCTTGAGATCAATAACAAACCCTTAAACTTTCAAGCTCAATGAAGAGGTTGAAAGATCAAGAGAAAGCAAGAATCTCAAGGGGAAGCTAAACTAACAAGAAAGATACAAAAACCCTCATCTTCATTTAACATCCACTCAATACTCTCACTAAATTTTTATGGAGGAAAGATGATGAAGAAGAAGAAGAACAAAACTACACTAAAAGAGGCTAAAGAAATCTATATTACAATGGCTCACTCTGGGCTATTTATAGGCTGAGATTTGAAACCCTAGGGCAATACCATGTGCCAACTACCCCCAGAAAACCATGTGCCAACTACCCCCAGAAAACCATGTGCCACCGAGTCAACTCGGCCGCGGATCCGCGGCCGAGTCGCCCTAATGGCCGCGGATCCGCGGCCATGTGGAGGAGTTGGGGAGTCGTGTTTTGTGGGTTTTGTTGTGCTGCTTTTTTCTTCTGTTAAACATGTACAGATTTTCAATATTCTTCCATTATTGCTTCAGGTTCCAATAGTCAACAAAGATGGCTTCATTTTTCAACACATTTGAATTTATCTCCCTCGGGTCCCACATATCTTTGAATATCTTCATTGGGCCCCACGCATCTTTGGATATCTTCATTGGGCCCCACACTTGACCAGAAATGACGACTGTTTTCGTCCTGTCTTTTGAACTGGTAAGCGGTACTAGACGGATGCGGATGACTGGAACCCGGCTTTTATCTGTCTAAGACAGATGTTCTGGATTTTGGTGTAGCTGTGGAGATTTTGTGTTGATTTGCAATATTTGGACTGAAAACCTGTAACCTGTAAATATGTAGCAAACACGGATTAAAAGCACCTACCTATAAACAAACGAGCATAAGAATGGGCGGTATAAAATGCAATATTCTGGTATGAACAGCATCCAATACCTTTGTATTTTGATAACAATGGAGCAGTGAATTTGGCCAAGGAACCCATGTCCGATCAACGATCCAGGTATATTCTAAAGCAGCATCACCTAATCCGGGAGATAGTTGATCGCCGGGAGATCGAGACCAGGAGAGTTGACACGAAGAATAACACGGCGGATCCACTCACGAAGGCCATACCTCGGATACAGTTTGAGAGACTCTTCAGGATGTTGGGTATGAGATGCTACAACAACTGGCCTTAGTGCGAGTGGCGGATTGTTGGTTGTATGTATGCCCTAGAGGCCATTATTGTACATGATTGTATATTATAGCGGATGCTTTGACATATATAGAGAGGACTTTCTTGCTCAATATGATAGTATGCTATCTGGTTGCTCTTTATCTTAACATGCAGACTTGTATTGTGGTACCGTCTTTCTCTCACATGTTGATAAAACCCTTAGGATGTATACTTGACTACAAGGATTATGATGCAGATCATACTAATGGGGCAAGGGTAGCCCATAAGTTCATCATTTAAGTGTTCCTAGTCGAGAGTATATCGAGACGGGGCATCGATATTCCGGAATAGACTTGCATATACGTTTCTTAACCCGTATGATGGGCGATGGATGATCCCACATCTATTGGCGTTTGACATCAAAGACTGTATACGGGTGCTCAGTGAAGGCTGGGTACATCGAACATGACTCGCCGAGAACTCCTAGATGGTATTATACCTATCGTCATATAGCAGTTCTCTGGTGACACTGGTACAGGTTAGTCTGAAGAGCCAAGATCGTCATTGAGTCTTGTGTGATTCCCACCATGCTTTGATTTCCACCATACCACATTCAAGAGAACGTGCAAATAGGTGGTTTTTTTGTACAGTCCCGAGTCACATGGAGGCAACGAGCGATATGAGGGGTTTCGTCTCTCCCGGTATTGGGGGTTGATGTTGCGCTGTGCTCAATTGGCTATAACAGGAAGTCTCTGGCCTGGGCTGATTATGAGATTTACTGGTAAGTGTTATCAGTAGTTTCTCGACCCGTTATGAGCCTTATATCGGCATGACTTATCAAGTTATTGGACCCCCAGACTAGATATGTGACATATCAGATGAAGAAACCGGACCGTACGGTAGAGTTACTTATTGGATTCATGGGAGTATGAGCGGACTTGCTTGTTGATCTTCTGATTGCTCAGTACCCGGGTAGCCGTCATGTCCAGCTAGTACCGCTGACGGCTTGTGGGTAACTGATATGATCATTAGCTACTGCCAACGTATTGACGAATCTTCAGAGTCCTACACAGAGGTTTCTTGGCTCAAGCGAAACTGTCACGCCCCGCTTCCCAAAATACGGAAAACGATGGATGACTAGGCCAGCCATGCTCCTACGGTCAAGGAATCATCCCGCCGTAGTCACACTTCGGCTTCTAGCATTACATGGTAATTAGTAAATAAAGCGCAGTGGTAAAGGAATCACATCACTAATCCATTACATTAATATTCCATTGTTCACAAATTGCAGATAACAAGAACAAATACTATCAAAAGTCAAACTTACGATCACTTTTATGGAAAGCAGAAAATAGAAAGTACACCAGTCTAAATCTCCGTAAACTCGAAGGGTAGATCCGTCTCCTGTGCTGGTCCTCCCGCGGGATCTGAGCATGCATACTCAGGTCGTCAGAGCGACACAATAACAATTATATTATAATGAGGTGAAACAGGTATATGAGGTAATACTGGTATAAGAACAATGCAAGTAATCACTATGTCTTCATATGATGCAGAATATGATATATGTCCCTATCGGTCTCTAGGTTATGTTTGAAATCACATAGTGGAAGGAGGATCATGTTTAACAGGAGTCTCGTACATACCCGAGACAACGGCCCACTTGCTCGGGACATAACCCTGTCAGCCGGATCGCTAGATCCTATCCTACATGTATCAGTATCTCTGTTCGAATGATCATCCTCTAAACACGGTCCCGCTAAATACGATACTCTTTCCACTTTGATTTCCCCTTTTCCCCCAGGTTCTCACTATGTATGATATTGATCTAGTAGTGTACAAGTATACCAATGGCACGATTTTTATCACTGTTCACTGTATCAATCACTGTCACGAATATTCACTTTCCATTGATGTACTTGTCACTCCTAAACCAACATCTATCACGCACGATAATGCAATGTCCACACGTACTAACACTGAGTATATGGCAAGGGTATGATATATGTATTATATGCTACCAATAAGCTCTGTATGTTATGAATTAGCAAGCATGTCATGAAAATAAATTGTACAAATTAACATGTTAAGAATTTAGTACAAATGATGTAGGTAAGATACATAGAACAATCAGTCGGTAATTCACCAAAATTTGTTTCAGTTCAATCGGAGTTTCGGTTCTCAAGATATAGCTATTTCAGTTTTAAGTGCTCGCGGCTGGAAATTCAGTTTCAGAACTGAACGTCCATTTCGCGGCACGAATTGCACCCAGTTGGGCTCAGAATTTAGTGATGTCACAGTTAAATGAAATTTAGGGTCTTCAATAAAGTATTCAACGCAACAGACGGATCCTCAATCGCATCTGTACGTTGAAAGTTATAACCAGTTTAATCTCAGGGTGTCATTTCAGAACCTGTTCTGGACAGATATACGTTCTGACCTTTTAAATACATTTTAAAATAGCAAACGGCGATGAAATGGAATGGAACCACTTGGTTTGTTAAACTAACAGAAATATCTTTAATCTACAGTAGGATTCCGTAACATACGACTTCAAGAAACACAGTGGTGCAGATCTTTAAACAGAGCACAATAATCAGGAACGCTCTGGACTGCAGTCCAGAGTCGTGTTCCGACCCAGTTATCATCATGATTACAGAACAGAAATCATTAGGATTTTCCATAGGGTTAAAGTTCGTCAAGTCGGATTCGATTTAAGCCCTAGAACACATCAATCCAGTTTGAATACAATTTATGGTGATTTTATTCGTTTTCAGACACGAGAAAATTCTAGTTTTAACGGCATATTTGGGGATATCGATTTTTGTCACGAACGATCGTATTTTCCAGCGATATTTATACACAATATTCATTATCAAGTGGGCCAATAAAAGGTATCAGTTTCCGTCAAAATACACTATTATTTCCATGAGAGACTAGCATCAAACACTTATGTCATATTAAGTATCGGTATTCGGTAAATCCGTAAACTAGATATTTTAGGTTTATACTACTAATAATTTAGCATGAAGCAAGTAAACACTTGCCTGGCAACGTCTCGGAGTCGCGAGGCAGCAACGTCGTCACGAACGCGCGTTGTACGCCGCGGAACGAGTTCGCGCGAGCTTCGATCGAAACACGGGTTTTTGCGTTGGAGTTTTCCGGAGATATCGCGCGATCACCGGAGATGGGGGGTGCTCTGTAGATCTCTTGGGAGGTGTTGGGATCAACAACGGTCGGCGACGGTGGCTCCGACGATGTGTACAGTGCACGGAGTGGGTTTCCTTTGGAGAGAGAGAGAGAGAAAGAGAGTGCAGTGGGGGCTTGGATTGTGGTGATGGTGATGATGCTGAGGAGGTTAGGGAGTCTCAGAGTGTTTCAGGCGAAGTGGGGGAGGCTCGTCGGCGTCGGTCGCAAGGTGGCCGAGATGGGTCGAGTGAGGTTGGGCTCGGTGGTTGAAGGGAGTGGGGCTGCGTAGGGAGCTCTGTTGGTGGAGAGAAGAGTGCGAGGGAGTCGACGAATGAGGGGTTGAAGTCGTCGTCGTCGACGGCGGGAGTGGCGAGTGATGAAGGCAATGGGCCACGGGAGTGGGTCGTTGTGGGTTTGAGAGAGATGGGGGAGGAGTGAGTTGGAGAGATAGAGAGTGTGAGGGAGAGAGGAGCTCGAGACGAGAGTTTGAGGGGGTGTGGGATCGTGGTCAGGGGTCGCGAGTCGTGGCAACGACGAGGGCGACGTGGGTTCTCGACGAGGGAGAGAAAGAAGCGGGAACAGTTGTATACGTTGAGGGAAGAAAGGATTTAAACGAAGCGGGTCGGGTTGAGCAGTTGCGGGTACGGGCGATGGAAGCTGGGCCGCGATCTGTTGGGCTCAGGGATTAAATGAGGATTTAATAAAAAAAAACTTGAGTGGGCCGAGGAATGGTAACGGGCTGGGGGATTAATTAGTGTTTAAATTAAGTTGTTTTCTTGAGTTGGGCTGGGGATCAATGAGTTTAGGAATTTTTTATAAAATGTTTGTGGGCAGGTGAAAGAGATCGGGCCGGCTGGGTATTTTTAGTTTAGAGATTTTATTAAACATAAATTTTAGTGGGCTGAAGGTAGTTTAGGGTTTTAATTAAAAATAAATTTTAGTCTTGTTTTTAATTTGGCTTTGGGTTTTAGGTTTTAATTTCTGGGTTTTAACTTTTAGGTTTTGGGGAAAAATAAATATCTTGCTTAACCAACCAATCCAAATATGAAAGAAAAGAAGGAAAGCTACTGGAATCAGAAAATAGGAGACTTTTATTGAAAAGGAAACGGGGATTTACATCATACCCCCCTTAACAAAAATTTCGTCCTCGAAATTTAACAAGGATACAAAGAAACAAAAGTACTAAACAAAGAGATGTGGATAACGATCACGGATGTCTTCCTCCCGCTCCCAGGTGGATTCTCCTGGGGAACGACCGCCCAAGACACTCGGACTAACGGAATGATCTTATTCTTCAGCACTTTCTCTCTGCGGTCGAGAATGGTAGTAGGCTGCTCCACGTATGACAGATCGGTTCCCAAAACTAACTCTGAATGGTCCAGAACATGGTTCTCATCTCGAACGTAACGCCGCAACTGTGACACATGGAAGGTATTGTGCACACCAGCTAGCGATGGAGGCAAGGCAAGTCGATAAGCCACCTCTCCTACTCGCTCTAGCACCTCAAAAGGTCCGATAAAGCGGGGACTAAGCTTTCCCCGACCTCCGAACCTGATAACTCCACGAGTAGGGGAAATCTTCAAGAACACATGATCTCCGACTTCAAACTCAAGTGCCCTTCTGCTGGTATCTACCCAACTCTTCTGTCGATCCTGAGCCGTCTTGATGCGCTGTCTGATCATTTGAACTTTGTCGACTGTCTGAACGATGAGTTCGGGGCCCAGTAGTCTTCGCTCTCCCACATCATCCCAACATACTGGTGATCGACATTTTCCCCCGTATAATGCTTCAAAAAGAGCCATCTGAATACTAGCTTGATAACTATTGTTATAAGAGAACTCGACTAGATGCAGATGGTCCTCCCAGGAACCTTGAAAGTCCAGCATGCAGGCTCTCAACATGTCCTCGAGCGTCTGAATAGTACGCTCGGATTGTCCATCCGTCTGCGGGTGATAAGCTGTGCTGAAATTAAGGCGGGTACCCAAGCTCTCCTGTAAGCTCTTCCAAAAGTGCGACAAGAATCTCGTGTCCCGGTCTGACACAATGCTGACTGGAACACCGTGAAGTCGTACGATCTCCTGCATATATCTTTCTGCCAATGATTCTGTCGACTGTCCCACTCGGAAAGGTAGAAAGTGTGCAACTTTTGTGAGGCGATCGACGATAACCCAAATGGCGTTATTGCCCCTAGGGCTCCGTGGTAAGGCCGTCACGAAATCCATAGTAATGTGCTCCCACTTCCATTCCGGTATTGGCAGGGGTTGTAACAGTCCTGCTGTCCTCTGGTGCTCCGCCTTCACCTGCTGACATACCAAGCACCTGGATACAAACCTCGCAATTTCCCGTTTCATTCCGTTCCACCAAAAGTGCTGCTTTAGGTCCTGATACATTTTTGTACTTTCCGGATGCACAGAATAAGCTGAACTGTGTGCTTCAGCCAACACTTCTTATCGAACACCTCCTTTAGGTACACAGAGTCTGCTACCGAATCTCAGTGAGCCATCTTCATGTATAATCAAATCCGTTCTCAGTCCAGCTTTCACTTCCTCTCTGAACTTTTGCAATCGGGGATCGTCCGCTTGTGCAGTCTTGATGCGATCCACCAGAGAAGATTGCACCTGCAGTTGCCAAAGTTGACTGAGTGCGTCTGGCGTAACGACCTCAAGTGCAAGTCTCTGGAAATCCTCAATAATGCTCCTCTGATCGGTCAACATCATAACCGCTGGCTTGCGACTGAGCGCATCTGGTACAACATTTACCTTCCCCGGGTGATACTGAAGGTCCAAGTCGTAATCTGCCATTAGCTCTAGCCATCAGCGCTGCCTCATATTCAATTCCTTCTGGGTGAAAACATACTTTAAACTTTTGTGATCTGTGTACACCTCCACTTTCTCACCCAATAGATAGTGCCTCCAAATCTTCAATGTAAAGACTACTGCAGCTAACTCCAAGTCATGTGTGGGGTAGTTCTTCTCGTGATTTCTCAGTTGTCGAGAGGCGTAAGCAACCACTCGTCCGTGCTGCATCAAAACACAGCTTAAACCCTTCCCTGAGGCATCACTGTGTATCACCAAACCACCTGAATCATCTGGTACAGTAAGAATAGGCGCCGTGGTTAACCTCTGCTTTAGTGTGTCGAAAGCCTGAGTGCACTCCTCTGTCCATGTAAACGGCACGTCCTTCCGTGTCAGCCTCGTCAATGGTTCCGCAATTCTGGAGAAATCTTGGACGAATCTCCGATAATAGCCTGCTAATCCCAGAAAACTCCTGATCTCAGCCACTGACTTCGGCGTCGGCCAATCTCTGACAGATTCTATCTTTGCCGGGTCCACCGAAATGCCTTCGCCCGAAACAATATGTCCCAAAAACTGTACCTTGTCGAGCCAGAACTCACACTTGCTTAGCTTCGCATACAGCTTCTCTTCCCGAAGAATTTGTAGAACTGTGCGCAAATGTTCAGCGTGCTCCTCCTGAGTCTTCGAGTAGACAAGTATGTCGTCGATAAACACAACGACAAACGTGTCCAAGTATTTTGCGAACACCCTGTTCATCAAGTCCATGAATATTGCTGGGGCGTTGGTAACGCCGAACGGCATCACAAGGAACTCGTAATGTCCGTATCGGGTCCTGAAAGCCGTCTTGCACACATCCTCGGCTGCTACCCTGATTTGATGATACCCGGAACGGAGGTCCAACTTCGAGAAAACCTTGGCTCCACTTAGTTGATCAAATAAGTCGTCAATGCGCGGTATTGGGTACTTGTTCTTTATTGTAACCTTGTTCAGTTCCCGGTAATCTATACACATTCGCAACGATCCATCCTTCTTCTTTACCAATAGAACTGGTGCACCCCACGGTGAAGCGCTTGGTCGAATAAATCCTTTCTGCAAAAGTTCTTCAACCTGCTTCTTCAATTCCGCCAACTCAACTGGTGCCATTCGGTATGGGGCCCTGGATACTGGGGCCGTACCTGGAATCAAATCGATTGAGAACTCCAAAATTCGAGGAGGTGGTAGACCTGGTAAGTCCTCGGGAAACACGTCCAGAAAGTCCCGAACAATTTCTGGGGCTGGGCTCCTATCAATCTCCATAGCTGTCAGCTCCTTAGGCTTTGCTCTGTATTTAGCTGGCTCCAAGGATTCGCTTCCGCCCTCGAAAACAAACTCCGGGTGATTGGGAATGCGGAAGATCACATTCCTTGCACGACAATCGATTACAGCATGAAAAGTGCTCATCCAATCCATCCCAAGAATTGCGTCGTAACTGCCTGTCCCAATTAGGAGGAAATTCGCATAGAATTCCCTGCCACACACTACAACCGGGCATAATCTACATTCTCGGCTAGATATAATAATGCCATTACCCGTATGAATTTCCCATCCCTTAGCTAGTGTTTCATGTGGTATTGAGTGTGTAGTAGTGAAATGCTCAGACAGGAAACAATGCGATGCTCCCGAATCAAATAGTACTCTAGCTGGTAAGGAATGCACGAGTAGAGTACCTGTAACCACATCTCCTGACGCTTCCGCCTGCTCGGCGGTCAAGGTGAAAGCCCGTCCCTGATCGCGACCTGTAAATGGTTGTCTCTGCTCCTGTGGCCTCTACTGTGACGGTCCAGAACCAGCCTGTGCCTCTGCTCGCTCAGGGCAACTGCCAATCTTGTGCTGACTAGAACCGCAAATCAAACACTGTCCCTTGGCACGGCGACAGTCCTTCTGAGTATGTCCTCCTCTACCGCAATAGCCGCAAGTTACGCCCTGTCTCTGGGGGCGCTGCTGTGGTACAAATGGGCGCTTCATCTGCGTCGTCCCTGGCCTGTGAACCGGTATGGCTCCTCGAGATGGCGTGTGGGTACGTGCTGGAACGACTGAGGGTCTCCTGAACTTGTTAATCAGTTGCTCCTGAACTCTCGCCGCGTTGAGTACCTGTGCGAAAGTCTGCAGATCCAACGAAGCAATCAACTGCTGCAACTCAAAATCTAACCCCTGAAGGAAACGCCTGGCCCTGGTAACTTCTGAGGCGACCATGTATGGAGCGAAACGACTCAAGCGGTTGAACTCTGCCGCATAAACATCCATGGGGCGTCCATTCTGCTTCAAAAGAATAAATCTCTCCTCCATTTCTGCCTTGGCTGTGGAAGGAAAGTAATGATCTAGGAAGCACTCCTTAAACTTGCTCCATTCGATCGGCCTGTCAAGTCTGCTCTCTTCCACCGACCACCATGTGCGGGCCTCGTCTTCTAATTGTATCTTTATCACGTTCACTCTGTCTTCCTCTGGAACCCTGGCAGCAGTCAATAGATTCTCCATATTCACCAGCCATTGCTCCGCCTCAAGGGGTTCAGCTAGCCCTGTGAATGCAGCTGGGTGTAACCGTCGGAAGTCTGCTACTGTACCAGCCCTAGCATGATAAGCTGGTGGAACAACGCCCTCGGGGGCGGTAATAAATGCGGAGGGTCCTCCTGTGGCGGTAATCGCCCTGAGTCCCTCAGTGAGCAAGTCGGTCTTCCTCTCCTGAGCTTCCGCGAGAGTAGTCAGTGCGCTGAGCATCCTTTCCGTGCGGTCCTGAGAGCTGGAGTCCGAGGAGGGATCGTTCGGGGACGTCATATCACTGGAAGATTCAAAAGGATAGGATCAGATTCAAGGATGGAAATCAAGAGTAGTGAACCAAGAATAACGTAATATTGCATAGTTAATGTTATCCCTTGATACTAAACCTGGCTCTGATACCAACTAAACCATGTCACGCCCCGCTTCCCAAAATACGGAAAACGAGGGATGACTAGGCCAGCCATGCTCCTACGGTCAAGGAATCATCCCGCCGTAGTCACACTTCGGCTTCTAGCATTACATGGTAATTAGTAAATAAAGCGCAGTGGTAAAGGAATCACATCACTAATCCATTACATTAATATTCCATTGTTCACAAATTGCAGATAACAAGAACAAATACTATCAAAAGTCAAACTTACGATCACTTTTATGGAAAGCAGAAAATAGAAAGTACACCAGTCTAAATCTCCGTAAACTCGAAGGGTAGATCCGTCTCCTGTGCTGGTCCTCCCGCGGGATCTGAGCATGCATACTCAGGTCGTCAGAGCGACACAATAACAATTATATTATAATGAGGTGAAACAGGTATATGAGGTAATACTGGTATAAGAACAATGCAAGTAATCACTATGTCTCTATATGATGCAGAATATGATATATGTCCCTATCGGTCTCTAGGTTATGTTTGAAATCACATAGTGGAAGGAGGATCATGTTTAACAGGAGTCTCGTACATACCCGAGACAACGGCCCACTTGCTCGGGACATAACCCTGTCAGCCGGATCGCTAGATCCTATCCTACATGTATCAGTATCTCTGTTCGAATGATCATCCTCTAAACACGGTCCCGCTAAATACGATACTCTTTCCACTTTGATTTCCCCTTTTCCCCCAGGTTCTCACTATGTATGATATTGATCTAGTAGTGTACAAGTATACCAATGGCACGATTTTTATCACTGTTCACTGTATCAATCACTGTCACGAATATTCACTTTCCATTGATGTACTTGTCACTCCTAAACCAACATCTATCACGCACGATAATGCAATGTCCACACGTACTAACACTGAGTATATGGCAAGGGTATGATATATGTATTATATGCTACCAATAAGCTCTGTATGTTATGAATTAGCAAGCATGTCATGAAAATAAATTGTACAAATTAACATGTTAAGAATTTAGTACAAATGATGTAGGTAAGATACATAGAACAATCAGTCGGTAATTCACCAAAATTTGTTTCAGTTCAATCGGAGTTTCGGTTCTCAAGATATAGCTATTTCAGTTTTAAGTGCTCGCGGCTGGAAATTCAGTTTCAGAACTGAACGTCCATTTCGCGGCACGAATTGCACCCAGTTGGGCTCAGAATTTAGTGATGTCACAGTTAAATGAAATTTAGGGTCTTCAATAAAGTATTCAACTCAATAGACGGATCCTCAATCGCATCTGTACGTTGAAAGTTATAACCAGTTTAATCTCAGGGTGTCATTTCAGAACCTGTTCTGGACAGATATACGTTCTGCCCTTTTAAATACATTTTAAAATAGCAAACGGCGATGAAATGGAATGGAACCACTTGGTTTGTTAAACTAACAGAAATATCTTTAATCTAAAGTAGGATTCCGTAACATACGACTTCAAGAAACACAGTGGTGCAGATCTTTAAACAGAGCACAATAATCAGGAACGCTCTGGACTGCAGTCCAGAGTCGTGTTCCGACCCAGTTATCATCATGATTACAGAACAGAAATCATTAGGATTTTCCATAGGGTTAAAGTTCGTCAAGTCGGATTCGATTTAAGCCCTAGAACACATCAATCCAGTTTGAATACAATTTATGGTGATTTTATTCGTTTTCAGACACGAGAAAATTCTAGTTTTAACGGCATATTTGGGGATATCGATTTTTGTCACGAACGATCGTATTTTCCAGCGATATTTATACACAATATTCATTATCAAGTGGGCCAATAAAAGGTATCAGTTTCCGTCAAAATACACTATTATTTCCATGAGAGACTAGCATCAAACACTTATGTCATATTAAGTATCGGTATTCGGTAAATCCGTAAACTAGATATTTTAGGTTTATACTACTAATATTTTAGCATGAAGCAAGTAAACACTTGCCTGGCAACGTCTCGGAGTCGCGAGGCAGCAACGTCGTCACGAACGCGCGTTGTACGCCGCGGAACGAGTTCGCGCGAGCTTCGATCGAAACACGGGTTTTTGCGTTGGAGTTTTCCGGAGATATCGCGCGATCACCGGAGATGGGGGGTGCTCTGTAGATCTCTTGGGAGGTGTTGGGATCAACAAGGGTCGGCGACGGTGGCTCCGACGATGTGTACAGTGCACGGAGTGGGTTTCCTTTGGAGAGAGAGAGAGAGAAAGAGAGTGCAGTGGGGGCTTGGATTGTGGTGATGGTGATGATGCTGAGGAGGTTAGGGAGTCTCAGAGTGTTTCAGGCGAAGTGGGGGAGGCTCGTCGGCGTCGGTCGCAAGGTGGCCGAGATGGGTCGAGTGAGGTTGGGCTCGGTGGTTGAAGGGAGTGGGGCTGCGTAGGGAGCTCTGTTGGTGGAGAGAAGAGTGCGAGGGAGTCGACGAATGAGGGGTTGAAGTCGTCGTCGTCGACGGCGGGAGTGGCGAGTGATGAAGGCAATGGGCCACGGGAGTGGGTCGTTGTGGGTTTGAGAGAGATGGGGGAGGAGTGAGTTGGAGAGATAGAGAGTGTGAGGGAGAGAGGAGCTCGAGACGAGAGTTTGAGGGGGTGTGGGATCGTGGTCAGGGGTCGCGAGTCGTGGCAACGACGAGGGCGACGTGGGTTCTCGACGAGGGAGAGAAAGAAGCGGGAACAGTTGTATACGTTGAGGGAAGAAAGGATTTAAACGAAGCGGGTCGGGTTGAGCAGTTGCGGGTACGGGCGATGGAAGCTGGGCCGCGATCTGTTGGGCTCAGGGATTAAATGAGGATTTAATAAAAAAAAACTTGAGTGGGCCGAGGAATGGTAACGGGCTGGGGGATTAATTAGTGTTTAAATTAAGTTGTTTTCTTGAGTTGGGCTGGGGATCAATGAGTTTAGGAATTTTTTTATAAAACGTTTGTGGGCAGGTGAAAGAGATCGGGCCGGCTGGGTATTTTTAGTTTAGGGATTTTATTAAACATAAATTTTAGTGGGCTGAAGGTAGTTTAGGGTTTTAATTAAAAATAAATTTTAGTCTTGTTTTTAATTTGGCTTTGGGTTTTAGGTTTTAATTTCTGGGTTTTAACTTTTAGGTTTTGGGGAAAAATAAATATCTTGCTTAACCAACCAATCCAAATATGAAAGAAAAGAAGGAAAGCTACTGGAATCAGAAAATAGGAGACTTTTATTGAAAAGGAAACGGGGATTTACAGAAACGAAGTAGGGTACATACGTGATATGTGCGGGACCGAGATTAACACGTGTATATGATGCCGTATTCTTATCCCGCGATATGTGATATCGGTTGGTTATATGTGATATATCCGGGTTATCGAATCAAGCGTTGATTCGATAAGTTGATATAAATGATATTAGTCGGTTATATGCGATATAGCCGGATTATTAAATCAAGAGTTGATTTAATAATTTAATGTATAATTATATATTTGATATATTAATATACATTAACTAATATTAGCTCGCTTAAGATTTTCTTTTTCTCACCTGTACATTTAATATATATGTGATATATATTATTGTGTTATTTCTTTGTGTCATGATTGATGATACACTGTATATGGGTGTATGAGACTCATATCATAACTTAGATAATTAAAGGTGATTATTTATTTAGGGATAAACAAAATTAGGTGGAATTCGTCATAGCTCATGATGCTTTGAGAAGCCTGCAGAAACCATTGACTTAGTCCACTAATTTTGTTTTACTCTAGATATTTATTAACCTAACAATTATCTTTGGTCATGGTTAAGCCTCTACATGAGTTCATATATGATATTTTTCCTCACCCATGGTTGCCATTATTTTTGACTTTATATTCTTCTTCATCTCCTTTGAGCTTTCTGTATTTTCTTGAGGTGAAGAAAAATCGAGGGAAAAATAATTTTAAAGTGGGCAAAATTCCTACTTCATCAATCTACACTAGACTAGCCATTTGATATAGGTTGTTTGCTTCACTATTTCTCAATTAGTGAAGAGCTAGCTTGAGTTGGAGATTACTCGACGTAGATCATTTTCGGTCTCGAAGTTCTTCAAGCAAGTTTATTCCTTTCACCTAGTAAAGCCTAAGGAGAGTACGGGAGACCGCCACTTGGAGCAAAGGAACCACTACATGGAGTTTTCGAAGTGAAGGACCGGCTACAAAGGTTGTATTTCTTGTTCACTTAGAGTAAAGTTGTTTACTTGCTTTGTATAACCCTAATTCTTTAGTTAGATCCTCGGTAAGGGGTTTCTTAGCACGCTAGAAATTTTGAAATTGCATGTCCGATGCCTTATAAAACCTAATGGGAGTGCCAAAGAACCCAACAGTGGTGTCAGAATCAAGCTAGAGAATTATACGATGTGTTAGAATTACGAAACCGAAACAACTCCGAAAACTGGAATCTGAAACCTTAGTTTCTGTCAATTTTTTTAAAGTCCTATAATTTTTTTTTAAACAGGTGAAGAATGCTAGTTATGATGTATCTAGAACACCAGAAAAATTTGAGGCAAAACACCGCAATTTTGGCCAGCCGCATTGCCTAAAAAACCGGCCTCATCTTTTTTTTTTTGTAGCAAAAAACCTTGAAATTTTTGCGGTGTTCCGATCTCATGGTTTTAAGGTTTCAGGTTATGTTTGCTTTTACCAAGACTGCATGTGATGTTATTTTTCTGTAGCGGCAATACGGAGTGTTTCGTAGTCGCATTTTAACTTTGGTTCGGGTTTCATATTGATATGTGATATAATATTTGGAATCCACAATAATTAGTTTTGTAAAAACTAGTTTGAATTTTTTAAACCCATCAATTTAGTCTCATTTGATCGGTTGCTACGGCTTTTTGATATGGATCAAAACTCTGTCGCAATCACGTAGTGTACGCGGATACTCGCCGGGTAACATTACTAGATAGCCATGTCTTCTAGCTCTGACCAAGCGACTGCAGGAGAACCCCGTTGCTAAAAGCATCCCCCGGGTGCTCACGGCCGCGGTGTTCCGTCTAAGTGCACTTCATCGACGGTATCGGGGTTGCGGCCGTCAACTAAGGTTTCCGACGAGCATTCGATCAGGATGTCGGGAATCTTATTGAATTGCCCGACTAGTTATTGAAAATCGTTTTCAATATTGAGACTAAAATGCCGGGTTTATAGGGTTAGGCATAAAATTTAGAATATGAGATATTTCAGATTTGTGATATCTAAGGAATTCATATGGTTATGCATGGAATCCGAAGTATATGATATTTCGGGTCTATGATATCTAAGGTGGTCGCGGATTCCAATTGTTGTAGTTTTCACTTTGTTTTCTGCGACCGTAAGTGTAATATGTGGTGTATCACCGGTTTTGTTGCTATATGTCAACGACGATTGGGATACGCATATTTATTTACGTCAATGACATGCGACGTTATGTGTTGCTGTAATGTGTTATATTGGATCGTCGTATTTGAATAGTCGGGGTTTTTGCGTGAGATGAGAGTTTTTCATTTTCATTCATGTAAAAAATTGTATGTAGTATTCTTTTATTGGGCCACCTTCGGATTGAGAATGATGTCACTATTGATATATATTATTTACTTTTACGCATTAGGATAGGCCTAAGACGGGGAGCACAAGTAACCAGATTCCAGAGTCCAGTGGGAGACCATCTAGAATACTGTATTTGAAAATCTAAGGTATTTATGCGAAAATACTATATTTGAAAATCCTAGGCTATTGATGTAAAAATACAATGTTTTTGAATTTTATGGTATTTATTTAAAACCATGTCTTTCAGAAAAGTCGAGGGGTTTTATTGAAAATACGACGTTTGTAAAAATTGAGGGGTTTTATTGAAAATATTTAGTTTAGTGTAATTAATTAAAAATGTTTTTTGCTTGTTAGCCTCCAAAACAAAGAAATTCCTTTCTAACCCCCAAAGTTTTGTTTTTGCTTTTCCCCCAAAACAGATAAAATATATCATTTTACTCTCTTTACGATTTCTGTCAGGAAAAAACCGGTTAACTTTAATTTTATTTTTTTCTTCATAAGTTTTAGATTTACCATTTACACAGCAAGTAAGACCGTAGAAGCATTTCACTTCTTCATAGCTAGAAAAAGATATTGAAGATACTTCTGATTTTATGGTCGATTTTGAGAAAGATGTGGCAGAAGCCTAAACCTTAATTTCAATTTGTGGAAGAAATTTCATATTTCCAGATAAGAAGGGAGGCAGGGATACTTTACAGAAAAACTTGATATTATGCCATTAAAAGTTGATGAAAATCGTAAATGTGACAAAATGATGTATCTTATTAGCTTTTTTTGGGGGGCAAAATGTAAATACCAAGTTTTTTGGGTAGAGAGGAATTTGCTATATTTTAGGGGGGTTATAAGTAAAAAAAAAACTTAATTAAAAATATGGATTTTAGTACAGTTGGGGGATTTAATACAAATACAAGTTTTTGGGTTTTGGGAGGCCTTAAGGTATTTTATTTAAAGGGGTGCATATACTTTTTAAATAAATAACATGGTAAGGTATTTGGCACTGTATGCTTTGATCCGGACGCATTTCGGCTTGTAATGGTGTTTGATCAAAGGTATAAGCGACAACATAAAGATGTATGTGTATATCACGAAATAGAAGTTCTTAAGGGGATGGGTCGTTACCCCATACATTAACTGCAAACAAAACTATTTTTTTACAATTATTGATCGGTAGAATTATATCATGAGAATGGAATTTATATCTATATTAAGGTATGTAGCAAGTATATTATACAGATCTAAACAAGGGTAAAGAGAACATGACAGAACAAGGGAAATGAGAGGCAGATCCTACCAATTCATTTTTCAAACTGTCGATAAAGATCGACCTATGTCTTCTCGGAGTTCCTCCTCTCTCCTCTGATTTTTCCTGGAGGTGAGGCCAATACCGTTGCGAAGATCTTCGAGCCACGGTTGTGCAGAATTTTTCATGGAATTAATTGGAGTCCAGAAAAGTAAGAAAAGACAGAATGAAGAACGCAGTGTTTTATTGGACTAGCTAAAAAAACCAAATCCCAACAATTAAATCCACAATCGGTTCAAATCTCATCCAAATCCGCGCTCGCTCACCCAAAATCCGCGCAAGAATCCATCTAGGCTGCCGCCTGCAATTCGTGGCCGTTGGATCAAGATCCAACGGCTCAGGTGCCAGCGATCCAGCCACACGACGCAAGCGTGCGGTCCCAACCATGTGGCCGCCGCCGTGTTTCCTGGGCCGTTGGATATGAGATCCAGCGGCTCCGGTTAAATCCCCTTTTTAATATTTTTATAAACATTTTTTAAAATAGAATTTTGATTTTGAAAAATTTGCTCAAAACAGTTTAAAAAATTCTTGGAAAAATCCGAGAAAAGACTAAAAATTATATTTTAATATTTTCTTCAATTTGAAATAAAATTTGGTTAAAAATAATTTCTTTTCCCAGTATTTTAAAATATCTTATAAACATTATCTTTTCCAAAAATTCATTTTAAAATCTAAAAGTTAATTTTAAATTCTTAAAAATTTATATTAAATTCTAAAAATTTATATTAATCAGTTTTAAAAATGAATAAATCATTTCCCACTCATTATCATTTAAATGAAGCCTCAAAAATATTTTAACACCCGGAAAATTTGAAAAAAAAAACTTTTATTTATTTATAGAAAAATCACGGACGGATAGTTAGCTTGGGGTCCATGCTAGATATAAACAAATATCAGCTGTCAATATTTTTTGCTGTTGAAAATCCCCTATAACACAAAATTTTAAATCTGGTAAAGCAATTAATGATTTACAAAATTTGGCAACTACAATGCAGTACACATGTGACGCATCAGTGTATATTAAAATAAAGTCTTCATATCACAATCTTCTTTATTTTAACTAAAAATCTGTTATCATGCCTAAAAGTCTCTAAGATTCTCTTCAAATCTTTTGTTTATGCAGCGCACATATGACCATGGGTATGAAAACATGCAAAAATAGGTTCAGAAATTATACTTATTTTTCTGATTGTTTTATCTCAATGATATGATCCGAGCAGCCCATGATGTACAATTTCATAGGTGAGTTCATGAGGACCACGATCCATACTGATTTGAACATGCTGCCGTTTCCAATAGGCCTAATTGCCCGATTCGCTCCATTTTCCCGCCAACCATTGCCCTCGCAGCACGACTTCCCGCCAAAAGTCTGGCCTCTTTGTTGTTCCCCTTCATCTGATTTCTCTCTCATTCATCCATCTCCCTCTCTCTCATCGCTGAGCCATGAAGAACCTCGACTTCGCCGCCGACAAAGGTAAAAAAAGAAATTTCCCCTTTTGATCTCAATTTCTCTCAATTTAGCATTCGATTCACTCTTGCAACGATACTCCTGCAGCTCTCGCCAAAGATTTCTTGGCGAACTTCGCTGACTCTGTCGGCGAGCCCAAGTATCTCAAATTACTGGTAACATTCATCAACCCTAACCCTAGTTTCCTTTTGCAGAAACCCTAAGTTTAGATGTTCGCCAAATCCTAATTGAAACTGCTAATTTGATGATTTGACAGCAAGATGTTGCTAATCGGAAGACTCGGTCTGTTACGATCGAGATCGACGATCTCTTCAATGTAAGCCTCCACCTTTCAATCTCTCATGAGTAACTTATTGTTAGATCATTTGTACAATAGGTTGATTGTGCCCTAGTTTCGTCCGATTTAAGAAATCTTGCTTCGAATTCAGTTTTCGTTCGTAAAAAACCCTAGTTCAATTGGCGGTAATTAGTTGATCATAGTCACGGTTTCAGTATCAGGAAAAATCTTGGACCATGGTAGTTATCTGCCACTTTTCATTGCCGAAAGGGCATTCTGATTCACACCAGATCTGCTATTGGAATTACGTTGTCTGTAAGTTATACTCTAGACTGCTAGTCAGCAATCATTTCATCCAATTAGACATTTTTATTCCTATTGCATATGTTATTTAATTACATATTCATGAATATTTGTTCGATTATAGTAGATATTGATTATTAACTGGTTGCACCAGAATGAGTTGTTATATCGTCATTCTAATGCCCTTATTTTATTTGTGTTTTTGATCTCATCCACCATAACTTTACACTTTTTATTGTCTTTTTATATAATATATGGTGTATATATTTCCTTATGCTCATGCTTATGGAGTTGGTTGCAGTACAAGGATTTGGAGGAGGAGTTCTTGATCCGGGTTTCAGAGAACACTCGGAGGTACATTAGCATCTTTGCAGAAGCAGTGGATGAGCTCATGCCAGACCCAACAGAAGTGTTCTCTTTGGATGAGGACCGTGACATCTTGATGACGCAGAGAGCGGATGATGGGACCGACAGTGCCGACAACTCTGACCCCCTTCAGAAGATGCCTCCTGAGATCAAGAGATTCTAGTAAGCAAAGACTGGATAAAAAAGTTGAAATGCTGGAATTGGATTATTATTCTGTTTCTGACCACTTTTTTTCTCATGATATTTTCCAAACTGTTTTGTTAATATCTATATTTTTAGGATTTCAGTATTATTTTTTAATAAGTTGACATGATTGAGCATGCAACATGGATGCTAAAGAAGTGGCTCAATAATTTTTTAACGAAGAGCATATGATAATTCCACAAGTTCTAACAGAGAAATGCTAAATTCAATTCTTCAAAAAGTTAGAGTACTACCTAGCGGCTGATTTCGTTTCTCGTATAAGAGTTTGTATGTACATTATCGTCTTACCTGTTTCTTTAAAGTTGCTCTCAGTGGTTTGGCTTAGATAAACCGAGGCGGAAAGTTTAGCTGGAGCTTTAAAGTAAATAAGCGTGGAAGAACCTTTTCTCTTTTACTTGTTGCTGAATAAATTATACTAAGAGCTAGAACACACATTTTCCCTACTGCTGTCTTCTTAGCTGCATATTTTATTCTCTTCTGTTCCATATGTATTTTTTTGATTTAATCTTTGAAATACCTGTGGTGATCAGCGAAGTTTATATAAAAGCATTTTCCAAGGGGACACCGCTAACAATAAGACAAGTGAAAGCATCCAATATTGGCCAGCTAGTGAGGATTTCTGGTATTGTAACACGGTGTTCAGATGTGAAACCGTTGATGCAAGTTGCTGTTTATACATGCGAAGACTGTGGTTTTGAAATCTATCAGGTACAAAACATCTGAATAAATGTTCTTGGCTCTTGCTGAATATTGACTTACAGGCAAACATATCCACTACTTACATTTGTAGTGCTATTCTGCTCTGTGAAATTTTAACACATCTAAATACCTTTGACTGACCTTGTAAGTTTACATAGCAATCTTTGTTCTCTTGTGAGGGGGTGTCATTAAATATCAGTCGCTGAAGATCTCTATTATTGTAATTCCCATCAGGAAGTGACTGCTCGTGTATTTATGCCTTTGTTCGAGTGCCCATCAGTCCGCTGCAAAGTAAATAAGAGCAAGGGAAACCTTATTCTTCAGCTTAGAGCTTCAAAGTTTTTAAAATTTCAGGAGGTATCTTTTTTAACCCCTTAATAGTTATCTTCATTGTGACAGTGCACATCCTTTCAAAATATTTTTGACCAGGTAGTTGCTAGAGCAGACATTTTATACACTGCAGAAGTTAGATATTATGGCAACTGGAGGTCAACATACATATTTCAAATCTTGTCGTTACAATTCTCCATTTCTCTGTTCTATTGATTGCATGTGTAGAACTTGTTGCTATAATTTGAGGATTTGTTGTCACAAGTTGCTCGTGAATGAGTTTTTGAAATAAAAATGTACATCATAGGCATCAAACTGAAAAACTCAGATCTTGGGAATATACTCAAATTAAGATCATTGCATGTTAAAAGACTTGGCAATCACATAAAGATCTAACGAAAAGAGATGTTTGTTTGTATTTGGGTATTACGCGTAAATTATTCAAAGTTATGGTGAAAGGCCTAATAATTTCATTGCCCCTTCTAACAATAAAATTCTTTTCTGTCGCTATCCTGCAGGCAAAGATCCAAGAGTTAGCAGAACATGTACCAAAAGGCCATATTCCACGTTCTTTGACTGTTCATCTCAGAGGAGAGCTTACCAGGAAGGTTGTTGCATCTCTTTTAAGTTGCTGCACCTCTCTCTCTCTCGCTCTCTCTCTCTCTCTCTGCACGCGCGCGCGCGCGTTCCCACATCCTTCAATCCTCAATTTATACTTTGAATTTTTGTTCACTTTATGGTTGATTCATCAGGTTGCACCTGGTGATGTTGTTGAATTCTCGGGGATTTTTCTTCCCATTCCTTATACTGGATTCAGGGCAATGCGAGCAGGTTTGGTTGCAGATACCTATTTGGAAGCCATGTCCATCACCCATTTCAAGAAAAAATACGAAGAGTTGGTCCTTTTTCTCAATCTCAAGCTTAATTAATTATATGATATAAACATGATATATTTCAATTGTTTGTCGTGCATTATAAGTTTTTTCCTCCACCAAACTTTCTAGCCAGCTCAAAGAAAGTGCATTATTTACTAGTTTTCTTGAAGTACAAAAAATGCATTTTGTAGAAGTTACATGGGGGTTACAAACTTGTTCTTGCATAGCTTGTTGCATGGGTGGTTACAAACTTGTATTTACCTGGGCTAATTTCCTCGGACTGTGCAAATTTACTTTTGCTACAGCCACAGCCGCTATTTCTTCTGCCTAACCTGTGATATGTACTGTCTCATAAAATGGACAAAAAGCAAGTTAATGTGCACTTTTATTACCATCCTCTAAGATAAAACATTTAAATTTCCATATTAATTTTTGATTACGCAGGTTAAAGGCCTAAGGGCATTTTTAATTCTGGTACTGGCCCCATTATATTGAGCGAGGATTAATGATTTGTCATTTTTCTTTGCAGATATGAACTTAAAGGTGACGAACAAGAACGAATTGAACGATTGGCTGAAGATTGCGACATATATAATAAGCTGTCACGGTCACTGGCACCTGAAATTTTTGGCCACGAAGATGTTAAGAAGGCTCTTTTGCTACTCCTTGTGGGTGCTCCCCATCGGAAACTATCGGATGGTATGAAGGTATGCGATAATTGTTCAATTATGTATTCTTTCTTGATATTGGAGCCCTGAGGATTCAACTGAATCTTGAGATTCAGTTTGATACATCATGATAAAGATGTGATTAATAATTTTCAACTCAGAAAAGGAAATGTTTACATTTCATATTGGAATTGATTAATCCATAGTGCTTGCTATCTTTTTAACTCTTTGGGCTTTACTACACTGCTCCTGACTATTTACAATTTCTAACATTAGAAATAAGTTTATAGTTCAAATGGGTTCTTTCAATTTTCTTTTTACCCTTAGCAAGCGATATATTCCTCTGCTAATTATCTCCTGTGCCTTTTGGTCTTTACACTTAAATAAGCGAAATTCCTTTTCATTGCAGATTAGAGGAGATTTGCATATTTGTTTAATGGGGGATCCTGGAGTTGCAAAAAGTCAGCTGCTCAAACACATAATTAATGTTGCACCGAGGGGAGTGTATACTACTGGTAAAGGAAGTAGCGGTGTTGGTCTTACTGCAGCTGTCCAGAAAGATCCTGTCACAAATGAATTTGTTCTTGAAGGAGGAGCTCTGGTGAGACTCTGCTTTTGATTGTTACAGATCACATAGAAGGGCTCAGAAGTCCTCTTCATAATTAGACCTTTATTTGTAATAACTGTACTTAAGTATTGATGGAGCTTCGGGATCTTCTTCCGATGTTGTCCTTTGTCGATTCTATGATGGCGGTCTTGGACGCCTGAGATTTGGTTTTGATGTTGTTGGGTGTGGATCTCAATGGGTTGGTGTTGGATGCCGAGCTGCCTGCAAAGAAGTCTCGGGGTGGTCAACCACCGTAGGACCCTCCGACGATTAAGTTAGAGCCGAGAAATATTGGCAGAGTAGTGGCTTATTGGAATCAAAATTGCGTTACCTGAGTCGTCTGAGAGAGTGGATTTTATAGCGATCGCAGGGAGCGAATAGGTGCGAGATCTTCGCCGTCAGTTACGTTCATGATGTTACGCCTGTGTGAATGATGTGATCCTTCCATTAATGACGGGATGCGTCCATTAATTGAGAGATGCGCTAGTGTGGGACGCGGATCGTGTGGAGGCGGATATCTCTTCCTGGCGATATACGTGGAGCCGTTGCGGGACGTATGGGATTTGCGCTTCCGGTAGATCGGGGGAGACCAAGGAAGCTTAGCATGTCGGAGGCCTGGAGACGAGCCTGGACGCCGAGAAAGCTCGGTACGTCGGAGGCTCGGAGATGAGCCTGGAGGCCGAGGAAGCTCGGCGTCAGATACTCGGAGACGAGCAAGAAAACTGAGATAGCTCGGAGGCGAGTTGTTGGTAGATTACCAGGTGAAGGTGGAATGTATTCAGGGAGGTATTCTAGAAGGTTGGACACGTTCCTCGAGAAGAAGTCCCGATGAATCATCAGAATGCAACTCACTTATTCCACCTCGCCTTCGGGACATGTCATCCTCCACTCTTGTTACGACCTATCCAAGGGTCGGCTCGAGAGTGGTCTGCTCGGTCTTTCTTACGTCCAATTTGGCGCCAAGGATCATAAGGCGGAACGCCTGGGAACGGCATGACGTTTGACGGTCGTGTCGTTTTGATCTTTTGGGTTCACGTGTCGCCTTGTCGTGCGTCTAAATTTTCGGGCGTATCCCTGATGGCGTCAGCGGGTCAAATGAAATAATCGTGCTTTAAAGAGAGGTCGTCGTTTCAGTCGGTCGTTAGTTGAGATACGGGCTACGTGTCGGACATTGGTTGGCGGACGCGACAGGCTGGCACTGCCATCTTCAACCGAAGAGACGTCCTCAATGGCCGATCGCCACGTGGAGCTCTGATGGCTGGCAAGCGCCACGTTTTGTTTTGGCGGGAGTCGATCTGGGCCGTCGGATGCTTTCTTTGGGATGCATAAATAGGAGGGGACCCCTTTAGGGCCAACACTTCCGCCATAACTTACTTTTGTTGTTGAAGATTGCTCGGCGCTTCTTTTTAGATCGGATCACCCGTGATTTTTCCTTGGCGAACCCATTCTCTTGAATCGGGTTAGACATCTTCATCTGAGGAGTCTGTAGAGATAGTTATGGTTGAGTCGAATGATGAGGCTCCAGTTGTTGGAACCGAGTCCAGCGGGTCTTCTTCCCTTCCGGCTTCAGATAGTCGGGAGGGTTCTTCTGCTGCGTCATCTGTGTCGGGTTCGTCCCTAGAGCCAGGGCCGCCCATGTCTTTCGCCGTCGGGCGGTGACAAGGGCCCTTAAGGCGCGCATCGGGAACGCCAGCGATACGTCCTCTGTTTTGACGAATGTGGACGAGCTTACCGAGATTCGAGCTGGATTCCAATTCCCTCCAATTATTCGCTTTGCATAGTTAGAAAGGATGAGCGGGCGGACCAGGTGCAGGGTAAGGAGATTGCCCTGTATTTGAAAGCATTCCGGACCGGAATGCGTCTGTCCTTCTCAGCCGAGATATGTGGGGTGCTTCACTGCTTCCATCTTGCCTCGAGCCAGCTAGCGCCGAACTTATGGTGAATCCTCGGGTTTCTGGTCAGTTTCAAACTTGATAATATCATTTTCAGTTTGACCCTTCTCGTTTTCTTTCTTTGTTATAAGAATCACCCTGGCACCAGCAAGGATGGGCTGAGCTAGATGTATTTTTCCTTCAAAAAATGTAAGGGCGGGGTTGCCGGGTTGGGTGTTGTATCCGTCCTTTCTTCCATCCATGAATGAAAGGAGAAGTTCATTTTTGTCGTTTCACCTGAGCGTGAAGATTGGCCTGTGCCTACACAGTGGCACAGGGCCGACTGCCCGAGAGCGAAACAGTAGCCTTCACCCGAGGCAAGGGTGGTGTCTTTGTGGGAGCTGATCCGGCGGGCCGATGTCCTGTTTTTTGAGCAGGCTCTGAGCTGGGTTAGGCTAAGCCCCGCATGCTTTCTGGGTAAGTTAGGGTAGCAGACGGTCCATTTAGACTTTGATGAATTTTGCTTGCCCTTTTCAGCGTCACTAACTTTTTTTGTGTATTCTCCCTTTTTGTAGAGCAAATGGACCGATTCAAGTTCTTAGCTGCCATAACCGTGAAGGCCCAAAAGAAGACTGGGGGCGGAAGCTCATTCCGACCGGGTCCGAGCTCGGCCCTGAGGCCTACCCCGCCGAGCAAGCTTTCAGCTACGTGATCCTGAGTCCCCGAAGAGCGCCAGGGGGTAGAAGCATGCGTGGGATTTGGTGTCCCGGGCGAGGGAGGAGGAAGAGGAGGCTGAGCCCACCGACGCCCCCTAAAAGGCATAAAAGAACGGTTTCTCGGGCGCCTTTCACTGGGATCCCAATGCAGGAGGGAGAGGTGCTCTCAAGGTTCTCCGTTGCCGACAGCTTGCTCTTCGACATGGAGCAAGCAGCTGGAGGCAAGATTCCCCGGGGGATCCTGAAGGCCCAGGTGGGCCGTCATTGCTTAGGAGACAGTTTAGGTCGGTATCCGTTTTCCTTTAAGAATATTCTTAAGCATATTTTTTTTTCAGTTTGAACGTTTCTAACTTCTTTTGCCGCTTTCTTCAGGTCCTCCATCACCGCGCCTTCATTGTAAATATGGAATCCGAGGAGATAGCCCCGGCAATGAAGAAGGCGGGCGAATCGTCCTTGCGGGAGGAGGATCTGTGCTTTTGGCTGCAACTGGCTAAGGAGAAGATAGCCGCCCTCGAAACCCGGATGGTCGCCGAGTAGCTGATGAAGTCCAAGTATAAGGAATCTTATCGATTTTTGAGTGAATCTTACCTGGCTATCCAGGCCAACTTGGAGGAGCTTGGTAATCTTCATAACGCAATGAAGTCGAGAGACGTCAGCAGGAAGAATGTCTGGATAGCGCTCGAGGCCGTGAAGCTTGCCGAGGTTCGAGCGGTAAAGTCGGTGGAGAGGTATAAAACGCCGGACCAGTTCTACACCTACCTTGCTGAAGCCTCGGCTGTTGTCTGGTACGAGGCCCTCGACGCCGTCAAGACGTCAATGCCGGAGTTTGCCGATGGTGAGCTCCGTGCTAAGTATCCGCTCTTCGAGGACGTGCGGGCGTGAGGTGGCCGTAGGGGTCGAGGCTGCCGGTGGAAGCGCCGACCTTAAGGTCGCCGTTTTGGTCCCGACACTTGCGTTGAGCAGGGCGAGATCCTTCCCGAGCCTATGGCTTGAGCTTTCCTCCCTTGGGGATTTTTTCTTCTTTCAAAATTTTGTAATCCTCCGGGAGCTTTTGTAAGGCTGAGCAGCCCAGAATACCTTGTATTTATTTTCGGATCATAAATAAAGTGCACCTTTTTCTTCATTGTCCAAATGTTTAGCTCGTATACTTTTGTTTGTATCTTCATTCTGCAAGTATATTTAGCTCGTCAATAGTCTCATCTCGTGAGTGTTAGATCGTGGGTTGGTGTCCGACCTTTTTTTGTGACGATCGCGCGTCGAGTGTAAGTCGAGTAACAACCAAGTGTAGGAAGGTCGGTACCCTCCCGTTCTCCGGAGTCGAGGTGGCGATTGTTCATTTAGCATGAATCGAAAAATAGCCAAGTCAGAATAGGTCGATGTTGACTGATTCTTGGATAGGTCTCGTGATGAGGAATTTAGGTCCTTAGCGTGGATGGATAGGAAGCTACCGGCTAGGGATGGTACGGGCAGGAAGCTGCTTGGCGGTCTCTCGATGACGACTTTAGATCCTTAGCGTAGATGGGTAGAAAGTTACCCTCTAGAGATGGACCGGGCATGGAAACTGCTCGGTGGCTTTGAGAGGAGGGCTTTAGATTCTTAGCGTAGGTGGATAGGAGGCTACCTGTTAGGGCTTCCGAGATGTTTCCATTGCTCCAGATGAAATGACGAGCTTTTACCCGAAGTTGGTACGACCAAGTTGGGGGGCTTTAGATTCTTAGCCGATCTCAGTCCATTCTTATAGAGGTTTCCATTGCTCCAGATGAAATGACGAGCTTTTACCCGAAGGCGGCGAGCCTCCTTTCGGTCCTCTGGAAGTATACCATCTTTTAGGAACTCCACGAGGGGCTTCCTTCAATCTTGGCCTTCCTCCAGAGTAGTATATACTTAGAGTGTTACCTCTTCGTCTTCCATGCTGGGCCGCGGCAAGACTTCGAAGAGGTTGTATCTTTTATGGTCGGCAGTATAGGAAGAAGCGAGCTTGCTTGAGTGTTCAGGGTCCGGGGAATCTGTTCTACTTGAACTTTGTCAAAATTTTTGCGAAGTCTTTTTACTTCGGCCAGATATCTGATCATAAGCGGTTTCCGGGCTTTGAATCGTCCGATCACTTGGCTGACGACCAATGCGGGGTCGCTGTGAATTTGGATCGTCTTCAGTCCTACCGCGGAGGTGATTCGCAATTCGGCTAACAAAGCCTTGTATTTCGTGGCATTGTTCGAAGCTCTGAACCCTAGCTTCAAAGAGTATTCCATCTCCGCTTCATCCGAGCCTTGGATGATAAGGCCAGCCCGCTCCCTTCCTCGATAGAGAATCCGTCCACAGAGTACCCAGTCGGGGATGGAGGCGGGTGCTTTCTTGACTGAGGGACGTGGTTCATGGCCTCGTGCTGTCGCTTCTTCTTTAGTGGGAATAGTCTATTCGACCACGAAGTCCGTTAAGATCTGCATTTTGATGGCCTGCTTGGGGCGGTACTTGATGTCGAATTGGGATAACTTCCACCTCCATTTATCCGGTCATCCTGATGATTCAGGGGAAGCAAGAATAGTCTCTATAGGTTGCTCGGTAAGGACAAGGATGGTGTGCGTCTGGAAGTAGTGTCGTAGTTTTCTTGAGGCGACAACAAGTGCCAAGACTATCTTTTCTATGGTCGGGTATCTTGTTTTCGCGTCCTTGAAAACATGGCTTACGTAGTAGACCGGTTTCTGTACACCTTCGGATTCTCTGACGAGCACTGAGCCCACAACTTGATCTGAGACCGCAAGATATAGTAATAGCTCGTCGCCCTCGACTGGTTGGGTGAGAAGTGGTGGAGTTGCTAGGTGCACCTTGAGTTCGAAGGCGTTCTGACACTCTTCCGATCATTCGAACTTAGGGAATTTTCTCAAGGCCTTGAAGAACGGGAGACACTTCTTTTCGGATCTTGACAGAAAGCAACTTAGAGCGGCTACTCTTCCTGTGAGACGCATGATCTCTATGTTGCTTCTTGGTGTGGCCATATCGAGAATGACGCTGATCTATTCTGGGTTCGCTTCGATTCTTCGGTGGGTAACCATGAACTCGAGGAATTTACCGCTGGTGACCCTGAATGCGCATTTAGCTGGGTTTAGCTTCATTTTGTATTTGCGCATGATGTCGAATGTCTCACCGAGATTTTTGGTGTGTCCATCTGATGAGGATGATTTTACGAGCTTGTCGTCGATATAGACCTCCATGTTTCTGCCGATCCGTGGTTTGAACAGTTTGATGACGAGGCGCTAATATGTAGCCTCAGCATTCTTAAGACCGAAGAGCATCACTTTGTAACAATATACCCTCGATCTGTGGTGAATGCGGTAAGTTCTTTATCTGCCGGGTTCATCCGGATCTGATTGTAATCGGAGAAAGCGTCCATTAGCTGGTCTATCTGGGGGAGGGGATAGTTTTTAGGACAGGCCTTGTTCAGATCCGTGAAGTCGACGTACATGCACCACTTTCCGTTTGCCTTTTTGACCATGACCATGTTTGCCAGCCAATACGAGTAGTCAAGACTTCTAATGAAGTCGGTTGCGAGCAGTCGATCCATTTCGTCTTCTATTGCCTTTTGCTTGGCTGGCGCAAAACTTCTCTTTTTTTGTCGGACGAGCTTTGCTTTTGGATCGACCCCGAG
The DNA here is from genome assembly GCA_030015575.1 of Agapanthus africanus. NCBI lineage: Eukaryota > Viridiplantae > Streptophyta > Magnoliopsida > Asparagales > Amaryllidaceae > Agapanthus > Agapanthus africanus. The sequence continues at coordinate 13,388,753 of CM057342.1, read as the reverse complement.
CTTGTGGGAGATCACTTTGGGGTCGACCCCGGGCATATCTGCGGGGGTCCAAGCGAACACGTTCGAGTTATCTCGAGGAAACCGTATCAGGTCCTCGCGGTGGCCTTTTGTTAAGAGAGCCGATTTGGATGGTCCGGCCGTCAACCCCTTCGACAAGGGGGACTTCCGTCAATGCTTCCACCGGGGATTCTTGAAGTTCCTTTTGGTCGTCGCGTGTATTCAAAGACCCCTGAAAATCACACGCATCTTCAAAATCTTCGCCCGGCTCTCCGGCGGGTGACGTGGTGGCGAGACAAACCTTAGCGATTTGCTGGTTCCCGTAGGCTCGGCCTATGCCCTTTTGATCTAAAGGGAATTTGATCGTGAGGTGGTAAGTCGAGATTTGAGCTCGGAGGGCGTTTAATGATGGATGACCCAAGAGGATGTTGTAGGACGAAGAAACCTTAGTGACGATGAATTTCATTGGCATGGTCCTCGTACGGCCCGTTTCTCTAATGTTGAGGAGAAGGGTGACCATTCATTCGGTTGGGATGGAGTGGTTGGTAAACCCAAACAGAACGTGGGAGGTCGGCTGTAGGTCAGATGGTCCTAGACCCATACGCTGGAAACGGTCGTAGAAGAGGATGTCTGCCGAGCTCTCAGAATCGACCAATATTCTCTGTACCTCGTAACGATGGACTCGGGCTGTTATCACGATTGGGTCGTTGTGAGGCAAGGATATACCGTGGAGATATTTGTTGGTGAAGATGGTGGGCTCGTCCTTCTTGCACTTCTTCTGGGGTGGATCGTCTACACCCTAGACCGGGAGGAGGCGGTGGTTTCCGCCAGCTTTTCGAGTAGGATTCGAGGTAACGACCATGATTTGATCTATCATTAACTTTCCGGGAAGGGACCGGTTCTTTTGCTCTTGTTCTGCCTGCTGCTTGCCCCGCAAGTGCTTTGTCAGGTGGCTGGAGCGGATCAACTCCTCGATGTAATCACGGAGTTGTTTGTAGTTTTCGGTCGGATGGTCCTACGACCTGTGGAAGGCGCGGTACGGGCCTCGGAGGCGCTTGCCCGCCCTTTAAGTCACCAGTAGGAGCTTGAAGAACCTTTCGTCCTTTGCCTCCTCCAGCAGGTCGGTCTGGGAGATGTTAAGAGTGTATTCTTGGAACTTCGGGAAGTAAGGTTTTTGTCGGTCGACTCTCTTCTCTTTTCTGCCCCGCTTCTTTTGGTCGGTTTGGTCGTCTCTGGGCAGATTTGAGTTCATTTCGGACTCGAGTTGGATCTCCTGTTCGGTCTAGGCTTTTACCCCGGCCATGGTTTTAGGTTGCGCTAATGCAAAAAAACGGAGCCATTCTTTGTGCCTAAGACCCGACCTCAGCGCGGTGATGATTGTTTCATCGCGGTGCTTGGGAACCTCGAGGAGCACGTTGTAGAAGCGGATGCCATATCTTTTGAAGGATTCTTTGTCTCCGCTCTTGATGGTGAACAAATAGTCGACTGTCCTCTTTTGCCGTCGATTCCCGACGAAGTGACCGAGGAATTGGGAGTCCAGCTCGTCGAAGGTCGAGATGGTGCGTGGCGTAAGTTCTCGGAACCAGTCATGTCCAGCCCGGATGAGGGTGGTGGGGAAGGCTCGACATTGGGTCGTGTCGGAGTTATCCTTGAAGCTCATGCCCGTCGTAAATGCGTCTAGATGGTCCTTCGGGTCGGATTTCACGTTGAAGAGGGCCACACCTTGAGCGGTTTGTTTCTGGATGAGAGGTGCTCGGCCAGCAGTTCTTCCGTAAATGAGTTCGTCGCCGAATCGGCAAATTATCGGGCCCTTTCGCCGGACGTTTGGCCATATCGGCGTATGCCTTCGATTTTCTTCTCAAGGGTCTCGAGTCGGTGGTGGTAACTCGAGTATTCTGCACAGTCGAAGTGGTGGCTATCCCCGCTCTGGGTCTGTGCAAGGGTGCGGTTTTCGATTCCGCTCTATCAGGTTTCTCTGATCCTCGGGTGAGGCCCTTCTCGAGTGGTCTCTGTGCTCGTCGTTCGCGCGATCCCGACGAGAGTGGGGGCGTCGATTATGCCTGGAAGCAGGCGAGCTGACCGACACCTCTGGAGGAAAGAACGCGCGGCAGGCATTGGGGCGGCGGCCCAGTCTTCACTGTGACAGATGCCCAACGGGTCATGGAATCAGTCACCGCGTGTGGGTTGAGATGGCCGGAGTCAGCATGCCGGCTCTCAGTGGCGCTGTGACGAGGGTGTGGTAGATCGGGGGCTTGAATGTGTCCGTTCTTCGGCGGACGTCGTTATCTCGGGGAGGCGCAGCCGTGCTCTGGTGATTAGGGCCCGCTGCTTGAACGCGGATGAGGGCATCTACCAGAGTCGTAAGCCGGTTTATCCGGACGGACAAGGCGTGGATGGCATTAGGAGGGGGAGGCGAGCCGCTCCCGCCTCTGTTGTGGCGGCTCGTGTTTGGATCGTTGCGGTCGTCGCTCGCCATTGGATCGAGGGCGGAAGAGCAACTTTTTTTTGGTGGAATAAAATAAGTCTTTTGTTCCTACACATGGCGCCAACTGATGGAGCTTCGGGATCTCCTTCAGATATTGTCCTTCGTCGATCCTGCGATGGCGGTTTTGGACGACTGAGATTTAGTTTTGGTGTTGTTGGGTGTGGATCTTAATGGGTCGGTGTTGGACGCCGAGCTACCTGCAAAGAAGTCTTGGGGTGGGCGACCATAATAGGACCTTTCGACGGTCAAGTTAGAGCCGAGGAATATTGACAGAGTAGTGGCTTATTGGAATCAAAATTGCGTTACCTGAACGTCTGAGAGGGGTTTTTATAGTGGTCGTATGGAGCGAGCAGGTGCGAGATCTTCGCCGTCAGTTACGTCCCTGACGTTACGCCTGCGTGAATGATGGGATCCCTACATTAATGACGGGATGTGTCCATTAATGGAGGGTTGTGTTAGCGTGGGATGTGGGTTGTGGGAAGACGGATATCTCGCCTTGGCGATATACGCGGAGCCGTTGCGGGGCGTTTGGGATCTGCGCTCTCGGTAGATCGGGGGAGGCCGAGGAAGCTCGGCACGTTGGAGGCTCGAAGATGAGCCTGGAGGCTGAGGAAGCTCGGCACGTCGGATGCTCGGAGACGAGCAAGGAGACCGAGATAGCTCGGAGGCGAGCCGTTGGTAGATTCCCAGGTGAAGGTGAAATGTATTCAGGGAAGTCTCCTCGAATGTCGGACACGTTCCTCGAGACGAAGTCCCGAGGAATTCTCAGAATGCAACTCATTTATTCCACCTCCGTAGCTTTGGGGACATGTCATCTGCCACGTGTCGTAATCCGAGGAGACACCACTTGTGAGCATCATCAAGTATGTGTTTCTCTGGTTTTTTGTAACCACACTCACACACACATGCAAGTGTAAGAGCTTCATGCAAATACCCTTGCATAGCTCATTGTTGACATCAGTCAGCAACAAGTACTAATAAAAAATCAATCGTTGTTTGTGTGCGTAGCAGCCAACAAGTCAAATCACTGCCCATTTACAGTGAGTGTAGACGATGCCTGCTTGCATAGAGCCTTGTTTCATGCCTTTTCTAATATTTTCAATTACATTGGTGTAGGGCGCATCTCTCTACACAATGACCTTATCCTCTTAGGATCTTTTGATGGCAATTGATCGGTTTTTCTAGAAATACTTAGAATACAACCACTCCCTAGAACTTTTTGACATCTTAAATTGCCTCTTCAATCATTTTCCATAGAATACAAGTGCTTCTATGCAAGTTTGGCAGGTCACTCATACTAGATGATTTCCTTAAATATATGGTCAAAATCTTCTTTATTGCAGGTGTTGGCTGATATGGGTATTTGTGCAATCGATGAATTTGACAAGATGGAAGAATCAGACAGAACAGCAATACATGAAGTGATGGAGCAGCAGACTGTGAGTATAGCAAAGGCTGGAATCACAACCTCTCTCAATGCAAGAACTGCAGTTCTGGCTGCTGCTAATCCTGCTTGGTACACATTCAATCTGAACATAAGATTATTAGTTTTTATGCTCGACTATTTAGTTTTTCAACAATCCTATTCTTTCCTTCACAGGGGAAGATATGATCTCCGTAGAACTCCAGCAGAAAATATCAATCTTCCTCCTGCGCTTCTTTCACGTTTCGACCTTCTATGGTTAATTCTAGACCGTGCTGATATGGATAGTGACCTTGAATTGGCAAGGCATGTTGTGCATGTACACCAGAATCTTGAATCTCCTTCACTTGGATTTACACCACTTGAACCGTCTGTTCTTAGGTAACCTTTTTCTCATGTGTTCTCATCTGCTCCTTAAAGGAACCTCATATATATTGCCTTTTTACTATATAAAGAAAATGTGTCAGGCGATCTACGCATTTCTTTGGGCATGAAATATATATCAAATGGTTTATTTCCTTTTAGAACGATGGCAGTCTATAGATCGTAGACCTTATCTTTTCAGTTCTTTGTCATGAACTCTTGTGAGGTGTAAAGCTGTTCCTATGTCAAGTCTTTCGTGAAACCTTCTCAACATATTTATATACTCGATAGTTATTCAATAGGTAAAGGCTTCAATGATATGGTGTTCAATTTTCTTACACAATTGAGTTGACTTGTTTTCATTGCCCGCAGAGCGTATATTTCAGCTGCACGAAGAATATCTCCTTCTGTCCCAAGGGACCTAGAGGAGTATATTGCTACTGCTTACTCAAGCATTCGCCAGGATGAAGCTAAATCAAATGCACCACACTCCTACACAACTGTCAGGACGCTTCTCAGCATTCTTCGGATATCTATTGTATGTTCTTCTATCTTTCCTTCTGTGGCTTTCTTGTTTTATGTACTTCCAGATTTTATATTTCCAAGTATAAATCCAAGAGTTCCATAAATTATCATTTATATTTGCAGGCTTTAGCAAGGCTTCGATTTTCAGCATCAGTTGCCCAGAGTGATGTAGATGAGGCATTGCGGTTGATGCAAATGTCAAAGTTTTCTCTATATTCTGACGATCGTCAGAGATCCGGTTTAGATGCCATATCTGATATATATTCGATTTTGCGAGATGAAGCTGCAAGGACAAACAACATGGATGTGAGCTATGCTCATGCTCTCAACTGGATATCCAGAAAGGTCAGTTTGGACGTTTCTATTATAATCCATGCATTTTAGAAATCTATACATCGATTGAAACTTCTACAGCATTTTTAACTACATATATAGCACAGTGGCTAGCTCCACCTTAGTTCAACCTGCTCTATCTTTTGAATGTATTTTTTTTCTTTCTGAAGGAACTTTTATATTGCACTTTGTGTTCCAAGTTACATTAAATCTCTAAAGAAACATGGGAAACATTACTTTCCACCGTTTTGCTCAAATGGGGGAACAAACTTGCTTTAGCTACAACTATTCAACCTTTTTAAGATGTATTTTGTTTTCGTTACATCAACTAATAAACATGGGTCAGCCTGGTATATTATGTGCTTATGCCTAAAAACCTTCTTAAATATAAGCAAAGCCTGTCCTTAATGTGATTCAATAACGCCTAAGTGGTAGAGAATCATTAAGTTAATGTGGGGTGTAGCATCTGACTTAATAGACTTCAAATGACGGAAACATGAAGTATCCTTTTTGTTTTATCACATTGCTGCTGTTTGAAATGGTATTTATGTTACTTTTTTTACGAATACCAAGAAATTCTTACATCTTTTGAGGCCATTGTTGATATTATTCTTTTGGCTATGATATTCATAGGGATATAGTGAAGCTCAGCTGAAAGAGTGCTTAGAGGAATATGCAGCCCTAAATGTGTGGCAGATCCATCCTAACACCTTTGATATCCGATTCATCGATGCCTGATATCGATCAACTTTCGAATGCCTCTAATGCGTTACCTTGATATGCCTATATATGTGAATGCTGTTTAACTCCGTTAAATTATCATGGAAACCAGAATCTTCAAGATCAAAATCTATGCTGAAATTGCGACTTCTATTTGAGGCGTTGTCAGCACATCAGAAATCTTGGATTTGGCAAGGCTTTAAATTCAGAATATCTTTCAGTTCAGATTAGTGTTGAATTATCCTTGTGCTTGTCTATTATTTAAAGGAAATGCATCAATGAGTATAACAGTAAAATTGTAAAAACATGATTGTTTTGTAGCCGAAGAAATTGAACCTTTTAATGAAGTTTCGGTCCTTGATTTGCTGTTAAATTCTGCACACGTTTCATAACTCGTTCTCTTTAGCAAAATAATCTTTGTAGCGCAAATAGCATTCATTATCAATTGTCCCATTATCACGCCTTAACCTGATTCTGGCATTGATTATTAATTTGCTTTATCAACTCTTATCAACCTTCATCACATTGTTTGTTCTTTCTCTCATGAATTTTTTCCCCTGTTCATTGTGAATGCTTTTGACGTTTTCTTATATGGTGGACTCCTAACCTCAAGATTATGAAAGGTCATAAACATAAAAATAATCCCCCATTGATGATGCTCGGTATCGGTGATCCCTCAGATCAGGATACGTGGCAGATGACGTGTTCTCGAGCACGCAAGGAAGGACCTATAGTGGCCGACCAGACCACACTTGCGCTCGTCCTACCGAGCGAACGTTGGCTTGCCTCTGAGCCCCCTACACAACTGGCCTCCTTGGCCTCACAACTCGTCTCCGAGCTACCGTAGAATCAAGATACCTCGGCTCTTTCGTTCGTCCGCGAGCTCTTCCGCCGAGGTCATCTTTCTCGGTCTCATCAACCGACCAACAGCATCGTTTACAGGCGTAACCGCCATCCCGTGAATCTCACCATGTGCGAGATCTTCGCCGGCCACATCCTACGTTCCACGCCACCACAATCCCCCTATTAACGAGCCTGTCTCGCCATTAGTGGGAGGTCCCGCTCATCACGCGGACGTGACGTCGGGAGCGTAACGGTCGGCGTGATTCTTGCGCCTGCCTCGCCTGCTGCCACCGCTATATAAACCCCTTCTTCAGACGGTTCAAGTAAGCTATTTTTACTCCACTAAGCCGTTACTCTGCTCGGATCTCTAGTTTAACTTGATCGTTGGAGGGTCCTCGGTGGGACAATCATCCCGGGACTTCCTTGCAGGTAACTCGGCAACCACAACCTCAAACCCATTGAGATCCACACGCCTCAGGAGCGACAGCCTCCATATCCAATCTCAGCCACCCATCGCCGCCATCAGCAGAACAACGGAAGGCAACATCCGAAGGAGATTTCAGCCTCCATCAGCTGGCGCCGTCTGTGGGAACATCTTGATTCCACAAAAACAAAAGTTCGCTTTCCGATCTCAACCGAATGGCAAGCAATCATCATGATGATCCAAGCACCAGCAGCCGCCTCCTCCTCAACGGAGGCGCGGACGAACCTCCTCCGCCGAATGCCATCAACACCCCCGCCGTCCGGATAGACCGACTCGCGTCCATCGTGGAAGCACTTGTCCGCGTTCAAACGGCAGGACAAGATCACCAAGTCGCTGCTCCCCCGCCTCGGGACCAGGACCCCTACAGGGGGAGAGAAGACTTCGTCCATGTCGGCACTGCCGACCACCGAGTCGCTACCTCCCACGGTCGCAGATCTCCCGGGCCAATACATTCTGAGGCCCGCTGGGCGCCTCACAGTTCAACGCCGAGGTCCGTTGCCAGAGCACTTCGTCCCAAGATCCTCCGTGCACCTGTCCCTCCCGAGGAGATGTCTGTCAGCTCGCCTGTTACCAGGCCTGATCGACATCCTCTCCCTCGACGGGGTCGTGCGGGCGAGACTCACCATGGCGGCTCGAAGACTACCTCGTCGGGGGATCTAAGGAACCCCATTGAGAGGAAACGGAGCCGAGGCCAGACGCAGGCCTTCAACAGCAGAGGCATGGGATCAGAATGCGCCGAGTCGTCGGGGTACCATGGCCGACTCGACGCCCTCGAGAGGAAGATTGAGAGTTTGCATCGGGAAGGTCACCGTTCAAGCGACGAGGCTAAGTACGCCGCCGACTCGCTCACAAAACCGTTCACCGAGGAGCTGCTTGCCGTCCACGTCTCCTTCCGCAACAAGCCCCCAAAGGTCTCCCTCTTCGACGGCAAATCTGATCCGAAGGACCACTTGGATACATTCACCGCGGGAATGAGCTTCCAAGGCCACTCCGATGCCGCCCAGTGCCGAGATTTTCCGGCCACTCTCATCCGCTCCGGGCGAGACTGGTTCCAAGAACCCGAGCCGCGCTCGATCTCAACCTCCGACGAGCTGGCCACACAATTCGTCGGCCACTTCGTCGGGAACAGGCGGCAGAAACACACAGTCGACCATCTCTTCACGACCAAGAGCGGGGATAAGGAGACGTTCAAAGCATATGTCACCCGTTTCTACAACACCCTTCTCGAGGTCCCAGAGCACCGGGATGAGACGGTCATCACGGTTCTGAGGTCTGGTCTTAGGCACAAGGAGTGGTTACGCTCGTTTGCATTAGCGCAGCCTAAGACCATGGCCGAGGTGAAGGCCTGGACCGAGTGCGAGATCCAGCTCGAATCCGAGGTGAATGCATCTCCCCCGGACAGAGCAAACCGACCAAAAGAAAAGGGCAAGAGAAGAGAGAAGGAGACCTGAGCGGCAAACACCCTATCTCCCAAAGTTCCAGGAGTATACCCCGCTCAACGTCTCCCAGGCGGTGCTACTAGAGGAGGCCAAGGGCGAGGGGTTCTTCAAGCTACCCCCGGTCCCACGAATGGCCTCAAAGCGAACCCGGGGCCCCTACTGCAGCTTTCATAGGTCGCTGGGCTACTTCACGGAGAGCTGCAAACAACTCCGAGACTATATTGAAAAGCTTATCCGTTCGGAGCACCTCGCAGTGTACCTAAGGGATAAGCGACAAGCCGACCGTGAACAGGAGCAGCGTCCCCCTCCCGCCGAGCTGACCATCGGCCAGATCATGGTAGTGTCAGCGGAAGATACGCCTGGTACCTGTAACACCCGAGTTCACTTATACCAATTCCAATTCCGTATTTACTTATCCGTGGTCTTCTTGATTTGGCGTGTTTGGGTGCGAATGGTATCTCTATATATTACTTTGCATTTGACCCGACCCGCTTAATTGAACCCGCGTGACTCTTATTTATAGTTACCTTGACTAGTTGCATGGGCTATTGCATCTCATAATTTAGTTTATACTGGCATTTTATCTTGTATCGCATCTGTTGCATATAACAATTTATATCACATAAAATAAATTAAATTACGTATCATGGCCTGCTCGATACCTCTAACCCTGTTGTAGCGTCCTCACATCGTATACTCGTCCCGCTCAGTGAAACGGATGTGTTTGGACGACTACGCGCACGTACGCGCGTCCATTCTTGGGGGTATGCTTTTTAATTACAAAATCCTTCATTTTTATTTTTTGGAGCTTGCCAATAATTTTCATGTTTCAAATTCAAATTTTTGGACCCAATCTGGACGCATTTCTGAATTATTTGTATCCCGCCAAAATTTTAATAATTTAATATTTTAAATTATACCTACCCTATTTTATCAGCATGCGAAATATATTTGGTAGTTTGGAAATCTTTTATTGTTCCCAACCTATCTTTTCCCCTGCTTTCAGAATGATGATTTCATAAGAAATTTTTTAATAAAATTTCCTTAACAAATCTTTTCTCATTTTCCCCAAAACAAATATTTTAACTCCCCTCACCCAATCAAAATCATTCTTCCTTCGACCCCTGGGCCCACGAATCCCTCTCTCTCACGCTTTTCTCTTTCTCTCTCTCCTATTCTTTTTCTCTCTCCTTTTCCCTCTCTCTCTTTCTTTCTTTCTTTCACCGCTAGCAAACAATCTTCTCTCTCCTCCTCTTTCTCTCTCCTCTCGCTTCTCTCTTCCTCTCTCTTCTCATGTCTCCCCCTCTCTCCTCTCGCGGTGAGAAGGGATCGCGTCACCTCCCGAGCTGCTACGGTCACCTCCCTTCTATCCCTCCTTCGTCTCCCTTATCCAAACCCCGAGCACGAGATCCCCACGGCAGAAAAACCCTAACCTTAACCCTAGCTTCGATCCCTCCATCTCCTCCTCCTCCTCCTCGTCCTCACCATCTTCTTCTTCTTCCTCCTTAACCCGAGCCTGCACTTCACAGAACCCCTGCGGCCAGAACCCATCACCATACTCACCTCCATCGCCGCCGATCACATCGTCATCGCCAACATCTCCTTCTCTTCTCGTCTCTATCATCTACTTCTCCCTCTCTTCTCCTCATCTTCTCTCTCTCTTCTCTCCCATCTTAGAAACCCCTGCACACCCGACCTCCTGCACCCACCGCGACAAGAACCCATCATCCTGAACATCTCGTCGCCGGCAATTCCTCAACCCCGTCGTCATCACCTCCACCTCCTCAGCTCTTCCTCCTAGCCCCCCTGCACTAGCATTTTCGAGGAGCCTGCAACCCTAGAACCCGAGTACCCCCTTGCACACCCTTGCACTTCGCCGACGACCCCCCGACGGAAAGCCTCACCGCCTTCACCTCTCGCTTTCCTCTCTGATCCAAACTCTGAGACCATCGCAGCCATCCCCTCCTTTCCTCTTCTTCTCCTTTTTCTCTCTTTACTTTTCTTTCTAAATCCTTTCCGGTGATCGCCGGCAAATCCCATGGCCGGTGACCTGCGTCTCGTCATCACTCCATCACGCCCTCGTCTCCTCTGTCCCTATCCTGAGTCATACCTACCCAGTGCAACCATCATCTCTCCTTTCTTCCTTTCTCTCTCTTTCGCTCTCTACTTGTTCCCGTTTTCCGACCACCAGCCGGAGCCGTGTCGTTGCCTACGACCCAGTGAAGCACCCCAACCAGCGTGGTCGTGCTTTGCCCTTCCTGGACCCGTTCTGGGCGCGCGTGTGGTTTTGTGAAGTTTATCCGATGTCGAGATCTTGTGTTGCATCGTGCTCTGTTGTTGTTCCGCTTGCATACTCATCGTTCCCGAGGCAAGTGAAACTTGCTACATGCTACTATATTATTTATACAAATTTATTTCATGATGGAACCTGTAAACTGACCAAATTGCTATTAGTTCCATTCTTGCGTTTTTCGATGTCAAATTATAGCATTAAAAGACTCGGGTTTAAATTATAACTTGTTGCACCTTAAAGTATAATATCACATACTCACATACGTGGTTAGATTATTTACTAGTTAACCGCATAATACATAGCACTGTTAAATAGTTTCTACCCTGAATAACCGGTTGGATCCATTGAGCATATTTTATATATCACTGCATCTTTAGACCAGTTAACCCATAATAACGAGATTTAACAATTCTATATTGTTTAAGTGTAGGATATTTAAAGTTGGAACCACAACCCTAACTCTAATCTATAACTGTGCATCCTCATGCTTTAAGCTGTGCCATTGCATATACATCACCGTGTTTCATTTTTATTGTTTCATCTGTACCCATGCTTGTTTATTCATAACCATGATTATGCTAGTCGATTATGAGCATCCTTATGTTATCTTGTACACCCTGACGTGACTTGCTACATATATTACTTGATCCGACATGGTACCGTACACTCTTTACATAACATGATATCTAAATACACTACTTGACTTGACCTGATGTACCATGGTTTTACCTGTTACCTGATCTTGTGTCTAATGCCAACAAACCTGACATGTAGTCCTTACGGACCGTTCCTGTTGTCTATCCAGACAAACCTGCACCTACCTGATCCTGTGTTGGTATTAGTTCTTGATTACTGAATACCTGACTGGACACACATAACTTGGGGGTATGGGGAAATCAATGATGAAACCTGACTTGTAACTCGACAGTTGCTTGCTTTTACTGATCAGTTTTGAGGCCAGGCCCGCCTCGTGACGATGCTGCTGACAGCGTTGGTCTGTATCCTTTTCCTGTTAGTGCCTAGCGACACGTCTCGGTTTCAGCCCGAGAGTCTTAGACCGTGGTCCCAGGCATGCACGGGATACTATTGAGTTACATCGATGATTCATCAAATTGATTTCAAAGACTTGAGAGTAGTTAAAATAATAGACCAATTTAGATAACTCACTACACATTACCTCACTGTCATTACTTATATCCTTGTTATGCTTGTTTTATCATTTATGCTCATACTTGTATGTATTGCTACCCCTGTTTTATTATTGCTTGATGTTATGACGCGCTGACGTCTGGGTTTTGCATGGCCCAGATTCTTCTACCTTGTTACAGACTGATCAGGACTATTGCCGCGGATAGACCGAGCGGTGAAGTTCCTGTCGGTATGTAGTTGCTTTCCAGGTGTTTCATTTATTGCATCTTTTGGCTTCCGCATATTATTACTTCTTGACTTTTTTACTCTGGCTTATGGACATATATTAGATAGTTAGTTTATTTTCCTGTTCTTGATATCTCTACAGTCGTAATGTGACCGTGGAATGATTTTTCCTATCTACAGGTAGCATGGTTGGCTATGTCACGTGCCCATCTTAGCGTACTCTGGGAAGCGGGGCGTGACAGTACCCATGAGGCTCGGTACCCTGTGCCGGGCATAGATGCCAACAGACATCAGGGGGGCTCAAGCTGCACGAACAAGAACATCTACTAGCATGTGTTTCTTTTTTTTAAGCAATGCACACCTTTCTTGAGATCTTTTGTTCATATAATAAAGGGATCAATAAAGCATTGCGGAAAAGAAAAAGAATCTTATTACTTCGAGAGGTACTATAGGCTCCTTAGCCGTACATAAAAAATATAAATTACAACAGCGGGGGAATGGTGTACAGAGAGCACTGTTCGTGGTACTCTGAAGATATTTCTGTCAGCCGAGCCCTCGCGGCGTTTAACTTCTCCCTTCGATGACCCCCGTTAGTGTCGGCATCGAGCCTCAATTGGTAGCATTCAAGGACGAGCGCTTCCCAGCGATTTAGCTGGCTCGCAGAGATCAGGCCGAAACGCCTTAGAGACCTCAGCTTGCCAATGGCCTCATCTTTCAGCTGCTCGGATAAGGGGTTGTAGAGCCCCGGCGACGACCTCCAGATGGAGTATATCAGCAGCTGAAGGAGGGAGGAACACCGGAAGAGAAGTCGGCCGAAATGGTCCTCGATCCTGCCTATAACCAACTGCACTGTGTCCTCGTTGTAGTACGGGTAGTAGAGGTGGACATCCTCGAATTTTACGATGTCTTCGATGGTGAAGGGAAAGTCCTGCATGTTTGCGTTTCGGGTGTGAGGAGGAAGTAAACAAACACCCCCTCAGTTTTATAGCCCCCGAACGCCCTCCGGAGTTCAACGGTCACCCGTTTCACCACGACAACGTCGCCACGTAGCAGAAGTCGCGCTGCTCAATGCGAAACCGAAACGACACTCCGTTGCTTCGCGTTCCCCACACAGTCATGACACGTGTCGCTAGCGACCGTACCTCTTCCCGGTGCGCCGACTGACTATCAAAGTCAAAGCCCTCACCAAGAGGCGGCCGGGCGGCTATCCTGCTCGGCTATCCCTGGCCGGTAGCTTCCCTACTTCATAATGCCAGAGATCTAAACCCTTACGAAGAGGCAACCAAGCAGCTTCACTGCTTGGTTCATCCTTGGCAGGCCTCCCATGGCCTCTCCAGCGCCAGGGATCTAAAGCCCTCACAAGAGGCAGCCGAGCGGCTACCCTGCTCGGTTATCCCTGGCTGGTAGCTCCCCTACCACACAACGCCAGGGATCAAAGCCCTCCCAAAGGCAGCCCTGCAGCACCCTGCTCGGCTATCCCTGGCCGGTAGCTTCCCTACCTCGCAACGCCAGGGATCTGAGCCCTCGCAAGAGGCAGCCGAGCGGCTATCCTGCTCAGTTATCCCTGGCTGGTAGCTCCTTTACCACACAACGCCAGGGATCAAAGCCCTCACGAAGAGGCAGCCATGCAGCTACCCTGCTAGGCTATCCCTGGCTGGTAGCTTCCCTACCCCACAACGCTAGGGATCAAAGCCCTTGCCAAGAGGCACCGGGTAGCAACCCTGCTCGGCCATCCTTAAGGACCAAAAGCCCTCGCCAAGAGGCACTGAACAACCCTGCTCGGCCATCCTTAGTAGGCCAATTACAGTCCTTCCCGCGCTAAGGATGAAAAACCCTCGCAAGAGGCAACCGAACTCGCCCTTGTTCGGTTATCCCTGGCTGGTAGCTCCCTTCCCCAACAAACCAGGAATCAAAGTCCTCCCAGAGGCAACCAGACCCAACTTGTTCGGTTATCCCTGGCTGGTAGCTCCCTACCAAACCAGGGATCAAAGCCCTCGCCAAGAGGCACCAGACAACAACTCTGCCCGGCCCGTCCTTAAGGATCAAAGCCCTCCCAGAGGCAACCGGGCCCATCCTTGCTCGGTTATCCCTGCCTGGTAGCTCCCTACCATAAAGCCTTGGGATCGAAGCCTTCACTAAGAGGCAGCCGAGCGGCTACCCTACTCGGCTATCCCTGACCGGTAGCTTCCCTACCTCACAACGCCAGGGATCTAAGCCCTTGCAAGAGGCAACCAAGCCCGCCCTTGCTCGGTTATCCCTGTCTGGTAGCTCCCTACCCCAACAAACCAGGGATCAAAGCTCTCTCCAAAAGGCACCAAGCAGCTACCCTGTTGAGCACCATCCTTAGTAGGCCACTCACGGCCCCTCCAACGACTGATGAACATGAACTCAAAAAGAGGCATTTGGGCTATCAACGTCTTAGCGATCTCCACTTTGACTTCGGGGCTATGGAGATACCGTCTTCCCGCCGGTCCTCGCGCACTCGGTAAATGATCAGAGTCAACTCGACGAGTAATCGCTAGACGAGGAACATGCCGACCATAAAAGCAGTGCTGTGCAGATACAAGTGTCTACCAACAAAAGGTAGTACAAGCACAAACACTACTGCAAAAACAAAAAGTCTTTATTCAAAAAACCAAAGTCTTTACATGGGTACTGTGGGCTCCCCAGCCTTACAAAAATACCCGAAGGCCTACAAAATACCCGACGCAATAAAAGAAAAGACAAAGAGAAGACGAGGGGCTTCAGGCCCTAAGGCCGGGCGTGATACCAATGAGCTCGACGTCCACCGCAATTGGGGATGTCGTCCGTCGCAGGAGCCTCGGCGTCGCCCTCGCCGAGAGACCCTTCCCCGGTAGGGTTCCCAGGGGCATCCCCATGCTCGTCATCCCCGCGGGGATATTCCGCTCGGAGCTCTTCATTAGCAAACTCCGGCATCCCGGCGTCGAGAGTCTCGTGCCAGATGAGGGTGGTGGCCGAGGTTAGGACGGTGTAGAATTGCTCCGACTTCTGGAACTTCACCTCCCGTGCCGCCCTGAGGTCGGCTCTCTTCGCCGCCTCCACTGCAGCCCCCAACTCCTTTCAGAGGGTGCTCTTTGACTTCTTCATGGTGCCGACGAGCACCTCGGAGCCCTGAAGCTTGGCCTCGGCGCATGGAACCTGCCACTTCTTGCTTCGAGTCCTCCACCTCCTGCTTCGCTGCCGCCGCCTCCTGCTTCACGGCTGCCGCCTTCTACCTCCCGGTAGCCACCTCGCCCTCAAGGGCAGCGACCCTCGCCACCGCCGCCTCCCGCTCCCGTTTCGAGCTCTCTCCCAGTGAGGAGAGCTCGCCTGTGGCTCGCATCGCCGGGGCTATATCCTCCACCTCCATCCGGGCGACGATAGCGAAGTGCTGGAGGACCTGAAGAAATCGGAAGGGGGTCAGAAAGAAAAAGGGGCACCAAATCTCGCAAACAATGAGATGATGTATGAGCGCTAATCTGCAGGGCCTCTTGGGCGATGGACGCCAGTTGAGCCTTCAGCGTCCCCCCAGCGACCAGGCCCCCGGCCGACCTCTCCATGTCGTGCAGCAAGCTGTGAGCGACGGAAAGCCCCAAGGGCACCTTAAAGCAGAGCTCCCCCTTGTCCACCAAGATCGGAGAGGCCGGGGTCCGCGGAACTATTCGGGGGAACCTCTTGAGAGACGACGGCGGAGAGCTCGTCTCCACCTCCGAGGCTCGGGCGTTCTTTCCCTGAGCCCTTTTTCTTCTCAGCACCTGGCTGGGCCCCGGGGCGCAATCCGCACTCAAGCGCTGGGGCGGGACGGCAGCTGGGGAAGCCGAGACCGGCGTTTGACGGGAAGAGCTGGCTCCTCCAGCCTTCGACCCCTTCTTCGGCTTGCGCATGGCTGCTCGGAGGAGGCCCGCGTCCATGGTTTCTGCACAAGACAAGATATAATGGAATCAGCGACACAAACAAAGTAAAAACAAATACGAGTACCTAACTTACCGACGAACTGGGCGGGGCTGAGCCCGGCCCAACTGAGGGCCCGTTCAGAAAGCGGCACATCAGCCCGAGGAATAGGCTCCCACGCCTTGTCGGGGTCATTGGACGGATTTCCCTGCCAGCACTTATCCCTATACCACTGGATGGGTACGGGCCAATCCTCACCCTTTGGCGGCCCGACGAAGAAAAATTTCTTCCAATCATGGATAGAAGAAGGCAGGACGACAACTCCTGACCCGGTTACACTCCCCCGCTGCTTTCTAAAGGAGAGGTAAACCCACCTCGGGTCGCCCGTGTGAGTTCCGGGGTGACTTTTGTAAATAAGGGAGGAAGAAAGGATAGACAGACTGAAGGGGATTGTCTGCAACTTCAGCCGGACCAGGAACCCAAAGAGAATCCTCCAGGAGTTCGGCACTAGCTGGCCCGGGGCCAGCCCAAAGTAATTTAATGCAGCTACAATCTCGGGAGCGAAAGGCAGGCGCATTCTGGCCCAAAGGGCTTTCAGGTACAAGGCGATCTCCCTATCCCTCACCTGATCTGCCCTCTCTCCTACCTCAGCCAATTGTAGCATGTAGCCGGAGGGAATATGGAAATGAGCCCGAGCAGTGATAAGATTGTCCTCATATTTTACTGAGGACGACACACCAAGAGCGTCCGCCGTCACCGCTCCAGGAATCGCCCCAGACGCGCGACCCCGAGAAGAGGATCTGACCCCAATTTCCCGAAGGGGCTCCAACCCGGGGGAAGAATCCCTAGTATCTACCCCTACGACATCTACAAACTCATCAAAACAAGTCATCTAACCTGGTGGGAAGAAATCCTCGAGAAGAGAAAACGCAAGATCCGACCTAAAAGGGGAACGCCGAGCAAATAAAACTCAGAATGAGAAAAATGTGAAGAGAGAGATCCTGGATCAGGCCTCCTCTCTATTTATACAGCCGGTGTCCTCATCCGACGGCGACGGTTGACTTCCACCAAGACGGTTCAGTGCGCTTGACGGCCACGATCGCTCCACCTGTCGCGAGCACATTGACAGCGTCCTATCGGACGTCAGAAGCCTGCAGCACGTCACATCAGCCAACCGGCACCCGACACATGGCCCGTCGCTTTGTCAAAGTACACACGATCCAACGCACCCTCTTCAATGCAAAGGATCTCGTCTTGATTAGCTGCCTCATCCAGAAAAGACAACCGATTGCCCAGAGACACGCCCGACGATATCTTCGGAAAGGAGTTCATCTTGGATGATCCGGCAAACCACTCTCGACTCGACCCGTCAGCTGGTCGACAAGAGTGGGGGGCTAATGATGATGCTCGGTATTGGTGATCCCCCAGATCAGGGCACATGGCAGATGACGTGTCTCAGAGCACGCAAGGAAGGACTTACAGTGGCCGACCAGACCACACTTGCGCTCGTCCTACCGAGCGAACGCTGGCTCGCCTCCGAGCCCCCTACACAACTGGCCTTCTCGGTCTCACAACTCGTCTTCGAGCTACCGCAGAACCAAGATATCTCGGCTCTCCCGTTCATTCGCGAGCTCTCTCGCCGAGGTCATCTTCCTCGGTCTCATCGACCGACCAACAGCAACGCTTGCAGGCGAACCGCCATCCCGCGAATCTCGCAATGCGCGAGATCTCCGCCGGCCACATCCCACGTTCCACGCCACCACGATCCCCCATTAACGAGCCTGTCTCGCCATTAGTGGGAGGTCCCGCTCATCACGCGGGCGTGACGTCGGGAGCGTAACGGCCGGCGTGATTCTCGCGCCCGCCTCGCCTGCTGCCACCGCTATATAAACCCCTTATTCAGACGGTTCAAGTAAGTCATTTTTACTCCACTAAGCAGTTACTCTGCTCGGATCTCTAGTCTAACTTGATCGTCGGAGGGTCCTCGGTGGGACAAGCACCCTGGAACTTCCTTGCAGGTAGCTCGGCAACCACAACCTCAAACCCATTGAGGTCCACACGCCTCAGGAGCGACAGCCTTCAGATCCAATCTCAGCCACCCATCGCCGCCATCAGTTTATCAACGAAAGTTAACATCTGAAGGAGATTTCAGGCTTCATCACCCTTCTTTTCTATCTATGAATTACCTTAAGCAACAGGCTCTTTGATGTGGATTGAGTCGTTGAAGCTATACAATCCAACTAGTTTGTAGTTTACAAACTTCCGCATTTGAAGAAAACCCCAAGCTGCCTGGGCTTCTGTGTTTTCTTACATAACATGAGAACAGAAGCCTATGTGTCTGGGATCATATCAGCTTTTTTCAAATTTGACAAAAAGTGAGTACCCGTATTTTTGTAAGTTCTTCATACGATACAATTCATATACGTTTGCAATGGGTTCAGATTTCAGAAGGAAAACCCCTTCACATTCTCTTCCCTTTCATGTCACAAGGCCACATGCTCCTGATGATCGACATGGTCAAACTCTTCGTGGGTCGTGGCGTGAAGGCCACTATCCCACGATCGATCACCATAACGGTCTAATCCATTTCCCAATACAACTATTGCTCGTCCTGTTCCCCTCTGATTCCAACCTGCCCGATGGGTGTGAGCACATTTCTTCCATCCATATGCATCGAATTTCTTTGAAGCGATGAGCGAGTTTGATCGATCATTTGATAGAGTCCTTAGAGAAATCTCTCCTGACTGTGTTGTGACTGATATGTTTGGACATATGATGTGGCAGCAAAGTATGACATACCGAGGCTTGTGTTCCATGGGACAAGCTTCTTCTCTTTATGCGCTTCTTATAGCGTAGGCATGTGCAAGCCTGTAAAAATCTTTTGACGGACATTGAGTCCTTTGTTATTCCCAGGCTCCCTCATCGGATTGAGATGTTCAAGTCCCAGATTCCGGACCGAAAGAAAACTTTACCAGCCTTGTTAGAGATCCTGAAACAGATCGGAGAAGATGCACATAAGAGTTACGGTCCAGTCGTGAATAGCTTCTATGAATTGGAGCCGAGCTATGTGAAGCGTTTCAAGCAAGTCGTAACGCGAAAGGCTTGGCATGTGAGTCCTCTATCTTTATGTAACAAGGACATCATGGACAAGTCTTCGAGGGGAAGGAAAACTTGTATCAACCAAGACAGTTCTTTAAAGTGGCTTGAGAGCAAGAGTCCCCGTTCCGTCGTAATCGCGATGTTTCGGTAGCATGGCTGAATTCTCCATAGGACAACTTTGGAACATGGCTTTAGGCCTTGAGGCATCGAACCATCTGTTTATTTGGGTTGTGAGAAAGGATGGTGGAGAATGGTTGCCTAAAAGATTTGAGGAGCGAGTCGAAAGAAAGGGTCTGATCATAAGAGGATGGGCACCGCATATTCTAATACTTAATCATGGTTCGGTTGGACGGTTAGTCACACACTGGGTGGAATTCAAGTTTGGAAGGCATTAATGCGGGTATACCATTGGTGACATGGCCTTTGTTCGCCGAGCAATTTTACAAAGCAAAATACTTTTGATAATTTTCAAACTGAAGAAAATTTTTATGAACTTCGGAAAGCTAAAGACATGTATTAGAATCTTCTGCATCAAGAGGAAATATTTTGGAGGCAGAAATCTAGACTGAAATAGCTGAAAGAAGGGGACAAAATTACGAAGTATTTTTACTCGTGTGAATTTGAGAAATAGTTCCAGTAAGATTATAAAACTGTAGAATCAAAATGATTGTTGGATTGAAAATCAAGCAGAGTCAACAGATTTGGCAGTTTAGCATTTTCAAGCTGCTTTTTCATTTCAATATAAATATAATTCAGTATGCATTTCTAAGATAATTCCTGACCTGGTTACTGATTCAGATAATAGTATGCTCATCTCTATTCCTTCAGCAGAATAAATCAACGAGGCCGTGTTCAATATGGATTCTGATAGTGCTCCTGATCCAGATGGTTACAATGGGAAGTTTTACAAATTGACATGGGATATTATTCAAGCTGATCTACAAGAAGCAATATCTTTTTTATTCTGGAATGGCTACATATCTAAGTCAGTGAATTTAACAATTATCTGTCTTATTCCAAAGAAATCAAACTGCACTAGAATTACTGACTATAAGCCTCTTAGTCTGAATTTTTTTCTACAAAATCTTCACCAAAATTTTATCTGACATGCTAGCAATAGTATTACCAAAAATTATTTCAGAGGCGCGAGGGGCTTTTATTAAAGGCAGGGAGATGACACAAAATATTAATTTGGCTCAAGAAATAACTCAAGATTTATGCAAGAAAGCAAGAGGCCACAATCTCATTTTAAAACTTGATATGGAAAAAGCTTTTGACAGAATGGAATGGCCTTTTATATTACTTGTTTTGAAAAGTTTTGGTTTCACTGAGCATTTTCTAAAGCCGGTTAAAGGATGCCCGACTGCTCAGCACTTTTCTGTAAGCATGAATGGCAAATTGGAAGGATATTTTGCTGGTTCCAGAGAAGTTAGATAAGATGATCCACCATCACCTGCTCTTTTTATTATTGCTTTAGAATATCTCAGTAGAGAGATTAGAGAATTAACTGAACATAATAAGATTGTGCCTTTCAGAACAAAAACAAATGCCACCATCGTTTCTCACCTTCTTTATGTTGATGATACCATCTTCACAAATGGTAATAAGAGCCCGAAAACTTTTTTTGGTTTTTTACATGAATATGAATGTATATCTGGACAGAAAGTAAACAAACAGATGAGTGCTTTTTATACAGGAAAAGGTTGTCCTCTATCTACTGTTTCTTTCATTCAGAAAATGACAGATATAAATAAAGGATCTTGGCCAATTGTTTACCTGGAAGGGCCTGTATATCAGGGAAGATGTAAAGTTTCTTATTTTGAGCCACTGGTTGAAAAGAAGATCAGTAAAAAGACACAAGGATGGTACTCTAAACTTTTATCTCAGGCCGAGAGGCATAAAATAAATCATGGTCTCATGTCCATGCCAGTTCATATACTTGCTTCCTGCAACCCTCCAGCCACTATTATCAATAGAATAACAACAAAAGTTTGTAAGTTTTTTTGGAAAGATGATATGAATTTAAAACACCCTCATTGGGTGTCATGAGAGAATATTTGTATGCCTAGAAATGAAGATGGTTTTGATATAAGAATCCTTAAGGAAGTAGCTGAAGCTTATAATTTGAAGAAAACTTGAAAATTTGTTTGAGAAGACAGTTTATGGGCAAGATATATGCATGCAAAATATGTTAAATATTCAGAGCCATTGATGAATTCTTTAATTTCTACAAACTGGAAGAAAATATATCATTATATTCCTATTGTAAGATCTTTGACTAAATGGATAATTGATCAAGGGAACATTGATTTCTGGAAGGATATTTGGGGTGCTCACTTACAAAACCAGTATTAAATCTAATCCTTGTCCAACAATCCTACCACAGTCGGAAATTTAGTACCAGATTAACTTGGAGAAATAATATTGCAAAATTATTTTTACCTTTTGGGAAAAGCCTTCTTGTAAGTCCCACGTCCCAGTACAGATGGTATTGTCCACTCTGGCCGAAACCGCATCTTGCGGAAACCAGATGCTTGGGGTACTCACTTACAAGACTAGTATTAAATCTAATCCTTATCCAACAATCCTATCACAGTTGGAAATTTAGTACCAAATTAGCTTGGAGAAATAATATTGCAAAATTATTTTTACCTCTTGGGAAAAGCCTTCTTTTAAGTCCCACGTCCCAGTACAGATGGTATTGTCCACTCTGGCCGAAACCGCATCTTGCGGAAACCAGATGCTTGGGGTGCTCACTTACAAGACTAGTATTAAATCTAATCCTTATCCAACAATCCTATCACAGTTGGAAATTTAGTACCAAATTAGCTTGGAGAAATAATATTGCAAAATTATTTTTACCTTTTGGGAAAAGCCTTCTTTTAAGTCCCACGCCCACAGATGGTATTGTCCGCTCTGACCGAAATCGTATCTGGCGGAAACCACACAGTTTTATCCTTTAGAGCGAACCAGACCCGACCCGCACAGTTTTATCCTTTAAATCTAATCCTTGTCCAACAAGCCTATCACAGTTGGAAATTTAGTACCGGATTAGCTTGGAGAAATAATATTGCAAAATTATTTTTACCTCCAGGGAAAAGCCTTCTTTTAAGTCCCACGTCCCAGTACAGATGGTATTGTCCGCTCTGACCGAAATCGCATCTGGCGGAAACCGCACAGTTTTATCCTTTAGAGTGGACCAGATGCTCGGGGTGCTCACTTACAAAACCAGTATTAAATCTAATCCTTGTCCAACAAGCCTATCACAGTTGGAAATTTAGTACCAGATTAGCTTGGAGAAATAATATTGCAAAATTATTTTTACCTCTTGGGAAACGCCTTCTTTTAAGTCCCAGGCCCTAGTACAGATGGTATTGTCCGCTCTGACCAAAATCGCATCTGGCGGAAACCGCACAGTTTTATCCTTTAGAGTGAACCAGACTAGACCCGCACAGTTTTATCCTTTAAATCTAATCCATGTCCAACAATCCTATCACAGTTGGAAATTTAGTACCAGATTAGCTTGGAGAAATAATATTGCAAAATTATTTTTACCTCTTGGGAAAAGCCTTCTTTTAAGTCCCACGCCCTAGTACGGATGGTATTGTCCACTCTGGCCGAAATCGCATCTGGCGGAAACTGCACAGTTTTATCCTTTAGAGCGAACCAGACCCGACCAGAGGCCACTTCTCAGGAGGTCACCCATCCCAAGACTTCCCTGGCCCGAGCACGCTTAACTATGGAGTTCTCAAACTCTTGTAGTGCCGATTCACTTAAAATGCGTCTCTGTAATTGAGGGTGATATCATTACATTTATAATGCAGTTCGGTTATCTTTCGGAATGTGTTCCGAAAATTCATCATTGTTCGACAATGGGTCTCACAGACTCAAGAGGTGGCCCACACGGATTCAAGAAGTGACCCCTTAGCATGATAATTGGCGTGACACTTTGTTCCGTAAGCAAGAACCGGGTCTCGACGTTCTCCCCACCTTTGAACCACAGACCTACTACTGAGGGATCTACTTGGGCCACCATAAATGTAACGCCCCACGCCTCAGTACAGATGGTATTGTCCGCTCTGACTGAAACCGTATGGTTTTGTCTTTTAGAGCGAACCAGACCCAACCAGGAGCCACTTCCTAGGAGGTCATCCATCCCAAGACTTTCCTGGTTCGAGCACGCTTAACTATGGAGTTCTTAAGCTCCTGTAGTGCCGATTCAATTAAAATGTGCATTTGTAATTGATGGTGGTATCATTACATTTATAATGCAGTTCGGTCCTTTTTCGGAACGTCTGAAGATTCACCATTGTTCTACTGTGGGTCCCACGGACTCAAGAGGTTGCCCCCACAGATTAAAGAGGTGGTCCCCGCTCCCTTGGCATGACAAGTGGCGTGATACTTTGTTCCGTGAGCAAGAATCGGGTCCCGACACTTCTATAAACATGCATAAGCTAGGTACTGGTGTGACAATGAATATAAGAAGCAGGATTACTTCTATATGTGCTATTTTAAGAAATGATAATGGTGATTTAATTTTTGAATCAAAATTCTTCTATGGTGTTGGGGATATTCTGGAAGCTGAATGCAGAGCTATTTTGGATGGACTTTTGCAATGTAAGCTAAAGAAAATTAAAGGAGTAATAGTTGAATCAGATTCTAAAATTATCATCGATTACCTCAACAGCAGTATTAAAACCAAATGGTCTTTATTCTACATTATCCAGCTATTCATTATCTTGCAAAGAAAACTGAATCAGTTTTTAGACATACTTAGAGAGAGAATGATGAAGTAGCAAAAATTTTGGCAGCAAGAGCTTAAGTTGAAAGATGCAGCAGCAGTTATAATATACAAAAAATTCCAGATGAGATAAAAAGGCTTCTAAAATTAGACCTTTCTCACCTGCCGAGGTTGAGAAGGCTGAAGCAAAGTAGTCCTGATATTTTCTTTGATTCAGAAGCTGAGAAACATGAAGTAAGAGGAAATTAGAAAAATCAAAATTTTCAATGATCTAACGAAATTAAAATTTTAGCTATTTGAGTCTAAAGATGTCACTTTTGAGGATCCTTTACGCTACAGGTGTTCTGAAAATCAAAATTGGCATTTTTGGTCATTCAACAGATAGATACAACAACAACAACTGAGCCTTTTATCCCAAGCATATGGGGTAGGCTACATGAACCAACATGAGAATCACGCCGGGTCCAGCACATGAATCCTCTGTCTCCACTCACTTCTATCGAACAATATACTTTCATTGAGTCCTTTGGCAACCATATCGTTTCGTATCACCTCCATCCATGTTTTCTTCGGTCTCCCTTTTGTCCTTTTGCCATTGCCCATATCGAAAGTATCTATTCGTTGAACCGGTGCTTCCATAGGTCTGCGTCGCACATGACCAAACCATCTTAGCCGGTTTTCCCGCATCTTCTCCTCCATAGGTGCTACACCAACTTTTGCACGAATATCCTCATTTCGCACCTTATCTTTTCTAGTGTTACCGCACATCCAACGAAGCATGCGCATCTCCGCTACGTGCATCTTCTGTGTATGATGCTTCTTAGGAGCCCAGCATTCTGTACCATATAATAAGGCAGGCCGAATAGCGCTCCGATAAAACTTCCCTTTCAATTTTAAGGGAAAGTTATGATCACACAAAATCCCCGTTGCATTCCTCCATTTCAACCAACCAGCTTGGATCCTTTGATTAACATCACTATCGATCTCCCCATTCTTTTGGATGATAGAACCTAGATATCTAAACTGGTCGCTCGGTGATATCTCTTGCCCTTCCAATGTTATACCAATATGGTTTTGACTTCTCTGGCTACTAAATTTGCAGTGCATATATATGCTGTCTTGGACCTGCTCAATCTAAATCCCCGAGATTCCAATGTTTGCCTCCATAATTCCAATTTGGCATTAACCCCTGCTTTCGTCTCATTTACTAGAACAATATCATCAGCGAATAGCATACACCATGGTACCTCATCTTGGATAGTTCTAGTAAGCTCATCCATCACGATGGTAGACAGGAATGGACTTAATGCAGATCCTCGATGTAAACCAATAGTAATCGGAAAATCACTCGTTAAGCCACCGCAAGTTCTGACATTTGCCACTACTCCGTCGTACATATCCTTGATTATGTCAATATACTTGACGGGGACCCCCTTCTTCATCATTGTCCCCCATAATACCTCTCTAGGTACCTTGTCGTACGCTTTTTCTAAATCAATAAATATCATATGCAAATCTCTTCTCCTCTCTCGAAAGCGCTCGACAAGTTGACGAAGCAAATGAATCGCCTCTGTCGTCGATCGTCCAGACATGAACCCAAATTGGTTCTCTGTTATCTTAATATGCTTCCTCAGCCTGTGTTCAATCACTCTCTCCCAAAGTTTCATGGTGTGACACATCAGTTTTATTCCACGGTAGTTTGAGCAACTTTGAATGTCACCCTTGTTCTTGTAGATAGGTACAAGGATACTTTTCCTCCATTCATTTGGCATCTTTTTTGTCTGCCAAATCTTATTAAACAGATCTGTCAGCCATTTAACGCCTATTTCTCCTAAGCATCTCCAAATCTCGATAGGAATCCCGTCAGGACCAACCGCTTTTCTTAAACCCATTCTGTTCAAAGCTTCTTTAACCTCAGGAAGTCTTATTTTACGCATGAAATCACGGTTTATATCTTGAGATTGAATGACAAGTCCATCCAAATTCTTAGTAAAGCTCTCATTGAACAATTTGTCAAAATAATCTCTCCATCTTTCCTTGATATCCTCATCTCGAACTAAAACCTTCTGATTTTCAGTTTTGACACACTTCACCGCATATAAGTCTCTAGTCTTCCTTTCCCGCATTCGAGCAATCCGGTATATATCATTTGCAGCCTCTTTAGTGTCTAATTTCTCGTACCCCTCCTTATAGACCTTAGATTTAGCTTCCCGAACAGCTTTCTTAACTTCCTTTTTAGCCATTTTGTACTTCTCAAATCTCTCCACATCTCTACTTTTCTTCAAATCTTTATAAGAATCCCTTTTAATTTTAATAGCAGCCTTTACATCTTCATTCCACCATGATATGTCCTTAGATGGTGGAGCACCACCTCTCGACTCACCAAGTAGATCTCTAGCTACCTTCTTGATACAACTAGCCATTTTGTTCCATGTTTTGTCTGGATCATCTTCCGACTGCCAATTTTCTTCTTGTACTACACGATCTATAAAAGCCTTTTGGTTACCTTCTTTCAATCGCCACCATTTAATTTTAGGCTCTACCTTACGTCTAATCTTCCTAGGTTCTCTTCTAAATCGAAAATCTAGAACTAAAAGTCTATGTTGAGTGGTTACACTCTCACCTGGCACTACTTTACAGTCGATACAACAACCTCTATCTATTCTTCTCGTCAGAAAAAAGTCTATTTGACTAGCACTTGATCCGCTCCTAAAAGTGATAAGGTGGGACTCTCTTTTCCTAAACCAGGTGTTTGCTAAGATCAAGTCATAAGATAAAGCAAAATCTAGAATCGAGTCACCTACTTCATTCCTTTGTCCGAAACCAAAACCTCCATGGATAGTATCAAACCCACTACGACTAGTACCTACATGTCCATTAAGATCACCACCAATAAATAACTTCTCTCCACTAGGTATACTTTGCACCACCTCGTCTAAATCCTCCCAGAATAGACGCTTACTAGCGTCATCAAGACCTACCCGTGGTGCATAAGCACTAATAACATTAAGGATCTCTCCACCTAGAATAAGTCTAACCAGTAAAATTCTATCACCTTTTCTCCTAATCTCAACTACATCCTCAAGCAACCGTCTATCTATGATTATGCCTACCCCATTACGATTTTTATCTTTACCCGTATACCAAAGCTTATAACCCCAAGGTTCTATGACTCTACTCTTTTCACCTACCCACTTAGTTTCTTGCAAACACATAATACCAACTCTCCTCCTAATTATCACCTCCACTAATTCTATTAGTCTGCCCGTAAGGGAACCTATGTTCCAGGAAGCTAGACGGATCCTATGAAACCCTTGCTTATTTGTCACTACACCCGGGGTCCGATGTAGCGCGCCGTCTCTGGACGACGACCCTTGCTTATTTGTCACTACACCCGGGGTCCGATGTAGCGCGCCGTCTGTAGACGACGACCCTTGCTTATTTGTCACTACACCCGGGGTCCGATGTAGCGCGCCGTCTCTGGACGACGACCCCTTGCTTATTTGTCACTACACGCGGGGTCCGATGTAGCGCGCCGCATCTGGACGATGACCTAGAAGCCCTTGCATATTTAACACTACACCCAGGATCCGATGTAGCGCGTTGCTGAGTAGGGGACGCCCCAACGATATTCTTATTATGGTTCATGTCATAGAATGTGACAAAGTTTTACGTTGGTTGTCACAAGCCTATCACAACCCTCACCCTTTCTCATCCGGACTAAAGACCGGCAACGGTGGGTTTATTCAACAGATAGATCTTGTTGAGAAAAGCGCAGATTTATTGATTTACAAAACCAGTGAAGTTACAAGTCTTAGTAAAATAGATTCTTAGATTACCTTTAGCTTACCTGTATAGATTTTTTGTGACTATGAAAGTTTTAAAAATCAAGCTTGGATCTTTTGAAATCGTGAAGAGAAAAGACTAGATCTGCTGATCTTAGGTTACAGAGAAACTGAAAATAGTAGCAAATGCAGATGTTTTTTGTGACAATGAAATTTTTAAAGATCAAGCTTAGAGCTTTTATTACTCAGAAGAGAGATTGGGAAGAGAAAAGACTGGATTTGCTGATCTAGATTTCAGAAAAATTGAAAACGGTGGCAAATACAGATTTTTTGTTTATCTTCTGCTTACTTCTGTAAATCTCAAGTGTTGAAAATTGATGCAAATTAAAGTTTAGGGTTAGGTGCCACCTTTTGACATGCATGACATTGTTAGGTGGTGACAATGTTAGGTGGTGACTTTGTTAGGTGCTACTTTTGACATGCATGACATTGTTAGGTGATGACAATGTTAGGTGATGACTTTGTTAGGTGCCACTTTTCACATGTATGATATTGTTAGGTGGTGACAATGCTAAATGGTGACTTTGTTAGATGGTGACATTGTGCTATAAAAGCACATCTTATGAGTGAGGCATTTTGTATCAATCACAAGCATCATCACAAGAAGCAAAGGTTAAGAGATATTTGTATAGAGAGATTTGAGAGAAATCTCCTAGGGTTGTTCTTGTGTGTAAACTTGATTCAAGTATAGTAGACGTTTACAGATTCCGTTCTGCCGGGGACTAGCCATACGGTGGGTGAATTTCGTTAACAAATCTATCTTGTTTGTGGTTGATTGTTTTCTTATTCCTGCACTTTAATTTATATTGTCTTTCGTCGTTTAATTGCGTGATTGTATTTTTGCGTGATTTGGGTTTTGTCGCGAGCACTGTTCTGTAGATCGACTCTCCCTCCCAACAACTGGTATCAGAGCAAGGTTAAGAGAACCTAGGGTTCTTCGATTCTACAATCTAGGTCAACGGTTGGTAACGACGCTTGTGTCTTCTTTCCCACTTTCTTAGATTGTAGTTTTGAAGGCGTTGGTTCAGATCTAGGGGGAAGTCGAGTTTGCTGCGATATAGACGAAAGATGGCGGAGGATAAGATAAGAATCGAGAAATTCAATGGTCACAATTTTGGTTGGTGGCGCATGCAGTTGGAAGACTGTCTATACCAAAAGGATTTATATCTTCCGTTGCTAGGGGAAAAGCCCGAGAAGATGACCGATGAGGAATGGAACCTTTTGGATAGGAAATCTCTGGCGACGATCAGATTGTCATTGACTCCGTAGGTGGCCTTTAATATCTCAAAGGAGAAAACAACTAAGGCGCTAATGACGACGTTAGCGAAGTTGTATGAGAAGCCATCGACATCAAATAAAATATTTTTGATGAAGAAACTTTTCAACATGAAGATGGTAGAGAATGGTTCGGTGATAGAGCACATGAACGAGTTCAACAGCGTGACAAGCCAACTTGAGTCCGTTTCAATCATCTTTGAAGACGAGATTCGAGCCCTATTGTTCCTATGTTCGTTGCCAGAGAGTTGGGAGAACCTCGGGGATTCTCACGTTTAATGATGCGGTAAGCTGCATATTAAACGATGAGATGCGGAGAAAGTCCGTGAGTGGGAGTTCTGGAACTTCTGCACTTTCGGTGGAGAATCGTGGCAGAACAATAGAAAAGGGAAAGTGGAAAAAGGGCAAGTCTAAAAGCCGGGGTAAATCTCAAGGAAAAATCCAGGGCGCCTGTTGGAATTGCAGAAAGAAGGGCCACAAAAGAAGTGAATGCAGGCTTTCAAAGAAAGGCTCAGATGAGAAGACAGATGAAACGGAAGCGAATGTGGTGTCTATACAAGAACAGGGGAACAAGGTCTTTGTCTATTGGCGAGCGAGAACACAAAGGCGGATACTTGGTTCCTAGATTCAGGTGCTTCTTTTCATTGCACTTCAGGCAGACATCACTTTAGCGAGTATGTTCAGGGCGATCTTGGACATGTGACGGTCGGAAACGGTCAATCGTGTAAGATCGTTGGAAAGGGGACGATCATCTTGCAACCGTCAGGAGGTGGTCAAATCAAATTGAAGAATGCTCGTCACATTCCGAATTTGAAGAAAAGCTTGATTTCCACAGGTCAGCTAGACAACGAAGGGTTTACTACAACGTTTGGGAATTCTTAAATGGAAGATTTCTAAAGGGTCGTTGGTGGTCGCAAGGGACAAGCTGAGCGGTTCATTGTACTCATTCAATGGGAGCAGCGAAGGCTCGGTTGCATTGACCGTAAGTTCGGAGAATAATTCGGAGACTTCGTTGTGGCATAAAAGATTAGGACACCTCAGCGAGAAGAAATTCTTCAAGCTAAGGGGGTTCTTTCGGGGCTGAAAAAGGTGGAGTTGGGGTTTTGCGAGAGCTGCGTTTGTAGGAAGCAAAGCGCGCTCAGATTTCAAATTGAAGGCGTAGCGAAAAAGACCAAGAAACTGGAGATGGTGCATACGGACGTGTGGGGTCCGGCCTCGGTGGAGTCTTATGGAGGAAATCGGTACTTCGTGACGTTCATCAATGATACAAGTCGAAAGACATGGGTATACGCGATGAAAAAAAGTCCGATGTGTTTGGCATCTTCAAACACTGGATTGCGCAGGTGGAGAACCAAACGGGGATGAAGGTTAAACACCTAAAGTCCGATAATGGCGGGGAATACTGCACCCAAGAGTTCGAGGAGTTTTGCTCGCAAAAGAGTATTCGTTGGTTGAAGACGGTACTTGGGACGCCACAGCAAAATGGTATCGCTGAAAGGATGAACAGAACGATCGTAGAGCGAGTGCGAAGCATGACTTTAGATGCGAATCTGCCAAAGTTCTTATGGGCAGCAGCGGTCGATACTGCTGTGTATCTAATCAACAGAAACCCGGCAAGTGCGCTTGATGGAAGCATTCCAGAAGAAATTTGGTCGGGTAAACCGAACAACTATTCGCATCTTAAAGTATTTGGCTGTATCGCATATTCTTTGATTGATAAGATGTAATACCCAGTCCTTTTGTATATCAACATCCGTATTTTGTTACTCTTAAATTTACTTATTTTATTATTATTATTCATTTATTATTTAAAAAACCCTGAACCCTTCCCTTTCATCTTTCTTTTCCTCTATTTACTCCGTCCCCAATTCTTTAAATTCGTCTTCTACCCTTTTTTCCCTTTCGTATTTTCTTCCCTCTTATTAGCCGGGCCACTTCCCCATATCTATTTTCGATTTTTATTTTATTTCCTTTAAACCCCAAACCCTAATCCCAATCCCTTCTATTTTTGCCTCAACCCAACACAATAAATCCCCAGCCCATAATTTTCCTCCGGCCCACTCCATTTTCCTTTTTGAATTAATAAAACCCCCGGCCTAATTTCCCTCCTCAGCCCAACACTCCTTTTATTCCCAAATGAATTAATAAAACCCCCGGCCCAGCCCAAGTTCCCTAACCCAACTGCCCGCGCCCGCACCCACCAAACCCGACCCGCTTCATTACTACCTTCTTCTCCCCACGTCCAAACTTTTTCCCGCTCATTTTTCCAGCGCCGACCCACGTCGCCACGTCCCCGCGCCGTTGCCTTACGTCCCCGCGACCCCGACCACGACTGCGCGCCCTCAACCTCTTCTCGTCTCCAACTCCTCTCTCCCTCTCCCTCTCCAACTCACTCCTCTCCTCTCTTTCGAAAACCCACTTCTACAGCCCACTGCCTTCATCGCTGAGCCGACGATGACGACGACGACGAGGAAGACCACGACTCTCCTCATCCTTCCTCCCTCGCTCTCTTCTCTCCATCAACAGAGCCCCCTACACTACTCCACCCTCTGCAACTACCGAGCTCCCCTGCACCCATCTCGGCCACCCCTGCACCTCGATGCCGGCGAGCCCCCACTGCACCTGAACCACCGTCGACCTCTGCACTCTCTACATCTCCATCACCTCCTCCAAAACCCACACCCGAGCCCCACCGATCTCTCACTCTCTCTCTCTGTCTCTCTCCCCCCTCTAAATCTCTCTCTCTGTCTCTCAGCTTCTCTCTCTCTCTCTCTGTCTCTCTCTCTCTAAATCTCTCTCTCTCTCTCAACATTTCTGCCTCTCTCACATCAAAATAAGAAACAACTTGGAACAGTGATGAAATGGATTGAGTACAATTAACTGATTCCAAAGGCCGAACCTGTGCTGTGCCCGTGACGCGGTCGTGCCGTGCCCCGCCCCGTGCCACACCGTGCCGCTTCGTAACTGCTACTGCCCCAACACCGTGCCACCGCAGACCTATTCGCGTGTCGCGCCCCGTGCCCAGTCACCGTGCCACGCCTGTCGTGTCGTGCCCACCTTCGGATCAGGTCCCGTGTCACGCTCGTGTTATCATCAGGCCCAGCACTGCATCGCGACCGCATCGTCACCAGGCCCAGTTCCGTGTCGCGCCGTGCCACGCACCGAGCTAGGATCACGCCCACTGCCGTATCACGCCCGCGTCACCACCGTGTTCAGTACCTGGTCACCGCGTACCGCGCTCGCGCCGCGCGCCGTATCCAGCATCGCGCCGTCCTGTGTGTCGGGACAAACACTGCAGCGGTGTCGCTTCCATATCAAGCTACCGAGGCAAGTGATTTCCACTTGCTTTACATACTACTATTGTTATATACATAATCATTTATATCCTTGCATTACCGAAACTTTGATCACCTTATGTATAAACGAGTATTTGATATTAAACTCTAAATGAAAACCTATCCTTAAATGGCGGAACTTGTGACCCTTGGACCCTTCTACTGTATCCTGTTGTGCTGTGGTAATTTGGTGGAAAACCACGGTCGTTTCACCTTTGAAATGTTAATCTCAATAATCACTTCGAATTCTGAATTTTCCTGAACGTGCCAAACTATAAAATTTATAGTAAATTGTGTATAAACCGGATTTTAGCGTTCGATGGCTCGTATCGAATCTAACTGTTTAACCCACTGTAATATATAGTTGATCACTGAATTTTAGTACACTATGATAGAGATAACTGAGGTGGATTATGATTCTGGACTGCAGTCCAGAATGGAAATCCAGGATAACCCCTGTTGTTAAACCCCTGTATATCACTGTTCATATAAGAGAATGCGCGGAACCCTGTATCGTCACGTAGGAAAATGGATTATCTTTCTTACTCGACGGGCTTCACTGGTTTCCTCAACCGTTTAATATTTTTAATTCATTTTACCTTGTCGACATGTCTTGCTGATTTCTGTAGAAGCAGATTTTACACCTCAAACTTAATCTGGCCATAACTCTCTGTTGGCATAATATAATACTGATCCGCCAATTGAGGTGGAAACCTGACTGGAAATACTAAATTTCATTCAACTGTAGTGTCGCTAAATTCTGATCCCAACTTGGATTAAAATACGTTACGAAACGGACTTCCGATTCTGAAACCGGATTTCCAGCAGTGAACGCTCAAAATGAAATGGCCATATCTAGTGATCCTAAAACCCAATTGACGTGACACCAGTTTTTCTGGATATATAATTAAACATAATACTTATCCCCTGTTCATTGTTTCGCCAAATTGCGCATGTATGAATTATGAGAAATTATGCAAGTGGTAGGACACCGGGTGATGACATCTTAATCATGCCTGAATTATCGTATTTCTCATCACATTATATATATGTCGTTGCATTGGTAACCTAGTGATCATGTGCATTACTCAGTGTTAGGTATTAGTGGTGATTGTGGCAAGTACGTTTAGTGTTTAAGCATGAATGGACAAGTGAAAGTGATATGTATTTGCACACAATCAGTGGACCCTATTGATTTATTGCATTGTCGACGTGTGTGGGACGTGTATAAGTGTGACTATAATTGGTATGAGACAATTATGGAAGCACTTGTATGGGTGTCACAGGTAAGGCACCAAACATTGTCCATTTATCTTGGGTATCAGTCGGGACATGCTTGATGGAGATCCTGTCTCTAGTTCTCACACAGACTTGTCATGGACCGACCGGTATTTGAGTCTATGGTTGGCGT
Source organism: Agapanthus africanus (assembly GCA_030015575.1). NCBI lineage: Eukaryota > Viridiplantae > Streptophyta > Magnoliopsida > Asparagales > Amaryllidaceae > Agapanthus > Agapanthus africanus. The sequence continues at coordinate 13,354,877 of CM057342.1, read as the reverse complement.
TTGATGTAGACCATGGGGTGTGGGGTAGTTTGAGTGTGAGTTCAACAGAATCTCGGGAGTCCCATGCCGGCACATATGGAGATATATGGAGATATATAGGGATATCACTGATTATTAGCGAGCGACTCGGGCCCGTGTTCCCTTGTCCTTGGGTCCTACTCTTAGGTGGGGGATACTTACGAGTGGTTGACTCTCACACTTGGACTGACGATAGGCTTAGTAACCTGTACAGTGAGACTTAGAGACTGATAGGGATAGTGACATTGACATGCATTGCTTACTGAATCGACACACCTGACATACTATTTTACTGCTTTACTGTTCACCTGCTCTATTAGACACCCGCTGTAATACCCAGCACCCTTTTGTACGTCTATATCCGTAATTTTCTTTTCACCTATAAGATTTTATTTATAATTATCTATTATTTTAAAATTTCCCAATCTATTTTAGTTCTCCTCCATTTCCTTTCTAAAATCCGAAATCCCCACACAATAACCCTCAGCACCATTCCGTCAGCCCAGCTTTTTCAATTTTTCCCATTAGTTTAGTTATTTAATTTAAACCCAAAATCTATTTTCTCAGCCCAAATCTATTTTCCTTTTATTTTTATAAACCCCAAGCCCATTCCTTTTCTCATTTTATCCTTTGATTTTTCATTCATAGCCCCGGCCCGTTTCTATTTCACTAAATAAATTTCTTTTCCATTTCCTTTAACTTATTTCTTTTCTCTGGCCCAATCTCTGCCGGCCCAGCCATTCCTTTTAATTTATTTTCTTTTAAATCTCTCCCTGCCACTCAGCCCCAGCCCATACTTTTTCTCCCAGGAATTCCCTTTTCATTTAACCCAAGCCCAGCTCCGGCCCGCTCCTTTTCTTTTCCCTAATTGATTTTTTCTTTAGCACAACTTCCCGAGCCCATCAACCTTTTCTTCAGCTGCAGCTGCCTACCCGACCCGGCCCACTACCCTATTTCATCTCCTCCAACGTCTCTCCTTCCCTCCCGCTCGAATCTGCCGTTACACCCACGCGCGCGCGTTTCCTTCGCCGACGCCCACGCCCGCGCTCGAGCGCAGTTACTCCCACGACGCGCACTCCTCACTCTCCCTCACACCCTCGAGCTCACCATTCTTCGCTCCCTCTCTCGAAACTCATATGCTTTTCCCCCACCAACCTCTCCACACCGCCGGCGAACTCCCAACACCATTTACGCCTCCGACTACCATCATCGAACTCCCCCACTTCCTTCTCGTCTCCTCCACTCACTTCCTCTCTCTCTCCTGCACCCATTAAACGACCCCCTGCACTCCGATTTCCTCACTCGCTCCCCTCGTCGACGGCAACCACCATCATCACCGACCACCCCACCTCTTCCACATCCACCTCGTCGACACTTTCACCCTCAGCATCATCGTCGCCATCATTCACGACCGCTCTCCCCTCTTCCCCTGCTCCTCTCTCCTCCTGCTCACCATCCCTCAGGCCACGCACTCGAGCTCGGCCACCTTTCCCTCTCGCCGGCGAGCCCCCTGCACCCTCCTCATCATCGCCATCATCGTCGTGATCTCTCTCTCTAATTCCCTTTCTCTTTTAATCTCTCGGTTACCCTCTACTCTCTCTTTCCCTGCTTGCTCTCTCTCTCAATTCTCTCCCTCCCTCTCTCTCAGCTCTCTCTCCCTCTCCCTCTCAGTTTTCTTTCTCTCATTTCTCTCTCTCTAACACTCTCTCCATCGACCACCACCCTCGCCGGCAAGACCTTAGTAACCAAGCCATCGCTGCCATACTCGAGCTCCTAACCTAGTCCAAGCTCCGAGGCCGAGCCTAGATCGAGCCGAGGCCCAACTTTGCCGTGTGTTCCTTACCACTGCTGCTGTACAATCCCGTGACGTGTCCAGGCAAGTCCCCACTTGCTACATGCTACTTATTATTAGTTTACAAATTATAATCGTACATATCCCATGTTTTACTTTGTGTTAAATATTACAACGTAACTGTTCGATGCGTGTTCTCATAGGAAATTATCATTTAACTTGACGGAACTAAATGGTATTGTTTGGCCCGTATGGCTGTGGACCTAATGTGTGAATTTCGTTGGATAATATGACCGTTAACGACTAAAACAACTACCCCCAAGTTTAACCGTAAAACTGGAATTTTATTGTACCTGAAAACCGTTAAATTCACCATAAATTATATACATACTAGAATGGTGCGTTCGAGGGCTCAAATCGAAGCCAACTCGGAGAACTATAACCCTATACTAGTTTCCAGATATTCCTGTACTCAAACTGTGTTAATATTTGGATCGGAGTGCGACTCTGGACTGCAGTCCAGAGCGACTCCAATTGTTGCTTTCTGTTCCGTAATGGGTACCACAAGATTTTCCTTAACTCGTAGGTTGCGTAACTCCACTTTATATTATAGGTGAATCTGTTAGCTAGACAACAAAAGTGGTTTCATCCTGTTCCGTCATCATTTACTATTTAATCTGTAATTTAAAAGATCGGGACGCATAACAGTCCCAACAGAATCAGAATTGACATACTAGTATTTAACAGTGTATATTTCCTGACGTACAGACGCGATCGAAGATCCGTCTGTTGCGTTGAAAACCTTACTGAGAACCCTAGATTTCATTCAACTGTAGCATCGCTAAATTCTGATCCCAACTGGGATTAAAATGCGTTGCGAAACGGACTTCTGATTCTGAAACCGGATTTCCAGCCGCGAGCGCTTAAAATGAAATGGTTATAATTAATGATTCTGGAACCCGATTGGCATGAAACTAAATTCGATGGATGGACAACTGAACATACTAAGTATTACCTGTTTATCGTTTCGCTAAACTATACACGTACGTTTCATGATAAATCGTGCAAGTGATAAAATACTGTTTTATGACACCTTAATCATGCTTCATATACTGTTTACGTATCATATCATACCCATATCGTTGCAGTGATAACCTAGTGATATCGTGCATTTACCCAGTATTAGATTTTAGTGATGATTGTGGCAAGTACGTCAGTGTTCGTGTATCCGTGAATAAGTGAAAGTGATACGTACTTGTACACAATCAGTGACCCTATTATTCTATTGCATTGTTGACGTCTGTGGGATGCGTGTACGTGTGACTATAAGTGGTATGAGACACTTATGGAAGCGCTTGCACGGGTGTCGCAGATAAGGCATCAGACACTGCCATTTATCTTAGGTATTAGTCGGGATGTGCTTGATGGAGGTCCTGCCTCCAGCTCTTGCGTAGACTTGTCACAGACCGATTGGTATTTAGGGTTATGGTTGGCGTTTGATGTAGACCACGGGGTGTGGGGTAGTTTAAGTGTGAGTTCAACAGAATCTCGGGAGTCCCATGCCGGCTTATATATTTAGGGAGTTATATGGAGATTTACAGGGTATGTGATATTCATCGTGATATACATGTTGGGCCCGTGGTCCCTTGCCCTTGGGTTCTACCCTTGGGTGGAGGACACTCGCGAGTGGTTGATTCTCACACTTGGACTGACGATAGGCTTAGTGACCTATACAGTGAGACTTAGAGACTGATAGGGATACTGGCATTGAGATATCTTACTTACTGCGTTGACATACGTGGCTTATCGTTCTACTGCTTTTACTGTTCCGCTGCATTGATTACTGCACATTCATATCCATGTTGTCATTGATTTATTGTTACACATATCTGTTACTACTGTAGAGTTAGTCACATGATTTATATATATTATATTGCTATTGTGTCGCTCTGACGACCTGAGTATGCATGCTCAGTGTGAGGAGAAGATTTAGCCTGGATCAGGACTAGACGCACTTCACGGACATCTTGTTTAGCTATCCAGAGTTATATCTTTTGTTTCCCATCAGGTCGGTTCATTTTACTGTTTTGTTCCAGTTACTGCATTTCTCATCATCTGTGCATTATTTACTGTTTACCATGATAAACTAGAAGCCGAAGTGTGACTACGGCGGGACATTTCCTTGACCGTAGGAGCATGGCTGGCCTTGTCTACCCCTCGTATTCCGTATTTTGGGAAGCGGGGCGTGACACCCGCATTGGCCACTTCATGTTCACATCTTTACTATCTTGATTTACTGTTATATATTCATTATTACTGTACGAGTTACCATTTGTATATATATATATATATATATATATATATATATATATATATATATTGCTATCGCGTCGCTCTGACGACCTGAGTATGCATGCTCAGAGTGAGAAGTGGATCTAGCTGGGACCAGGACCTGACATACCTCGAGGATACCGCGGACATCGTGATCAGCGACTCAGAGCTATACTCTTTTGATCTCCATCTGGTTAGTTCTTTTGATTTAGTTACTGCATTTCTCATTACCTGTGCATTGTTTACTGATTACCACGTAAAGATAGAAGCCGAAGTGTGACTACGGCAGGATATTTCCTTGACCGTAGGAGCATGGCTGGCCTTGTCAACCCCTCGTATTCCGGATTTTGGGAAGCGGGGCGTAACATAAGGCAGAAAGGAGTAAGCTTGACTCCAAATCTAAGAAGTGTGCTTTCATCGGGTATGGTGGAGACGAGTTCGGATATCGGCTGTGGGATTACACAAGTAAGAAAGTAATACAAAGCCGGAACGTTGTCTTTGATGAGCATCACTTATATAGAGAAGAAAAGCAAGCCAAAGATGGTGTTGTATCTGAGTTCGTGGAGTTAGACGGAACTCAAGAGAACAATCAGGTGTCCACAAGTGGGGATCAAAACATGGAGGAAGCTGCAGTGCAGGATCAGGTTCAAGAACATGATGGCCACCATGTTCAGCAACCAGATGTACCAGTTTTGAGGAGATCTACGAGAGAAATGAGACTACCTGAAAGACTTGCGACCGACTTCATTTTATACACGGATTCGGGAGAGCCTGAATCCCTTGAAGAGGCGATGCAAGACGGTGCTAGTAAGCAGTGGGAGCGAGCTATGGACGAGGAGATGGATTCTTTGAAGAAGAACCGCACGTGGGACCTAGTGAAGCTACCCAAGGGTCGAAAAGTATTGCTGAATAGATGGTTGTATAGGATAAAAGATGAGGCCGATGGTGTGAAGCGGTACAAGGCTCGCTTGGTAGTCAAGGGATATGCGCAAAAACAAGGAATTGACTATTAAGAGATATTTTCCCCTGTGGTGAAAATGACATCAATTCGGGTGATTCTTAGTATTGTGGCGGTGGAGGATCTGCACTTGGAGCAGCTTGATGTGAAGACTGCGTTCCTTCATGGAGATTTGGTGGAGGTGATCTATATGATGCAGCCACCGGGAAATGAGGTGAAGGGAAAAGAAACTATGGTGTGTAGACTGCGAAAGAGCTTGTACGGCCTTAAGCAAGCTCCAAGACAGTGGTATCTCAAATTCGATCAGTTCATGTTAGAGACGGGATTTGTGCGTGGTGAGTCGGATCACTTTGTCTATATTCAGACTTTTGAGAATGGCGACTATATCATTCTATCACTCTATGTAGATGATATGTTGGTAGCGGGTCCGAACTTCGAGAAAATTCAAAATCTGAAGAAGATGATGGCTGAAAAGTTTTCAATGAAATATTTGGGAGCGGCCAACAAATTTTGGGCATGAAGATCGTTCGAGATAGGAAGCAGCGGAAGCTGCTTTTATCGCAAATGGACTATATCGAGAAGGTTTTGAAGCGGTTCAACATGGACAAGTCAAAACCGGTGAGTATGCCTTTAGAAAAACATTTCAAACTCATGAAGGAGTTTTGCCCGACAACTCAAGAGCAGAAAGACGAGATAGCAAGAGCGCCTTATGTTTCTACGGTGGGGAGTTTAATGTATGCAATGGTGAGTACGAGACCAGATATTGCACATGCAGTGGGAGTTGTGAGCCGGTATATGCAAAACCCGGGGAAGGAGTATTAGAATGCGGTGAAGTGGATTTTAAGGTATCTTAAAGGTACGTCTAGCCACTGCTTATGTTTGGGGGGTGACTCTCTAAAAGTGTAAAGTTACGTTGATGCGGACTACTCGGGTGATCGAGATAGTGGAAGAGCACAACATGATACTTATTTACAGTTGGGGGAACAGTGGTGAGTTGGATATCTCAACTGCAAAAAGTGATAGCATTGTCAACTATGGAGGCTGAGTACGCGGCGATCACGGAAGCCAGCAAAGAGATGATATGGTTATAAGGGTTACTCGAAGAGTTGAGTAAGAAGCAAGACTTCAATACCTTGTGGAGTGACAGCCAAAGTGCAATACATTTGGCGAAGAATGCAGCATATCATTCTCGGACGAAGCATATCAAGGTGCGGTACAACTTCATGCGCATGGCATTAGAAGATGGTGAGTTGACACTGCAGAAGATCACGGGAAAAAAGAATCCGGCAGATATGTACACCAAAATTGTAGACAGAGATAAGCTGAATCTCTGTTGCAGAATGGTGAATCTCTCCATGAAAATTTGATGAGGAGAGAGCAGCAGCGGAATCGTTTGAAGTTTACTAGTATTGAGAATCAAGCCAAAAAATACTCTAAGTGGGGACAATGTCGAGATTGTGATGAATTTGCATCAAGGTGGAGTTTTGTTGAAAATTGATGCAAATTAAAGTCTAGGGTTAGGTGCCACCTTTTGACATGCATGATATTGTTAGGTGGTAATAATGTTAGGTGGTGACAATGATAGGCGGCGACTTTGTTAGGTGCTACTTTTGGCATGCATGACATTGTTAGGTGATGACAATGTTAGGCGGTGACTTTGTTAGGTGTCATTTTTGACATGCATGACATTTTTAGGTGGTGACAATGATAAATGGTGACTTTGTTAGATGATGACATTATCCTAGGTGCTATAAAAGCACATCTTATGAGTGAGGCATTTTGTATCAATCACAAGCATCATCACAAGAAGCAAAGGCTAAGAGAGATTTGTATAGAGAGATTTGAGAGAAATCTCCTAGGGTTGTTCTTGTGTGTAAACTTGATTCAAGTATAGTAGACGTTTACAGATTCTGCTTTGCCGGGGACTAGCCATACGGTGGGTGAACTTCGTCAACAAATCTATCTTGTTTGTGGTTGATTGTTTTCTTATTCCTGCACTTTAATTTATATTGTCTTTCGTCGTTTAATTGCGTGATTTTATTTTTGCGTGATCTGGGTTTTGTCGCGAGCACTGTTCCGTGGATCGACTCTCCCTCCTAACATCTAGATCGATAGCTTAGATCTATCAAAAATATTTGAAAATGGAGGAGTTTTGGATCTGAAGCTGGAGCGAGGCGGAGAGAAGAAGAAAACGAGAGGAGATTTTTTCATGCTTTCTAGGGTTTTCTGAATCAGTGGGAACCCTAGAAAAGTTTTTTTTGTGTTGTATATATATCTTTACTCGGGCCGAGATGAACTAGGCCAAGCCTATGTAAAACTCTTTCTTTTATAAAATTCAACTGGGACACATCAGTTTATTAAAAAAAAGTTATAATATACCACTTGTAACTTCACTGGATTGGCTTCATTAAGGAAAAAAGCTATAATGCAGTAGCGGTCACAGTTATTAATCATTATTACTTAACTTCTTATCATGTAATGTTCTTGGGAAAGTAATAATGCAAACTTTCTAACATAATATTATGAGCATGAATTGTTAAATGTAAGATGGTGATTAGTGGGTGGAACTGATGAATCAAACGGACAAGGATTTTAAAAAATAGGAAATTGAAAAAGAAAGAAAGAAGAGGTCAGTCGTTGTGGCCGTCTAGCACCTTAAATGTAAGATGGTGATTAGTGGGTGGAACTGATGAATCAAATGGACAAGGATTTTAAAAAGTAGGAAATTGAAAAAGAAAGAAAGTAGAGGTCAGTCGCTGTGGCCGTCTAGCACCTAAAAGGATAAAACAAGGATTGGGTTTAGTTGGGACAGGACCATCTCAGAAGGAATATATATCTATATATATATATATATATCTCCCCACCCTTTTCCTTTTACTTTTCTTGTGGACCCAAACGATTGATATGCAGCCATCACTACTTGGTAATTGGTGACAGAAAAGTCTCCTCTTCTTATCACTTGTTGAGATTTCATTGATATATATATATAGAGAGAGAGAGAGAGGAATAGGAACAAGACCACAACAAACTTGCTTCCTCTCTCAAATCATGGATTCTGATCCAAGCGGCCTCCATGTTCTTCTCTTCCCTCTAATGGCTCAAGGACACACCCTCCCCACCATTGACCTGGCCAAGCTCTTCGCCGCTCGCAGGGTGAAGGCCACCATCATCACCACCCCCGCCAATGCTCCTCTCTTCGAACCATCCATCGCCCGCGCTAACCTGTCAGGATACCAGAACCCTATCCAACTTTACTTAATCCCGTTTCCTTCAGGCACCGGCCTGCCCGAGGGATGCGAAAACATGTCGTCCCTGCCCGGTCCTTTAAATTCGAACTTCTTCAAAGCATTAGGCCTCCTCCGAGAGCCGTTCGACCGGGCCGTCAGGGATATTCTCCCCGACTGCATCGTGGCCGGTCTGTTCCTCGCTTGGATCCACGACATTGCCTACGACCTCAACATACCCAGTCTCGACTTTCACGGGTCGAATATCTTCTCGAAATGCGCGGGCAACAGCATCGAGCACCATAAGGTCCTCGAGAGCCAGAACGAGGAGGTCGACTCCTTGGTCATACCTGGCTTACCGGACAGGATCGAGATGGCCAGGGCGATGATACCGGACTTCAAAAAGATCGCGCCCTTTATTTCAGATCTATTAGACCAGCGGAAGAGGTCAGAAGCAAAGAGTTATGGTGTGATATTCAATAGCTTCTATGAGCTAGAGCCGGGCTATATCGAATGCTACAGAAACGTAATCGGAAGAAGGGCGTGGCATGTCGGCCCTATGCTATTGTGCAACAAAGACGCCATCGACAAGTCCAGGAGGGGATATACGACGTCGACGGTCGATAGCGTTTCGTGTTTGGATTGGTTAGATGAGAAGAGTCCAGGCTCGGTTATCTATGTGTGCTTCGGAAGTGCCGGTAGTTTCACCGGAGATCAGATCCGTGAATTAGCGTTCGGCCTTGAGGCATCGAACCGTCCGTTCGTCTGGGTGGTGGGTACGAGGGACGAAGAGTCGATTCCTGGAGGCTTTGAGGAGAGAGTTGAAGGAAAGGGATTGATAATCCGAGGCTGGGCGCCGCAGATGTTAATCCTGAATCACGTGGCGGTAGGAGGATTTTTAACGCACTGCGGATGGAATTCGACATTGGAGGGGATTAGCGCGGGGTTGCCTTTGATCACATGGCCCTTGTTTGCCGAACAATCTTTTAACGAGAGGCTGATCATAGATGTACTAAAGATAGGGATTGCCGTTGGGGTTAAAGAGTTCACTTCGATTCCAGAAGATAGGACCATGGTGAAGGCGGCGACGATACAGAATGCGGTGGATAAGCTGATGGGAGAAGACGAGGAGGCGGACGAGAGGAGGAGGCGAGGGAAGGCGCTCGGAGAACTGGCGAAGAGAGCAATGGAGGAAGGCGGATCATCTTATAATGATATGAGTAAATTGATTCAGGAGTTGAAGGAAATGCGAGGTCGGAAAATTTGAGATCTAGTGTAACATGATCTATTCAGTTTTCATGCTGAAATTATCTGTCCAAGATCATACATGATGCTACTTTTTATGTTCTACATCCATGTTTGCCAATATCAAGGCTCTACAATTATCATTGGTAATAGTACTGGTTTTGGTGGATGAATCACAAGGTGTTCTCACGTCACTTGTTTCTTGTTAATTACGAAGTGTGTAATAAGTTAATTTGAGAATATATGCCCACATAGACCATTCTAGGTTCATTTGGAGCATATTTGTGTTCTCTCGCATAAATAAATACAGGAATTAAAATATAAGTATTTCTTTAATCCATTTTTGGTGAAGAGAAGTAAATAAAGAAAGCAATTTAGGCTAAACTTATTTCACCCGCCAAAACCACCGAGCAATAGCTTTAGTAGATATGGGCAACTTCCCTCTCCGGAATCCTGAAAAGGAAAGTGGCCATAAATTAATTAACGCTTTCAGGAAAAATTCATGGATCTGGACGCGTGTGTGTTTTGTGCTTGTGCATGGTGTGAGTGAGTGTGTTGTGTGCATATGTTAGGACTTAATACTCAATGCCAAAAAGGAAAAAAAAGTGAAAGAAAGCTTTTGTTCCAGGAACATCTAGAGGGGCAAATTCATGGGTCCTCTGAATGCGTGTGTGTTGTGTACTTATGTGTGGTGTGAGTGGGTGTGTTATGTGGATAGGTTAGGGCTTACGGCCAATGCGGAGAAAAAAACTATCGATCCAAATCAAAGTTTTTTTTTTCACCAGTCAAAAGTTTTCCTTTCACAAATAAATCAAGGGTTTTTTACTTATAGCCCCCAAAACATACCAAATTCCTTTCTGCCCAAAAACTTGTTTACTTTTTATCCCCCAAAATTAATATCATACATCATTTTACCTCTTTACGATTTCCGTCAACTTTTAACGGCATAACATTATGTTTTTTTAAAACATCCTGATGATGCTCGGTACTGAGAACTCCGCAGAGCATGACACGTGGAAGATAACGTGTCCCAAAGCTTACGAGAGGGGAGCAAGAAGGGTACATTGGAAGCATACCTCGGGCCTTCCTCCCGAGGATGTTCCCGACCTTCGATGGCCTCCCAGACCACTCCTATGCTCGTCTTCCAGACAACCATTGGCTCGCCTCTAAGCCCTCCCGCACTCTTAGTTCCCTCAGGCCTCTTAGCTCACCTTCGAGCTATCACAGAACCAAGCTCTCTCGGTCTCTCGCTCGTTCCCGAGCCTCCCGCCAAGCTTAAATTCCCCGGTATCATTGACCGACCCACTGCGCAGATCACAGGCGTCTTCGCCACGACTCCGCGAATCTCGCCAGTCGCGAGATATCCGCCGCCCACGATCCCGCGTTCCACGCCATCACGTTCCCCCCATTTAACGAGCGTATCTCGTCATTAATGGGGTATCCCGCCTTTCACGCAGGCGTAACGCCCAAGGGAGTAACGGCCGGCGTGAATCTCACGCCCACCAGCCCATGGCTGCCATTATATAAACCCCTCTTCAGACGACCCAGGTAAGGAAATTTTATCCCAATAGGCCATTACTCTGTCCAAATACCTTGACTAACTTGATCGTCGGAGGCTCCTCGGTGGTACAACCACCCCGAGACTTCCTTGCAGGTAGCTCGGCTCCATCTCAAATCAAGTCCACTGAGATCCACACGCATTGAGAGGCAACCCTCAAATCCAATTTCAGCCATCCATCAACGCTCGCTACAGATCAACGGAAGATAACATTTGAAGGAGATCACAACCTCCATCAGTTGGCGCCGTCTGTAGGAAGCTCGAAATTCCGCTCAACGAAAGTTAATCTTCCGTTCTCGAACATATGGCGAGTGATCATCGCGACGATCCAAGCTCCATCCACCGTCCTCCCCATAACGGAGACGCGGGTGGATCCCCTCCTCCTCCGAACGCCATTCATGCCCTATCTGCTCGGATAGATCGGCCCGTGTCCGTCGTGGATGCGATTGTCCGTGTCCAAACGGCAGGACAAGCTCCCGAAGTCGCCGTTCCCCCACCTCGGGAACGACACATGGGGAGAGAAGACACTACCAGCGCCGGCACATCTGGGCACCGCCTCGCTATCTCCGGCGGCTACAGATCCCTCGTGGCGACCAACTCGATGACCCGGTGGGCACCTCACAGCTTGACCCCGAGGTCTTATGAAAGAGCGCCCCGTCCTGAGGTCCATCGTGCTCATGTCCTTCCTGAGGAGGTGTCGGTCAGCTTGCCTGCTCCCAGGTATGGCCGGTGCCCTCTCCCTCGACAGGTTCGCGCAGACGAGACTCACCGCGGCAGCTCAAAGACAACCTCGCCAAGGGACCTACGGAACCTCATAGAACGGAACCGGAACCGCAGCCCAGCGCAGGTCGGAAGCAGCAGTGGCTATAAATCCGAATGTGCCGAATCCTCGGATACTACGACCGACTCGATGCCCTCGAAAAGAAGATCGAGGGTATACATCGGGAGAGTCGTCCTTCAAGCGACGGGGCTAGATATGCCGCCGACTCGCTTACGAGGCCCTTCACCGAGGAGATTCTCGCTTTCCACGTGTCCTCTAGGAACAAGCCTCCAAAGGTCTCCCTCTTCGATGGAAAGTCCGACCCAAAAGACCATTTGGACGCGTTCACAGCAGGGATGAGTTTCCAGGACAACTCCGACGCCGCGCAATGCCTTGCTTTCCCCGTCACTCTCATCCGCTCTGAACGAGACTGGTTCCGAGGACTCACGTCACGCTCAATCTCTACCTTCGATGAGCTGCCACCTAGTTCCTTGGCCATTTCGTCGGGAATAGACGGCAGAAGCGAACCGTTGATCATCTTTTCACTATAAAGAGCGGGGATAAGGAATCCTTCAAGGGATACGTCACCCGCTTCTACAACGCCCTCCTTGAGGTCCCAGAGCACCGGGACGAGACGGTCATCACCGCCCTTAGGTCGGGTCTTAGGCACAAGGAGTGGTTCCACTCCTTTGCTTTAGCGCAATTTAAGACCATGGCCGAGATAAAAACCTGGACCGAGCGGGAGATCCAGCCCGAATCCGAGGTGAACGCGAATCTACCTCGGACAGACCAGACCGATCAGAAGAAGAAGGCAAGAGAGGATAAAAAGAAAATTGAGCGGCCAAAGCCCTACTCCCTAAAGTTCCAGGATTATACCCCGCTCAATATCTCTCAGACAGAGCTGTTGGAGGAGGCAAAGGGAAAGAGATTCTTCAAACTCCCTCCGGTCAGCCATAAGGTGGTCAAATGAACACGGGGCCCCTATTGCGCTTTCCACAGGTCGCAGGGACACCCCACCGAGACCTGCAAACAGCTCCGAGACTACATTGAGAAGTTAATCCGCTCGGGGCACCTGGTAAGATACTTGCAGGACAACCGACAAGCAGACCGAGAACAAGAGCACCACCCCTCTCGGCGAATTGATGATCAGCCAAATCATGGTCGTATCAGCGTGGGGTGCGCCTGGGGCCGACGAGACATGACGCCCATTGCCAGTCGAAGGGACTAGTTGCCAACCAAGGAAGAGGGTCAAAGCAGCCAAACCCATCGTCTTTACTGACGAGGACCTCTACGGGATATCCCTGCCTCACAACGACCCTCTGGTAATCACCGCACGGGTCCACCATTACGAAGTGTGGAGAATATTGGTCGACTCGAGAAGCTCGGCAGACATCCTCTTTTACGGTTGCTTCCTGCGTATGGGACTTACCCGTCAGACCTGAGGCCGAACGCCCACATCCCGTCGGGGTTCACCAACCACTCCATCCCGGCAGAAGGGGTGGTCACCCTCATGCTTAACATCGGGGAGACAGTCCATATGCGTACCGTGTCTGTGGAGTTCATCGTCGCCAGAATTCCATTGACTTACAATATCCTCCTGGGACGCCCGACGCTCAATTCCCTTCGGGCCCAGATATCGACCTACCACCTGGCAATCAAGTTTCCCCTCGACCAAGGTAGGATAGGCCGGCTTACATGAACCAACAAACCGTGAAGATTTTCTTCACAACAACATCAATGCCCGAGGAGAGAAACGATGATCTTGAGAGCATGGATGAATTCAGGGGATCTTTGGATACTCGGATTGAGCATAAAGAGATCCGAGGATCCCCGGTTGAGCCGCTAACAAAGGCCCCCCCTCATCGAAGGGGACAATGAACGAACCGTCCAAATCGGGTCACTATTAACGGGGGCTCGGCACGACGACCTGGTCCACTTCCTCAGAGGAAATTCAGACGTGTTCGCCTGGGCGTCCGCCGACATGCCCGGGATCGACTCTAAAATAATATCACATAAACTCTGGGTCGACCCGGCGGTCCGACCCGTCAGGCAGAAGAAACGAAGCTTCGCCCCGATCAAGTAAAGAGCGATTGAGGACGAGGTTGACCAGCTGCTCACGACCAACTTCATTCGGAACGTGGCTTACTCGGAGTGATTAGCGAATGCGGTGATGGTTAAAAAGGCAACCGGGAAGTGGCGCATGTGCGTCGACTTCATTGACCTTAACAAGGCCTGGCCGAAAGACAACTACCCCTCCCTCGGATGGATCAGCTCGTCGACAGTTTGGCAGGCCACGAGTTACTCATGGCAGGCCACGAGTTACTCAGCTTCATGGACGCCTTCTCCGGCTACATTCAGATCCATATGAACTCGGCAGATGAAGAGCTCACCGCATTCACAACGGACCGGGGGGTATACTGCTATAAAGTGATGCCATTCGGCCTCAAAAACGCCAGGGCTACGTACCAACGCTTAGTCAACAGGATGTTCAAGCCTCAGATCGTTAGGAATATGGAGGTTTACGTCGACGACACGCTCGTCTAATCGACCTCGTCGGATCAGCACGCCAAAGATCTGGGCGAGGCTTTCGATGTCCTCTGCAAATATAAGATGAAACTGAACCCCGCCAAGTGCGCGTTCGGGATCACTAGTGGAAAGTTCCTCGGGTTCATGGTCACCCATCGAGAAATTGAGGCTAACCCGGAGAAAATCAGCGCCATCCACAATATGGCCGCGCCCAAGACTAACTTCGAAATCATGCGACTCATAGGGAGGGTAGCCGCTTTGAGTCGTTTCATGTCAAGATCCGGGGAAAAGTGCTTCCCGTTCTTCAAGGCTCAAAGGAAGATCGTAAGGTTCGAATGGTCGGAGGAGTGTCAGATCGCCTTTGAGCAATTGAAAGTACACCTGGCGACTCCCCCACTACTCACCCGGCCAGTCGAAAGAGATGAGCTATCACTGTACCTGGCGGTGTCCGATCAATCTGCAGGTTCGGTGCTTATTCGAGAAGTCGAAGGAGTCCAAAAGCTGGTCTACTATGTAAGCCACGTCTTCAAGGACGTGGAAACAAGGTACCCAGCCATAGAGAAAATTATCTTGGCATTCATCATGGCCTCGAGGAAACTGCGGCACTATTTCCAGGTGCACACTATCCTCGTCCTCACTGAACTCCCTTTAGGGGCTATTCTCGCATCCCCCGAGTCTTCTGGTCGTTTGGAGAAGTGAAGGTGGGAGTTGTCCCAATTCGACATCAAATACCGTCCAAGGCAAGTTATCAAGGCACAAGTCCTAGCCGATTTTATCTTCGAATGCACTATCCCTAACAAGGAGGCAGTGCCCGTGCCGGCCCCCGGATCTCAACCCTTGGTCGAAGAGAGGCCCGACTCCGTCCCCGATTGGGTCCTTTACATCGATGGGTCATCAACCGAGGAAGGCTGTGGTGCCGGCCTCATCATTCGGGGCCCGAGCGAAACAGAGATGGAGTATTCTTTAAAGCTCGGGTTCAAAGCCTCAAACAACACAGCGGAGTACGAAGCCCTGCTCGCTGGACTGAGGATTGCCTCCGAAGTGGGGCTGAAGACGATCTGAATCCGTAGCGACTCCGCTATAGTTGTCAGCCAAGTGACCGGCCGTTTTGAAGCACAGGAGCCCCTGATGGTGAAGTACTTAGCCGAGGTAAGAAGGTTACGAAAGGACTTCGACGATGTTTAAGTGGAGCATATCCCCCGACACCTAAATGCATAGGCTGACGCCCTGAACAAGATAGCTTCCTCCTACTCGGCTAACAACAAGAGAAATATCCTCTTCGAGGTCCTGCCGCGGCCCAGCGTGGAAGACGGAACGACATCGCTCCAAGTTTACACAACCCGGAAAGAGGATCAAGATCGGAGGAAGCCCATCGTGGAATTCATGAAGGAGGGTACGCTCCCCGGAGATCGTAGGGAGGCTCGTCGCCTCCGAGCCAAATCCCACCATTTCGTCTGGAGCAATGGGAACCTCTAAAAAAATCCTTCACTCAACCCCTGCTTCGGTGCGTCGACCCCCACGAAACCGACTATGTCCTCCGTGAGGTCCATGAAGGGGTCGCCGGAGCACATAAAAGGGCCCGCACCTTAGTCCAGAAGAAACTCCTCCAAGGGTATTACTAACCGACCATTTATCATGATGCTCAGAAGCTCGTCAGAAGGTACAAGAGTTGCCAACTCCATGGCAGCATACCCCGCCTTCCGGCTACCGAGCTGACTACCCTGACCTCCCCATGGCCGTTTGCCCAGTAGGGAATGGACATGATAGGCCAACTCCCTATAAGTACGGGCAGGCATAAGTACATCCTTGTCGCGGTGGACTACTTTACAAAGTGGATCGAGGCCGTCCCCATCAGAAAACCGGACGCTACCACGACCATCAAGTTCTTGCAGAATAACATAATATTCCGGTTCGGGATCCCGAAGTGTATCATCACCGATCATGGGACGAATTTCGAGAACGAAAGAGTTAAAGAATTCCGCAGTGAATACTATATACTGATGAAGTTCGCCGCCGTCGCGCACCCCTAGTGCAACGGGCAAGCCGAGGTCGCTAACAGGGAGACTTCGAGCTCGCCTTGAAGGACGACAGGGCAGTTGGGTCGACGAATTACCTCGGGTCTTACGGGCCTTGCGCACATCGAAGAAGAGCCCTACCGGAGAGACCCCATTTAGTCTTTGCTACGGCACCGAGGCAATGGTCCCAGTAGAGATCGGGTTACCTAGTCATAGAGTCGAGCATTTCGATGACGAAGCGAACACCTCGGCACTCTGGACAAATTTGGATGTCTTGTTGGAAAAGCGGGACCGGGCACAGATCAGAGCCGCCGCTTAACAACAACAAAATACCCGTTAATACAACGCACGAGTCAAGCATCGCGCCTTTAGGGCCGGGGACTTGGTCCTAAGGTGAAACGAGTTCGTTGATTAGGGCAAGTTGCACAAGTTTTTCCTGAAGTGGGACGGCCCATCCCTCGTCTCCGAGGTCCTGCCCGGTGGGGCTTATCGCTTACAAGATGCAATGGGTAGCAAATTTCCACTGCCCTACAACGTCGAGAAGCTCAAGTTGTACCTTTAAAAAACATATCTATGAATACATATTTCTCCTATTACGAAGCGATGTAAATGTTGCTAAGTTTTTTTTTTATATAAAGAAGGAACTTTCCCTATATGTTTCACTCTTCCTCAGTTCATAGCTCACGAATTCCGTTTCGCTGAAATACTCAAATGAACCCAGAAGAAGAGAGGAAACAGTAGAACTTCGCAAAAGGAGGACGATATTTATTTATCAAAAGATATTGCAGGCTCCTCAGCCTTACATAAAAGTTGAAATTACAACAGCGGGGAAAGGGAGTGCATGAAACATTGCTCGTGGTATTCTGAAGAAATTGCCGCCAGCTGAGCCCTTGCCTGCTCGGACCTCTACCTCCGATGCTTCCTGCGAACCCTCGATGCCACGGATGGGCCGGATGACTCTCCAGCCGGGCACCCATCGGCGAGATGCCTCAGTTGGTAACACTCGAGGACGAGAGACACCGAGTGATCGCGCCGACTCTTCGAGATCAGGCCGAAACGGCATAACGATCTTAGCTTGTCAACCGCCTCGTCCTTCAGTTGCTTGGACAAGGGGTTGTGCAGCCCCGGCGACGCCCTCCAAATCGAGTACATCAGCAACTGAAGCAGGGGTGATCGCCGGGGGAGCAGTCGGCCGAAATGGTCCTCCACGCGCCGAACCACCGCCTGAAGCGTCTCCTCGGAGCTTAGCCGGTCGTACAAGTATATATGTTAGAAAGAAATGATATCGGGGATGGAGAAAGGGAATTCGTCCATTCTTATGTTTCGGGGTGCAAAGCTAGGAATGAGCAACACACCCTCTCTATTTTATAGCCTCCACAGCGCCCCCAAGAGTCCAGATTTGCACGCGCATGGGCGCGGATCCAAGGATTCGCTCGATTCTTCCACTACTGCATCGCCACGCGGCGGATATCCCGTATTTCTCAGCGAATCGAAGTCGGAGCGACCCAGATCTTCGAACGCTTCACCTCCCCTATGCGTTTCCGCCATGTGCCGTCCGCGATGGTCACTCTCCCCGATATTCACACATCTCGGAAGGTCGGGTAGAGCCTCGCAACACCGAGCAACTACTTGCTCGGTCTATCCTTAGCGGGTAACTTCTTACCTATCTACGCTAAGGATCAAAGCCCTCGCCAAGTGGCAACCGAGCAGCTACCCTGCTCGGTCCATTCATGGCTGGTAGTTCACTACCCACCGACGCCAAGGATCAAAGCCCTCGCCAAGAAGCAATCGAGCATCTACCCTGCTCGGTCTATCCTTAGCGGGTAACTTCTTACCCATCTACGCTAAGGATTAAAGCCCTCGCCAAGAGGCAACCGAGCAGCTGCCCTGCTCGGTCCATCCATGGCTGGTAGTTCACTACCCACCGATGCCAAGGATCAAAACCCTCACCAAGAGGCAACCGAGCAGCTACCCTGGTCGGTTTATCCTTAGCGGGTAACTTTTTACCCATCTACGCTAAGAATCAAAGCCTTGCCAAGAGGCAACCGAGCAGCTACCCTGCTCGGTCTATCCTTAGCGGGTAGCTTCTTACCCATCTACGCTAAGGATCAAAGCCCTCGTCAAGAGGCAACCGAGCAGCTACCCTGCTTGGTCTATCCTTAGTGGGTAACTTCTTACCCGTCTATGCTAAGGATCAAAGCCCTCGCCAAGAGGCAACCGAGCAGCTGCCCTGCTCAGTCCATCCATGGCTAGTAGTTCACTACCCATAGACGCCAAGGATCGAAGCCCTCGTCTAGAGGCAACCGAGCAGCTACCCTGCTCGGTCTATCCTTAGCGGGTAACTTCTTACCCATCTATGCTAAGGATCAAAGCCCTCGCCAAGAGGCAACCGAGCAGCTGCCCTGCTCGGTCCTTTCATGGCTGGTAGTTCACTACCCACCAACGCCAACGATCGAAGCTCTCGTCTAGAGGCCACCGAACAACCACCCTGCTCAATCTTAAAAGCGGTGGTCGCCGGTCCAACTCGACGTATCTTCAACGAGCGATCGCCACCTCGACTTCGGGGCCATAGAGACGCCGACCTTACATCGGTCTTTACACACTTGACAAATGACTGGATTCAACTCGACGCACGATCGCCAACTAAAGGACCGGCCGCTGACCTAACGTTCATCAGGCGAGCAAAATGAGACATTACCACAAAATGAAAAGGTTGCAACACAAATTCCTGAAAAAGGGCTTTATTTACAGCTCGGAAGTTTCTACAACGGTATTGTGGGCCCCTTAGCCTTACAAAATCGTCGGAAGGCCTACAAAATTCCAAGACGAAAACAAAAAATATGCAAAAAAGAAGGGCAGGGAGACTCATGCCTCAGGGCTGGGAAGGACCTCGACGTGCTCCGCGGCCACATCGGGAGCAGGGGTGGCTGCTTGAGGGTCGGCGCCCACTGCGGGAGCTTTGGCGCTGGGAGCCAGGGTAACCGCCTTCTCCCCACCGCCCCCACCTGGGGCCTTCCCCTCTGCGGCATCCCCCTGAGCATCACCATCGAGGGGGCACTCGAGCCGGAGCTTAGCGTCGGGAATTCTGGCATCAGCGCCTTGACGGCGTCAAGGGCATCATGCCAGATGAGGGTCGAGGCTTCGGTGAGGTCGGCATAGAATTGATCCGACGTTTTGTAGTTCTCCACCGCCTTTGCAGCCCGGAGGTCGGAGTGCCTCATCGCTTCCTTCATTGCCTCATTTTCCCTCTTGAGGGTGTCCCACGTCTTCTTCAGAGTGGCGGCGACCACCCTGGCATCTTCTAACTTGGCCTCAACGGCCTTGTTAGACTCCATCAAAACTCTGATGGTCTCCTGGCAGCCGGCGTTCACCCGACCCTTGGCTGCCACCCGGTCTTCAAGAGCGGCGATCCTCTCCTTCGCCTCCTGCAGCTCCTGGCTCAAGCCTTCCTCCTGCGAGGAAGACTCGCCGGCGATCTGCATCGCCGAGGCAATTTTCTCGTCCTCCATGTTGACAACGAGGGCGCAGTGCTGGAGGACCTGAGGAAAACAAAGAAGGGGTTAAAAAGGGCACCCGATCCTACGAACATAAAGTACTTAATAAAGACCCGAGCGGGAGGTAGACACTGACCTGCACGGCCTCCTGAGCTATGGCAGCCATTTGGGCCCTGAGGGTTCCCCGGGGGATTTTGCCCCCAGCCGACCTTTCCATTTCCGAGAGCAACGGAAAGCCTTGAGGGCACCTCGAAGCGAAGATCCCCTTCATCCACGAAGATCGGAGAATCCGGGGGATGGGGCACCATCTTATGGTGCCTATTAAGGAAGCGCGCGGGAACATCGGCCTCGTCTCCCACCTCCAAAACCTGGGGTTCCTGCTCCCGAGCGTGTTTCCGGCTCTGCGCGCGGCCGGCCTCCGAGGCCCTGGACGTGCTGGAACTCCTGGCCGGAGCGGCCGCCGACGGAACCGGGCTCGCGGCAGGGCATGATGGGCCGGCGCCTTCGGCCTTCCTCCCTTTCTTCTCGTCCATCGCAGCCCGAAATTTATATTGGTCCATTGGCTCTGCAAAAAGAAGAGAAAATACAAAGGAGTTAGTGATGCCAGAAAAAATAGAAGAATACTCAAGTTTAAACGGGTCGCCTAAACTCCCAACTTACCTGCAAACTGAGCGGGGCTGAGCCCGGTCCAACTGAGGGCCTGCTCGAACAGCAACACATCGGTCCGTTGGACGGGCTCCCACTCCGACACTGCCACCGCATCGGGATTGTTCGACCGCCTCACCAGAGGGTAGTTTGCCCCGTGCCACTGGACGGGCACATGCTAATCCTCACCCTCAGGTGGCCCGACGAACAAGAACTTCTCCTTCTATTCATGAATGGAAGAAGGCACTACTACGACCCCCGACCCGGCCGTCCCTCCTCTGTGCTTTCTAAAAGAAATATATACCCAGCTAGGCTCATCCCTACGAGTGCTGGGGTGATTTTTGTAGCAGAGGAAAGAAAGGAGAACGTTCAGGCTGAAAGGGATTTCCTGCAGTCTCAACCGGACCAGGAACCCGAGGAGAATCCTCCATGAGTTCGGCACTAACTGGACCGGGGCTAATTGAAAGCAATGAAATGCCGCACTCACCTCTGGGGAGAAGGGCAGACGCATGCCGGCCCAAAAGGCCTCCAAGAACAAGGCAATCTTCTTGCCCCGTACCTGGTCTGCCCTTTCTCCCTCCCCGGCCAAGCGAAGCGAGTAGCCGGGCGGAATGTGGAAGCGAGCCCGGATTGTAGCGAGATCGTCCATATGCCTCAGGAAAGAAGGCGCGTCACGAACACTCTTAATACCCGCTTTGGAGACCGTCCCCGTCGCACGACCCCGGGGAGCATGACTAACCCTAACTTCCCGGGGGGATTCCGACTCGGGCGAGGAAGAGAAAGAAGCAGAAGATGAAGATGCAGAAGACTCGCTAGACTCTACCTGAACTATTTCTACGGACTCCCCATAGGAAGACATCTAATCTGAGTGGGAAAGAGTCTGCCGAGGAAAGAAGGCAAGAAATCCGATCTAAGGGGAAGAGCACTGAGCTAACACACGAAGGGCTGAGGAAATTATGATAAAGTGTGGACCCTTGGGGAGATCCCACCTTTATTTATAGCAGTCGACGAACACATCCTACGGCGCCGATCGTCTTCCGCTAAAACAACACTTCGCATTCAACGGCCATCAACGTTCCACCTGACACACACGCATTGGGCGCGTCCCGTCAAGCGCGAAGGACACCGGCGGCTCGTCACGTCATGCGCGAAGGACACCGGCGGCTCGTCAGGAGCTTGGATAGCTAGCTGCTGCGGATAGTTGATGTGTGTTGGAGCTGGGTTGCGTCTGTAAGGACATGTTCTAATTCTATGATAGGATACGCCACAAACTAAATACAGGCCTTTTGCGCGCCTACAGTGCTTCCACATATGTCCATTTCTCTTGCAGTAGAAAGAAAAATCTGAAATTGGTCGGTTAACTGTTTCTTCCTGTCTCCTGGGTGCAAAAATTGGTATTGAACAGGCTCCTCCTACCATCTGGGTGGCAGAGCGCTTCAGACCGGCAGATTGAGGTCTGCCTTTCTTCTTCACTACTGCCTCATATCTACGGGTAGCTTTTAGAACTAAGTCGTGGGTTGGGAAATCCCCTGTAACTAGAGCAGCTTGGATCTTCGGGTCCAACCCTTACTGAAATCGTCTGGCCCTGATCTCAGCAGTCGGTATCAAATATACCGCGAATCTACTGAGCATGGTAAACTCAGTATCATACCCATCCACAAATTTGGTCCACATCGAACCTTATTGCAGGTGGATGAATTGTTGCTCCATATCGAATCGGGCAGTCTCTGAAAAATATTTCGCGTCGAACATCTCGCGAAAAATCCTCCTTTCGATCGGCCGGTCAAGACGGCTTTCTTCCATCTTCCACCAAAATCTGGCGTTATCTGTAAGTTGCAGCTTCGCAAGTCTAACCCAGGCAATCTCTGGCACTTATGCTGCTTCCAGATCGTCTTCGACAGATTGAGCCCATTCTTCAGCTTCCAAGGGTCTCTCTTTCCCAGAGAATTATTTTGGGTGCAAAGCCCGAATTGCTTTACTCCGGGGGCTTCCGCTTCTAGGCGGTTCATCAAGATAGTAGTCTGCTGCTGTTGTCCTTCCAGAAGGTTTCGGATTGCCTCAAGCAATACCGTCTGCTCGTTGATCGGAGCTGCTATGGTAGGCGTAAGCGGTAGAGGTGGAGGGGGTGTGTTCCCATTCACGTTCGTACTTGTGTTGTTCGGGGAATCCATAACCTTGAAAGAAGAAATTAAGTTAGGATAGATTTAAAGAATAAGATTCAAGAAATATGAAATGTAAAGAATGTTTTTAGTTGCTGTTTTCTTATGTTATATTGTTTAGAACTTCATGCAGAACTGACCTGCATGGGCCACCAAAAAAACCTGTCACGCCCCGCTTCCCAGTGTACGGGAGGGAGACGTGACTGGGCCCGCTACGTATTTACTAAAAAATAAACACGCTAAGCGTATCTAAACAATATAAAATAAAATATACACAAGATACATGAATGTAAATAAACGGTAACTTCTATTTATTCAACATTCCTTTACAATACAACTGGAAATATAAATACAAATCTGGAATGCAATGCCTAAACAATGGCATGAAATGAAAGTAGATGTAGGCAATTAACGATCTTACAGGTATATGCAGTAAAGTGAATACAAGTAAAGTCAATACTCGGGTTCTTCTGTGAACTGCTCCAAGTGCTTCTGGCTGGTCTCGAACTCCTCAGAGTCGGGCCCTCCTGACAACATTCCAAAGAAACAATAGAAATAGGAATGTCATCAGCGAACAATCGCTCGGTAAGTCCCAAAGATAGAATGAGAAGAATAGAATAGACAGGCAGGAGAATATCACTGTATAATGTTTGATTTTTATGCTAATGCGGTTGTTTGTAGCTTGGTACAGAATATGCCAGTATATACGAGAGGAGTCCAACTTACACCGTAGACTTTGTTAGCCCGTAGTATAAGACTCTGTCAATAATACCATAGAATAACGGCATGGATGTAATTACGTCTTTTAATGACCACATCGTGCCACCTTTAACGCATTCCGTACCAGTCTACTCTCTTTATAACCCCGTAATGTTTATTGTATTGATTTTTATTGCCTTGTTTTGTAAATGGAAGACTTTCCGAAACTATAATATCAGTAAACGGAATGGATATAAATGGATATTCATGTAATCAGAGTATATCCATGGTTCGGTTCGGTCGAGTCATGTTATATTGATATGGATTGTATTCTAGTACTCATTGGTTCATATTGTATTGTAGTTATACTTGAATTGAATTGAATTTAGATTATATTCAGATTTGACTGTGACTCGAATTGAGTCAGATTTTTAAACAGAATTGGAATCTTGATTTATGTTTTGGATTTATCGGTAACTGCTGCATATGGACGGCATGATTTGTGTTTTTTTCAAAACAATTACCATGTTGATAACACCGTTTTTAATTTGTCTACCTTAAATAGGCAAGTATCCACTTTCTCCGGCTCCTTGAGGCTCAAGAGAATCGGTCCCGTTTTAATCTATATTTACTAGGGTCCTTATTGTAAATTAATATAACTTGAGGGGTTTTATGATAAATAGTTTTGGTATATTTTCAAAATATTCCTCAAGTATTTATTTATCGTCTTTAAAGTTTTCATGGATGTATATTTTAAAATATTATGTTTTCTAGTAAATAGAACCTGGATTGCATTATATATAGTATTTTAATATAATATTGGAATTGTATTGAATTGTAATGGTAGTTTCATGAAATTTGGCGATTCTTTTCTTTGATTTAGAAAAGATAGAATATATTATAAATTTAAGATAGATATTTTGATAATATTTACATACATAATTATATTTATAAAAATAGAATTTATTTATTAAATAGAAATATCGTTTTTCTTAAAATTGTGTTAAAAATTCCATCGGGGGTCGAATGCTCCTTGCGGATGTCTGAATCCCACCCCACTAGACCCAAAGACGTGTGATAACCTGCACCATCTCGATCGGGTTCCCCCAAAATGGGTTGTAAGAACGTAATTGTATGGAATTAATTAATACATTTTTAAAGAAATGCAGTTTTGTAAGTTTAGGGTATTTTATTGTAAACTTGTAAATTCCCACAACTAATGTTCCCAAAAGTTATCGTGCTATGTCAAGAATGTGTGTTGTGATGAGCTAGGTCATTATCTCGTGAGTTTTCTATAGGTAATATGATCAAAATGAATAAGCAATATCGTATGTAAACATGATGGTATTTTACTGTAAAAATGGAATATAAATTGCAATACATAATGTTTTGAGATGAAACTTGTTCTAATGTGTTTATTTTTTATTTCTAAACAATATACAAAGAGATTGTAACTTTGTTATTAAGATAAATGGTGTTCTATGAAAAAATTATAAACGGAAGTCGGGTTAACTCCACTTTTGAATAGTTTTGAAAAAAGAGATTCATTTTAATAGAAAGAGAGGATAAAAGGTGGGATTTATGAATTGGAACTAGAGAGAAGAGGTAGGGGAAGATTTTGGGATCGTCGGGGAGTCGTTTCGTCGCCGGATTCTTCCCGAAACGTCGTCAGAACTTGGACCTTTGCTAACTTCACTTATACAACTTTTTGGACTTAGAATTTTACAGAGTTTTGGCATGAAATTTCTGAATGAGAAGAGGTAAAATGTAGTGTGGTATTTATAGGGAAAATTAAGATTTAAGGTAATGAATAGAGAATTAAACATATGAATTAAAATTAGAATTGAAGAGTGAAATTATACTCTCTGGATAAATGCAGGGAAATCAAACATGTTAGGGTTAGTGGAGGAAGTCCAAGGGGTGTGGGGTTAAAATTTGAGAGCATTAGCAACGGGGGGGCCCGGCGGCGTCGGCCTCTTTGCTAATCTTGCCGGCCAATTCCCAAGGGTAGGGGCTTGGATTGAACACATGTGTCCTATTCTGTTGGTATAACATTTTCCATGTGTTTGTTTTTTGTGACTTTTCATTTTACGTGCAGTGCACGTGCAAACTTTTGGACTTCTAAAAAATTTAAAGAAAAATCAACAAAAATATACGTGGCTAGAGGGATTTGAATACATGTGCTATGTCTCAGTAGTACAAGGCTTTACCAATGAGCTACAAGTGCTATTTTGCTGTTCAAAAGCAATTTTAATTTATAACTTGTGCTTAAGCTTAGGTATTCTTTTCTGTACTTTTGAAAGAATTTGTACTTAAAGTTTAGGATTGTTACAGACGCTGGGCGCTACCCAGTGAGTGCTAAGTATTCTTTTTTTCTGTGGCCCCCACGTGAGGAAAGCGTGCGGCGCTGGGCGTTGTGTTAAGCACTATTTTCTTCTATGGCACCCATTAATGATCAAGCTTTCATTTTTAAGAACCCGGTTCTTCTTTTATGAGAACCAAGTTTTTCTTATATGTTTCATTTTGAGGAATTCAATTCTTAGTCATTTTCTGAATCTTTGATTCTCAAGAACAAGTTCCTCCCGATGAGAATTAAATTCTCAATTTTTGGGAGACTTGTCTTGTCGATCTCAGATCCAGAGGAAGAATTAAGTTCTTTGAGAAGAGTTAAACCCTTTTAGGTATGTGAATGAGATGTTCTTTTTATCTCTATATGTTTCTGTTTATCTAAAGTTTTTTCTAAGGATGGGGATCCTCCTCCTTGAGAATTTAATTCTCCGTTCCTTTTTTATGCTCTTTTCTTTTCTTTTTTTGTAAAGCTTATGGGGGGTTTCTCTCTGTCAGACTTGAAGTCCTTGGTTCCTTTTATAGTAGAGGCAAGTTTGTTAATTAGTTTTGAAAAGATCTCTTATTAAGAGATCCTAATTGATTTGGGGTATTTTACCCACCATGGGATCTTTGATCCAAGGGTTTCTATTTTTCAGAATATATTTTCTTGTTTTTTAACAAGATTGAGGAAATATTTTCCATATGCAGAGTTTTACTCTATAAAATGGTGATTTTTAATCACCATTAAATTTTCAATCCGAGGGTTCTCTGTTTTACAGAGGGTATAGAATTTTATTTTATGATCTAACCAAAGGTATCTTTCTTATTTTAGAAAGATTTGGGGATTGTTTCCTTTCAACAGAATTTATTTATGTATCTTGATAATTTAACATCTCCGTTGGATTTTTGATCCAACGGCTCTATTTAATAGAGAGTAGAATTTAATTCTATCTGAGTGCCGGCGTTCACGTGCTGCGCACGTGAGGTGCCACTTGAGAATTTTAACCCTTATTTAGTTTTAAGAGATTCTTTTGTGTTTTGCACACTGGCGTCCACGTGAGGAGCACGTGAGGTGCTACCTCATTAATTTTTGAACAGAGCTTTGCTTTTTTATTGAGGAAACGGGTACGCCGGTGTTTGGTGGCGCTGAGGTGAGCGATGTTATCCGCCCTTCTGCGGAAGTCGTGATCCCTGGAAGCATTGATGACATTTGGATGGGGAGTAGAACCGTCCACGCCTCCGTTGTAGGGGAGGCGGCGACTTGTACTGGGATCGTTGTTGTTTTCGCTCGCCATCAGGTCGAGGGCGGAAGATCAACTTTGATGGGTGGAAGAAACTTTTGACAAGTTCCCACAGACGGCGCCAACTGATGGAGGTAGGGCTCTCTCTCAGATGTTGTCCTCCGTCGATCTGTAGCGATCTTCCTTGGACGGTTGAGATGGATATGAATGTGGTTGAGCGTGTGGATCTCAATGGGTTGAGGTTGGTGTTGAAGCCGAGCTACCTGCAAAGAAGTCCCGGAATGGATGACCCCCATAGAACCTTCCAACGATCAAGTTAGTGCCGAGAAATATGAGCAGAGTAGTGGCGTATTGGAATTGAATTGAGTTACCTGAGTCATCTGAGAGAAGGGTTTTTATAGGGGTCGCATGGAGCGAGCGGATGCTAGATCCTCGCAGTCAATTACGCCCGTGTGATTGGCGGGATCCATCAGTTAATGGCGAGATACGTTTATTAATGGGGGATGCGCCAGCGTGGGACGCGGGACGTGGGGCGGCGGATATCTCGCTTTGGCGAGATACGCGGAACCGTTGCGGAAGCGCTGAGGCTCTGTGTTCTCGGTTGATTGGTTAACTAGGGAGGCTTAGCTCGGCAGGATGCTCGGAGACGAGCCGGGAGGCCGAGGAAGTTCAGCTCTGCAATAGCTCGGAGATGAGAAAGAAGGCAGAGGTAGCTCGCCGGACCGTTGGGAGGTGAGCTGTTGGCTGTTTGCTCGGTGAATACGGGAGATACTCTAGGAGGCCTATGATTGGTCGGGTGCAGCCTCGAGACAAGGCCCCAAGGAATGCCCCCCTAAAGCATCGTATTTACTTCAGCCCTGTAACCCTTGGGACAGGTCATCCACCACGTGTCATGATCTGGAGAATTCTCACTTGTGAGTATCATCATTAACCCTCAATCTCGTTCCGAGCTATTTATGGGTCGGGTAGAGAATGACAAATGCTGGGGTGGAGCGGATATCTATCTAGAAGATATCCGTATCCATTCTATATAGAGTTTGGACCTCATGATGATCTATAGAGGATTCCGCTTTCACTCTATTTGTCTAATATTGGATCCCACAAGTGGAAATACCCGCTTAGACTGTAAAATGACATTGACTTGATATTAAACCCTCTCTCTTTTCAAAATACAGTTTTATCTCTTGTAATTCTTTTGTATAAGTCTTGAGATATAACGAAATGTATATGTATCTATGTTGTAAATAAACAATATTAATGAAATCTCTTTTGCTGATTACATTGTGTTGTCTTTCTTTTGCAAGTACATATATCAGTAATATGATTTTTATTCAAATTAATATGATTTAGAATAGCCCAACAGGATATCCCGTCTTGGTATTTCCCAAGAAATCAGGATATAATTAACGGTAAATACTTTCGTTTATCTGAAGTCTCGAACCATAGGACTTTCTGGTCAAACTTTTAAACATTAAATTTTGTTTTGTTTAAACTCTAGCTTTATTTAATGATACGATTGTTAGAGATCATAAAAAGGGTAAACACTTCCATATTACTTCCGTACAAACACGCATACAGGGGAAGAAATTTTTGAAACCAGCTATGCCACATACGATCCATGTCATCATTTGACATTTGAAAGATACTCCCAAACACTTCTTTCATCTAAACAAACACTTGAAGCATCAGAAGAAATTTTCAAATACTTTACTTCCACTACTTTCATGGTTCTTCATGACAGACAAACATACCTTAAACATCTTTAGCTCAAACACAGGGAGGTTAACTAAGGCGCACTTTTAATTTCAATTTAAGAAATTATTTGGTAAGAAGGAAAAAATATTTTAATTTTTAATCAGTCCATCTCATCAAGATTTTTAATATGAGAAATTCAAAAGTTTACTACAACAGCAACCACCAATTAGGCTTAACTCAGTTGGTACCAATTTTCTCTCCAACATAAGAGGTCACAAGTTCGATTCACGACAGGGTTGATTTCCTGAAAAAAAGGAAAAAGAAAACTACGACAACCACCGTAAATCCAGAATTTATAAACTAAAGGTTAGAGGGGTGTTTAAATAACTATGGCGGTTTTAGGAAAAGATTTCGAAAAACAAAATAAATAAATAAAGCAGAACAAAAATAATCTCTATAATTCCTATGAGTGTTCATGTGTGTGCAAAATACAAGTTATTATAATATAGTTAGGATTCCATCTATTTTGACTGCTTGGCATATTTATCCACATGGGTGTTGAAGTTTTAGTAGCTGCTTTTGATTGCTTATACATAAAAGAAAATGTAATGGATAAACTGGGAGCATGATGGAGCCAACTCGATTAATAATCTTGTCAGGTTCAAGTTCAGTCCTTTAAAAATAGACGGGATGAATCGAACCAAAACCAAAGTTTGGCGGGCCAAATTTGACCCAACTTGATTGATTATGATGCAACACGAACAGTTAGACACCCCCTCTTAATCCAGCAGTCCTTTTTATATAACTTTCACTATATACATGTGTCTAAGGCGAGGTCTTCGAGTCGCTGCGGGGCTTCGAGCAGCCGATGGGAAATATTCGGGTTCAAGGCTGGCATACCCCATTAATGATGAGGGGTGGGCCAATTTACTACTCCTATCATCCCAGATCTTTTTTTCTCCTTTCATGTCTAAGGTTTTGGGTTTGGCGTATACAGTTGTTAAAGCAATAGAAACTTGACAAAAATATCAAAATGGAGCAAGTTGCCAGCCATGATTTCTTTCTAGAAGGCCTGCAGCTTTTCCAATCTGTACAGCAAGCTAGAGCATGCATGTGGCCCAAAGAGGCTGCTGCAGCCGATCTAACTAGGACTTGTCTTGTGCTTAATATATATATATATATATATATATATATATATATATATAAAGAGAATAATGGAGGAAAGAGGCCATAGGAGGGAATTCCCTCCTATGGCGTCGGAAAAATACCTCCTCCACCAATTTTTCCGACGATCGGCCCCCATCATCTTCATCGTCATCGTCTAAGATGTGCGTACACCAAATTTCATGTGATTCTACAACTTTTTCACCGTTGATTTAGCAATGTAAAAAGTTCTATTGTCGGTAAACCGTTAATTTTGAACCCACTAAATCAACGGTGAAAAAGTTGTGGAATCACATGAAATTTGGTGTACGCACATCTTAGACGATGACGATGAAGATGATGGGGGCCGATCGTCGGAAAAATTGGTGGAGGGGGTATTTTTCCGACGCCATAGGAGGGAATTCCCTCCTATGGCATCTTTCCTCCATTATTCTCATATATAAAAGACTTGCCATATATATATATATATATATATATATATATATATATATATATATATAAGACTTGCCTTGTGCTTAATTAATATATATATATATATATATATATATATATGTGTGTGTGTGGGGGGGGGGGTTATTCTTTGGTGCTTCCACCAATTTTCTCTCTCTCACACACACACACACTCACTCTCTCTCTCTCTCTCCTTCTTTGGAAGCACCAAAAGAATTTCCTATATATATATAAAACTTGTCTTGTGCTTAATATATATATATATATATATATATATATATATATATATATATAATATGTTATCATCATGGAAAGTGGTGATTGAGAGTGATAAACCCTCCAAAAATTCACTCACAAGTAAAAACATGAAAATACAAACAAAAATTACAAGAAGAAACCAATAAAAAAAGAAAGTATAGTCTATGCCGCATTAATGGGCGGTAAAGAGTGATCATCCGACTGCATATATACAGCCATGAAGTACTACGGATATTTAATATGATACGATAATCCGTTTTAGCCTTTCCATGTCAACCTCCGTCCTCCCAACAGATTTCGTATCTTGTACGGCCGGACGTCAATAAAGTTAATATACGCCGTTTATTTAGATAAACGGTGAAATCTGAATTTACTAGGTCAAATTAAGTTGGACGGACGGAGATTATCAAACCAATTATACTTGATCGACCGATCGATCTTCAATAATTTCGGATCAAATCCGGGTTAGATTAGCACACAAATCTCAGGATTTTTTTCAAAAAAAAACATATCATAATCTTTGAATAGAAAAATAGAGATAAGATTAGGAAATCACCAGCTAGCATAAGCTCTAGAAGATTTTCTCATAAAATCCATCACCAGTGCATGTCCAAATCAAAGTGCATGTGGTGCCAAATAGTATAGTTCTTGGATAAAAGCCCCACAAGTTGCCCCAAAACAAGCTAAGTAATTGTCGTGTACTTATTCTATATTTCAAATATGGCTCTTTCAATAGTTATGGATACCAAAAATGAAGATAATTTTTTTAAATGGACACCATATATTCTTAAAAGGTCCTTGTTTTCTTTTTCTTTTTTTTGGCATCTTCGGGAAGAAAAAGAAATCTAGGATCAAACAACTGTACCACACAAATTTATCTTCTTTTTACCATGAACTAAGTTTTTCCAGTGAAGATTGCAAAGGTTAAAATCGGAAAAGAGAAAATATTTCAATCGTATTAAACCTGACAGAAAGTTATGAGGCGGTCCTTTAATTTAGTTCTTTTACATTTTAAGAAAAAATATCAATATATAAAATAACATTCAAATATGATATAGAAATAAAAAATTTAATAAATGACGAGTCGATAATCTAGAGCCAATTTTGGCAAGGTAGCCATAACTTTACAACATATGCACGAAACCAACATAAATGAAAAAAGATAGTCTAATCAGACATATATAGCAAAGTGGACGAGGGTTGTAAGTTTCAATTTTACGCCGTTTAAGAGACGAAATTGTTCGACCAAATACAACAGGTGAAACATATCGTCAGAATAGCGGAAGGGAGACCGAAGAAAATGTGGATGGAGTTGATACGAAAAGATATGGATGCCAAAGGCCTTAATGAATATATATTATTTGATAGGAGTGAGTAGAGGCGGAAGATTCATGTGTTCGATCCGGCGTGATTGTCATGTAGCCTAGCTCATATGCTTGGGATAAAAGTCTCGGTGGTTGTTAGTTGTGTTCTCCAAAAAAAATAGACTGTATAATTCTCATGGCACACAAATATAATAGTGCTATTTATTTTAATTTTAATGGAGTTCATCATTCCTTTTCTTTTAGTTGCATATTTAAAATTGTGACCTCATGAGAACAAAATTGGTGTCTTTTCATAACTTTGCTTGATGACAATATTTTGACAAAACCCGTGTAAGTTCTGTGGTATTTAAGTATAATATAATGTGACGGCAACTATGATTAAAGAATCGTTGGAAACAAGACTCACATATTTTTCTATCCGTTATACAATTTTTTAAGAGAGTATGATATTTTAGTAACACAAACATATATAGTGGGGGCAACATTGTATTTCACAGAACAAATGATTTCTAATTAAGTTTTAATAAGCCAATCCAAGCATATGAATAGCTCTAACTAATTACTGCAGAAGTAAAACACATGATTAACTAATAATAATAATAATAATAATCTTAGCAATCGATAGCATTTCTCCTATGATCCATTAGCTCTTGAATCAAATTGCTCAAGTCGTTGTAAGACGATCCCCCTTTCTCCACCGCTTTTTTGGCCTTCTCTCCGAGCTCCCTCGCCCTTTCCCGTCTCGACTCCGCCTCCGATCCGTCGCCCATCAGCTCATCCACGGCTTCCGTCACCTTTCCAGCCTCCACCACTATCTTCCCTTTAGAGTTCGACCCATACTCCTTGGCTCCTACCGAAACCCCGATCTTCAGTACGTCCACTATTAGCTTCTCGTTAAAGAACTGCTCCGCAAACACCGGCCATGTGACCAGAGGCAGACCCGCACTGATCCCTTCCAGACTCGAATTCCATCCGCAGTGTGTCAGGAATCCTCCCACCGCCTCATGATTAAGTATCAGTATCTGTGGGGCCCATCCTTTTATGATGAGACCCCTTTCCCCGACTCTCTCCTCAAACCCTTCGGGGATCCAATCTTCGCCGCCGTTCCTCACCGCCCAGATAAACGAATGGCTCGAGGCCTCGAGGCCCGAGGCTATCTCACGGAGCTGAGCCGTGGAGAATTCTGCCATGCTGCCGAAACAGACGAAGATAACCGAACGGGGGCTCTTGCTGTCGAGCCACCTCAAACATACTTCTTGGTTTATCGAAGTTTTGAACCCCCTCCCCGTCTTGTCGACGACGTCGTTGTTGCATAGCGACAGGGGGCCGACATTCCACGCATTTCTTCCGATCACATTCCGGTAGTACTCGGAGTAGTCCGTCTCTAACTCATAGAAACTGTTCATCAATGCTCCGAAGTTTTTGTCGTCGGTCTCTTTCATCTGATTGATGGCCTCCAGAAATGCGGATTGATAACATTCATCGAATTTCGCCATTTGGGATTTAAACATCTCGATCCGATGCGGAATCCCAGGAACAACGAAAGGTTCAGCATGATCAGCAGGTAAGTTTTCTACGAGCTGTTGCCTGCTGAGGATATCGGTGAGACAGAGAGCAAAGTAGCTAATCCCGTGGAACACGATCCTTGGTATGCCGAGCTCGGCCGCGGCATCGTACGTCCAACCAAAGAACATGTCGCTGACGACGCAATCGGGCCGGAGGCGGTGGAGGACACGCGCAAAGGGTTCTTTGAGCATGGCGGACGCGACGAAGAAGTTATTTAGCAATTCGGGCATGAGCGAGGAGGCGTTCTCACATCCCTCGGGAAGGCCGACCTCGGCCGAGGGGAACGGGATAAGTTGGAGCTGGATGGGATGGTGGCAATGCGCGTTGGCGCGGTTAATGGATGGTCGGATGAGGCCTGCGTTGGCGGGGGTGGTGACGATGGTGACCGATGCTCCGCGGGCCGAAAAGAGTTTGGCCATGTCCACCATTGGGATCATGTGGCCTTGCGCCATGAAAGGGAAAAAGAGCATCCTGAGATTGCATCCTTCAGAGCCCATAGAAGAAGAAAATAAAACAGCTAGTCTTAATAATAAGAAAAAGAGGATCTAATGATTTTATAAATTCGAAGCCTTTGATTCAATTGTTGGACTTGTGAAGCACAATTAATGAGGGAGGGTCATATGATGAGGAATTTATAGTGATGAGAGTGATGACATGGGGGTCGTCATCGCTTACGAGCTGGGGTCATTTCTTGTGAAGTATATATCGATAAGGAAGCAGGGGTCATTGGCCAAAACACAAGACATTTCTTGTCTTCATCGATCTTCCAATAATATATCGATAAGGAAGCAGAGTCTTTTTCCAAATTCATGCATGCATGCATTCTAGAAGAGTTTGTGTCATTGGCTAAGAGGCATGGTGCATGGTGCCCCCCCACCCACCGCACATCAAGTTGTGTTGTTTGTTGCCTTTTGGTGTAATGTTTAAGTTGAGTGAAATGAGAAAGAGATTGATTTACCTACACATCTAGAAGGTTGAAAATACTAGCTTAGGTGAGCATCCATGGTTTTGGCCACGGAGAGAAGAGAGACGAAAGGTAAAAATATTTCAACTGCTGATTCCAAATGGTGGTGAAGGTCAGACAGGTCTAAACTGGACCCGACCCATCTGAAAATTTAAGGGTTTTTTCATATAAAATACAGGTCGGACGGTGATGATGCTCACAAGTGGGAGTTCCCCAGATTACGAGGGGGCGTAATTGACGGCGAGAATCTCACGCCGGCTCGCTCCACGCGACCACTATATAAACCCCTCTTTCAGACGACTCAGGTAACTGAAATTCATTCCAATAGGCCGCTACTCTGCTCTTATTCCACGGTACTAACTTGATCGTCGGAAGGTCCTACGGTGGTCACCCATCCCGGGACTTCCTTTGCAGATAGCCCAGCGTCGACACCAACCCATTGAGATCGACACACTTAACCCTCAAACCAAATCACAATTGTTCAAAACCGCTCGCACCAGATCGACGGAGGACAATATCTGAGAGAGATCACAACCTCCATCAGACGGGATTAAATGGCTTGCAATATTTCTGGGTTCAGGTTAAGACCTCCTTCCGAACCCACGGGTTAACCCGGCCAGTACACAATTCCAAACCAACCCGCACCCGTTCTTAAACCAATACAATTTGATGGGTGAAGAAAACCCTAACAACAGTTTATTAATCCAACAGATTAGCATCCCTACGGACGAACACAAGCAATGAACTTCTTTACCTCTCATTAACAATGCCAGTATCTTGCAGGAGCAAGGCACATGTTTAAATAAAAATGTGTGTATAACTAGTTTAAAATTTGAATTCAAAAAGAAAAAAAAATAGAGAACATTTGTATTTATTTTTCTTTTAATGATGATATGGTAAAGCCTGGGGTAGAGCATCAAATTGAAACCTATATTGTGAACCACAAGAGTTTGTGTTTATAAAAGTAAATAGGTATTTGTAAAAACAGTGTTGATAAATCAATTGTCAAATAATTAACAATCTTCTGGTTCTTTATATTCGGACTTGCTGAGTTGTAAATTTATAATTGCATGTGTTGTGCAATAACATCTCAATCCAATGCTGAATACATGCATGTCTGTCAGTGTTTTCAATAAGCCCCTAACTTATCTCTATATATAATTCTCTATATATAATACAAATACATATCCATGGTTAGAGGTCTGTCCTTCTCCTTTTTTCTAGAGAAAAATTAAAAAAAAGGGGGAAAATCCTCATCTCTCAAACGCTCCGCATCATCTTCCTTATCTCTTAAAGCTCTCAACATCATCTCTCTCTCTTCTCCCAAAAAACAATTAATTGTTTATCTAAAACCCTCCACATCATCAATCATTTCTTTTAAAAATAAATAAATAAATAAAAGTCTAGAATGCTCCATATCTCTCTCCCTCCCTCCATCCTTCTCAAATTTTTTAAAATTAACACATGCAACGCTCGTGGATAAATTCTAGTAATTTATAAATCTAAGGTTACCCTCTAAATCCCTATATAGCTCACGTCACAAGCCTATTTAATAAATAGGAAAACAAGGACCCCTCGCGATCTAAAGATTTCATGACTCAGACTGCAATCTCATTTTATTAATAGATCCCATCACATCAAAGGTGTCAATGTTGGAACTTGATTAAAATTAGCAACAAGAGAATAACGCCAGCATATTCTATTAGAACGATGAGAAACAGCTTGCTAAAAGATAGAAAACATTTCGTAAAAAATGAGATATAACGAAAGGCAGGGAAAAAGGAAGAAGAAGCAAGAAAGAAAACTACTAATAAAAGGAGAAAGAAGAAGAAAAACAAAGTTGAGCGAAGCAAAACAAGAGAAGAACGAAAAGGGTTTTCTGGTACTTCGTTTACGGAGATCTAATTGACCTGTGCATGTTGAAATTGTATTAACTAGTTTAGTGAAATCCTTTGTGATAACGTATGGAAAATAAAAAGAAAGAAAGATTGGAAACCACAACCACAAAATTAAAACCTAGACGTATTTGGTTATAAATATAAGTTGACTTGATAACTAAAATGTGACTTCCTGCATATTTTAAGACAGGAGTAGAAGTAGCAAAAGAATTTAAGGCTTTGCATGTGTGACCTTAACTTGAGATATCATGTGTTTAGGGCATTTTTGTGTGTGGCATGCATGATGTTATTGGTTCCCAATGAAATTATTCTAACATTGAAAGCTCCAAGCCCTGTTTGGGAATGGAGTTAAGTTTTCTAAACCGTGGTGGTTTCATAAAGTTAGAAAGCCTTTACTCCAAAATCCAATCTTTGCTCTGTTTGGGATGTATTTTGGAGTTGATATAACTGCAGTTATCTTAGCCCAAATGTTAAGAAAATTGCAGTTATCTCTACTCCAATCTGATCAAAGTTTTGTATACTCCATTTTCAGAGTTTGGGGCTTGCAAACCACAGTTTACATCCCCTATCTCCCCTTAAAAATAAACTAGAGTTGTCCCAACTCCATATCCAAATAGGGACCCACTCTTTACAAATTAATATCTTGGTCCTAACTTTAGTACTTGTATGCACGTAAGCTTCAGAAAGATTCATTGACCTTTACTTGCCATTGCCATTGGCCTAACCTTTTTTTGATCAAAAGCATTGGCCTAACCTTGTAATTTAGGGATAATATATACAGTAAACTAACTCATGAATTATATAGGTCGGTCATTAAAATCCCAGTTATTAACCAAACGTTTACAAGAAACAATTAAAACGAAAAGGAAACTATATATCGAATTATATAGGTCGGTCAATAAAGAAGCATGAAAATATATCCGAAAATCTTCTATATATGGATCCGACGTATGTCCATTTCAGTATTTGCAAGGAAACTATATATCACTCTTCGAGAAGCCGAAGCTAGGGGCCAAGTTAAGTAATTGTCATGTGCTCGATTATTAATACATATAGTCTGTCTCAAACTATGACTACTGGCAAAAAGTTGGCAAAAAGATATTATTGCTGTCATGGTCAATAAGTTGATATATATTATCATACAATCATATTGAGAGATATGAGAGTGATAGGCCACAGAACTATAACAAGAAAACTGCAAGTTGGAAGCAGAGCAAAAAACCAACAAAATTAAGAGTAAATAAACCAGCGACAGGGGTATGATTTAGACCGCTCAAAAATTGATCACCAAATAACTATTTTTGGATGATAATTCAAATGTTTAATACTTTTATGTGACCCAAACTATTTGTTTTAGTCATATAACTTCTACCTTTCACCAAAAATCATTCATAAAATGCATCCGGAAACATCAAATGTTCTAAAGATTATACTTGTCCAATTGAATCTTGCTGTCAAGATAATTTTATTCATCAAGTAAGAAATCAAAGCCGGATTAAATGTTTTTTAAGGCATTAAAATTAATGCATTTCGCATATCAAAAGCAAATATAGCTGATCCCTAGCAGTAGTTTCCGACCGGATTCATGTCAGAATACCATATGCATCACAAAATTGTTCCGCAAACATAGGCTATGTGACTAACGACAAACCTGCACCGATTCCTTCCAAAGTCGAATTCAACCCATGATGTGTTACGAATCCTCCAACATCCACATGGTTCGATAACAATAGTTGTAGTGCACCCACATAATTTGGTAGCGATAGCTGTAGTGCCCATGCTTATATGATTGGATCCCTTTCATCGATTTTTCGCCAAACTCTTTGAGAAAACAATCTTTACCACTCACTCCCCATCACCCAATTGAATGGAATGATTTGAGGCCTCCAGAACTATTGCTATCTTGCGCAGCTGAGCCACAGAGAATTCAGCCATGCTATCAAAACATAGACAAGGGAGCGAAAGAAAGCCCTTGGTCTTGGAATCAAGCCAGCATAAGAAAATTTCTTGGTTTATCGAGATTTTCTTTCCCCTCTCGGCCTTGGCGACAATGTCATTAACTGTATAGCAAGAGGGGCCCGAAATGCCATGCCTTTCTTCAAACCAGTAGTGTTCGACGAGCGCTACCCCAAATCCTTACAGGGACATGCCATCAAAAGCATAAATCAGTGTTGACTTCAGCCACGATAATATATTAAGTAGCTGATTCTTCTTCAAAATCCAAATCCTAGGGTATTTACTCAAAAGGCATACGACACAAATCCAAGAATTGTCGAAGATGTTTAACTCACTCACAAATATTGCAATTGCGTGAACTAGTCCGATATGATTTCATGTTATGCTTATAAGATGTACACATTGGGCAAGGTTAACATGACAAAGATAATTGCAAGGTGTATACGAAAAATATTTCCATATCAAAATGTTCAATGAAATCAAGCAACTGTATATATCATTATTCCGCATACAGATGCTTGAATTCATCCACAACACAAACACCAAGAAAAAGCAATGCCAAAGAACACTACAACAACAGCAACAGCTGAGCCTTTTATCCCAAGCATATGGGATAGGCTACATGAACCAACATGAGAATCATGCCGGATCCAGCACATGAATCCTCTGCCTCCACTCACTCCTATCGAACAATATACTTTCATCGAGTCCTTTGGCAACCATATCATTTCGTACCACCTCCATCCATGTTTTCTTCGGTCTCCCTTTTGCCTTTTTGCCATTGCCCATATCGAGAGTATCTATTCGTCGAACCGGTGCTTCCATAGGTCTGTGTCGCACATGACCAAACCATCTTAACCGGTTTTCCCGCATCTTCTCCTCCACAGGTGCTACACCAACTTTTGCACGAATATCCTCATTTCGCACCTTATCTTTTCTAGTGTTACCGCATATCCAACGAAGCATGCGCATCTCCGCTACGTACATCTTCTGTGTATGATGCTTTTTAGGAGCCCAGCATTCTGTACGATATAATAAGGCAGGCCGAATAGCGCTCCCATAAAACTTCCCTTTCAATTTTAACGGAAAGCTACGATCACACAAAATACATGTTGCACTCCTCCATTTCAACCAACCAGCTTGGATCATTTGATTAACATCACTATCGATCTCCCCATTGTTTTGGATGATGGAACCTAGATATCTAAACTGATCGCTCGGTGATATCTCTTGCCCTTCCAATGTTATACCAATATGGTTTTGACTTCTCTTGTTACTAAATTTACAATGCATATATGCTGTCTTGGACCTGCTCAATCTGAATCCCCGAGATTCCAATGTTTGCCTCCATAATTCCAATTTGGCATTAACCCCTGATTTCGTCTCATTTACTAGAACAATATCATCAGCGAATAGCATACACCTAGGTACCTCATCTTGGATAGTTCTAGTAAGTTCATCCATCACGATGGTAAACAGGAATGGACTTAATGCAGATCCTTGATGTAAACCAATTGTAATCGGAAAATCACTCGTTAAACCGCTGCAGGTTCTGACATTTGCCACTACTTCATCGTACATATCCTTGATTATGTCAATATACTTGACGGGGCCCCCTTCTTCATCATTGTCCCCCATAATACCTCTCTAGGTATCTTGGCGTACGCTTTTTCTAAATCAATAAATATCATAACTCTCTAAATTCAAGACTTTGCACAAAGCAAAATTGTATCATACCATAACACATTCTACAGAACAAGTAGCCAATTGTTTGAAGAAAGAAAAGAGGATGATAATTACGCCGACAAAAAAAAAGTACCCTAGCTCTTCTCTGTTGTGAATTGGAGTTTACCCAGTTGTCATCCAGGACTTGTTGAGAATGACACCCTCGTACTTAACTTGGAACCACTTCATGGCATCCTCCTTCGTGGCTCGATGCTGGATCCCCACACGTGCCTTGCGGCGGCGGCGGCCAACACGGTACCCAGGCCGCTCCAAGATCACGTAAAAGTCCATTCCATAAATTCCAGTTGAGGGATCGTACCTATGACATTTGTAGTTAGTAGAAGTCGAAAAAAAGA
The DNA here is from genome assembly GCA_030015575.1 of Agapanthus africanus. Taxonomy (NCBI): domain Eukaryota; kingdom Viridiplantae; phylum Streptophyta; class Magnoliopsida; order Asparagales; family Amaryllidaceae; genus Agapanthus; species Agapanthus africanus. The sequence continues at coordinate 13,314,527 of CM057342.1, read as the reverse complement.
TCTATAGTCTACTCAAAACTATAAACAAATTTAAAACCCACTGGAAAGGGGGAATTTGGCAGAAAATATGAGAACTTTTTTTATTCCCTATGTTGGAAATCATGCTCAGATAGTTGCTACTTTTGCTCAAAGAAGAATTTTTTTTTATTCCCTATGTTGGAAATCAAGCTCAGATAGTTGCTACTTTGCTCAAAGAAGAATTTTTTTTATTCCCTATGCTGGAAATCAAGCTCAGATAGTTGCTACTTTGCTCAAAGAAGAGCTTCAAGAAAGCTATTCTCATACAAGAGGTGTCAGAAGTAAGCATTCCACATCACAGCCATCATATATTTATTTCGCAGAAGTCAAATGGAAAACAAAGGTGTCACAGATACAAGAAAATACAATTGAAAACCATGAAAGATAACATTGAGCGCAGTATGGTTTCAAGAGAACCATCGGCAAGAAATGAAGAGAGCAACACTACATTTTTTACTCACTATGAGAAGCATAAGAGAATTCGTAACATTTATAACGACGACGGCACCAACAAGCCTTTATCCCAACTTTTTGGGGTCGGCTATATGATTCATTTCTTCCATTCTGCTCTGTTAAAGGAGTGACAACAACAATAACAACAACAAACCTTTATCCCAACGTTTTTGGATCGACTATATGAATAGCTTTTTCCACTTTGCTCTGTTAAGGGGCGTCTCCTTGGTTATGATAACAATTAGCATATTGATGTAAATTGACTCTGCCCATGTTCTCTAGGTCTTACTAAAACCCCTAGTTCATTAACTATAATTGTCATTTCTTCTAATTGGGGCAATAAGGCTTTTATTGGTCTCCGATGGTTGTAATTGACTTCATTTATACTATCTTTCATTTCTTCTATTTGGGGCAATAAGGCTTTTATTGGTCTCTGATGGTTGTAATTGACTTCATTTATACTATCTTACCACCCATTTCAAGTGAATTTTGATACTAAAAATAAAATAAAATAATCACTCATCCTTATCTCTGCTGTTCCTTTTTCTCTCTCTTCCTGCTGAAGGTCTTCTTACAATCCGCACTAAAAGTAGGTATTGACACATTTTGCTTCTTGCTCAGGGGGGAAAAATTCCCAACAATAATTTTTGCTTACATCAGTTTTTTAGATTTAAAAGGAAAAGAGCAGAGATATGAAATTTGCAATTGATGATGAGTGATTAGATTGCTCCACGATTCTATCCAAGCTAACAGCGGAGCATTTAACAGAAGATTTTCAAAATGACCGAAACATTTAGGGTGGAGGCCCTTAAAATATAGGTTTTGCATGGTTCTTTTTTTTTAAGCTATAGGAAACATGCAAGAAAACCCAAAAAAAAAAAACAAAGAAAAATAATTGGTTGTATGTAAAATTGTAAGCTTAAGAAGGGAAATGGTTATTTGTCACTAAGAGATTCTGGTTGCCTTTGCAAAAAGCAGGGTTCAGATGTTTGCTACTCTGCTCAACACAAGAGGTGTAAGAAAAAGCATTCCTCATCACAACCCTGATACTTCCATAATATATGTAACAAATAAAAATTAGAAGACATGTAACCATTGCAATTTAAATGAGATAACTTGTAGCATCATTATATATACCAACATGTATTGACACAATAAAATAGAAAAGAAGGGGGAAAGGTAGCATACTTGATTCCAAGATCAATATGCTCCTGGATTCCAAAACCAAAACATCCGGGTTCACTGAAATTCCTCCTCAGCAACTCATACTCCTTGACGTTCAATCCGCTCTCCAGAAGCTGCATTCCCTTCTCGCCTCGGACAGTGACATAACAGGAAATCTTCTCATTACGCCTGATACCGAAGGATCTAACAGTGTACCTAGCTGTGAAAAAAAGAAAAGCAGAAAACAAATAACTTTTCGGATAACATTTTATGCATTGGTAATACAATGTAGCCTACCTTTAGAAAAACAGGTTGTTGGCCACTCAATTGCTCCAAGACCTGTAAAGCAAGTTCAAACTTGTTACCATACGAATACAAAGAAAAACAGAGATCGCAACAATTTGGTGAACTTTACAAGAATCGGTAACAACGGGTATATGCATAGCAGTGAAAATTATTATTAGTTCATAAAAATTAAGGCTAAGAAACTTAGCACCATAACCATAGACAGGAAAAAATCGATAGTTTTATTCGAAATGGGCTCTTACATTTACACTAAAGAGTAAAGAATCCATTACAGCGTTTCAAAGGATATAATTAATTGATCTCAATAACCAACTCAAGAAAGTGAAGATGTTGTCACATTCCTTATGCTGGCATCTAGCTAGTATTTCAAATCACTTATTAAACCTTGTGATTAAGAATGTTCATCATTGAGAATCATGAGATAATTACCATTAAGAAGGCGGCGCTTTTCATCTACTCAATGCCAAAACAGCAATTAAAACCCTAATTTTTAAATTATAAAACATTAATAAATAAATAAATAGATAGATAGATAATAACGCATGATCTAAAGGAAACAAAGAGAAAAAAGAAGAAAGTATGGGATGGGGATTGAATGTAAACCTTAGAGGCTCTGGTGAATCGATCGCCGCTCTCGCCGACGGAGATGTTGAGGACTAGCTCCTGCACCTTCATCTCCCTCGTCGGGTTCCCCAGCTTCGATCATCATATGAAAACAAACAGTGAGAATAAGACGATGAAGAGAGAGAGAAATCAGATGGAGGCTCGCCATTGCGATCGCTACGAGTGAGAGCGGCGGCGGCGTTCGAAGAGCGCGTCGCTAAACCCTAACCCTAAAGGGGCTTTTATTCTTATGACATGCAAGAAGAAGAAAGAGAGGTGGTGGGGCTGGGCTCTCAGTCTCAGCTCTTTATAGGGGAACCCCATATAATAGAGCAGGTTATATTTTTTCATCATGTAGGCGGAGTTTGGGCTGGGTTTTTTGTTAACTCAAATCTTAGATCGGCCTGATATTAACAATTGCGTGGTATATAAAAAAAATTATTTAGATATCGTGCAACGGTTTAATTATTTACAGCTCATGTAACTGTTTAAAAATTATAGACAAATACTTAGATATGACAGTTGGAATGGCCGTTAGCCACAGACCAATCGAAGGCAATCACATCAGACATCACACATTCAAGAACCTCTTATACCCGTCATCGTGCTCCAGCGGTCGCCTGTTGTGACACACATCACATCCAAAAAAATCGAAAAAATCCGGCAGAACCTTCACTCAAATCAAAGATTTAGTGAGAGAAAACACCAGACATTGAGAGAGAGGATGCGATCGGATCCGACTCGAATCTTGATCGCGGTGAACGAGTCATCCATAAAGGGGTACCCTCACGCCTCCATCAGCAGCAGGACGGCCTTCGATTGGACCCTCGCCAAGATCGTCCGCGACAATGTCGCCGGATTCAAGCTCTTCTTCCTTCATGTCCAGATCCCCGACGAAGACGGTACACTCTCTCTTCTTAGGTTTAGAGTTTTTGCTTCGGTTGTTTGTTGCGTCGTTGAGATTTTGAAACCCTAGTTTGATTTTTCAAATACTGAAGCCCTAACCTGTGACCTATACATGAATCGAAGTAGAAATCGTAGGCCTCAGATTTGTATTTTTTGAAAGATGAATATTTGATCACAGTCTGCGGGAAAAAAAAACTTGCTTTAATGACTAGCGAGCATGTTGGCGATGGGATTTCACCTATTGACATCTAACTAAATCTCTAGCTTGACTTTAACCGTGTGGGAAAGGACCCATTTTGAAGATAGGAGAGGAGATTTTGCTATTGGGGATAGAGCTTTTGAAAGGAGCTTCACGATTATTTGCATACGAATGCACGTTCAAATCGATTTCGATCTCTCCTGATCTTCAAATGCAAGTTGTAGAGTTGATGATGCTCACAAGTGGTATCTCCTCAGATTACGACACGTGGCGGATGACGTGTCCCGAAGGCTATGGAGGTGGAATAGATGAGTTGCAGTATGAAGATTCCTCGGGACTTCGTTCCGAGGAACGTATCTGACCTTCAAGGAGACCTCCCTGAATACATTCCACCTTCACCTAGGAAACTACCAACAACTCGTCTCCGAGCTGTCTCAGTCTCCTTGCTCGTCTCCGAGCCGTCTGACATGCCGAGCTTCCTCGGCCTTGCGGCTCGTCTCCGAGTCCCTGATGTGCCGAGCTTCCTCAGCCTCCCGACTCATTCGAGACCCGGACATGCCGAGCTTCCTCGACCTCACCCGATCAACCATGAGCGTGGATCCCATGCGTCCCGTAACGGCTCCGCGTATATCGCTAGGGCGAGATATCCGCCTCCCCACAATCCGCGTTCCACGCTAGTGCATCCCCCCATTAATAGGCGTATCCCGTCATTCAAGGCGAGAATAACGCTGAGGCATAACTAACGGCAATGGTCTCGCGCCTGCTTGCTTTACGCGACCCCTATATAAACCCTTCTCTCAGACGACTCAGGTAACTCAAATTTATCTCAATACGCCGCCATCATGCATCTATATCTAAGCTCTAACTTAATCGTTAGAGGGTCCTACAGTGGTCACCCACCCCAGGACTTCTTTACAGATAGCTCGGCGTCCAACACCAACCCATTAAGATCCATACTCAACAACTCCCAAACCAAATCTCAGCCGTCAAAGACCGTCATCGCATAATCGACGGAGGACAACATCTGAAGGAGATCAACGTCCTCCATCAGTTGGCGCCGTTTGTGGTGATGAAAGACTTTTTTGTTCCACCGTAAAAGTTGATTTTCCTTCCTCGACCCAATGGCGAGCGACGACCGCAACGATCCGAATACGAGCCGCCACAACTGAGACGAGAGCGGCTCGTCTCCCTTTCCTAACGCCATCAACGCCTTGCCCGCCCGAATAGACAGGATCACAACGCTGGTAGATGCTCTCGTCCGCTTTCAAGCGGCGGGCCCTACCCATCAGACCATGGCTCCTCCTCCTTGGGATAACGACGTCCGCCGAAGGACGGACGGGCACACTCAATCCCTCGATCTCCCTCACCCTCATTACAGCACCACCGAGCGCCGGCGGACCAACTTCGACCACCTTAACCCACACGCGGCGATTGATTCCATGACCCATTAGACGCCGAACAGCTCCACACCGCGGTCCCAGGGAAGACTAGGCCGTTGCTCCGATGCCCGTCGCACATTCTCTTCCCCTGAGGAGGTGTCAGTCAGCTCGTCTGCTTCCAGGCACGACCGACGCCCCCACTCTCGCCGGGACCGCGCGAACGACGAGCGCAGAAACTACTCGAGAAGGACCTCGTCCGAAGATTTGAGACACCTGATAGAGCGAAATCGAAGCCGCATCTTGGCGCAGACACGGAGCGGGGGTAGCCACCACTCCGACTGAGCAGAATCCTCGAGATATCACCACCGACTTGAAGCCCTTGAGAAGAAAATCGAGGGCATACGACAGGACGACCATGCGTCCAGTGAAAGGGCCTGATACTCCGCCGATTGATTGACGAAGCCCTTTACAGAAGAGCCGCTGGCCGAGCATGTCTCGTCCAGGAACAAACCGCCCAAGATGGTCCTTTTTGACGGGAAATCCAACCCGAAGGACCACCTAGACGCATTTACGGCGGGCATGAATTTCTAGGATAACTCTGACGCGGCTCAATACCGAGCTTTCCCTGCTACCCTCATCTGGGCTGGCCGGGATTGATTCCGAGGACTTATGTCACGCTCCATCTCGACCTTCGACGAGCTGGCTTCCTAATTCCTCGGTCATTTCGTCGGGAATCGGTGACGGAAGAGGACGGTCGACTACCTGTTCACCGTCAAGAGCGGAGACAAAGAATCCTTCAAAGGATATGTCACCCGTTTCTACAACACGCTCCTCGAGATACCCGAGCATAGCGATGCAACGGTCATCACCGTGCTAAGGTCGGGTCTTAGGCACAAAGAGTGACTCCGCTCTTTTGTATTAGCGTAACCTAAGACCATGGCCGAAGTGAAAGCCTAGACCGAGCGAGAAATCCAACTCGAGTCCGAGATGAACTCAAATCTGCCCCGGGCTGACTAGCCAAACAGAAAGAAAAGGGACCGGGAGGAGAAAAAGAAAGCCGATCGTCCGAAGCTTTATTCCCCCGAGGTTTCAGAAGTACACTCCTCTAAATATCTTCCAGACCGAGCTACTGGAGGAAGCTAAGAGTGAGAGGTTCTTTAAGCTCCCTCCAGTCACCCAAAGAGCAGGCAAACGCCTCCGCGGCCCATACCGCGCCTTCCACAGGACGCAGGGCCATCCGATTGAGAACTGCAGACAACTCCGTGACTGCATCGAAGAGTTGATCCGCTCAGGCCACCTAGCGAAATACCTGCGGGATAAGCGGCAGGCGGAACAGGAAAACAAGGACCAAACTCCTCTCAGGTAATTAACGATCGGTCACATCATGGTCGTTACCTCGGATCAAGTTCGGTAGAGGAGACCGCCGCCTCCGGCCTTACAACGCTGAAAAGCTCAAGATGTATAAATAAGAAAAAAAGGTATCCTGTTTTGAAATAATATAATTCATGTTGACGTTTAGTTAAGTCCATTGAATGTACAAAGAGAAAAGAAAAAAGAAGACAACACACTACCGCCGAAAACATGATTTACTTATTGATTAAAGGGTATTATGGGCTCCCAGCCTTACAATAATTACAATAGAAGGGGACGGGGATCAAGAAAGCACTGTTGATGGTACTCCGAGAAAATCTCCCGCAGCCGAGCCCGACCTTCCTCAACCCGCTCCCTCTGACAGTGTCCGTGGGCCCTAGATGCCACGGAAGCGCTGGGGACCCCCATCCGCCTGATAGGAGGCAACGATCAGCTTTTTCTGGAAACACTCCAGAAGAAAACATACTGATCGCTCCCGCCTGCTCTGCAAGATCAGGCTGAGGTGGTAGAGCGCGTGCACCTTGTCAAGCACCTCGTCTCTCAGCTGCGGAGACAGGGCGTTGTGCAGACCCGGGAACATCCTCCAGATCGCGTAGATAAGCACTTGGAAGAGAGCAGATCACCGGGGAAGTAAGCGACCAAAGTGGCCCTCCACACGGTCTATCACCGCCTCGTATGTCTGCTTGGAGTGATCGAGACAGTAAAGGTACAAGTCGTCACGAGAGATGATCTCCCCGATGGTAAAAATGCGTTCGGCCATCTTCAGGAATGCAATGCTAGAAAGAAACCAACATGCCTTCGCTATTTATAGCCTCAAGAAAATCTTCCAACGGCCGAAATTTACTCGCGCCGCGACGCGACGCGAATCACGAGATGTCAATTTCCCGATATAGAACTGCCATGTGTTGGCCATACCGGTCTTCACGAACGGCTATACGGCCCACGGAAGGTTGAACGACGTCCTCACTCCTGCCTATGCGGACCACGGAAGGTTGAACGACACCCTACAAGGGCCTAAAGGAGTTTAGAAAGCCCTCCTCGCGAGGCCGGCCGAGCAACTTCCTGCTCGGTCCATCCGCAGTGGGTAGCTTCCTGCCCAACTGCGTTGTGCATTGAAAGCTTTCCTCGCGAGGCGGCCGAGCAGCTTCTTACTTGGTCCATCCGCTGTGGGTAGCTTCCTGTCCAACTACGTTGTGGATTGAAAGCCCTCCTCGTGAGACGGCCGAGCAGCTTTCTACTCGGTCCATCCTCAGCGGGTAGCTTCCTGTCCAACTACGCTGTGGATTGAAAGCCCTCCTCACAAGGCGGCCGAGCAGCTTCCTACTCGGTCCATCCGCAGTGTCACGTCCCGCTTCCCAAAATACGGAATACGAGGGGTTGGCAAGGCCAGCCATGCTCCTACGGTCAAGGAAATATCATGCCGTAGTCACACTTCGGCTTCTAGCTTTACGTGGTAATCAGTAAACAATGCACAGGTAATAAGAAATGCAGCAACTGAAACAAAACAAATACAAAGAACTGACCTGATGGAGGTCAAAAGAGTATAGCTCTGGCTAGCTGATCAAGGCGTCCGCGATGTACGTCTAGTTCTCGTCCAAGCTAGACCCAGCTCTCACTCTGAGCATGCATACTCAGGTCGTCAAAGCGACGCGATAGTAGTAAATATATAGATGCAGGTGGTAACTCGTACGGTAATAATGGATGTATAACAGTAAACCAAGACAGTAAAGATGTGAACATGAAGTAGCCAATGCGGGTGTCTAAAGGAGCGGGTGAACAGTAAAGCATTAAAATAGTATGTCAGGTGTGTCGATACAGTAAGTAATGCATGTCAGTGTCACTATCCCTATCAGTCTCTAAGTCTCACTGTACAGGTCACTAAGTCTATCGTCAGTCCAAGTGTGAGAGTCAACCACTCGCGAGTGTCCTCCACCCAAGGGTAGGACCCAAGGGTAAGGGACCACGGACCCAAAATATAACTCACGGTAATAATCATGCACCCTGTAAATCTCCATATATCTCCATATATATAAGCCGGTATGGGACTCCCGAGATTCTGTTGAACTCACACTCAAACTACCCTACACCCCGTGGTCTACATCAAACGTCAACCATAACCTTAAATACCAGCCGGTCCATGACGAGTCTACGCGAGAACTGAAGACGGGGTCTCCATCAAGCATGGTTCGACTGATATCTAAGATCAATGGACAGTGTTTGGTGCCTTACACGTGACACCCATACAAGTGCTTCCATAAGTATCCTATACCACTTATAGTCACACTTATACGCGTCCCACAGACGTCGACAATGCAATAGAACAATAGGGTCCACTGATTGTGTACAAGTACGTGTCACTTTCACTTATCCACTCATGCACGAACACTAACGTGCTTGCCACAATCACCACTAATACCTAACACTGGGTAATGCATATGATCACTAGGTTACCAATGCAATGACATATATATGATGTGATGAGAAAACAGTGTGTAAGGCATAATTAAGACGTCATAAGTCGGTATCCTACCACTTATATAATTTATCATAAAGCATACATGGCAAATTTAGCGAAACAATGAACAGGGGATAAGTAGTATATTTGATTATTTATCCAGAAAATTTGATTTCACGTCAATCGGGTTTCGGGATCACTAGATATGGCCATTTCATTTTAAGCGCTCACTGCTGGAAATCCGGTTTCAGAATCGGAAGTCCGTTTCGCAACGCATTTTAATCCCAGTCAGGATCAGAATTTAGCGACGCTACAGTTTAATAAAATCTAGAGTTTCCAATAGGATGTTCAACGCAATAGACGGATTCTCAATCGCGTCTGTACGTAAAAAGTTATACACTGTTCAACACTAGTATGTCAATTCTGATTCTGCTTTGGACTGTTGTACGTCCTGTTCTTTTAAATTACAGATTAAATAGCAAACGACGATAAAACGGGATAAAACCACTTGTGTTGTTTAGCTAACGGATTCACCTTTAATAAACTGCAGAGTTCCGCAGCATACGAGTTCAGGAAACAAGGTGGTACGCATTACGGGATAGTAAACAGTAACCAGAGTCGCTCTGGACTGCAGTCCAGAGCCACACTCCGACCCAATTATCGTCACAATTCCAGTACAGAAACCATTAGAAACTTTCATAGGGTTACATTTCGTCGAGTCGGCTTCGATTTGAGCCATCGAACACATCATTTCAATAAGTACACGATTTATGGTGATTTTAACAATTTTCAGATGCGGGAAATCTCCAGTTTTACTGGTGTATTTGGGGGCGTTCGTTTTAGTCATTAGCAGTCATATTTTCCAGTGAAATTTATACACAAGGTTCGCTGCCATACGGGCCAGACTATGCAAATGAGTTCTGTCAAATTAAGTGAAGATTTCCATTGGGATCATGCATCGAACAGTCATAACATATAATTTATCGTGACTTTTAAAACACGAGATTTATACGATTATAGTTTGTAACAAACATAAATTAGCATGTAGCAAGTAGAGAACTTGCCTGGAGACGTTTTGGCGATGCACGGCAGCGGCAACGGCACGAACGCATGACGAACGACGCGGGTTGGTTTCACGGCCTCGGCTCGCGTTTCGGTTTCGTCGTCGGAGTTGTCCGGGGGCGGCTCGTGTTCACTGGAAGCGGAGTGGGATGCTCTGTGGATCTCCTGGGTATGCCGGGGTCGACGACGGTCGGCGACTTCGCTCCGGCGATGTGCCCAGTGGGGTGAGGCAGTGTGATGAGGTTTGGAGGTTTTGGAGAGAGGGGGAGTAGGTAGTGGGGCTCGGTTGGAGGTGATGGTGATGATGCTAGTGACGTAGGGGTGTCGACGAGGTGGCTCAGGTGCAGTGGGGGCTCGCCGGCGAGAGGGTGCAGGGCTCGAGCTCGGGTGCAGTGAGCTTGGCGAGGGGTGTGTAGTGAAGGTGGTCGGTGGTGTGGGGAGTGGCGAGTGGGGCTAGAGCTCTGGGAGAAGAGTGAGGGGGGAAGGACGAGACAATGGGGAGGTCGTCGTCGGCGAGGAGGCGCACAGGGTTCGGAGCTCGGTGGTGGTGTTCAGCTGTCGATGGGTTTTCTGGAGAAGTGGGGAGCTAGATGGAGGAAGAGAGGAGGGGGAGGGAAGGAAGGCGAGGAGTTGGAGACGAGGTGATAGTCGTTTGTCGTCATCGTCAGCAGGGGGACTCGAAGCGGTGGGTTTCTGCAGGGAGAGGGAGAGAGTTTGAGAGAGAGTGATGAGGGGGAGAGGAGAAAGGGAAGACGAGGAGTTTGGGGGGTGAGCTCGGGGCGCGCGCCGTTGGAGGCGAGCGGGTCGTAGGGGCAAGGAGCGGGGCACGACGCGAGACGAGCGGCGACGTGGGTGCAGCGGGTAGAGAAATGGGCAGGAGAAGTTGTAACGGGAAGAAGATGGGTTAGAAGCGGGTCGGGTCGGGTCGAAGCAGGCGTGGGCTTTAGGTGCTGGGCTGGGAAAATTGAAGGTTAATTACCCTTTTATTTTCCCTGGGCTGAGGAGTAAATTGGGCCGGGAGTTTTGAATAATTTCGAAGAAAAAGAGGGTGGGCCAGAGATTTAAGGTTTAGCCAAATTAATATATATCGGGCTGAGGATTTATGGAGTTTGGGCTGATGTTTAAAATAAAAAGGATTGGGATTTGGGTGTTAAAAAGGGGTGTGGGCAGCTGGGCCGAAGGGTAGTTGGGTTTTAATTTAAAAGAAACAAAATTATTTTGTATGGGAAAGGAAAGGGGGTTGGCCGGCTGAGAAAAATTTAGTGGTTTCATTTAATAGTAAAGGAATGAATTGGAAGTGGGCTGGCCAAAGATTTAGGGATGAAAAAATATAAAAGAAATAGATAATGGGGTTTTGGGTTGGTTTAGGGAAAAAGAAAAGGGTTTATGTATTAGAATTAGGTTTAGGAAAAAATGGATTTAAGAAGGGAACGTAGAATAAAAGAGTTAGGATGTTTAAATACTTAAAATAATTATAAATACAAATAGGCAAATTTGTAAGTGACCCCTATTTAATAAAATACGGATATTGGCCTATAAAAGAACCGGGTATTACACGCAGTGGGAGGCTTCCTGCCCAACTACGCTGTGGATCAAAAGCCCTCCTCGCGAGGCGGCCGAGCAGCTTCCTGCTCGGTCTATCCTCGGCGGGTAGCTTCCTGCCTAACTTATGCTGTGGATCGAAAGCCCTCTTCACGAGGCCACCGAGCAGCTTCCTGCTCGGTCCATCCGCAGCGGGTAGCTTCCTATCCAACAACGCTGTGGATCGAAAGCCCTCCTCGCGAGCCGACCGAGCAGCTTCCTGCTCGGTCCATCCGCAACGGGTAGCTTCCTGCCCAACTACGCTGTGGATTGAAAGCCCTTCTCGCGAAGCGACCGAGCAGCTTCCTGCTCGGTCCATCCGCAGCAGGTAGCTTCCTACCCAACTACACTGTGGATCAAAAGCCCTCCTCGCAAGACGGCCGAGTAGCTTCCTGCTCGGTCCATCCTCAGCGGGTAGCTTCCTGCCCAACTTACGTTATGGATCAAAAGCCCTCTTCATGAGTCCACCAAGCGGCTTCCTGCTCGGTCTATCCGCAGAGGGTAGCTTCCTGCCTAACTTTGTTGTCGATCAAAAGCCCTCCTTGCGAAGCAGCCGAGTAGCTTCTTGCTCGGTCCATCCTCAACGGGTAGCTTCCTGCCCAACTTACGATATGGATCGAAAGCCCTTTTCACGAGGCCACCTAGCAGCTTCCTGCTCGGTCCATCCGCGGCGGGTAGCTTCCTGCCCAACTATGCTATGGATCAAAATCCCTCTTCGCGAGACAGATGAGTGGCTTCCTGCTCGGTCCATCCTCAGCGGGTAGCTTTCTGCCCAACTTACGCTATGGATCGAAAGCCCTCTTCATGAGGCCACCGAGCAGCTTCCTGCTCGGTCCATCCGCAGCGAGTAGCTTCCTGCCCAACTACGCTGTGGATCAAAAGCCCTCTTCACGAGGCGTCCGAGTAGCTTCCTGCTCGGTCCATCCTCCGTGGGTAAGTCCAACTATGCTATTGGTCAGAAGCTCTCATCGCGAAGCGGCCGAGTAGCTTCTTACTGCGGATGGGCAGGAAGCTACCCGCTGCGGATGGACCGAGTAGGAAGCTGCTCGACCGCCTCGCGAGGAAGGCTTTCGATACACAGCGTAGTTGGGCAGGAAGCTACCCACTACGGATGGACTGAGCAGGAAGCTGCTTGGCCGCTTCGTGGGGAGGGCTTTCTAGACTCCCTTGTACCCTCGTGGGGTGACGGTCAACCTTCCGTGGTCCGCATAAGCGGGAGTGAGGATTGTTCAACCTTCTGTAGGCTGCATAGCCGACACGTGGCAGTTCTATATCGGGAAATTGAGACATCCCGTGAGTCGCGTAGCTGCGTGAGTAAATTTCGGCCGTTGGAAGATTTTGTTGAGGTCATAAATAGCGAAGGCATGTTGGTTTCTTTCTAGCATTGTATTTCTGAAGATGGTCGGATGCATTTTTATCATCGGGAAGATCATCTCTCGTGACGACTTGTACCTTTACTGCCTCAATCGCTCCAAGCAGACGTACGAGGCGGTGATAAACCATGTGGAGAGCCACTTTGGTCGCCTACTTTCCCTGCGATCTGCTCTCCTCTAAATGCTTATCTACGCGATCTGGAGGATGTCCCTAGGTCTGCACAATGCCCTGTCTCCGCTGCTGAACGACGAAGCGTTTGATAAGGTGCACACGCTCTACCATCTCGGCCTGATCTGGCAGAGCAGGCAGGAGCAATCAGTGGGTCTTCTTCTGAAGTATTTCCAGAAAAGGCTGATCGTTGCCTCCTATCCGGCGGATAGGGTCCCCGGCGCTTCCGTGGCATCTAGGATCCGCGGGCACCGTCAGAGGGAGCGGTTGAGGAAGCTCGGGCTCGGCTGCAGGAGATTTCCTCGGAGTACCATCAACAGTGCTTCCTTGATCCCCGCCCCCCTCTATTGTAATTATTATAAGGCTGGGGAGCCCATAATACCTTTTAATCAATAAGTAAATCATGTTTTCGGCGGTAGTGGGCTGTTTCCTTTTTTCTTTTCTCTTCGTACTTTTTATGGACTAAACTAAACGCCAACATGAATTATATTATTTCAAAAGAGGATATATTTTTTCTTATTTATACAACTTGAGCTTTTCAGCGTTAAAAGGCCGGGGGCGGCAGTCTCCCCCGCTTTCCCGAACTTGATCCGAGGTAACGATCATGATATGGTCGATCGTTAATTCCCCGGGAGGAGTTTGGTCCTTGTTTAGGGGAGTGTGCTCCTGAAACCTCGAGGAATAAGGTTTCAGACGATCGGCTTTCTTTTTCTCCTCCCGGTCCTTTTTCTTTCTGTCTGGCTGGTCAGCTCGGGACAGGTTTGAGTTCACCTCGGACTCGAGTTGGATTTCTCGCTCGGTCCAGGTTTTCACTTCGGCCATGATCTTAGGTTGCGCTAATGCAAAAGAGCGGAGCCACTCTTTGTGCCTAAGACCCGAACTCAGCACGGTGATGACCGTTTCACCGCGATGCTCGGGGACCTCGAGGAGCGCATTGTAGAAGCGGGTAACATATCCTTTGAAGGATTCTTTGTCTCCGCTCTTAAGGGTGAACAGGTAGTCGACCGTCCTCTTCTGTCGCCGATTCCCGACGAAGTGACCGAGGAATTGGGAGGCCAGCTCGTCGAAGAGCGAGATGGAGTATGGCGTAAGTCCTCGGAACCAGTCCCGGCCAGCCCGGATGAGGGTAGCAAGGAAAGCTCTGCATTGAGCTGCGTCAGAGTTATCCTGGAAGCTCATGCCCGCCATAAATGCGTCTAGGTGGTCCTTCGGGTCGTATTTCCCGTTGAAGAGGGCCACCTTGGACGGTTTGTTTCTGGACGAGACATGCTCGGCCAGCAGCTTTTCTGTAAAGGGCTTCGTCGGTGAATCGGCGGAGTATCGGACCCCTTCACCGGACGTATGGCCGTCCCGTCGTATGCCCTCAATTTTCTTCTCGAGAGCTTCAAGTCGGTGGTGGTATCCCGAGGATTCTGCATATTCGGAGTGGTGGCTACCCCCGCTCCGGGTCTACGTCAAGGTGAGGCTTCGATTTCGCTCTATCAGGTGTCTCAAATTCTCGGGCGAGGCCCTTTTCGAGTAGTTTCTGCGCTCGTCGTTCACACGGAACCGGCGAGAGTGGGGGCATCGATCGTGCCTGGAAGCAGACGAGCTGACCGACACCTCCTCAGGGGAAGAGAACGCGCGACGGGTATCGTAGCGACGGCTCAGTCTTCCCTGGGACCGCAGCATGGAGCTGTCCGACGCCCAACGGGTAATGGAATCAATTGCCGCGTGCGGGTTAAGGTGGCCGGAGTCGGCCCGCCGGCACTGTGATGAGGGTGAGGGAGATCGGGGGCTTGAGTGTGTCCATCCGTCTTTCGGCGGACATCGTTATCCCGGGAAAGGGGAGCTGCGGCCTGGTGGGTAGGCCCGCCGCTTGAACGCGGACGAAGGCATCCACCAACGTTGTGAACATGTCTATCCGGACGGACAAGGCGTTGATGGCGTTAGGAGGGCGAGACGAGCTGTTCTCGCCTCCGTTGTGGCGGCTCGTATTCGGATCGTTGCGGTCGTCGCTCACCATTAGGTTGAGAGTAGAAGATCAACTTTTATGGTGGAACAAAAAAAGTCTTTCGATTCCCACAGACGGCGCCAACTGATGGAGGGTGTGATCTCCTTCAGATGTTGTCCTCCGTCGATCCTGCGATGGTGGTCTTTGACGGCTGAGATTTGGTTTGGGAGTTGTTGAGTGTGGATTTCAATGGGTTGGTGTTGGATGCCTTGCTCCCTGCAAAGAAGTCCCGGGATGGATGACCACTGTAGGACCCTCCGACGATCAAGTTAGAGCCGAGGTATAGGTGCAAGGTAGCACCGTATCAAGATAAAATTCGAGTTACCTGAGTCGTCCGAGAGAGGGGTTTATATAGGGGTTGCGTGGAGCGAGCATGCGCGAGATCATTGCAGCCAGTTACGCCCCAGCGTTATCCTCGCCTTGAATGACGGGATGCGTCCATTAATGAGAGGATGCGCTAGCGTGGGACACAAATCGTGGGGAGGCGGATATTTCGCCCTGGCGATATACGCGGAGCCGTTGCGGGACGCATGGGATCCGTGCTTCTGGTTGATCGGGGGAAGCCGAGGAAGCTCGGCACGTCAGGGGCTCGGAGACGAGCCGGGAGGCCGAGGAAGCTCGGCAAGTCAGACGGCTCGGAGACGAGCAAAGAGATTGAGATAGCTCGGAGACGAGCTGTTGGTAGTTTCCTAGATGAAGATGGAATGTGTTCAGGGAAGTCTCCTGGAAGGTCGAATACGTTCCTCAAGACGAATTCCCGAGAAATCCTCATAATGCAACTCATTTATTCTACCTCCGTAGCTTTCGGGACACGTCGTCCGCCACGTGTCATAATCTGAGGAGATACCACTTGTGAGCATCATCACCATTCAAACATATGTGACAGGATTCAAGATCCACTTTGTCTTATGCCCAGATATCCATTGAAAATGTACTCGGTCTCATTCCGTTGGATCCTTGGATCACATTTTAGGGTAGAAATTCAATCCAGTCATCTTTGAATTGAATTTCGAACTTTAGCTGACCACCGACGTTCTCAATCTTGTTTACAGATCATTAAATTGACGATGATCAATCTCTTAGAAAACCAGCATATGGTGCCTGATCACTTGTGCTGACTCAATTTATGAGTAAATAACCCATAATTAAGACTCACAAAGCTTCTGGTCATGAGTAGAATTCATAATCAGGATCCTCAACAAGACCATTCTCTAACAAATTCAACCAAATTCAAGCTCCTTTTTGTCCATTTCCTGATTGCCAACAAAGAGGGCCCTCAATCTACTCTCTTGGCCGCCTTTTAGGGTTAGGGTTTTGTTTCAATAACCTATACCGCATCATGACTTTTGAATTCGAATCCCTCAGTTGAACTCTTGAATCTTGACTCTTGAGTCCAGGGTTCAAAACTGTTGGTGTATCTTGTTCATGAGCTAAAGTGGCTCAGTCTCTTACATGAAGCGCATAGTGTGTACTGTGGCATTCTGGATGATTTTTGTATGGTGGAACACTGATATAAGGCTGAAATGCCTTATGCACTGACCATACTCAATGCGATGTGTTTGATGTGTTTGTTGAGCGTAACCTTGATTTATTTGTTCACATAGTATATTTGTATCTCTTTTTCGCTTAGTACTCTTTAGGTTTTAAGGTTTGCTAAAGTTGAGTACTATGCATATGTATAAGCTGATTTTGTCATGGTCAACATTACTGTTGGACTCTGTTGCATACTAGAATATTTTGTCGTGCTGCAATTATGAAGTACGGATACTCCAAACAGCATCACGAATCGTCCTCAAATGCGTATCGGATAGCGATACTCCCGGAAACGCAAATCCCCTATTTTTGGTTTAAAGAAATCAAAAAACATTTGTAAACTTTGGGATACTTCTCGATTTGCGGATCGGATACCTCGCCTGATTCATATTGGTAATTTTTTTCAATTCGGCACTGACATTTGACCCCAATTATTTTTACATTTAACTTTAATACCTCTAAAGTTTTTAAAATATCGACATTCTAGGACTGGTCCTGCGTCCTTGGATCTGAGACTCCACTAGAGATCGCACGCGACCTGAGATCTCGCCACAGCCTCTCTTGATTGGTTGGAATCAGCTGTTTCTGGTTTATGGCTGGATTTACGATTTAATGTTATAATACCCTATTTTCAATTGTTCAACTGAAAGTAAGTGAATAGTATTTGAGAGAATTAGTATATGATGGAATCGAATTAGTATTTGAAATTAAAATCTTTTAATATAGAACATGATAAATGAGAATGTTACAATTGTTTTCCTAGAATAGCATGATAACATGCTAAAGTGTTAATGGAATTTATGTGATGTAATCTTGCCCTTCTATTTATTTATATATTTATGTAAATATTAAAAATAAACACATATATTTATATATATTAAAAATAAACATATTTTTAAAGGAGTGATCTATTGCAGACCGGTCCGCGTTTTTTAAAAACGGGAACTCTCGGGCTACGACATCTTTGAACGATATGATCCGTTCAAATTGATCACTCTACCCTTGAATATGTATGAAAAAGCAAAAGATTTGAAGACATCTAACCTATGCATCGGTTGAAGTGTATGTTGCATTATCGAAAGACGTTCGTTTTTGCACCCATCGATGCATAGGTTAGAGGCCTTCAAATCCTTTGATTTTTCATACACATATATTTGAGAGTATGGTGATCAACTTGAATGGATCGGATCGTTAACATAGGCCGAGAGTTTCCCGTTCTTAAAAAACATAGACCAGTTTGCAATGGAGCACTCCCCTATATATTTATATATACATTATATATATATATATATATATATATATATATATATATATATTGTTAGAAAAAATCAATATAAAAACGTATCTCGTTTTCTAGGTTTTTGAAAAATTGTGTTTCTGCATATCTGTATCGTATCGGATACTCGTACCTGATTTCGTGCTTCATAGGGCTGCAAATGGCAAGAGGCAGCCATGATGTTGACTGCAAGAAATCCTTACAATCCCCACTTCTCTCTATCTTTAAATTGACATGTCCTGCCTAACCAAATTCAACCATCTATCTTCCTATGTGAGTGAGAAGATCAATCACCTCCATGCGTTAATATTTCTTCCATTTTCTGAAAATTAATGTCATACACTCATATGTATATTAGTCATTTTCTAGAGTTATAGTTCAATGCTATCTCAGGCATTCCGAATGATTAATGAGTCAGTTTAATGTTCCTGTGTTACCAGGTTTTGATGACATGGACAACATCTATGTGTCAGCAGAAGATTTCGAGAGAGTGAAAAAGAGTGACAAAGTTAGAGGACTTCACCTTCTGGAGCACTTTGTTGGACCATGCTACCAGTATGGGGTAAGATTTTGACCCATTCAATGATGCTTTAGTGCCTTTATTTTTCAAAAAGAATTTAGACAAGAATCCTAATTAGAGTTACCTGTCTAGCCATGATTTTCGTCAACTTCATGGGATATTTAGTTATTAAAATAAAGGGATTTAAGGATCCACACTCATCATGAGTTGATTATGGTTAATAATCTATGATCTATCATTTTAACATTCAGTTATCTTTTGGTTATGTATATCTATTTCTTGTTTCAACTGCTGTAGATTGCTTGTGAAGCGTGGATTAAGAAAGGTGATCCAAAAGAAGTAATCTGCAGCGAGGTGAAGGGAATTCATCCTGATCTTCTGGTCATGGGAAGCCGTGGGCTGGGACCCTTCCAGATGTATTATTTAACTCGATGACCGTTTCATCTTGTCCGGTTGTTAACTTATTTTATAGAGTCCTTCCTTTTCATATTACTAGGTTCCAACATCTTTGTGAGGCTCAAAGTGAAAGTTAAACATCAAGGACATCTGTATTCTTATAAAATCACCTTATCTAATCGCATGTTGCGCTTAACCCAAAATGAAATTCAGCGTTAGCATCCATGCTTGTTTTACTTGCATTGTTAACTTGGTAGCTTCATTTTTCACAACTACAGTCGAATCTTGCTGTTTTAGAGTTGTTCTTGTTACCAAGATTGCTAATGAAATCAATATATCAGATTACAACCTACATGGTATTGTTAGCTTAACCGTACTTCTTTTCTATTAATTAAATTTCTCTGAATGGTTTCCTATTTAGCTTCAAACTGCACTGTTCTGCATGATATCTTAACCTATATGTGGTTTTGCTTTATCGAGAGAGTATGTACTAAAAAAGGCCTCCCCCGCTTATTCTTTTTTGTTTCACTTCTCTGTTTTTAAAAGTATATGCTAATTTACTTTCAATATCTGCCTTGGGGCTTCTACATCTTGCACTTAAAATATGTTGAAATTGTTTATTAAAAAAACCAAGAATTCAAATTCCAGTTCTTTCTGCCTGAACAAAATTTCTAATTCACCATTCTTGATAGGCTGCCATGAAAGTCATGCTTACAACTATGCAGTACATTACAAAAGGTAACACAAATAATGCGGTATTCTACAAGGATTTCATGAGTGAAACTAGGTAAACGTATTTTTATTTGTACTGATCCATTATCAATTTGCAGTATCAGTTGTTGCAAATGATGTTGATTTTTTTTTTAAAACCACTTAGCGAGAAGCAGAACCTAATTGTTGTTCTTCTCTTCGTTTTTTCGTGTGTACTCCATCTAATTCAAGTACTCAACTATTTGTTGAAAAGCTAAAAATTTAGATATTATTTTACAGATTGTTTATGAATTTTTTTTTTTGCAGGGTATTTGCTGGGACGGTGAGCGAGTTCTGTGTGAAGCATGCAGATTGGCCTGTGATCACTATCAAATGGAAGGCGGAAGAAGCCCCACCAGATCCAGTCGACGATTGATGAAACTTCTTTGTACTACATAATATGTAAATCTAAAACATCAGATATTACAAAAGGACAAACCTAGAGTGAGAAAGAAACATGACATATGGACTGACATGTAAGTAATGTCCCGTATACTATCGTACCATAAGAAAGCCTTGTAAAATCATTTATTTGGTCTTGCTCCGGGCAGCTTCCTCATATCTCCATGAATCTTGCTAGCATTCGTACCTGCATGCTTGGCGAAACCATGCTCCATGTCATACTTCGGCCGGCAGAGCCGGCGAGCACAGAGGTGGCTGATAATGCAAGTGATGAAAGAGACGGGAAAATGCGAGGGTTTGCAATCATGGCCTGATATTCTATTTGGGACAGTATTGAATTTTGCTTTTAAGAATAACTAAATGAAAAAACACTCAAACAGCAAGAATTTAATAAAAAGGCAAATAAATTCAGCAAAAGAAGCAAAATATAAGTAAAAATTAACCGAGGCAAGACCGCTCCGTCGGATCACGTCTTTATTAGCCGTTGAGGGGAAATTCTAAGCGAGACAAGTTCGAGACAAATCGTGACTATAATGAAAAAATAAAAAACAAAATATTTTAACCGCACATCAAGTTGTGTTGTTAGTTGCCTTTTGGTGTAATGTTTAATTTGAGTGAAAAGAGAAAGAGATTGATTTACCTACACATCTAGAAGGTTGAAAATACTAGCTTAGGTGAGCATCCATGGTTTTGGCCACGGAGAGAAGAGAGATGAAAGGTAAAAATATTTCAACTGCTGATTCCAAATGGCGGTGAAGGTCAGACAGGTCTAAACAGGACCCGACCCATCTGAAAATTTAAGGGTTTTCTCATATAAAATACAGGTGGATGATGCTCACAAGTGGGAGTTCCCCAGATCACGACACGTAGCGGATGACGTGTCCCGGAGGCTACGGAGCTGGAATGAGCCTTATGCATCAAAGACGTTCCTCGGCACCTCGCCTCCGGCCTTTCGGAGACCTCCCCGGAATACCTTCCATATTCGTCTAGCAATAAGTCATCAGCTCACCTTCGAGCAATCCTACAACCGAGTTCCCACGGCGTCCTTGTTCTTCTCCGAGCTGCTGCAAGGTCTGAGATTTCTCGGCCTCCCGGCTCGTCTCCGAGCCATCTGACAGGCCGAGCTTTCTCGGCTTCCCCGATCAATCGAAAGCGCGAAGCTCAAGCGCCCCCGCAACGGCTCCGCGTATCTCGCCAAAGCGAGATATCCGCCGTCCCACGTTCCGCGTCCCACACAAACACGTTCCTCCATTAATGAGCGGATCCCACCATCAACGCGGGCGTAACGAGGGAGCGTAATTGACGGCGAGAATCTCGCACCGGCTCCCTCCACGTGACCACTATATAAACCCCTCTTTCAGACGACTCAGGTAACTGAAATTCCTTCCAATAAGCCGCTACTCTGCTTTTATTCCACGGTACAAACTTGATCGTCAGAGGGTCCTACAGTGGTCACTCATCCCGGAACATCCTTCGCAGATAGCCCAGCGTCGACACCAACCCATTGAGATCCACACACTCAACCCTCAAACCAAATCACAACCGTTCAAAACCGCTCGCACCAGATCGACGGAAGACAACATCTGAGGGAGATCATAACCTCCATCAGACGGGATTAAATGGCTTGCAATATTTCTAGGTTCGGGTTAAGACCTCCTTCCGAACCCACAGGTTCACCCGGCCAGTACACAATTCCAAACCAACCCGCACCCGTTCTTAAACCAATACAATTTGATGGGTGAAGAAAACCCTAACAACAGTTTATTAATCCAACAGATTAGCATCCGTACGGGCCTACACAAGCAATGAACTTCTTTACCTATCATTAACAATGCCAATATCTTGCACGAGCAATGCACATGTTTAAATAAAAATGTGTGTATAACCAGTTTAAAATTTGAATTCAAAAAGAAAAAGAAATAGAGAACGTTTGTATTTATTTTTCTTTTAGTGATGATCTGGTAAAGGCTGTGTTAGAGCATCAAATTGAAACCTATATTGTGAACCTCAAGAGCTGTGTTTATAAAAGTAAATAGGTATTTGTAAAAACAGTGTTGATAAATCAATTGTCAAATAATTAACAATCTTCTGGTTCTTTATATTTGGACTTGTTGAGTTGTAAATTTATAATTGCATATATTGTGCAATAACATCTCAATCCAATGCTGTATACATGCATGTTTGTCAGTGTTTTCAATAAGCCCCTAAGCCCCTAACTTATCTCTAAATATAATTCTATATATATAATACAAATACCCATGGTTAGAGGTCTATCCTTCTCCTTTTTTCTGGAAAAAAGGAGAAAAGAAGAAAAATCCTCACCTCCGCATCATCTTCATCATCTCTTAAGCTCTCAATATCATCTCTCTCTCATTCCAAAAAACAATTAATTGTTTATCTAAAACCCTCCACATCATCAATCCCTTTTTTTAAAAATAAATAAATAAATAAAACTCTAGAACCCTCCACATCTCTCTCCTGCTCTCCCTCCTTTTCAAATTTTTTAAAATTAACACATGCAACCCACATGCATAAATTCTAATAATTTATAAATCCAAGGTTACCCTCTAAAACCCTATATAGCTCACGTCACAAGCCTGTTTAATAAATAGGAAAACAAGGACCCCTCGCGATCTAAAGATTTCATGACTCAGACTGCAATCTCATTTTATTAATAGATCCCATCACATAAAAGGTGTCAATGTTGGAACTTGATTAAAATTAGTAACAAGAGAATAATGCCAGCATATTCTATTAGAACGATGAGAAACAGCTTACTAAAGATAGAAAACATTTCGTAAAAAATGAGAGATAACGAAAGGCAGGGAAAAAGGAAGAAGCAAGAAAGAAAACTACGAATAAGGAGAAAGAAGAAGAAAAACAAAGTTAAGCGAAGCAAAACAAGAGAAGAACGAAAAAGGGTTTTCTGGTAGATCTAATTGACCTGTGCATGATGGGTGAAGAAATCCTTTGTGATTACGTATGGAAAATAAAAAGAAAGAAAGATTGGAAACCACAACCACAAAATTAAAACCTAGACGTATTTGGTTATAAATATAAGTTGACTTGATAACCAAAATGTGACTTCCGGCATATTTTAAGACAGGAGTAGAAATAGCAAAAGAATTTAAGGCTTTGCATGTGTGACCTTTACTTGAGATATCATGTGTTTAGGGCATTTTTGTGTGTGGCATGCATGATGTTATTGGCTCCCCATAAAATTATTCTAACATTGAAAGCTCCAGGCCCTGTTTGGGAATGGAGTTTAGTTTTCTAAACCGTGGTGGTTTCATAAAGTTAGAAAGACTTAACTCCAAAATCCAATCTTTGCTCTGTTTGGGATGTATTTTAGAGTTGAGATAACTGCAGTTATCTTAGCCCAGATGTTAAGAAAATTGCAGTTATCTCAACTCCAATCTGACCAAAATTTTGTAAACTCCATCTTCAGAGTTTGGGGCTTGCAAACCACAGTTTACATCCCCCAATCTCCCCTTAAAAATAAACTACAGTTATCCCAACTCCATATCCAAATAGAGCCCCACTCTTTACAAATTAATATCTTGGTCCTAACTTTAGTTCTTGTATGCACGTAAGCTTCAGAAAGATTCATTGAACTTTACTGGCCATTGGCCTAACCTTTTTTTGTTCAAAAGCATTGGCCTAACCTTGTAGGGATAATATACCTCTTTCATTTTACAGTAAACTAACTCATGAATTATATAGGTCGGTCATTAAAATCCCAGTTATTAACCAAACGTTTACAAGAAACAATTAAAACGAAAAGGAAACTATATATCGAATTATATAGGTCGGACAATAAAGAAGCATGAAAATATATCCGAAAATCTTCTATTTATGGATCCGACATATGTCAATTTCAGTATTTGCAAGGGAACTATA
Source organism: Agapanthus africanus (assembly GCA_030015575.1). NCBI lineage: Eukaryota > Viridiplantae > Streptophyta > Magnoliopsida > Asparagales > Amaryllidaceae > Agapanthus > Agapanthus africanus. Next base: position 13,290,718 of record CM057342.1, on the reverse strand, counting down.
TATCACTCTTCGAGAAGCCGAAGCTAGGGGCCAAGTTAAGTAATTGTCATGTGCTCGATTATTAATACATATAGTCTGTCTCAAACTATGACTACTGGCAAAAAGTTGGCAAAAAGATATTATTGCTGTCATGGTCAATAAGTTGACATATATTATCATACAATCATATTGAGAGATATGAGAGTGATAGGCCACAGAACTATAACAAGAAAACTGCAAGTTGGAAGCAGAGCAAAAAACCAACAAAATAACGAGTAAATAAACCAGCGACAGGGGTATGATTTAGACCGCTCAAAAATTGATCACCAAATAACTATTTTTGGATGATAATTCAAATGTTTAATACTTTTATGTGACCCAAACAATTTGTTTTAGTCATATAACTTCTACCTTTCACCAAAAATCATTCATAAAATGCATCCGGAAACATCAAATGTTCTAAAGATTATATTTGTCAAATTGAATCTTGCTGTCAAGATAATTTTATTCATCAAGTAAGAAATCAAAGCCGGATTAAATGTTTTTTAAGGCATTAAAATTAATGCATTTCGCATATCAAAAGCAAATATAGCTGATCCCTAGCAGCAGTTTCCGACCGGATTCATGTCAGAATACCATATGCATCACAAAATTGCTCCGCAAACATAGGCTATGTGACTAACGACAAACCTGCACCGATTCCTTCCAAAGTTGAATTCAACCCATGATGTGTTACGAATCCTCCAACATCCACATGGTTCGATAACAATAGTTGTAGTGCATCCACATAATTTGGTAGCGATAGTTGTAGTGCCCATGCTTATATGATTGGATCCCTTTCATCGATTTTTCGCCAAACTCTTTGAGAAAACAATCTTTACCACTCACTCCCCATCACCCAATTGAATGATTTGAGGCCTCCACATGTGCTACATCAACTTTTGCACGAATATCCTCATTTCGCACCTTATCTTTTCTAGTGTTACCGCACATCCAACGAAGCATGCGCATCTCCGCTACGTGCATCTTCTGTATATGATGCTTCTTAGGAGTCCAGCATTCTGTACCATATAATAAGACAGACCGAATAGCGCTCCGATAAAACTTCCCTTTCAATTTTAACGGAAAGTTACGATCACACAAAATCCCTGTTGCACTCCTCCATTTCAATCAACCAGCTTGGATCCTTTGATTAACATCACTATCGATCTCCCCATTCTTTTAGATGATGGAACCTAGATATCTAAACTGGTCGCTCGGTGATATCTCTTGCACTTCCAATGTTATACCAATATGGTTTTGACTTCTCTGGTTACTAAATTTGCAATGCATATATGCTGTCTTGGACCTGCTCAATCTGAATCCCCGAGATTCCAATGTTTGCCTCCATAATTCCAATTTGGCATTAAACCCTGCTATCGTCTCATTTACTAGAACAATATCATCAGCGAATAGCATACACCAAGATACCTCATCTTGGATAGTTCTAGCAAGTTCATCCATCACGATGGTAAACAGGAATGGACTTAATGCAGAACCTTGATGTAAACCAATTGTAATCGGAAAATCACTCGTTAAGCGGCCGCAGGTTCTGACATTTGCCACTACTCTATCGTACATATCCTTGATTATGTCAATATACTTGACGGGGACCCCCTTCTTCATCATTGTCACCCATAATACCTCTCTAGGTATCTTGTCGTACGCTTTTTCTAAATCAATAAATATCATATGCAAATCTTCTCCTCTCTCGAAAACGCTCGACAAGTTGGTGAAGGGAAACACTAAACTCTCTAAATTCAAGACTTTGCACAAAGCAAAATTGTATCATACCATAACACATTCTACAGAACAAGTAGCCAATTGTTTGAAGAAAGAAAAGAGGATGATAATTACGCCGACCAAAAAAAGTACCCTAGCTCTTCTCTGTAGTGAATTGGAGTTTACCCAGTTGTCGTCTGGGACTTGTTGAGAATGACACCCTCGTACTTAACCTGGAACCACTTCATGGCATCCTCCTTCGTGGCTCGATGCTGGATCCCCACACGTGCCTTGTGGCGGCTGCGGCGGCCAACACGGTACCCAGGCCGCTCCAAGATCACGTAAAAGTCCATTCCATAAATTCCAGTTGAGGGATCGTACCTATGACATTTGTAGTTAGTAGAAGTCGAAAAAAAGATCTATAGTCTACTCAAAACTATAAACAAATTTAAAACCCACTGGAAAGGGGGAATTTGGCAGAAAATATGAGAACTTTTTTTATTCCCTATGTTGGAAATCATGTTCAGATAGTTGCTACTTTTGCTCAAAGAAGAATTTTTTTTATTCCCTATGTTGGAAATCAAGCTCAGATAGTTGCTACTTTGCTCAAAGAAGAATTTTTTTTATTCCCTATGCTGGAAATCAAGCTCAGATAGTTGCAACTTTGCTCAAAGAAGAGCTTCAAGAAAGCTCTTCTCATACAAGAGGTGTCAGAAGTAAGCATTCCACATCACAGCCATCATATATTTATTTCGCAGAAGTCAAATGGAAAACAAAGGTGTCACAGATACAAGAAAATACAATTGAAAACCATGAAAGAAAACATTGAGCGCAGTATGGTTTCAAGAGAACCATCGGCAAGAAATGAAGAGAACTACACTACATTTTTTACTCGCTATGAGAAGCATAAGAGAATTCGTAACATTTATAACGACGACGGCAACAACAAGCCTTTATCCCAACTTTTTGGGGTCGGCTATATGATTCATTTCTTCTAAAGGAGTGACAACAACAACAATAACAACAAACCTTTATCCCAACGTTTTTGGATCGACTATATGAATAGCTTTTTCCACTTTGCTCTGTTAAGGGCCGCCTCCTTGGTTAAGATAACAATTAGCATATTGATGTAAATTGCCTCTGCCCATGATCTCTAGGTCTACTAAAAGCCCTAGTTGCACCATTAACTATAATTGTCATTTCTTCTAATTGGGGCAATATGGCTTTTATTGGTCTCCGATGGTTGTAATTGACTTCATTTATACTATCTTTCATTTCTTCTAATTGGGGCAATAAGGCTTTTATTGGTCTCCGGTGGTTGTAATTGACTTCATTTATACTATCTTACCACCCATTTCAAGTGAATTTTGATACTAAAAATAAAATAAACAAAAGGTTTGTCAAAAAGATGTATGAAAAGTAAGATCCTTATCTCTGTTGTTCCTTTTTCTCTCTCTTCCTGCTGAAGGTCTTCTTACAATCCGCACTAAAAGTAGGTATTGACACATTTTGCTTCTTGCTCAGGGGGGAAAAAATTCCCAACAATAATTTTTGCTTACATCAGTTTTTTAGATTTAAAAGGAAAAGAGCAGAGATATGAAATTTGCAATTGAAGATGAGTGATTAAATTGCTCCACGATTCTATCCAAGCTAACAGCGGAGCATTTAACAGAAGATTTTCAAAATGACCGAAACATTTAGGGTGGAGGCCCTTAAAATATATGTTTTGCATGGTTCTTTTTTTTAAGCTATAGGAAACATGCAAGAAAACCCAAAAAAAAAAAACAAAGAAAAATAATTGGTTGTATGTAAAATTGTAAGCTTAAGAAGGGAAATGGTTATTTGTCACTAAGAGATTCTGGTTGCCTTTGAAAAAAGTAGGGTTCAGATGTTTGCTACTCTGCTCAACGAAGGGCTCTTACAGAGCCCTTCTCATACAAGAGGTGTCAGAAAAAGCATTCCTCATCACAACCCTGATACTTCCATAATATATGTAACAAATAAAAATTAGAAGACATGTAACCATTGCAATTTAAATGAGATAACTTGTAGCATCATTATATATACCAACATGTATTGACACAATAAAATAGAAAAGAAGGGGGAAAGGTAGCATACTTGATTCCAAGATCAATATGCTCCTGGATTCCAAAACCAAAACATCCGGGTTCACTGAAATTCCTCCTCAGCAACTCATACTCCTTGACTTTCAATCCGCTCTCCAGAAGCTGCATTGCCTTCTCGCCTCGGACAGTGACATAACAGGAAATCTTCTCATTACGCCTGATACCGAAGGATCTAACAGTGTACCTAGCTGTAAAAAAAGAAAAGCAGAAAACAAATAACTTTTCGGATAACATTTTATGCATTGGTAATACAATGTAGCCTACCTTTAGAGAAACAGGTTGTTGACCACTCAATTGCTCCAAGACCTGTAAAGCAAGATCAAACTTGTTACCATACGAATACAAAGAAAAACAGAGATCGCAACAATTTGGTGAACTTTACAAGAATCGGTAACAACGGGCATATGCATAGCAGTGAAAATTATTATTAGTTCATAAAAATTAAGGCTAAGAAACTTAGCACAAATGTATCATAAACTTGTATTTACCCATAACCATAGACAGGAAAAAATCGATAGTTTTATTCGAAATGGGCTCTTACATTTACACTAAAGAGTAAAGAATCGATTACAGCGTTTCAAAGGATATAATTAATTGATCTCAATAACCAACTCAAGAAAGTGAAGATGTTGTCACATTCCTTATGCTGGCATCTAGCTAGTATTTCAAATCACTTATAAAACCTTGTGATTAAGAATGTTCATCATTGAGAACCATGAGATAATTACCATTAAGAAGGCGGCTCTTTTCATCTACTCAATGCCAAAACAGCAATTAAAACCCTAATTTTTAAATTATAAAACATTAATAAATAATAACGCATGATCTAAAGGAAACAAAGAGAAAAAAGAAGAAAGAATGGGGTGGGGATTGAATGTAAACCTTAGAGGCTCTGGTGAATCGATCGCCGCTCTTGCCGACGGAGATGTTGAGGACTAGCTCCTGCACCTTCATCTCCCTCGTCGGGTTCCCCAGCTTCGATCATCATATGAAAACAAACAGTGAGAAGAAGACGATGAAGAGAGAGAGATATCAGATGGAGGCTCGCCATTGCGATCGCTACGAGTGAGGGCGGCGGCGGCGTTCGAAGAGTGCGTCGCTAAACCCTAACCCTAAACGGGCCTTATTCTTATGATATGCAAGAAGAAGAAAGAGAGGTGGTGGGCTCGGCTCTCAGTCTCAGCTCTCTATAGGAGGAACCCCATATAATAGAGCAGGTTATATTTTTTCATCATGTAGGCAGAGTTTGGGCTGGGTTTTTTGTTAACTCAAATCCTAGATGGGCCTGATATTAACAATTGCGTGGTATATAAAAAAACCATTTAGATATCATCGTGCAACTGTTTAATTATTTAGTAACTGTTTAAAAATTACAGACAAATACTTGGATATCATAGACAGTTGGGATGGCCGTTAGCCACAGACATGTGTCCGGAATCGAAGGCAACCACATCAGACATGACACATTCAAGAACCTCTTATAGCCGTCATCATGCTCCAGCGGTCGCCTGCTGTGACACACATCACATCCAAAAAATCGCAAAATTCCGGCAGAACCTTCACTCAAATCAAAGATTTAGTGAGAGAAAACGCTAGACATTGAGAGAGAGGATGGGATCGGATCCGACTCGAATCTTGATCGCGGTGAACGAGTCATCCATAAAGGGGTACCCTCACGCCTCCATCAGCAGCAGGACGGCTTTCAATTGGACCCTCGCCAAGATCGTCCGCGACAATGTCGCCGGATTCAGGCTCTTCTTCCTTCATGTCCAGATCCCCGACGAAGACGGTACACTCTCTCTTCTTAGGTTCAGAGTTTTTGCTTCGGTTGTTTGTTGCATCGTTGAGATTTTGAAACCCTAGTTTGATTTTTCAAATACTGAAGAAATCGTAGGCCTCAGATTTGTATTTTTCGAAAGATGAATAGTTGATCACAGTCTGCGGGAAAAAAAAAACTTGCTTTAATGACTGGCGAGCATGTTGGTGATGGGATTTCACCTATTGACATCTAACTAAATCTCTAGCTTGACTTTAACCGTGTGGGAAAGGACCAATTTTGAAGATAGGAGAGGAGTTTTTGCTATTGGGGATAGAGCTTTTGAAAGGAGCTTCACGATTATTTGCATACGAATGCACATTCAAATCGATTTCGATCTCTCCTGATCTTCAAATGCAAGTTGTAGAGAGTTGATGATGCTCACAAGTGGTATCTCCTCAGATTACGACACGTGGCGGATGACGTGTCCCGAAGGCTACGGAGGTGGAATAAATGAGTTGCATTATGAGAATTCCTCGGGACTTCGTTCCGAGGAACGTATCCGACCTTCAAGGAGACCTCCCTGAATACATTCCACCTTCACCTAGGAAACTACCAACAGCTCGTCTCCGAGCTATCTCAGTCTCCTTGCTCGTCTCCGAGCCGTCTGACGTGCCGAGCTTCCTCGGCCTTGCGGCTCGTTTCCGAGCCCCTGACGTGCCGAGCTTCCTCAGCCTCCCAACTCATCTTCGAGACCCTGACGTGCCGAGCTTCCTCAGCCTCCCCCGATCAACCATGAGCGCGAATCCCATGCATCCCGTAACGGCTCCGCGTATATCGCTAGGGCGAGATATCCGCCTCTCCACAATCCGCGTTGTAGGGTGTTTTTCGTCACCCCATTGAGATGGGAATACGCGCGCGCTTGTCAGGCGCATTACAGATTCCCCCTGCCTAGGGTAGGCCGGGGTTTATTGATTGTGGGGATCCGAATCTCCGGCAGCCGCGGACTAAGCTGCCGTTAATTACCCCTCGCCTTTGGAGCGAGGGAACCTCCGATTGACGGGTTAAACTGGTCATGCGAACTCAATGTGCAGTGTACGTATGTTGTGTTTTGAAATGGGGGTTTGGATATGTCGGGAGCCACGCAGAGTTTTTACGGGGGTCCCGCTACCCGGATAGCGGGCTGGGGGTCAAGGGGGCTAGCAGCCCCCTTGCGGGGTGCGGGGCAGCGCCCCGTTAGAAATTTTTCCTAACGGGGGAGACATATTTAGTATGGAGTGCATAAAAAAAAAGAGGGGGAAAGCGTCTTAAAGACGCGTGCATGGCATATGGGGCATGGTGCCCGGGGTCACGTGCGCGCGCATGGGCGCTTTAGTGCCCGGGGTCACGTGCGCGCACGTGACCATTGGGCGCCCCAGCGCCCGGGGTCACGTGGCGCACACGTGACCATTGGGCGCCTCAGCCCCCGGGGTCACGTGGGCACACGTGACCATTGGGCGCCTCAGCGCCCGGGGTCACGTGGGCACACGTGACCAAAGGGCGCCTTGGCGCCCCGGGGTCACGTGGGCACACGTGACCGAAGGGCGCCTCAGCGCCCGGGGTCACGTGGGCACACGTGACCCAAGGGCGCCTTGGCGCCCCGGGGTCACGTGGGCACACGTGACCGAAGGGCGCCTTGGCGCTCGGGGTCACGTGGCGCACATGTGACCATTGGGCGCCTCAGCGCCCGGGGTCACGTGGGCACACGTGACCATTGGGCGCCTTGGCGCCCGGGGGTCACGTGGGCACACGTGACCTATGGGCGCCTTGGCGCCCCGGGGTCACGTGGCACCCACGTGACCACGGGAAGGGGGCTTAGCCCCTGGGTTGGGGAGTTAAACTCCCAAAGGGGATTTTTGGAGTTAAACTCCTAGCAGAAATTTGATTTATGGAGTTAAACTCCAGCAGATCTAGAAAGGAGTTAAACTCCTGGGGACTTATTGCTCTTCTTTTGAGCCTTGGGTCTGTCCAAAGTTAGATTTTTGGAGATGGGTCTCCTTCTTCTTCTTGTCTTTTGGCCGGATCTTGAAGATCAAGAGATGTGAGATTTAAAAAATCTCTTCTTTTCGAGATCTGGTGGGAGATCTGAGTTCCCCTTTGTGGGTTTTGTGGTGGAAAACTATTTATTTTGGGGAAAGGAAGAGTTAAACTCTTAATTTAATCCAAAAGAAAGGAGAAGGTTTTTGGAACCTTGGAGAAGGAGCAGGAGGCACAAAGAACCCTAGTTTTTGAGGGAATGAAAAAGTCTGCTTTATTCATCATCATGTTGCCTTATATAGGCTTACATATTTACATATAGCCCCTTGGGCTTTTCAAAATGGCTTTTTGCCATCCCATGGCTCATGTGCCATTTCATTTTTGCACATAAGCCATGGGCTTACAAAATATTGGCTTTGTGCCCATTTTGTTTACATTCATGCACAAAAATTACATAAAAATTATTTGTTACATGATTTTTGTTGTTGGCATGGAGGAGGCTGGCCGCGGGCTCAACTTGGGCATGGGCCCGCTTGACCTGGGCTTGGGCCCACCTGGCTTGGGGTTGACCTTGACTTTGACTCGGTCAACGGGGGTGTAAATTTTTACCCCAACAAAGTGCCCCCCATCAATAAATGCACACAGCATATATGGGTCGTGTGCATGAAATTGATGGATCTTCTTTCACGTGGAGGCGACTTGCTTTGGTTCCCACTTTTTGGGACGCACTTCCCTTTTTACGACATGGACGGTCGACGCTTGACGCGTCTCCGAGACGGAGTGTCTGTGGTAGACGTTTCCCTGACCCGGAGTGATTTGGTTCCTGATTTGTGGGGAGCCTGCACTGCCCGTTTTACGACATGGACGGTCGACGCTTAACGCGTCTCCGAGATGGAGTGTCCGTGGTAGACGTTTTCCTGGCCCGGAGCGATTTGGTTCCTGCTTTGTAGGAAGCCTGCACTGCCCTTTTTGCGACATAGACGGTCGACGCTCTGATCCGAAGCGATTTGGGTTCCCAATTTGCGGGAGCCTGCACTGCCCTTTTTGCGACATGGACGGTCGACGCTTAACGCGTCTCCGAGACGGAGTGTCCGTGGTAGACGTTTCCCTGGCCCGGAGCGATCTGGTTCCTGCTTTGTAGGAAGCCTGCACTGCCCTTTTTGCGACATGGACGGTCGACGCTCTGTTACGAAGCGATTTGGGTTCCCAATTTGCGGGAGCCTGCACTGCCCTTTTTGCGACATAGACGGTCGACGCTCTGATCCGGAGCGATTTGGGTTCCCAATTTGCGGGAGCCTGCACTGCCCTTTTTGCGACATAGACGGTCGACGCTCTGATCCGGAGCGATTTGGGTTCCCAATTTGCGGGAGCCTGCACTGCCCTTTTTGCGACATAGACGGTCGACGCTCTGATCCGGAGCGATTTGGTAGACGTGTCCCCGGCACGGAGTGTCGCTGGTCGACGTTTCCCCGAGGCGGAGTGTCTGTGGTTGACTTTTCCCCGGCACGGAGTGTCGCTGATGGACTTTTCCCCGGCGCGGAGTGTCGGGTTGACTTTTCCCCGGCACGGAGTGTCGCTGATGGACTTTTCCCCGGTGCGGAGTGTCGGGTTGACTTTTCCCCGGCACGGAGTGTCGCTGATGGACTTTTCCCCGGCGCGAAGTGTCACGGGTTGACTTTTCCCCGGCACGGAGTGTCGCTGATGGACTTTTCCCCGGCGCGAAGTGTCACGGGTTGACTTTTCCCCGGCACGGAGTGTCGCTGATCGACTTTTCCCCGGCGCGAAGTGTCACGGGTTGACTTTTCCCCGGCACGGAGTGTCGCTGATCGACTTTTCCCCGGCGCGAAGTGTCACGGTTTGACTTTTCCCCGGCACGGAGTGTCGCTGATCGACTTTTCCTCGGCGCGGAGTGTCGGGTTGTTGACTTTATTCCGAGACGAAGCATAATTTCGACAGGGAAGGCAGGTACACCGAGGCGAAGCATCATTTCGACACGGGGTGAATTCTGGGACAGAGCATGATTCCGCCATAGAGGTGTTGGTTTGATTTGATTTGGGTTGACATCAGCATCGCTACACTGGAATATGGTACCAGGAGCGAATCATCATTTGTCATGAGAGAATTTTGGGATTGGTATTTTGTCGGCATCTGCATTGCTGCACCGGAATAATGCCAGGAGCAACTCATCATTTGCCCCGGGAGGATTTGGATTTGGTTTTTTTTTTGTCGGCATCTGCATTGCTGCACTGGAATGATGCCAGGAGCAACTCATCATGTGCCCCGGGAGGATTTGAGAATTGGTGGCTTAGGAGACAGGTTTAGATCCCTGTCACCTAAGGCTTTTCAATTTTATGGGCCGTGAGGGTCCCATAAAAGCATTTTCTCCCTACGGGTCGTAAGGATCCCGCAGGTGTATTTTCTCCTTAGGAGTCGTGGGGACTCCTAAGTGTGTTGCTCCTTTGTGAGTCGTAGGGATCTCACGCGGGAATTTTCTCCTCACGAAGTCGAGAGGACTTTGCGAGTGCATTTCATTTCTTCTCCTTTTTTTTTACGAGTTTGCGCCCTTTCGGGTTTCCACAAACTCGCCGGCAGTCCTGCTGTTTTTACTCACGGAGCTCTTTCGAGTTTTCATCCGTGCCCATTTTGCTTGTGGACATACCGTTTTTTTTTTTTTTTTTTTTTTTGGAGAGATCGGGATTGTTTTGCGCCCGTGGATTGTATACGGTTTTGCAGGATGTATGATCCAGACCGTAGGGCCAAAGACATTTCGGGGCTCTGTTGGCGTCTGCATCGCTGCACTGGAATATTGTACCAGGAGCGGCTCATCATTCGCCGTTGGTATGAGATTTGGAATTTGGTTGGCGTCTGCATCGCTACACTGGAATAAAATACCAGGAGCGACTCATCATTCGCCGTTGGGTATGGGATATGGAATTTGGTTGGCGTCTGCATCGCTACACTGGATTATGGTACCAGGAGCGACTCATCATTCGCCATTGGGTATGGGATATGGAATTTGGTTGGCGTCTGCATCGCTGCACTGGAATGTAGTACCAGCAGCGACTCATCATTCGCCGCTTGGGGATTGGGATTTGGAATTTGGTTGGCGTCTGCATCGCTGCACTGGAATATAGTACCAGGAGCGACTCATCATTCGCCACTTGGGGATTGGGGAGCGATTGCTTAGGAGACAGGTTTGGATCCCTATTACCTAAGACTTTTCAATTTTATGGGCCGTGAGGGTCCCATAAAGGTATTTTCTCCCTGCGAGTCGTAAGGATCCCGCAGGTGTATTTTCTCCTTAGGAGTCGTGAGGACTCCTAAGTGTGTTTTTCCTTTGTGAGTCGTAAGGATCCCACAAAGGTTTGTTCTCCTCATGTATCGTGAGGACACATGAGTGGATTTCCCTCGTTCCCAGTTTAATGACTTAGAGGTCGACTGTTTCCAGTTTAATGACTTAGAGGTCATCTGTTTCCAGTTTAACGACTTGGAGGTCATCTGTTTCCAGTTTAAAGACTTAGAGGTCTATCTGTTCCTAGTTTAAAGACTTAGAGGTCATCTGTTTCCAGTTTAAAGACTTGGAGGTCATCTGTTTCCAGTTTAACGACGTAGAGGTCATCTGTTTCCAGTTTAAAGACTTAGAGGTCATCTGTTTCCAGTTTAAAGACGTAGAGGTCATCTGTTTCCCAGTTTAAAGACGTGGTGGTCGATCTGTTCCCAGTTTAATGACGTGGTGGTCATCTGTTTCCAGTTTAAAGACTTAGAGGTCATCTGTTTCCAGTTTAAAGACTTGGAGGTCATCTGTTTCCAGTTTAAAGACTTAGAGGTCATCTGTTTCCAGTTTAAAGACTTGGAGGTCAGCTGTTTCCAGTTTAAAGACGTAGAGGTCATCCGTTTCCCAGTTTAAAGACGTGGTGGTCGATCTGTTCTCAGTTTAATGACGTGGTGGTCATCTGTTTCCAGTTTAAAGACTTAGAGGTCATCTGTTTCCAGTTTAAAGACTTGGAGGTCAGCTGTTTCCAGTTTAAAGACGTAGAGGTCATCCGTTTCCCAGTTTAAAGACGTGGTGGTCGATCTGTTCCCAGTTTAATGACGTGGTGGTCATCTGTTTCCAGTTTAAAGACTTAGAGGTCATATGGTCGATCTGTTCCCAGTTTAATGACGTGGTGGTCATCTGTTTCCAGTTTAAAGACTTAGAGGTCATCTGTTTCCAGTTTAACGACGTAGAGGTCATCTGTTTCCAGTTTAAAGACTTAGAGGTCATATGTTTCCAGTTTAATGACGTAGAGGTCATCTGTTTCCAGTTTAAAGACTTAGAGGTCATCTGTTTCCAGTTTAAAGACGTAGAGGTCATCTGTTTCCAGTTTAAAGACTTAGAGGTCATCTGTTTCCAGTTTAAAGACGTAGAGGTCATCTGTTTCCCAGTTTAAAGACGTGGTGGTCGATCGATGGCGAGCTCGGAATTTTGGGGTAGGGGCCGGCATAAGCGTTGCTAACACTGAAGCACATGCGCAAGGACACATAAGTGGGTCTTCCCAATGGAGCATAATTCCGAGGGCGGAGACCAACCGCTGGACTGGTGATTGCAGTAGGATATGGGTATGATGAGAATTATTTGAGCCCGTGGATTGTATACGGTAGTCAAGTTGGGGACTAACCGTAGGGCCGGGAGAATTTTGGAAATTTGAATTTTTGTTTGGCGTCTGCATTGCTGCACTGGAATAATGCCAGGAGCAACTCATCATCCGCCCTTGTTTTTTTTTGTTTTTTTTTGTTTTCACCGCGATTGCTCTATCATTTCAGCTTTTCTTATCGCGAAGGTCGCGATTGCCCTATCATTTCGGCTATTTATTCGCGGTTGCCCCATCATTTCGGCTTTATTTTCATTTTCTTTTATTTACACATTTTTTTTTATTTACATTTACATTTTTTTTTTTACATTCCCAGTTTAACGACTTAGAGGTCGATTGTTCCCAGTTTAATGACGTGGTGGTCTTTTTTGCTTATCCCAGCTCCTTGAACTCTGATCTTGGCGGAGCTGTGTTGATGACCTAGCTCTGTGGCTTGCCGATACATCCGAGGATTGTGAGGTTTTTCCAAGTTTATATTGGTCCTCTGCCCAATCTTTGAAAATATAGCAGTCTTCGATGGTATGACCCACCACTCTATGATATGGGCAGTATATGGGATTGCCGGTCATGTTCATTTCCTGTGGCCTCTTTGGAACAGGCAGTTGCAGGCCATTGTTCAAGGCGTCCACGAATATTTTGCGGACTTCATCCCTCCTGAAGGAGTATACCTTCTTCTTTTCCTCCATTGGAGTGGGTGCCTTTGCTGATGCTGGTCCTCGAGGCACATGTCTGGGAGGATTAGGTTCCCGAAAGGCTTCGGTCTCTATTTGCATGAAATCGGCGATCGTAGCTTGACTGTTTGCTAACACGCCTTTAGACAGTTCTATCTCTCCCATCCTGTATTGCCTTTCGACCCAATCTTTGAAGACGAAGCAGTCCTCAATGGCATGACCTATCACCCTGTGATAGGGGCAATATTTTGGGTCGTCGGTCATATTCTCTTCTTGCGGTCTCTTTGATTCTGGCAGTTGTAGACCGTTTCTTAGGGCGTCCCTGAATATCTTGTGGACCTTTTCCCTCTTGAAGGAATAGACCTTCTCCAGCTTCTCTTTCAGAGGCGATTCCCCCCCGGCGTATGTATCGGAAGGACTGGAGACTGATTGCGGCCGTTTTTCGCGAAGGCGCTCCGCTTTTAGGTTGGAAGGGATATCAATTGGCTGCCCCCGGGTATCAATCCCTGGCTCATGAGCCAAAATTTGATTCTGCTGTAATTGCAATCGGGCGACTTGGGTCGCGAGATCTGCCACGACGTTTGCCAGCTCGTCGACTTTGGAATAGACCTCGGCCATCTTCTCATCCCTGTCCTGAAATTTCCTTTGAAGCCATTGGAATAATGCTTGCTCTGTAGTTCCGGCTATGACAACCGGGTAATCTTTATTGCCTGAGCTCCATTCCGTAGGAACCACGGGTTCCTCTGGCTTATCGGCCTGAGCGGGCTCTTCATCATTTAGATCGAGCCGATGCTGGGTAGCGTCAACCATATCATCACTATGGCTGTGAAGAAGAGGAGGGTTCGTTTCTTCATGTCCGGCCATGTAGACAGTGTGGATAGCACATTCAGCCATTCTTTCATCACTGGCAGCTGGTTTCGCGGAGAGGTCCGGGCTTTGGAAATTCATAAGTTTTAACATGGCCAGAGCCCTAGCCCTTTTGTTGGCTCTATATCTGAGTCGCTTCTTCCTCAGCTTTTCGATTTTGAAGGCTTGGCGGGCATCCGCTATCCGGGAAGCCATTGTGAGTTGATCAGCGGGGAGCTTAGAGAAGACACCCGATCGAGCATTTGTTAGGGGCGCCGCTGGAGCTTGCTCGGGACGCGTTGTAGCTTTGTTGGTGTTGATGGCCTTGCCCCCAGCTGGGGCCAAGGAAAGTCGTTCAGACACCGACTTGCGTTTGGATTGGGGCGCCCTCGAGATCACCACATTTGGTCTCCTGCCTTTCGAGACCGGTTTGTCTGCCACCGGGGCTTGAGGAGCTGGGATGGCCCCAACTGGCATGAACACAATAGAGCCGAATGGTAGCAGCGGCTCCTCCCATTGTCGCCCGTGACTGGCCGGAAGGACCGTCCTAGAGTCTATCCTCATCGTGTAGGAGACGGGAGTCGTGCTGAGAGCTGAGTTCATCTTTGGAGACATGGTTGAAAAGTGATTGCTTGAAGACCTGCATGAAAGAGCATTATTTTAGTATAAATACAGATATGTACATTGATTGAGTTCGCATGAATGCTTAACCCGAAATATGGGAGGAGAGATTGGTCCCACCGGGCGTGCCAGAATCTGTAGGGTGTTTTTCGTCACCCCATTGAGATGGGAATACGCGCGCGCTTGTCAGGCGCATTACAGATTCCCCCTGCCTAGGGTAGGCCGGGGTTTATTGATTGTGGGGATCCGAATCTCCGGCAGCCGCGGACTAAGCTGCCGTTAATTACCCCTCGCCTTTGGAGCGAGGGAACCTCCGATTGACGGGTTAAACTGGTCATGCGAACTCAATGTGCAGTGTACGTATGTTGTGTTTTGAAATGGGGGTTTGGATATGTCGGGAGCCACGCAGAGTTTTTACGGGGGTCCCGCTACCCGGATAGCGGGCTGGGGGTCAAGGGGGCTAGCAGCCCCCTTGCGGGGTGCGGGGCAGCGCCCCGTTAGAAATTTTTCCTAACGGGGGAGACATATTTAGTATGGAGTGCATAAAAAAAAGAGGGGGAAAGCGTCTTAAAGACGCGTGCATGGCATATGGGGCATGGTGCCCGGGGTCACGTGCGCGCGCATGGGCGCTTTAGTGCCCGGGGTCACGTGCGCGCACGTGACCATTGGGCGCCCCAGCGCCCGGGGTCACGTGGCGCACACGTGACCATTGGGCGCCTCAGCCCCCGGGGTCACGTGGGCACACGTGACCATTGGGCGCCTCAGCGCCCGGGGTCACGTGGGCACACGTGACCGAAGGGCGCCTTGGCGCCCCGGGGTCACGTGGGCACACGTGACCGAAGGGCGCCTCAGCGCCCGGGGTCACGTGGGCACACGTGACCCAAGGGCGCCTTGGCGCCCCGGGGTCACGTGGGCACACGTGACCGAAGGGCGCCTTGGCGCTCGGGGTCACGTGGCGCACATGTGACCATTGGGCGCCTCAGCGCCCGGGGTCACGTGGGCACACGTGACCATTGGGCGCCTCAGCGCCCGGGGGTCACGTAGGCACACGTGACCTATGGGCGCCTTGGCGCCCCGGGGTCACGTGGCACCCACGTGACCACGGGAAGGGGGCTTAGCCCCTGGGTTGGGGAGTTAAACTCCCAAAGGGGATTTTTGGAGTTAAACTCCTAGCAGAAATTTGATTTATGGAGTTAAACTCCAGCAGATCTAGAAAGGAGTTAAACTCCTGGGGACTTATTGCTCTTCTTTTGAGCCTTGGGTCTGTCCAAAGTTAGATTTTTGGAGATGGGTCTCCTTCTTCTTCTTGTCTTTTGGCCGGATCTTGAAGATCAAGAGATGTGAGATTTAAAAAATCTCTTCTTTTCGAGATCTGGTGGGAGATCTGAGTTCCCCTTTGTGGGTTTTGTGGTGGAAAACTATTTATTTTGGGGAAAGGAAGAGTTAAACTCTTAATTTAATCCAAAAGAAAGGAGAAGGTTTTTGGAACCTTGGAGAAGGAGCAGGAGGCACAAAGAACCCTAGTTTTTGAGGGAATGAAAAAGTCTGCTTTATTCATCATCATGTTGCCTTATATAGGCTTACATATTTACATATAGCCCCTTGGGCTTTTCAAAATGGCTTTTTGCCATCCCATGGCTCATGTGCCATTTCATTTTTGCACATAAGCCATGGGCTTACAAAATATTGGCTTTGTGCCCATTTTGTTTACATTCATGCACAAAAATTACATAAAAATTATTTGTTACATGATTTTTGTTGTTGGCATGGAGGAGGCTGGCCGCGGGCTCAACTTGGGCATGGGCCCGCTTGACCTGGGCTTGGGCCCACCTGGCTTGGGGTTGACCTTGACTTTGACTCGGTCAACGGGGGTGTAAATTTTTACCCCAACACGCGTTCCACGCTAGCGCATCCCCCCATTAATAGGCGCATCCCGTCATTCAAGGCGAGAATAACGCTGAGGCATAACTAACGGCGATGGTCTCGTGTCTGCTTGCTCTACGCGACCCCTATATAAACCCTTCTCTCAGACGACTCAGGTAACTCGAATTTTTCTCAATACGCCGCTATCCTGCATCTATATCTCGGCTTTAACTTAATCGTCAGAGGGTCCTACGTTGGTCACCTACCACAGGACTTCTTTGCAGATAGCTCGGCGTCCAACATCAACCCATTGAGATCCATACTCAACAACTCCCAAACCAAATCTCAACCGTCAAAGACCGTCATCGCATAATCGACGGAGGACAACATCTGAAGGAGATCAACGCCTTCCATCAGTTGGCGCCGTTTGTGGTGATGAAAGACTTTTTTGTTCCACCGTAAAAGTTGATTTTCCTTCCTCGACCCAATGGCGAGCGACGACCGCAACGATCCGAATACGAGCCGCCACAACGGAGACGAGAGCGGCTCATCTCCCTTTCCTAACGCCATCAACGTCTTGCCCGCCCGGATAGACAGGATCACAACGCTGGTAGATGTTCTTGTCCGCTTTCAAGCGGCGAGCCCTAACCATCAGACCGTGGCTCCTCCTCCTCGGAATAACGACGTCCGCCGAAGGACGGACGTGCACACTCAATTCCTCGATCTCCCTCACCCTCATCACAGCACCACCGAGCGCCGGCGGGCCAATTCCGACCACCTTAACTCGCACGCAGCGATTGATTCCATGACCCATTAGACGCCGAACAGCTCCACACCGCGGTCCCAGGGAAGACTAGGCCGTTGCTCCGATACCCGTCGCGCGTTCTCTTCCCCTGAGGAGGTGTCGGTCAGCTCGTCTGCTTCCCGGCACGACCGACGCCCCCACTCTTGCCGGGACCGCGCGAACGACGAGTGCAGAAACTACTCGAGAAGGGCCTCGTCCGAAGATTTGAGACACCTGATAGAGCGAAATCGAAGCCGCATCTTGGCGCAGACACAGAGCGGGGGTAGCCACCACTCCGACTGTGCAGAATCCTCGAGATATCACCACCGACTTGAAGCCCTTGAGAAGAAAATCGAGGGCATACGACAGGACGGCCATGTGTCTAGTGAAAGGGCCTGATACTCCACCGATTGACTGACGAAGCCCTTTACAGAAGAGCCGCTGGCCGAGCATGTCTCGTCCAGGAACAAACCGCCTAAGATGGTCCTTTTTGACGAGAAATCCAACCCGAAGGACCACCTAGACGCATTTACGGCGGGCATGAACTTCCAGGATAACTCTGACGCGGTTCAATACTGAGCTTTCCCCGCTACCCTCATCTGGGCTGGCCGGGACTGATTCCAAGGACTTATGTCATGCTCCATCTCGACCTTCGACGAGCTGGCCTCCTAATTCCTCGGTCACTTCGTCGGGAATCGGTGACGGAAGAGGACGGTCGACTACCTGTTCACCGTCAAGAGCAGAGACAAAGAATCCTTCAAAAGATATGTCACCCGTTTCTACAACACGCTTCTCGAGGTACCCGAGCACCGCGATGCAACGGTCATCACCGTGCTGAGGTCGGGTCTTAGGCACAAAGAGTGACTCCGCTCTTTTGCATTAGCGCAACCTAAGACCATGGCCGAAGTGAAAACCTAGACCGAGCAAGAAATCCAACTCGAGTCCGAGATGAACTCAAACCTGCCCCGGGCTGACTAGCCAGACAGAAAGAAAAGGGACCGGGAGGAGAAAAAGAAAGCCGATCGTCCGAACCCTTATTCCTCGAGGTTTCAGAAGTACACTCCTCTAAACATCTTCCAGACCGAGCTACTGGAGGAAGCTAAGAGTGAGAGGTTCTTTAAGCTCCCGCCAATCACCCAAAGAGCAGGCAAACGCCTCCGCGGCCCATACCGCGCCTTCCACAGGACGCAGGGCCATCCGATTGAGAACTGCAAACAACTCCGTGACTACATCGAGGAGTTGATCCGCTCAGGCCACCTAGCGAAATACCTACGGGATAAGCGGCAGGCGGAACAGGAAAACAAGGACCAAACTCCTCCCAGGTAATTAACGATCGGTCACATCATGGTCGTTACCTCGGATCAAGTTCGGTGGGGGAGACCGCCGCCTCCGGCCTTATAACGCTGAAAAGCTCAAGATGTATAAATATGAAAAAAAGGTATCCTGTTTTGAAATAATATAATTCATGTTGACGTTTAGTTAAGTCCATTGAATGTACAAAGAGAAAAGAAAAAAGAAGACAACACACTACCACCGAAAACATGATTTACTTATTGATTAAAGGGTATTATAGGCTCCCAGCCTTACAATAATTACAATAAAGGGGGACGGAGATCAAGAAAGCACTGTTGATGGTACTCCGAGAAAATCTCCCGCAGCCGAGCCCGATCTTCCTCAACCCGCTCCCTCTGACGGTGTCCACGGGCCCTAGATGCCACGGAAGCGCTGGGGACCCCCATCCGCCTGATAGGAGGCAACGATCAGCTTTTTCTGAAAACACTCCAGAAGAAAACCTATTGATCGCTCCCGCCTGCTCTGCAAGATCAGGCCGAGGTAGTAGAGCGCATGCACCTTGTCAAGCACCTCGTCTCTCAGCTGCGGAGACAGGGCGTTGTGTAGACCCGGGAACATCCTCCAGATCGCGTAGATAAGCACTTGGAAGAGAGCAGATCGCCGGGGAAGTAGGAGACCAAAGTGGCCTTCCACGCGGTCTATCACCGCCTCGTACGTCTGCTTGGAGTGATCGAGACAGTAAAGGTACAAGTCATCACGAGAGATGATCTCCCCGATGGTAAAAATGCGTCCGGCCATATTCAGGAATGCAATGCTAGAAAGAAACCAACATGCTTTCGCTATTTATAGCCTCAACAAAATCTTCCAACGGCCGAAATTTACTCGCGCCGCGACGCGAATCACGAGATGTCAATTTCCCGATATAGAACTGCCATGTGTCGGCCATGCCGGTCTTCATGGACGGCTATACGGCCCACTGAAGGTTGAACGACGTCCTCACTCCCGCCTATGCGGACCACGGAAGGTTGAACAACACCCTACGAGGCCCTAAAGGAGTTTAGAAAGCCCTCCTCGCGAGGCGGGCTGAGCAACTTCCTGCTCGTTCCATCCGCAGTGGGTAGCTTCTTGTCCAACTGCGTTGTGGATTGAAAGCCTTCCTCGCGAGGCGGTCGAGCAGCTTCTTCCTTGGTCCATCCGCTGTGGGTAGCTTCCTGCCCAACTACGCTTTGGATTGAAAGCCCTCCTCGTGAGACGGCCGAGCAGCTTCCTACTCGGTCCATCCTCAGCGGGTAGCTTCCTGTCCAACTGCGCTGTGGATCGAAAGCCCTCCTCACGAGGCGGCCGAGCAGCTTCCTGCTCGGTCCATCCGCAGTGGGTAGCTTCCTGCCCAACTACGCTGTGGATCAAAAGCCCTCCTCGCGAGGCGGCTGAGCAGCTTCCTGCTCGGTCCATTCTCAGCGGGTAGCTTCCTGCCCAACTTACGTTGTAGATCGAAAGCCCTCTTCATGAGGTCACCGAGCAGCTTTCTGCTCGGGTCCATCCGCAGCGGGTACCTTCCTGTCCAACAACGCTGTGGATTGAAAGCCCTCCTCATGAGCCGGCAGAGCAGCTTCCTGCTCGGTCCATCCGCAGCGGGTAGCTTCCTGCCCAACTACGCTGTGGATCGAAAGCCCTCCTCGCGAGGCGACCGAGCAGGAAGCTGCTCGGTCCATCCGCAGCGGGTAGTTTCCTGCCCAACTACGCTGTGGATCAAAAGCCCTCCTCGCGAGACGGCCGAGTAGTTTCCTGCTCGGTCCATCCTCAGAGGGTAGCTTCCTGCCCAATTTTCGTTGTGGATCAAAAGCCCTCTTCACAAGTCCACCGAGCAGCTTCCTGCTCGGTCTATCCGCAGAGGGTAGCTTCCTGCCCAACTTTATTGTGGATCAAAAGCCCTCCTCGTGAAGCAGCCGAGTAGCTTCCTACTCTGTCCATCCTCAGCGGGTAACTTCCTGCCCAACTTACGATATGGATCGAAAGCCTTCTTCACGAGGCCGCCTAGCAGCTTCCTGCTCGGTCCATCCGCAGCAGGTAGCTTCATGCCCAACTACGCTATGGATCAAAAGCCCTCTTCGCGAGACAAACGAGTAGCTTCCTACTCGGTCCATCCTCAGCGGGTAGCTTTCTGCCCAACTTATGCTGTGGATCGAAAGCCCTCTTCATGAGGCCACCGAGCAGCTTCCTGCTCGGTCCATCCGCAGTGAGTAGCTTCTTGCCCAACTACGCTGTGGATCAAAAGCCCTCTTCGCGAGGCGTCCGAGTAGCTTCCTGCTCGTCCACCCTCCGTGGGTAAGTCCAACTATGCTATGGGTCAGAAGCTCTCCTCGCGAAGCGGCCGAGTAGCTTCCTGCTGCGGATGGCCAGGAAGCTACCCGCTGCGGATGGACCGAGCAGGAAGCTGCTCGACCGCCTCGCGAGGAAGGCTTTCAATACACAGCGTAGTTGGGCAGGAAGCTACCCACTACGGATGACCGAGCAGGAAGCTGCTTAGCCGTTTCGTGGGGAGGGCTTTCTAGGCTCCCTTGTGCCCTTGTGAGGTGTCGGTCAACCTTCCGTGGTCCGCATAGGCAGGAGTGAGGACGTTGTTCAACCTTCTGTGGGCTGCATAGCCACCTCTGAAGACCTGCATGGCCGACACATGGCAGTTCTATATCAGGAAATTGAGACATCCCGTGATTCGCGTAGCTGCGCGAGTAAATTTCGGCCGTTGGAAGATTTTGTTGAGGTTATAAATAGCGAAAGCATGTTGGTTTCTTTCTAGCATTGTATTTCTGAAGATGGTCGGATGCATTTTTATCATCGGGAAGATCATCTCTCGTGACGACTTGTACCTTTACTATCTCGATCGCTCCAAGCAGACGTACGAGACGGTGATAAACCATGTGGAGGACCACTTGGTCGCCTACTTTCCCTGCGATCTGCTCTCCTACAAATGCTTATCTACGCGATCTGGAGGATGTCCCCGGGTCTGCACAATGCCCTGTCTCCGCAGCTGAACGACGAGGCGCTTGATAAGGTGCACACGCTCTACCATCTCGGCCTGATCTGGCAGAGCAGGCAAGAGCGATCAGTGGGTCTTCTTCTGAAGTATTTCTCCTGTCCGGCGGATAGGGTCCCCGGCGCTTCCGTGGCATCTAGGATCCGTGAGCACCGTCAGAGGGAGCGGTTGAGGAAGCTCGGGCTCGGCTGCAGGAGATTTCCTCGGAGTACCATCAACAGTGCTTCCTTGATCCCCGTCCCCCTCTATTGTAATTATTATAAGGCTTGGGAGCCCATAATACCCCTTAATCAATAAGTAAATCATGTTTTCGGCGGTAGTGGGTTGTTTCCTTTTTTCTTTTCTCTTCGTACATTTCATGGACTAAACTAAACGCCAACATGAATTATATTATTTCAAAAGAGGATATATTTTTTCTTATTTATACAACTTAAGCTTTTCAGCGTTAAAAGGCCGGGGGCGGCGGTCTCCCCCGCTTTCCCGAACTTGATCCGAGGTAACGATCATGATATGGCCGATCGTTAATTCCCCGGGAGGAGTTTGGTCCTTGTTTAGGGGAGTGTGCTCCTGAAACCTCGAGGAATAAGGTTTCAGACGATCGGCTTCCTTTTTCTCCTCCCGGTCCCTTTTCTTTCTGTCTGTCTGGTCAGCTCGGGACAGGTTTGAGTTCACCTCGGACTCGAGTTGGATTTCTCGCTCGGTCCAGGTTTTCACTTCGGTCATGGTCTTATGTTGCGCTAATGCAAAAGAGCGGAGCCACTCTTTGTGCCTAAGATCCGAACTCAGCGCAGTGATGACCGTTTCATCGCGATGCTCGGGGACCTCGAGGAGCGCATTGTAGAAGCGGGTAACATATCCTTTGAAGGATTCTTTTTCTCCGCTCTTGAGGGTGAACAGGTAGTCGCCCGTTCTCTTCTGTCGCCGATTCCCGACGAAGTGACCGAGGAATTGGGAGGCCAGCTCGTCGAAGGGCGAGATGGAGCATGGCATAAGTCCTCGGAACCAGTCCCGGCCAGCCCGGATGAGGGTAACAGGGAAAGCTCTGCATTGAGCCGCGTCAGAGTTATCCTGGAAGCTCATGCCCGCCGTAAATGCGTCTAGGTGGTCCTTCGGATCGTATTTCCCGTCGAAGAGGGCCACCTTGGACAGTTTGTTTCTGGACGAGACATGCTCAGCCAGCAACTTTTCTGTAAAGGGCTTCGTCGGTGAATCGGCGGAGTATCGGACCCCTTCACCGGACGTATGGTCGTCCCGTCGTATGCCCTCAATTTTCTTCTCGAGAGCTTCAAGTCGGTGGTGGTATCCCGAGGATTCTGCACATTCGGAGTGGTGGCTACCCCCGCTCCGGGTCTACATCAAGGTGAGGCTTCGATTTCACTCTATCAGGTGTCTCAAATCCTCAGGCGAGGCCCTTCTCGAGTAGTTTCAGCGCTCGTCGTTCACACGGAACCGGCGAGAGTGGGGGCATCGGTCGTGCCTGGAAGCAGACGAGCTAACCGACACCTCCTCAGGGGAAGAGAACGCGCGACGAGCATCGTAGCGACGGCCCAGTCTTCCCTGGGACCGCAACATGGAGCTGTCCGACGCCCAGCGGGTAATGGAATCAATTGTCGCGTGCAGGTTAAGGTGGCCGGAGTCGGCCCGCCGGCGCTCGGGGGCGCTGTGATGAGGGTGAGGGAGATCGAGGGCTTGAGTGTGTCCATCCGTCTTTCGGTGGACATCGTTATCCCGGGGAAGGGGAGCTGCGGCCTGGTGGGTAGGCCCGCCGCTTGAACGCGGACGAAGGCATCCACCAACGTTGTGAGCATGTCTATCCGGACGGACAAGGCGTTGATGACGTTAGGAGGGCGACACGAGCCGTTCCCGCCTCCGTTGTGGCGGCTCGTATTCGGATCGTTGCGGTCGTCGCTCGCCATTAGGTTGAGAGTAGAAGATCAACTTTTATGGTGGAACAAAAAAAGTCTTTCGATTCCCACAGACGGCGCCAACTGATGGAGGGCGTGATCTCCTTTAGATGTTGTCCTCCGTCGATCCTGCGATGGTGGTCTTTGACGGCTGAGATTTGGTTTGGGAGTTGTTGAGTGTGGATTTCAATGGGTTGGTGTTGGATGCCTTGCTACCTGCAAAGAAGTCCCGGGATGGATGACCACCGCAGGACCCTCCGACGATCAAGTTAGAGCCGAGGTATAGATGCAAGGTAGCGCCGTATCAAGATAAAATTCGAGTTACCTGAGTCGTCTGAGAGAGGGGTTTATATAGGGGTCGCGTGGAGCGAGCATGCGCGAGATCATCGCAGCCAGTTACGCCCCAGCGTTATCCTCGCCTTGAATGACGGGATACGTCCATTAATGGCGGGGTGCGCCCATTAATGAGAGGATGCGCTAGCGTGGGACACGAATCGTGGGGAGGTGGATATCTCGCCCTGGCGATATACGCGGAGCCGTTGAGGGCGCATGGGATCCGCGCTTCTAGTTGATCGGGGGAAGCCGAGGAAGCTCGGCACGTCAGGGGCTCGGAGACGAGCTAGGAGGCCGAGGAAGCTCGGCAAGTCAGACGGCTCGTAAATGAGCAAGGAGATTGAGAAAGCTCGGAGACGAGCTGTTGGTAGTTTCCTAGGTGAAGATGGAATGTGTTCAGGGAGGTCTCCTGGAAGGTCGAATACGTTCCTCGAGACGAAGTCCCGAGGAATCCTCATAATGCAACTCATTTATTCCACCTCCGTAGCTTTCGGGACACGTCGTCCGTCACGTGTCATAATCTGAGGAGATACCACTTGTGAGCAAAATCACCATTCAAACAAATGTGACAGGATTCAAGATCCACTTTGTCTTATGCCCAGATATCCATTTTAAATGTACTCGGTCTCATTCCGTTGGATCCTTGGATCACATTTTAGGGTAGAAATTCAATCCAGTCATCTTTGAATTGAATTTCGAACTTTAGCTGACCGCCGACGTTCTCAATCTTGTTTACAGATCATTAAATTGACGATGATCAATCTCTTAGAAAACCAGCATATAGTGCCTGATCACTTGTGCTGACTCAATTTATGAGTAAATAACCCATAATTAAGACTCGCAAAGCTTCTGGTCATGAGTAGAATTCATAATCAGGATCCTCAACAAGACCATTCTCTAACAAATTCAACCAAATTCAAGCTCCTTTCTGTCCATTTCCTGATTGCCAACAAAGAGGGCCCTCAATCTACTCTCTTGGCCGCCTTTTAGGGTTAGGGTTTTGTTTCAATAACCTTTGTACTATTACTACCGCATCATGACTTTTGAATTCGAATCCCTCGGTTGAACTCTTGAATCTTGACTCTTGAGTCCAGGGTTCAAAACTGTTGGTGTATCTTGTTCATGAGCTAAAGTGGCCCAGTCTCTTACATGAAGCGCATAGTGTGTACTGTGGCATTCTGGACGATTTTTGTATGGTGGAACACTGATATAAGGCTGAAATGCCTTATGCACTGACCATACTCAATGCGATGTGTTTGTTGAGCGTAACCTTGATTTATTTGTTCACATAGTATATTTGTATCTCTTTTTCGCTTAGTACTCTTTAGGTTTTAAGGTTTGCTAAAGTTGAGTACTATGCATATGTATAAGCTGATTTTGTCATGGTCAACATTACTGTTGGACTCTGTTGCATACTAGAATATGTTGTCGTGCTGCAATTATGAAGTACGGATACTCCAAACAGCATCACGAATCGTCCTCAAATGCGTATCGGACAGCGATACTCCCGGAAACGCGAATCCCCTATTTTTGGTTTAAAGAAATCAAAAAAACATTTGTAAACTTTGGGATACTTCTCGATTTGCGGATCGGATACCTCGCCTGATTCATATTGGTAATTTTTTTCAATTCGGGACTGACATTTGACCCCAATTATTTTTATCTTTAACTTCAATACCTCTAAAGTTTTTAAAATATCGACATTCTAGGACTGGTCCTGCGTCCTTGGATCTGAGACTCCACTAGAGATCGCACGCGACTTGAGATCTCGCCACAGCCTCTCTTGATTGGTTGGAATCAGCTGTTTCTGGTTTATGGCTAGATTTACGATTTAATGTTATAATACCCTATTTTCAATTGTTCAACTGAAAGTAAGTGAATACTATTTGAGAGAATTAGTATATGATGGAATCGAATTAGTATTTGAAATTAAAACCTTTTGATATAGAACATGATAAATGAGAATGTTACAATTGTTTTCCTAGAATAGCATGATAACATGCTAAAATGTTAATGGAATTTATGTGATGTAATCTTGCCCTTCTATTTTTAAAAATAAATATATTTTTAAAGGAGTGATCTATTGCAAACCGGTCCGTGTCTTTTAAAAACGGGAACTCTCGGTCTACGACATCTTTGAACGATTTGATCCGTTCAAATTGATCACTCTACCCTTGAATATGTATGAAAAAGCAAAAGATTTGAAGATCTTTAACCTATGCATCGGTTGAAGTGTATGTTGCATTATCGGAAGACGTTAGTTTTTGCACACATCGATGCATAGGTTAAAGACCTTCAAATCCTTTGATTTTTCATACACATATATTTGAGAGTATGATGATCAACTTGAACGGATCAAATCGTTAACATAGGCCGAGAGTTTCCCGTTCTTAAAAAACGCAGACCAGTTTGCAATGGAGCACTCCCCTATATATTTATATATACATTAATATATATATATATATATATATATATATATATATATATATATATATAGAAAAAATCAATATAAAAACGTATCCCGTATTCTAGGTTTTTGAAAAATTGCGTTTCCGCATATCCGTATCGTATCGGATACTCGTACCTGATTTCGTGCTTCATAGGGCTGCAAATGGCAAGAGGCAGCCATGATGTTGACTGCAAGAAATCCTTACAATCCCCACTTCTCTCTATCTTTAAATTGTCATGTCCTGCCTAATCAAATTTAACCATCTATCTTCCTATGTGAGTGAGAAGATCAATCACCTCCATGCGTTAATATTTCTTCCATTTTCTGAAAATTAATGTCATACACTCATATGTATATTAGTCATTTTCTAGAGTTATAGTTCAATGCTATCTCAGGCATTCCGAATGATTAATGAGTCAGTTTAATGTTCCTGTGTTACCAGGATTTGATGACATGGACAACATCTATGTGTCACCAGAAGATTTCGCGAGAGTGAAAAAGAGTGACAAAGTTAGAGGACTTCACGTTCTGGAGCACTTTGTTGGACCATGCTACCAGTATGGGGTAAGATTTTGACCCATTCAATGATGCTTTAGTGCCTTTATTTTTCAAAAAGAATTTAGACAAGAATCCTAATTAGAGTTACCTGTCTATAGCCATGATTTTCGTCAACTTCATGGGATATTTAGTTGTTAAAATAAAGGGATTTAAGGATCCACACTCATCATGAGTTGATTATGGTTAATAATCTATGATCTATCATTTTAACATTCAGTAATCTTTTGGTTATGTATATCTATTTCTTGTTTCAACTGCTGTAGATTGCTTGTGAAGCGTGGATTAAGAAAGGTGATCCAAAAGAAGTAATCTGCAGCGAGGTGAAGAGAATTCATCCTGATCTTCTGGTCATGGGAAGCCGTGGGCTGGGACCCTTCCAGAGGTATTATTTAACTCGATGACTGTTTCATCTTGTCCGGTTGTTTACTTATTTTATGGAGTCCTTCCTTTTCATATTACTAGGTTCCAACATCTTTGTGAGGCTCAAAGTGAAAGTTAAACATCAAGGACATCTGTATTCTTATAAAATCACCTTATCTAATCGCATGTTGCGCTTAACCCAAAATGAAATTTAGTGTTAGCATCCAAGCTTGTTTTACTTGCATTGTTAGCTTGGTAGCTTCTTTTGTCACAACAACAGTCGAATCTTGCTGTTTAAGAGTTGTTCTTGTTACCAAGATTGCTAATGAAATCAATATATCAGATTACAACGTACATGGTATTGTTAGCTTAACCGTACTTCTTTTCTATTAATTAAATTTCTCTGAATGGTTTCCTATTTAGCTTCAAACTGCACTGTTCTGCATGATAACTTAACCTATATGTGGTTTTGCTTTATCGAGAGAGTACGTACTAAAAAAGGCCTCCCCCGCTTATTCTTTTTTGTTTCACTTCTCTGTTTTTAGAAGTATATGCTAGTTTACTTTCAATATCTGCCTTGGGGCTTCCACATCTTGCACTTAAAATATGTGGAAATTATTTATTAAGAAAACAAAGAATTCAAATTCCAGTTCTTTCTGCCTGAACAAAATTTCTAATTCACCATTCTTGATAGGCTGCCATGAAAGTCATGCTTACAACTATGCAGTACATTACAAAAGGTAACACAAATAATGCAGACCATTCTCTAACAAATTCAACCAAATTCAAGCTCCTTTTTGTCCATTTCCTGATTGCCAACAAAGAGGGCCCTCAATCTACTCTCTTGGCCGCCTTTTAGGGTTAGGGTTTTGTTTCAATAACCTATACCGCATCATGACTTTTGAATTCGAATCCCTCAGTTGAACTCTTGAATCTTGACTCTTGAGTCCAGGGTTCAAAACTGTTGGTGTATCTTGTTCATGAGCTAAAGTGGCTCAGTCTCTTACATGAAGCGCATAGTGTGTACTGTGGCATTCTGGATGATTTTTGTATGGTGGAACACTGATATAAGGCTGAAATGCCTTATGCACTGACCATACTCAATGCGATGTGTTTGATGTGTTTGTTGAGCGTAACCTTGATTTATTTGTTCACATAGTATATTTGTATCTCTTTTTCGCTTAGTACTCTTTAGGTTTTAAGGTTTGCTAAAGTTGAGTACTATGCATATGTATAAGCTGATTTTGTCATGGTCAACATTACTGTTGGACTCTGTTGCATACTAGAATATTTTGTCGTGCTGCAATTATGAAGTACGGATACTCCAAACAGCATCACGAATCGTCCTCAAATACGTATCGGATAGCGATACTCCCGGAAACGCAAATCCCCTATTTTTGGTTTAAAGAAATCAAAAAACATTTGTAAACTTTGGGATACTTCTCGATTTGCGGATCGGATACCTCGCCTGATTCATATTGGTAATTTTTTTCAATTCGGCACTGACATTTGACCCCAATTATTTTTACATTTAACTTTAATACCTCTAAAGTTTTTAAAATATCGACATTCTAGGACTGGTCCTGCGTCCTTGGATCTGAGACTCCACTAGAGATCGCACGCGACCTGAGATCTCGCCACAGCCTCTCTTGATTGGTTGGAATCAGCTGTTTCTGGTTTATGGCTGGATTTACGATTTAATGTTATAATACCCTATTTTCAATTGTTCAACTGAAAGTAAGTGAATAGTATTTGAGAGAATTAGTATATGATGGAATCGAATTAGTATTTGAAATTAAAATCTTTTAATATAGAACATGATAAATGAGAATGTTACAATTGTTTTCCTAGAATAGCATGATAACATGCTAAAGTGTTAATGGAATTTATGTGATGTAATCTTGCCCTTCTATTTATTTATATATTTATGTAAATATTAAAAATAAACACATATATTTATATATATTAAAAATAAACATATTTTTAAAGGAGTGATCTATTGCAGACCGGTCCGCGTTTTTTAAAAACGGGAACTCTCGGGCTACGACATCTTTGAACGATATGATCCGTTCAAATTGATCACTCTACCCTTGAATATGTATGAAAAAGCAAAAGATTTGAAGACATCTAACCTATGCATCGGTTGAAGTGTATGTTGCATTATCGAAAGACGTTCGTTTTTGCACCCATCGATGCATAGGTTAGAGGCCTTCAAATCCTTTGATTTTTCATACACATATATTTGAGAGTATGGTGATCAACTTGAATGGATCGGATCGTTAACATAGGCCGAGAGTTTCCCGTTCTTAAAAAACATAGACCAGTTTGCAATGGAGCACTCCCCTATATATTTATATATACATTATATATATATATATATATATATATATATATATATATATATATTGTTAGAAAAAATCAATATAAAAACGTATCTCGTTTTCTAGGTTTTTGAAAAATTGTGTTTCTGCATATCTGTATCGTATCGGATACTCGTACCTGATTTCGTGCTTCATAGGGCTGCAAATGGCAAGAGGCAGCCATGATGTTGACTGCAAGAAATCCTTACAATCCCCACTTCTCTCTATCTTTAAATTGACATGTCCTGCCTAACCAAATTCAACCATCTATCTTCCTATGTGAGTGAGAAGATCAATCACCTCCATGCGTTAATATTTCTTCCATTTTCTGAAAATTAATGTCATACACTCATATGTATATTAGTCATTTTCTAGAGTTATAGTTCAATGCTATCTCAGGCATTCCGAATGATTAATGAGTCAGTTTAATGTTCCTGTGTTACCAGGTTTTGATGACATGGACAACATCTATGTGTCAGCAGAAGATTTCGAGAGAGTGAAAAAGAGTGACAAAGTTAGAGGACTTCACCTTCTGGAGCACTTTGTTGGACCATGCTACCAGTATGGGGTAAGATTTTGACCCATTCAATGATGCTTTAGTGCCTTTATTTTTCAAAAAGAATTTAGACAAGAATCCTAATTAGAGTTACCTGTCTAGCCATGATTTTCGTCAACTTCATGGGATATTTAGTTATTAAAATAAAGGGATTTAAGGATCCACACTCATCATGAGTTGATTATGGTTAATAATCTATGATCTATCATTTTAACATTCAGTTATCTTTTGGTTATGTATATCTATTTCTTGTTTCAACTGCTGTAGATTGCTTGTGAAGCGTGGATTAAGAAAGGTGATCCAAAAGAAGTAATCTGCAGCGAGGTGAAGGGAATTCATCCTGATCTTCTGGTCATGGGAAGCCGTGGGCTGGGACCCTTCCAGATGTATTATTTAACTCGATGACCGTTTCATCTTGTCCGGTTGTTAACTTATTTTATAGAGTCCTTCCTTTTCATATTACTAGGTTCCAACATCTTTGTGAGGCTCAAAGTGAAAGTTAAACATCAAGGACATCTGTATTCTTATAAAATCACCTTATCTAATCGCATGTTGCGCTTAACCCAAAATGAAATTCAGCGTTAGCATCCATGCTTGTTTTACTTGCATTGTTAACTTGGTAGCTTCATTTTTCACAACTACAGTCGAATCTTGCTGTTTTAGAGTTGTTCTTGTTACCAAGATTGCTAATGAAATCAATATATCAGATTACAACCTACATGGTATTGTTAGCTTAACCGTACTTCTTTTCTATTAATTAAATTTCTCTGAATGGTTTCCTATTTAGCTTCAAACTGCACTGTTCTGCATGATATCTTAACCTATATGTGGTTTTGCTTTATCGAGAGAGTATGTACTAAAAAAGGCCTCCCCCGCTTATTCTTTTTTGTTTCACTTCTCTGTTTTTAAAAGTATATGCTAATTTACTTTCAATATCTGCCTTGGGGCTTCTACATCTTGCACTTAAAATATGTTGAAATTGTTTATTAAAAAAACCAAGAATTCAAATTCCAGTTCTTTCTGCCTGAACAAAATTTCTAATTCACCATTCTTGATAGGCTGCCATGAAAGTCATGCTTACAACTATGCAGTACATTACAAAAGGTAACACAAATAATGTGGTATTCTACAAGGATTTCATGAGTGAAACTAGGTAAACGTATTTTTATTTGTACTGATCCATTATCAATTTGCAGTATCAGTTGTTGCAAATGACTGTTTGCCATCGTGATGTTGATTTTTTTTTTTTTTTGAAACCAGTTAGCTAGACGCAGAACCTAATTGTTGTTCTTCTCCTCGTTTTTTCGTGCGTACCCCATCTAATTCAAGCACTCAACTATTTGTTGAAAAGCTAAAAATTTAGATATTATTTTACTGATTGTTTATGAATTTTTTTTTTTTGCAGGTTATTTGCTGGGACGGTGAGCGAGTTCTGTGTGAAGCATGCAGATTGGCCTGTGATCACTATCAAACGGAAGGCGGAAGAAGCCCCACCAGATGCAGTCGACGATTGATGAAACTTCTTTGTACTACATAATATGTAAATCTAAAACATCAGATATTACAAAAGGACAAACCTAGAGTGAGAAAGAAACATGACATATGGATTGACATGTAAGTAATGTCCCGTATGAATCTTTGCTAGCATTCGTACCTGCATGCTTGGCGAAACCATGCTCCATGTCATACTTCGGCCGGCAGAGCCGGTGAGCACAGAGGTGGCTGATAATGCAAGTGATGAAAGAGACGGGAAAATGCGAGGGTTTGCAATCATGGCCTGATATTCTATTTGGGACAGTATTGAATTTTGCTTTTAAGAATAACTAAATGAAAAAACACTCAACAGCGTTCCCACGGCGTCCTTGTTCTTCTCCGAGCTGCTGCAAGGTCTGAGATTTCTCGGCCTCCCGGCTCGTCTCCGAGCCATCTGACAGGCCGAGCTTTCTCGGCTTCCCCGATCAATCGAAAGCGCGAAGCTCAAGCGCCCCCGCAACGGCTCCGCGTATCTCGCCAAAGCGAGATATCCGCCGTCCCACGTTCCGCGTCCCACACAGACACGTTCCTTCATTAATGAGCGGATCCCACCATCAACGCGGGCGTAACGAGGGGGCGTAATTGACGGCGAGAATCTCGCACCAGCTCTCTCCACGCGACCACTATATAAACCCCTCTTTCAGACGACTCAGGTAACTGGAATTCCTTCCAATAAGCCGCTACTCTGCTTTTATTCCACGGTACTAACTTGATCGTCAAAGGGTCCTACAGTGGTCACTCATCCCGGAACATCCTTCGCAGATAGCCCAGCGTCGACACCAACCCATTGAGATCCACACACTCAACCCTCAAACCAAATCACAACCGTTTAAAACCGCTCGCACCAGATCGACGGAAGACAACATCTGAGGGAGATCATAACCTCCATCAGACGGGATTAAATGGCTTGCAATATTTCTAGATTCGGGTTAAGACCTCCTTCCGAACCCACAGGTTCACCCGGCCAGTACACAATTCCAAACCAACCCGCACCCGTTCTTAAACCAATACAATTTGATGGGTGAAGAAAACCCTAACAACAGTTTATTAATCCAACAGATTAGCATCCGTACGGGCCTACACAAGCAATGAACTTCTTTACCTATCATTAACAATGCCAATATCTTGCACGAGCAATGCACATGTTTAAATAAAAATGTGTGTATAACCAGTTTAAAATTTGAATTCAAAAAGAAAAAAAAATAGAGAACGTTTGTATTTATTTTTCTTTTAGTGATGATCTGGTAAAGGCTGTGTTAGAGCATCAAATTGAAACCTATATTGTGAACCTCAAGAGCTGTGTTTATAAAAGTAAATAGGTATTTGTAAAAACAGTGTTGATAAATCAATTGTCAAATATTTAACAATCTTCTGGTTCTTTATATTTGGACTTGTTGAGTTGTAAATTTATAATTGCATATATTGTGCAATAACATCTCAATCCAATGCTGTATACATGCATGTTTGTTAGTGTTTTCAATAAGCCCCTAAGCCCCTAACTTATCTCTATATATAATTCTATATATATAATACAAATACCCATGGTTAGAGATATATAATACAAATACCCTAACTTATCTCTATATATAATTCAATATCATCTCTCTCTCATTCCAAAAAACAATTAATTGTTTATCTAAAACCCTCCACGTCATCAATCCCTTTTTTTAAAAATAAATAAATAAATAAAACTCTAGAACCCTCCACATCTCTCTCCTGCTCTCCCTCCTTTTCAAATTTTTTAAAATTAACACATGCATCCCACATGCATAAATTCTAATAATTTATAAATCCAAGGTTACCCTCTAAAACCCTATATAGCTCACGTCACAAGCCTGTTTAATAAATAGGAAAACAAGGACCCCTCGCGATCTAAAGATTTCATGACTCAGACTGCAATCTCATTTTATTAATAGATCCCATCACATAAAAGGTGTCAATGTTGGAACTTGATTAAAATTAGTAACAAGAGAATAATGGCAGCATATTCTATTAGAACGATGAGAAACAGCTTACAAAAGATAGAAAACATTTCGTAAAAAATGAGAGACAAGGAAAGGCAGGGGAAAAGGAAGAAGCAAGAAAGAAAACTACTAATAAGGAGAAAGAAGAAGAAAAACAAAGTTAAGCGAAGCAAAACAAGAGAAGAACGAAAAAGGGGTTTCTGGTAGATCTAATTGACCTGTGCATGTTGAAATTGTATTAAATAGTTTAGTGAAATCCTTTGTGATAACGTATGGAAAATAAAAAGAAAGAAAGATTGGAAACCACAACCACAAAATTAAAACCTAGACGTATTTGGTTATAAATATAAGTTGACTTGATAACCAAAATGTGACTTCCTGCATATTTTAAGACACGAGTAGAAATAGCAAAAGAATTTAAGGCTTTGCATGTGTGACCTTTACTTGAGATATCATGTGTATAGGGCATTTTTGTGTGTGGCATGCATGATGTTATTGGCTCCCCATAAAATTATTCTAACATTGAAAGCTCCAGGTCCTGTTTGGGAATGGAGTTTAGTTTTCTAAACCGTGGTGGTTTCATAAAGTTAGAAAAACTTAACTCCAAAATCCAATCTTTGCTCTGTTTGGGATGTATTTTAGAGTTGAGATAACTGCAGTTATCTTAGCCCAGATGTTAAGAAAATTGCAGTTTATCTCAACTCCAATCTGACCAAAATTTTGTAAACTCCATCTTCAGAGTTTGGGGCTTGCAAACCACAGTTTACATTCCCCAATCTCCCCTTAAAAATAAACTACAGTTATCCCAACTCCATATCCAATAGAGCCCCACTCTTTACAAATTAATATCTTGGTCCTAACTTTAGTTCTTGTATGCACGTAAGCTTCAGAAAGATTCATTGACCTTTACTGGCCATTGGCCTAACCTTTTTTTGTTCAAAAGCATTGGCCTAACCTTGTAGGGATAATATACCTCTTTCATTTTACAGTAAACTAACTCATGAATTATATAGGTCGGTCATTAAAATCCCAGTTATTAACCAAACGTTTACAAGAAACAATTAAAACGAAAAGGAACTATATATCGAATTATATAGGTCGGACAATAAAGAAGCATGAAAATATATCCGAAAATCTTCAATTTATGGATCCGACATATGTCCATTTCAGTATTTGCAAGGAAACTATATATCACTCTTCGAGAAGCCGAAGCTAGGGGCCAAGTTAAGTAATTGTCATGTGCTCGATTATTAATACATATAGTCTGTCTCAAACTATGACTACTGGCAAAAAGTTGGCAAAAAGATATTATTGCTGTCATGGTCAATAAGTTGATATATATTATCATACAATCATATTGAGAGATATGAGCGTGATAGGCCACAGAACTATAACAAGAAAACTGCAAGTTGGAAGCAGAGCAAAAAACCAACAAAATTACGAGTAAATAAACCAGCGACAGGGGTATGATTTAGACCGCTCAAAAATTGATCACCAAATAACTATTTTTGGATGATAATTCAAATGTTTAATACTTTTATGTGACCCAAACAATTTGTTTTAGTCATATAACTTCTACCTTTCACCAAAAATCATTCATAAAATGCATCCGGAAACATCAAATGTTCTAAAGATTATATTTGTCAAATTGAATCTTGCTGTCAAGATAATTTTATTCATCAAGTAAGAAATCAAAGCCGGATTAAATGTTTTTTAAGGCATTAAAATTAATGCATTTCGCATATCAAAAGCAAATATAGCTGATCCCTAGCAGCAGTTTCCGACCGGATTCATGTCAGAATACCATATGCATCACAAAATTGCTCCGCAAACATAGGCTATGTGACTAACGACAAACCTGCACCGATTCCTTCCAAAGTCGAATTCAACCCATGATGTGTTACGAATCCTCCAACATCCACATGGTTCGATAACAATAGTTGTAGTGCATCCACATAATTTGGTAGCGATAGTTGTAGTGCCCATGCTTATATGAATGGATCCCTTTCATCAATTTTTCGCCAAACTCTTTGAGAAAACAATCTTTACCACTCACTCCCCATCACCCAATTGAATGATTTGAGGCCTCCACATGTGCTACACCAACTTTTGCACGAATATCCTCATTTCGCACCTTATCTTTTCTAGTGTTACCGCACATCCAACGAAGCATGCGCATCTCCGCAACGTGCATCTTCTGTATATGATGCTTCTTAGGAGCCCAGCATTCTGTACCATATAATAAGACAGACCGAATAGCGCTCCGATAAAACTTCCCTTTCAATTTTAACGGAAAGTTACGATCACACAAAATCCCTGTTGCACTCCTCCATTTCAATCAACCAGCTTGGATCCTTTGATTAACATCACTATCGATCTCCCCATTCTTTTAAATGATGGAACCTAGATGTCTAAACTGGTCGCTCGGTGATATCTCTTGCACTTCCAATGTTATACCAATATGGTTTTGACTTCTCTGATTACTAAATTTGCAATGCATATATGCTGTCTTGGACCTGCTCAATCTGAATCCCCGAGATTCCAATGTTTGCTTCCATAATTCCAATTTGGCATTTAACCCCTGCTATCGTCTCATTTACTAGAACAATATCGTCAGCGAATAGCATACATCAAGATACCCCATCTTGGATAGTTCTAGTAAGTTCATCCATCACGATGGTACACAGGAATGGACTTAATGCAGAACCTTGATGTTAACCAATTGTAATCGGAAAATCACTCGTTAAGCCGCCGCAGGTTCTGACATTTGCCACTACTCTATCGTACATATCCTTGATTATGTCAATATACTTGACGAGGACCCCCTTCTTCATCATTGTCCCCTATAATACCTCTCTAGGTACCTTGTCGTACGCTTTTTCTAAATCAATAAATATCATATGCAAATCTTCTCCTCTCTCGAAAACGCTCGACAAGTTGACGAAGGGGAACACTAAACTCTCTAAATTCAAGACTTTGCACAAAGCAAAATTGTATCATACCATAACACATTCTACAGAACAAGTAGCCAATTGTTTGAAGAAAGAAAAGAGGAGGATAATTACGCCGACAAAAAAAAGTACCCTAGCTCTTCTCTGTAGTGAATTGGAGTTTACCCAGTTGTCGTCTGGGACTTGTTGAGAATGACACCCTCGTACTTAACCTGGAACCACTTCATGGCATCCTCCTTCGTGGCTCGATGCTGGATCCCCACACGTGCCTTGCGGCGGCGGCGGCGGCCAACACGGTACCCAAGCCGCTCCAAGATCACGTAAAAGTCCATTCCATAAATTCCAGTTGAGGGATCGTACCTATGACATTTGTAGTTAGTAGAAGTCGAAAAAAAGATCTATAGTCTACTCAAAACTATAAACAAATTTAAAACCCACTGGAAAGGGGGAATTTGGCAGAAAATATGAGAACTTTTTTTATTCCCTATGTTGGAAATCATGTTCAGATAGTTGCTACTTTTGCTCAAAGAAGAATTTTTTTTATTCCCTATGTTGGAAATCAAGCTCAGATAGTTGCTACTTTGCTCAAAGAAGATTTTTTTTTTATTCCCTATGCTGGAAATCAAGCTCAGATAGTTGCAACTTTGCTCAAAGAAGAGCTTCAAGAAAGCTCTTCTCATACAAGAGGTGTCAGAAGTAAGCATTCCACATCACAGCCATCATATATTTATTTCGCAGAAGTCAAATGGAAAACAAAGGTGTCACAGATACAAGAAAATACAATTGAAAACCATGAAAGATAACATTGAACGCAGTATGGTTTCAAGAGAACCATCGGCAAGAAATGAAGAGAACTACACTACATTTTTTACTCACTATGAGAAGCATAAGAGAATTCGAAACATTTATAACGACGACGGCAACAACAAGCCTTTATCCCAACTTTGTGGGGTCGGCTATATGATTCATTTCTTCTAAAGGAGTGACAACAACAACAATAACAACAAACCTTTATCCCAACGTTTTTGGATCGACTATATGAATAGCTTTTTCCACTTTGCTCTGTTAAGGGCCGTCTCCTTGGTTAAGATAACAATTAGCATATTGATGTAAATTGCCTCTGCCCATGATCTCTAGGTCTACTAAAAGCCCTAGTTGCACCATTAACTATAATTGTCATTTCTTCTAATTGGGGCAATATGGCTTTTATTGGTCTCCGATGGTTGTAATTGACTTCATTTATACTATCTTTCATTTCTTCTAATTGGGGCAATAAGGCTTTTATTGGTCTCCGGTGGTTGTAATTGACTTCATTTATACTATCTTACCACCCATTTCAAGTGAATTTTGATACTAAAAATAAAATAAACAAAAAGTTTGTCAAAAAGATGTATGAAAAGTAAGATCCTTATCTCTGTTGTTCCTTTTTCTCTCTCTTCCTGCTGAAGGTCATCTTACAATCCGCACTAAAAGTAGGTATTGACACATTTTGCTTCTTGCTCAGGGGGAAAAAATTCCCAACAATAATTTTTGCTTACATTAGTTTTTTAGATTTAAAAGGAAAAGAGCAGAGATATGAAATTTGCAATTGAAGATGAGTGATTAGATTGCTCCACGATTCTATCCAAGCTATCAGCGGAGCATTTAACAGAAGATTTTCAAAATGACCGAAACATTTAGGGTGGAGGCCCTTAAAATATAGGTTTTGCATGGTTCTTTTTTTTAAGCTATAGGAAACATGCAAGAAAACCCAAAAAAAAAAAAACCAAAGAAAAATAATTGGTTGTATGTAAAATTGTAAGCTTAAGAAGGGAAATGGTTATTTGTCACTAAGAGATTCTGGTTGCCTTTGAAAAAAGTAGGGTTCAGATGTTTGCTACTCTGCTCAACGAAGGGCTCTTACAGAGCCCTTCTCATACAAGAGGTGTCAGAAAAAGCATTCCTCATCACAACCCTGATACTTCCATAATATATGTAACAAATAAAAATTAGAAGACATGTAACCATTGCAATTTAAATGAGATAACTTGTAGCATCATTATATATACCAACATGTATTGACACAATAAAATAGAAAAGAAGGGGGAAAGGTAGCATACTTGATTCCAAGATCAATATGCTCCTGGATTCCAAAACCAAAACATCCGGGTTCACTGAAATTCCTCCTCAGCAACTCATACTCCTTGACTTTCAATCCGCTCTCCAGAAGCTGCATTGCCTTCTCGCCTCGGACAGTGACATAACAGGAAATCTTCTCATTACGCCTGATACCGAAGGATCTAACAGTGTACCTAGCTGTGAAAAAAGAAAAGCAGAAAACAAATAACTTTTCGGATAACATTTTATGCATTGGTAATACAATGTAGCCTACCTTTAGAGAAACAGGTTGTTGACCACTCAATTGCTCCAAGACCTGTAAAGCAAGTTCAAACTTGTTACCATACGAATACAAAGAAAAACAGAGATCGCAACAATTTGGTGAACTTTACAAGAATCGGTAACAACGGGCATATGCATAGCAGTGAAAATTATTATTAGCTCATAAAAATTAAGGCTAAGAAACTTAGCACAAATGTATCATATACTTGTATTTACCCATAACCATAGACAGGAAAAAATCGATAGTTTTATTCGAAATGGGCTCTTACATTTACACTAAAGAGTAAAGAATCCATTACAGCGTTTCAAAGGATATAATTAATTGATCTCAATAACCAACTCAAGAAAGTGAAGATGTTGTCACATTCCTTATGCTGGCATCTAGCTAGTATTTCAAATCACTTATTAAACCTTGTGATTAAGAATGTTCATCATTGAGAATCATGAGATAATTACCATTAAGAAGGCGGCGCTTTTCATCTACTCAATGCCAAAACAGCAATTAAAACCCTAATTTTTAAATTATAAAACATTAATAAATAAATAAATAATAACGCATGATCTAAAGGAAGCAAAGAGAAAAAAGAAGAAAGAATGGGATGGGGATTGAATGTAAACCTTAGAGGCTCTGGTGAATCGATCGCCGCTCTCGCCGACGGAGATGTTGAGGACTAGCTCCTGCACCTTCATCTCCCTCGTCGGGTTCCCCAGCTTCGATCATCATATGAAAACAAACAGTGAGAAGAAGACGATGAAGAGAGAGAGAAATCAGATGGAGGCTCGCCATTGCGATCGCTACGAGTGAGAGCGGCGGCGGCGTTCGAAGAGTGCGTCGCTAAACCCTAACCCCAAACGGGCCTTATTCTTATAATATGCAAGAAGAAGAGAGAGAGGTGGTGGGCTGGGCTCCCGGTCTCAGCTCTCTATAGGGGGAACCCCATATAATAGAGCAGGTTATATTTTTTCATCATGTAGGCAGAGTTTGGGCTGGGTTTTTGTTAACTCAAATCTTAGATATTAAC
Organism: Agapanthus africanus; assembly: GCA_030015575.1. Lineage (NCBI taxonomy): Eukaryota > Viridiplantae > Streptophyta > Magnoliopsida > Asparagales > Amaryllidaceae > Agapanthus > Agapanthus africanus. Next base: position 13,250,968 of record CM057342.1, on the reverse strand, counting down.
AATTGCGTGGAATATAAAAAAAATTATTTAGATATCATCGTGCAACTGTTTAAATATTTACAGCTCATGTAACTATTTAAAAATTACAGACAAATACTTAGATATACAGTTGGAATGGCCGTTGACCACAGACACGTGTCTGGAATTGAAGGCAACCACATCAGACATGACACATTCAAGAACCTTTTATACCCGTCATCGTGCTCCAGCGGTCGCCTGTTGTGACACACGTCACATCCAAAAAAATCGAAAAATCCCGGCAGAACCTTCACTCAAATCAAAGATTTAGTGAGAGAAAACACTAGACATTGAGAGAGAGGATGGGATCGGATCCGACTCGAATCCTGATCGCGGTGAACGAGTCATCCATAAAGGGGTACCCTCACGCCTCCATCAGCAGCAGGACGGCCTTCGATTGGACCCTCGCCAAGATCGTCCGCGACATTGTCGCCGGATTCAAGCTCTTCTTCCTTCATGTCCAGATCCCCGACGAAGACGGTACACTCTCTCTTCTTAGGTTTAGAGTTATTGCTTCGGTTGTTTGTTGCGTCGTTGAGATTTTGAAACCCTAGTTTGATTTTTCAAATACTGAAGCCCTAACCTGTGACCTATACATGTATCGAAGTAGAAATCGTAGGCCTCAGATTTGTATTTTTTGAAAGATGAATAGTTGATCACAGTCTGCGGGAAAAAAAACTTGCTTTAATGACTCGCGAGCATGTTGGTGATGGGATTTCACCTATTGACATCTAACTAAATCTCTAGCTTGACTTTAACCGTGTGGGAAAGGACCAATTTTGAAGATAGGAGAGGAGTTTTTGCTATTGGGGATAGAGCTTTTGAAAGGAGCTTCACGATTATTTGCATACGAATGCACATTCAAATCGATTTCGATCTCTCCTGATCTTCAAATGCAATTTGTAGAGAGTTGATGATGCTCACAAGTGGTATCTCCTCAGATTACGACACGTGGCGGATGACGTGTCCCGAAGGCTACGGAGGTGGAATAAATGAGTTGCAGTATGAGAATTTCTCGGGACTTCGTTCCGAGGAACGTATCCGACCTTCAAGGAGACCTTCCTGAATACATTCCACCTTCACCTAGGAAACTACCAACAGCTCGTCTCCGAGCTATCTCAGTCTCCTTGCTCGTCTCCGAGCCGTCTGACGTGCCGAGCCTCCTCGGCCTTGCGGCTCGTCTCCGAGCCCCTGACGTGCCGAGCTTCCTCAGCCTCCCGACTCATCTTCGAGACCCTGACGTGCCGAGCTTCCTCGGCCTCCCCCGATCAACCATGAGCGCGAATCCCATGCGTCCCGTAACGGCTCCGCGTATATCGCTAGAGCGAGATATCCGCCTCTCCACAATCCGCGTTCCACGCTAGCGCATCCCTCCATTAATAAGCGCATCCCGTCATTCAAGACGAGAATAACGCTGAGGTATAACTAACGGCGACGGTCTCGCGCCTGCTTGCTCTACGTGGCCCCTATATAAACCCTTCTCTCGGACGACTCAGGTAACTCGAATTTATCTCAATACGCCACTATCCTGCATCTATATCTCGGGTTTAACTTAATCGTCAGAGGGTCCTACGGTGGTCACCCACCTCAGGACTTCTTTGCAGATAGCTCGGCGTCCAACACCAACCCATTGAGATCCATACTCAACAATTCCCAAACCAAATCTCAGCCGTCAAAGACCGTCATCGCATAATCGACGGAGGACAACATCTGAAGGAGATCAACGCCCTCCATCAGTTGGTGCCGTTTGTGGTGATGAAAGACTTTTTTGTTCCACCGTAAAAGTTGATTTTCCTTCCTCGACCCAATGGCGAGTGACGACCGCAACGATCCGAATACGAGCCGCCACAACGGAGACGAGAGCGGCTCGTCTCCCTTTCCTAACGCCATCAACGTCTTGCCCGCCCGGATAGACAGGATCACAATGCTGGTAGATGCTCTCGTCCGCTTTCAAGCGGCGGGCCCTACCCATCAGACCGTGGCTCCTCCTCCTCGGGATAACGACGTCCGCCGAAGGACGGACAGGCACACTCAATTCCTCGATCTCCCTCACCCTCATCACAGCACCACCGAGCGCCGGCGGGCCAACTCCGACCACCTTAACTCGCACGCGGCGATTGATTCCATAACCCATTAGACGCCGAACAGCTCCACACCGCGGTCCCAGGGAAGACTAGGCCGTTGCTCCAATGCCCGTCGCGCGTTCTCTTCCCCTGAGGAGGTGTCGGTCAGCTCGTCTGCTTCCAGGCATGACCGACGCCCCCACTCTCGCGGGGACCGCACGAACGACGAGTGCAAAAACTACTCGAGAAGGGCCTCATCCGAAGATTTGAGACACCTGATAGAGCGAAATCGAAGCCGCATCTTGGCGCAGACACGGAGCGGGGGTAGCCACCACTCCGACTGTGCAGAATTCTCGAGATATCACCACCGACTTGAAGCCCTTGAGAAGAAAATCGAGGGCATACGACAGGACGGCCATGTGTCCAGTGAAAGGGCCTGATACTCCGCCGATTGACTGACGAAGCCCTTTACAGAAGAGCCGCTGGCCGAGCATGTCTCGTCCAGGAACAAACCGCCTAAGATGGTCCTTTTCGACTGGAAATCCAACCCGAAGGACCACCTCGACGCATTTACGGCGGGCATGAACTTCCAGGATAACTCTGATGTGGCTCAATACCGAGCTTTTCCCGCTACCCTCATCTGGGCTGGCCGGGGCTGATTCCAAGGACTTATGTCACGCTCCATCTCGACCTTCGACGAGTTGGCCTCCTAATTCTTCGGTCACTTCGTCGGGAATCGGTGGCGGAAGAGGACGGTCGACTATCTGTTCACCGTCAAGAGCGGAGACAAAGAATCCTTCAAAGGATATGTCACCCGTTTCTACAACATGCTCCTCGAGGTACCCGAGCACCGCGATGCAACGGTCATCACCATGCTGAGGTCGGGTCTTAGACACAAAGAATGACTCCGCTCTTTTGCATTAGCGCAACCTAAGACCATGGTTGAAGTGAAAGCCTAGACCGAGCGAGAAATCCAACTCGAGTCCGAGATGAACTCAAACCTGCCCCGGGCTGACTAGCCAGACAGAAAGAAAAGGGACCGGGAGGAGAAAAAGAAAGCCGATCGTCCGAAGCCTTATTCCTCGAGGTTTCAGAAGTACACTCCTCTAAACATCTTCCAAACCGAGCTACTGGAGGAAGCTAAGAGTGAGAGGTTCTTTAAGCTCCCGTCAGTCACCCAAAGAGCAGACAAACGCCTCCGCGGCCCATACCGCGCCTTCCACAGGACGCAGGGTCATCCGATTGAGAACTGCAAACAACTCCGTGACTACATCGAGGAGTTGATCCGCTCAGGCCACCTAGCGAAATACCTGCAGGATAAGCGGCAAGCGGAACAGGAAAACAAGGACCAAACTCCTCCCAGGTAATTAACGATCGGTCACATCATGGTCGTTATCTCGGATCAAGTTTGGTGGGGGAGACCGCCGCCTCCGGCCTTACAACACTGAAATGCTCAAGATGTATAGATAAGAAAAAAAAGGTATCCTGTTTTGAAATAATATAATTCATGTTGACGTTTAGTTAAGTCCATTGAATGTACAAAGAGAAAAGAAAAAAGAAGACAACACACTACTGCCGAAAACATGATTTACTTATTGATTAAAGGGTATTATGGGCTCCCAGCTTTACAATAATTACAATAGAGTGGGACGGGGATCAAGAAAGCACTGTTGATGGTACTCCGAGAAAATCTCCCGCAGCCGAGCCCGACCTTCCTCAACCCGCTCCCTCTGACGGTGTCCACGGGCCCTAGATGCCACGGAAGCGCTGGGGACCCCCATCCGCCTGATAGGAGGCAACGATCAGCTTTTTCTGGAAACACTCCAGAAGAAAACCTACTGATCGCTCCCGTCAGCTCTGCAAGATCAGGCCGAGGTGGTAGAGCGCGTGCACCTTGTCAAGCACCTCGTCTCTCAGCTGCGGAGACAGGGTGTTGTGCAGACCTGGGAACATCCTCCAGATCGCGTAGATAAGCACTTGAAAGAGAGCAGATCGCCGGGAAAGTAGGCGACCAAAGTGGCCCTCCACGCGGTCTATCACCGCCTTGTACGTCTGCTTGGAGTGATCGAGACAGTAAAGGTACAAGTCGTCACGAAAGATGATCTTCCCGATGGTAAAAATGCGTCCGGCCATCTTCAGGAATGCAATGCTAGAAAGAAACCAACATGCTTCCGCTATTTATAGCCTCAACAAAATCTTCCAACGGCTGAAATTTACTCGCGCCTCGACGCGAATCACGAGATGTCAATTTCCCGATATAGAACTGCCATGTGTCGGCCATGCCAGTCTTCACGGATGGCTATACGGCCCACGGAAGGTTGAACGACGTCCTCACTCCCGCCTATGCGGACCACGGAAGGTTGAACGACACCCTACGAGGGCCTAAAGGAGTTTAGAAAGCCCTCCTCGTGAGGCGGGCAGAGCAACTTCCTGCTCGTTCCATCCGCAGTGGGTAGCTTCCTGCCCAACTGCGTTGTGGATTGAAAACCTTCCTCGTGAGGCGGCCGAGCAGCTTCTTGCTTGGTCCATCCGCTGCGGGTAGCTTCCTGCCCAACTACGCTATGGATTGAAAGCCCTCCTCGTGAGACGGCCGAGCAGCTTCCTACTCGGTCCATCCTCAGCGGGTAGCTTCCTGTCCAACTGCGTTGTGGATCGAAAGCCCTCCTCACGAGGCGGCCAAGCAGCTTCCTGCTCAGTCCATCCGCAGTGGGTAGCTTCCTGCCCAACTACGCTGTGGATCAAAAGCCCTCCTTGCGAGACGGCTGAGCAGCTTCCTGCTCGGTCCATCCTCAGCGGGTAGCTTCCTGCCCAACTTACGCTGTAGATCGAAAGCCCTCTTCATGAGGCCACCGAGCAGCTTCCTGCTCGGTCCATCCGCAGCGGGTAGCTTCCTGTCCAACAACGCTGTGGATTGAAAGCCCTCCTCACGAGCCGGCCGAGCAGCTTCCTACTCGGTCCATCCGCAGCAGGTAGCTTCCTGCCCAACTACGCCGTGGATCGAAATCCCTCCTCGCGAGGCGACCGAGCAGCTTCCTGCTCGGCCCATCCGCAGCGGGTAGTTTCCTGTCCAACTACGCTGTGGATCAAAAGCCCTCCTCGTGAGACGGCCGAGTAGCTTCCTGCTCGGTCCATCCTCAGAGGGTAGCTTCCTGCCCAACTTACGTTGTAGATCAAAAGCCTTCTTCACGAGTTCACCGAGCAGCTTCCTGCTCGGTCTATCCGCAGAGGGTAGCTTCCTGCCCAACTTTGTTGTGGATCAAAAGCCCTCCCCGCGAAGCAGCCGAGTAGCTTCCTGCTCGGTCCATCCTCAGCGGGTAGCTTCCTGCCCAACTTACGATATGGATCGAAAGCCTTCTTCACGAGGCCACCTAGCAGCTTCCTGCTCGGTCCATACGCAGCGGGTAGCTTCCTGCCCAACTACGCTATGGATCAAAAGCCCTCTTCGCGAGACAGACGAGTAGCTTCCTGCTCGGTCCATCCTCAGCGGGTAGCTTTCTGCCCAACTTACGCTGTGGATCGAAAGCCCTCTTCATGAGGCCACCGAGCAGCTTCCTGCTCGGTCCATCCGCAGCGAGTAGCTTCTTGTCCAACTACGCTGTGGATCAAAAGCCCTCTTCGCGAGGCGTCCGAGTAGCTTCCTGCTCGGTCCATCCTCCGTGGGTAAGTCCAACTATGCTATGGGTCAGAAGCTCTCCTCGCGAAGCGACCGAGTAGCTTCCTGCTGTGGATGGGCAGGAAGCTACCCGCTGCGGATGGACCGAGCAGGAAGCTGTACGGGAGACCCCCTCGGATGGGAGGGAAGCCGAGCCCAAACAAGCGCCGTTCCGACCGCCTCGCGAGGAAGGCTTTCGATACACAGCGTAGTTGGGCAGGAAGCTACCCACTGCGGATGACCGAGCAGGAAGCTGCTTAGCCGCTTCGTGGGGAGGGCTTTCTAGAATCCCTTGTGCCCTTGTGGGGTGTCAGTCAACCTTCCGTGGTCCATATAGGCGGGAGTGAGGACGTTGTTCAACCTTCTGTGGGCTGCATAGCCGCCTCTCAAGACCAGCATGGCCGACACATGGCAGTTCTATATCGGGAAATTGAGACATCCCGTGATTCGCGTAGCTGCGCGAGTAAATTTCGGCCGTTGGAAGATTTTGTTGAGGTTATAAATAACGAAAGCATGTTGGTTCCTTTCAAGCATTGTATTTCTGAAGATGGTCGGATGCATTTTTATCATCGGGAAGATCATCTCTCGTGACGACTTGCACCTTTACTACCTCGATCGCTCCAAGCAGACGTACGAGGCGGTGATAAACCATGTGGAGAGCCACTTTGGTCACCTACTTTCCCTGCGATCTGCTCTCCTCCAAATGCTTATCTACGCGATCTGGAGGATGTCCCCGGGTCTGCACAATGCCCTGTCTCCGCAGCTGAACGACGAGGCGCTTGATAAGGTGCACACGCTCTACCATCTCGGCCTGATCTGGCAGAGCAGGCAGGAGCAATCAGTGGGTCTTCTTCTGAAGTATTTCCAGAAAAGGCTGATCGTTGCCTCCTGTCCAGCGGATAGGGTCCCCGGCGCTTCCGTGGCATCTAGGATTCGCGGGCACCGTCAGAGGGAGCAGTTGAGGAAGCTCGGGCTTGGCTGCAGGAGATTTCCTCAGAGTGCCATCAACAGTGCTTCCTTGATCCCCGTCCCCCTCTATTGTAATTATTATAAGGCTGGGGAGCCCATAATACCCCTTAATCAATAAGTAAATCATGTTTTCGGCGGTAGTGGGTTGTTTCCTTTTTTCTTTTCTCTTCGTACATTTTATGGACTAAACTAAACGCCAACATGAATTATATTATTTCAAAAGAGGATATATTTTTTCTTATTTATACAACTTGAGCTTTTCAGCGTTAAAAGGCCGGGGGCGGCGGTCTCCCCCGCTTTCCCGAACTTGATCCGAGGTAACGATCATGATATGGCCGATCGTTAATTCCCCGGGAGGAGTTTGGTCTTTGTTTAGAGGAGTGTGCTCCTGAAACCTCGAGGAATAAGATTTCAGACGATCGGCTTTCTTTTTCTCCTCCCGGTCCCTTTTCTTTCTGTCTAGCTGGTCAGCTCGGGACAGGTTTGAGTTCACCTCGGACTCGAGTTGGATTTCTCGCTCGGTCCAGGTTTTCACTTCGGCCATGGTCTTAGGTTGCGCTAATGCAAAAGAGCGGAGCCACTCTTTGTGCCTAAGATCCGAACTCAGCGCGGTGATGACCGTTTCATCGCGATACTCGGGGATCTCGAGGAGCGCATTGTAGAAGCGGGTAACATATCCTTTAAAGGATTCTTTGTCTCCGCTCTTGAGGGTGAACATGCAGTCGACCGTCCTCTTCTGTCGCCGATTCCTGACGAAGTGACCGAGGAATTGGGAGATCAGCTCGTCGAAGGGCGAGATGGAGCATGGCGTTAAGTCCTCGGAACCAGTCCCGGCCAGCCCGGATGAGGGTAGCAGGGAAAGCTCTGCATTGAGCCGCGTCAGAGTTATCCTGGAAGCTCATGCCCGCCGTAAATGCGTCTAGGTGGTCCTTCGGGTCGTATTTCCCGTCGAAGAGGGCCACCTTGGACGGTTTGTTTCTGGACGAGACATGCTCGGCCAGCAGCTTTTCTGTAAAGGGCTTCGTCGGTGAATCGGCGGAGTATCGGACCCCTTCACCGGACGTATGGTCATCCCGTCGTATGCCCTCAATTTTCTTCTCGAGAGCTTCAAGTCGGTGATGGTATCCCAAGGATTCTGCACATTCGGAGTGGTGGCTACCCCCGCTTCGGGTCTACGTCAAAGTGAGGCTTCGATTTCGCTCTATCAGGTGTCTCAAATCCTCGGGCGAGGCCCTTCTCGAGTAGTTTCTGCGCTCGTCGTTCACACGGAACCGGCGAGAGTGGGGGCATCGGTCGTGCCTGGAAGTAGACGAGCTAACCGACATCTCTTCAGGGGAAGAGAACGCGCGACGAGCATCGTAGCAACGGCCCAGTCTTCCCTGGGACCGCAGCATGGAGCTGTCCGACGCCCAGCGGGTAATGGAATCAATTGTCGCGTGCGGGTTAAGGAGGCCGGAGTCGCCCCGCCGGCGCTCGGTGGCGCTGTGATGAGGGTGAGGGAGATCGAGGGCTTGAATGTGTCCATCCGTCTTTCGGCGGACATCGTTATCCTGGGGAAGGGGAGCTGCGGCCTGGTGGGTAGGCCCGCCGCTTGAACGCGGACGAAGGCATCCACCAACGTTGTGAGCATGTCTATCCGGACGGACAAGATGGTGATGGCGTTAGGAGGGCGACACGAGCCGTTCCCGCCTCCGTTGTGGCGGCTCGTATTCGGATCGTTGCGATCGTCGCTCGCCATTAGGTTGAGAGTAGAAGATCAACTTTTATGGTGGAACAAAAAAAGTCTTTCGATTCCCACAGACGGCGCCAACTGATGGAGGGCGTGATCTCCTTCAGATGTTGTCCTCCGTCGATCCTGCGATGGTGGTCTTTGACGGCTGAGATTTGGTTTGGGAGTTGTTGAGTGTGGATTTCAATGGGTTGGTGTTGGATGCCTTGCTACCTGCAAAGAAGTCCCGGGGTGAATAACCACCATAGGACCCTCCGACGATCAAGTTAGAGCCGAGGTATAGGTGCAAGGTAGCGCCGTATCAAGATAAAATTCGAGTTACCTGAGTCGTCTGAGAGAGGGGTTTATATAGGGGTCGCGTGGAGCGAGCATGCGCGAGATCATCGCAGCAAGTTACGCCCCAGCGTTATCCTCGCCTTGAATGACGGGATGCGCCCATTAATGAGAGGATGCGCTAGCATGGGACACGAATCGTGGGGAGGCGGATATCTCGTCCTGGCGATATACGTGGAGCCGTTGCGGGACGCATGGGATCCGCGCTTCTGGTTGATCGGGGGAAGCCGAGGAAGCTCGGCACGTCAGGAGCTCGGAGACGAGACGAGAGGCCGAGGAAGCTCGGCAAGTCAGACGGCTCGGAAACGAGCAAGGAAATTGAGATAGCTCGGAGCGAGCTGTTGGTAGTTTTCTATGTGAAGATGGAATGTGTTCAGGGAGGTCTCCTGGAAGGTCGAATACGTTCCTCGAGACGAAGTCCCGAGGAATCCTCATAATGCAACTCATTTATTCCACCTCCGTAGCTTTCGGGACACGTCGTCCGCCACGTGTCATAATCTGAGAAGATACCACTTGTGAGCATTATCACCATTCAAACAAATGTGACAGGATTCAAGAACCACTTTGTCTTATGCCCAGATATCCATTGAAAATGTACTCGGTCTCATTCCATTGGATCCTTGGATCACATTTTAGGGTAGAAATTCAATCCAGTCATCTTTGAATTGAATTTCGAACTTTAGCTGACCGCCGACGTTCTCAATCTTGTTTACAGATCATTAAATTGACGATGATCAATCTCTTAGAAAACCAGCATATAGTGCCTGATCACTTGTGCTGACTCAATTTATGAGTAAATAACCCATAATTAAGACTCGCAAAGCTTCTGGTCATGAGTAGAATTCATAATCAGGATCCTCAACAAGACCATTCTCTAACAAATTCAAGCTCCTTTTTGCCCATTTCCTGATTGCCAACAAAGAGGGCCCTCAATCTACTCTCTTGGCCGCCTTTTAGGGTTAGGGTTTTGTTTCAATAACCTTTGTACTATTACTACCGCATCATGACTTTTGAATTCGAATCCCTCGGTTGAACTCTTGAATCTTGACTCTTGAGTCCAGGGTTCAAAACTGTTGGTGTATCTTGTTCATGAGCTAAAGTGGCTCAGTCTCTTACATGAAGCGCATAGTGTGTACTGTGGCATTCTGGACGATTTTTGTATGGTGGAACACTGATATAAGGCTGAAATGCCTTATGCACTGACCATACTCAATGCGATGTGTTTGTTGAGCGTAACCTTGATTTATTTGTTCACATAGTATATCTGTATCTCTTTTTCGCTTAGTACTCTTTAGGTTTTAAAGTTTGCTAAAGTTGAGTACTATGCATATGTATAAGCTGATTTTGTCATGGTCAACATTACTGTTGGACTCTGTTGCATACTAGAATATGTTGTCATGCTGCAATTGTGAAGTACGGATACTCCAAACAGCATCACGAATCGTCCTCAAATGCGTATCGGATAGCGATACTCCCGGAAACGCGAATCCCCTATTTTTGGTTTAAAGAAATCAAAAAACATTTGTAAATTTTGGGATACTTCTCGATTTGTGGATCGGATACCTCGCCTGATTCATATTGGTAATTTTTTTCAATTCGGAACTGGCATTTGACCCCAATTATTTTTACCTTTAACTTCAATACCTCTAAAGTTTTTAAAATATCGACATTCTAGGACTGGTCCTGCGTCCTTAGATCTGAGACTCCACTAGAGATCGCACGACTTGAGATCTCGCCACAGCCTCTCTTGATTGGTTGGAATCAGCTGTTTCTGGTTTATGGCTAGATTTACGATTTAATGTTATAATACCCTATTTTCAATTATTCAACTGAAAGTAAGTGAATACTATTTGAGAGAATTAGTATATGATGGAATCGAATTAGTATTTGAAATTATAGAACATGATAAATGAGAATGTTACAATTGTTTTCCTAGAATAGCATGATAACATGCTAAAGTGTTAATGGAATTTATGTGATGTAATCTTGCCCTTCTATTTATTTATATATTTATGTATATATTAAAAATAAACATATTTTTAAAGGAGTGATCTATTGCAAACCGGTCCGCGTTTTTTAAAAACGGGAACTCTCGGTCTACGACATCTTTGAACGATCTGATCAGTTCAAATCGATCACTCTACCCTTGAATATGTATGAAAAAGCAAAAGATTTGAAGACCTCTAACCTATGCATCGGTTGAAGTGTATGTTGCATTATCGAAAGACGTTCGTTTTTGCACCCATTGATGCATAGGTTAGAGGCCTTCAAATCCTTTGATTTTTTATACACATATATTTGAGAGTATGGTGATCAACTTGAACGGATCGGATCGTTAACATAGGCCGAGAGTTTCCCGTTCTTAAAAAACGTAGACCAGTTTGCAATGGAGCACTCCCCTATATATATATATATATATATATATATATATATATTGTTAGAAAAAATCAATATAAAAACGTATCCTGTATCCTAGGTTTTTGAAAAATTGTGTTTCCGCATATCCGTATCGTATCGGATACTCGTACCTGATTTCGTGCTTCATAGGGCTGCAAATGGCAAGAGGCAGCCATGATGTTGACTGCAAGAAATCCTTACAATCCCCACTTCTCTCTATCTTTAAATTGACATGTCCTGCCTAACCAAATTTAACCATCTATCTTCCTATGTGAGCAAGAAGATCAATCACCTCCATGCGTTAATATTTCTTCCATTTTCTGAAAATTAATGTCATACACTCATATGTATATTAGTCATTTTCTAGAGTTATAGTTCAATGCTATCTCAGGCATTCCAAATGATTAATGAGTCAGTTTAATGTTCCTGTGTTACCAGGATTTGATGACATGGACAACATCTATGTGTCACCAGAAGATTTCGAGAGAGTGAAAAAAGAGTGACAAAGTTAGAGGACTTCACCTTTTGGAGCACTTTGTTGGACCATGCTACCAGTATGGGGCAAGATTTTGACCGATTCAATGATGCTTTAGTGCCTTTATTTTTCAAAAAGAATTTAGACAAGAATCCTAATTAGAGTTACCTGTCTATAGCCATTTAGTTATTAAAATAAAGGGATTTAAGGATCCACACTCATCATGAGTTGATTATGGTTAATAATCTATGATCTATCATTTTAACATTCAGTTATCTTTTGGTTATGTATATCTATTTCTTGTTTCAACTGCTGTAGATTGCTTGTGAAGCATGGATTAAGAAAGGTGATCCAAAAGAAGTAATCTGCAGCGAGGTGAAGAGAATTCATCCTGATCTTCTGGTCATGGGAAGCCGTGGGCTGGGACCCTTCCAGAGGTATTATTTAACTCGATGATTGTTTCATCTTGTCCGGTTGTTTACTTATTTTATAGAGTCCTTCCTTTTCATATTTCTAGGTTCCAACATCTTTGTGAGGCTCAAAGTGAAAGTTAAACATCAAGGACAGCTGTATTCTTATAAAATCACCTTATCTAATCGCATGTTGCGCTTAACCCAAAATGAAATTTAGTGTTAGCATCCATGCTTGTTTTACTTGCATTGTTAACTTGGTAGCTTCTTTTGTCACAACAACAGTCGAATCTTGCTGTTTTAGGGTTGTTCTTGTTACCAAAATTGCTAATGAAATCAATATATCAGATTACAACGTACATGGTATTGTTAGCTTAACCGTACTTCTTTTCTATTAATTAAATTTCTCTGAATGGTTTCCTATTTAGCTTCAAACTGCACTGTTCTGCATGATAGATCTTAACCTATATGTGGTTTTGCTTTATCGAGAGAGTATGTACTAAAAAAGGCCTCCCCCGCTTATTCTTTTTTGTTTCACTTCTCTGTTTTTAGAAGTATATGCTAATTTACTTTCAATATCTGCCTTGGGGCTTCTACATCTTGCACTTAAAATATGTTGAAATTGTTTATTAAGAAAACAAAGAATTCAAATTTCAGTTCTTTCTGCCTGAACAAAATTTCTAATTCACCATTCTTGATAGGCTGCCATGAAAGTCATGCTTACAACTATGCAGTACATTACAAAAGGTAACACAAATAATGTGGTATTCTACAAGGATTTCATGAGTGAAACTAGGTAGACGTATTTTTATTTGTACTGATCCATTATCAATTTGCAGTATCAGTTGTTGCAAATGACTGTTTGCCATCGTGATGTTGATTTTTTTTTTTTGAAACCAGTTAGCTAGAAGCAGAACCTAATTGTTGTTCTTCTCTTCGTTTTTCGTGTGTACTCCATCTAATTCAGGTACTCAACTATTTGTTGAAAAGCTAAAAATTTAGATATTATTTTACAGATTGTTTATGAATTTTTTTTTTTGCAGGGTATTTGCTAGGACGGTGAGCGAGTTCTGTGTGAAGCATGCAGATTGGCCTGTGATCACTATCAAACGGAAGGCGGAAGAAGCCCCACCAGATCCAGTCGACGATTGATGAAACTTCTTTGTACTACATAATATGTAAATCTAAAACATCAGATATTACAAAAGGACAAACCTAGAGTGAGAAAGAAACATGACATATGGAACATAATATGTAAATCTAAAACATCAGATATTACAAAAGGACAAACCTAGAGTGAGAAAGAAACATGACATATGGACTGACATGTAAGTAATGTCCCGTATACTATCGTACCATAAAAAAGCCTTGTAAAATCATTTATTTGGTCTTGCTCCGGGCAGCTTCCTCATATCTCCATGAATCTTGTAAAAGCATTCGTAGCTGCATGCTTGGCGAAACCATGCTCCATGTCATACTTCGGCCGGCAGAGCCGGCGAGCACAGAGGTGGCCGATAATGCAAGCGATGACTCAGACGACTGTGATCACCGCTAGAACAATGAAGACCCCTTTGTGTACGAGGTTGTTTGTGTTGGAGATGAATGTGGGTATGCAACTAGAGGTTGAGGAATGGAAGACATGTTTGTTAGGGATAAGTTGTCGAAGGAAACAAGGTGTTCTCTTGAGCCTCTTATGCTGTGTGCTGGGTTTGTGTATGCTTTTGAGTTGTGCTCAAAAGCGTTTTGAGGGTCTGTGAGGCTGTGTTGATTTAAAGGAAGAGATGTGGGGTCAGGTTCTAGGCGCTTTTGTCAGGGAATTTGGGGCTTTAACATGCTTTGATAGGAGAGAAGGGGTAGCTTTGGAGCTGGCTAGGAATCGTTCCTTATTGTTGTTGTGCTTTTGAATCAAAGGTTTGTTTTGTTGGGGATATGCTGTTTGGAATGCTGTAGATGGAACTGTACTAAGATCTGATCCATCTATATTTCGACTTAATTTTTGGTAAATTACATGTAATGGTCCGGCAACAATAGATGATGACGAGTCATGCACCGACAACGTTTTGCATGTATTGAATAAAGTAACCAAAAAAAAAAGAACTTCCTTCTTCCAATACATCGATGAAGGTGCTTTGTGATGGATATGTTTGGTGATGGACGTGCTATGCTATATGCTATATGTGACATCCTTAGATCAAACATAATTTTTTGTTCCGTTGGATTATAGCTTCAACCTGTCTTAGTAACAACTTTTCAGTGAACTGATTTAATCTGGAAGTTAGTTTGATTTTATCGAAGATTTTTTATTCAGATTACATTTTGTCATAGGGTAAATAGGAGCTGACAATACATCAACAAGGATTGTTTCTAGGGAAAAAGATTAAAAAAAAAAATTGCAGCATTACCAGTATAAATTCCCAATCCCAAGCCTCTTTCTCTCTTTAAAAATCGCATCCTCTTGCATTCTGATATGATTTTATTCCTTCAAAACTAACATTACGTAGAAACGGATCGAGAAAAAACAAACTTTAGGAAGAAACAGATCGATAAAAAGAGACGGGAAAATGCGATGGTTTGCAATCATGGCCTGATATTCTATTTGGGGCAGTATTGAATTTTGCTTTTAAGAATAACTAAATGAAAAAACACTCAACAGCAAGAATTTAATAAAAAGGCAAATAAATTCAGCAAAATATAAGTAAAAATTAACCGAGGCAAGACCGCTCCGTCGGATCACGTCTTTATTAGCCGTTGAGGGGAAATTCTAAGCGAGACGAGTTCGAGACAAACCGTGACAGATAATGAAAATATAAAAAACAAAATATTTTATGCGGTGAGCGTGGATCGAACACGCGACCTTCAGATCTTCAGTATGACGCTCTCCCAACTGAGCTATCCCCGCTTTCATTAGAAGTTTTATCATTTAGTTAATTTTAAATGCAAAATTCAATACTAACCCAAATAGAATCTCACACATTCCATGATTGAGGGTTTGCAATCATGGAATGTGTGAAATTCTATTTGGGTCAGTATTGAATTTTGTATTTAAGAATAACTAAATGATAAAACATAGCTCAGTAGGGAGAGAATGATCTGAAAGTCGTGTGTTTGATCCACTCTCACCGCATAAAATATTTTGTATTTTATTTTTTCATTATTTGTCACGATTTGTCTCGAACTCATCTCGCTTAGAATTTTCCCTCAACGGCTAATAAAGACGTGATCCGACAGAGCGGTCTTGCCTCGGTTAATTTTTACTTATATTTTGCTTCTTTTGCTGAATTTATTTGACTTTTTATTAAATTCTTGCTGTCGAGTGTTTTTTCATTTAGTTATTCTTAAATGCAAAGTTCAATACTAACTCAAATAGAATATCACACATTCCATGATTGCAAACCCTCGCATTTCCCCCTCTCTTTTTCTCTAACCGTTTCTACTTGATGTTAGTTTTGAAGGAATAAAATCATAACAGAGTGCAAAAAGATGCAACTTTTAAGGGAGAAACAGAACTTTGCTACTAATGTTCTCTTAACAACAATAGTGTTTGGACCCGTTTAAAGGAGAAGGAGAAGAAAGAGAAGCCTAGCTCTTAGTGCTATTTATTTTACTTTGGAACTTTAGCTGTTTTCTTACATTTTTTTTGCACCGGGAGTTGACAATTCAACGGGATTGATAAACAAGTTGAGGCTAAACGTCATGATCGCATGTCTACATTCATGTACCTGGTAATTTTGCAACCGTTTTTGTTTCTGTGCAATCGGACCGCCCGTTCAGTGGCTAAATTTGCAATACTTCAATACGGGCTGCCCACCAGTTGGATTGATAATCTGCCTAATTGATTGATAGATGTATGTCATAAACGATTATATCGGAAATTCCTCTTATGAACAAGTCATTATTGTAGCTAGGGCAGATTGATGAATATGTTTGCATTCATCTATAAGCCTTTCCCCCTTTGTCAAAATGAATTCAGTTATGACTGACAGAAGTTTCTTGAATAACTTGACAAACTTGTCAAATTCAACATGAAGTCAATTTTCCTTTAATCGTATCCAAGATTCTTAATCAAAATGTACAGCTTAATAACCATCCTCGAGACAAATGCAGAGGGCACAGCTTCTATATTGGATAATGAAAAGTTGGTAAGCGATAATACTAACGAGGATAATGGACAAGGAAAGATCCTGTGCAACTTTCTCCTCCGCAGGCAGAGACAAAAGAAGTGTGTGGATATCTAATAATACTGAATTGAACGGTGAAACAAATTAAAGCAGGTATTACTTCATTCACAAATCTCTATAGGATTCTTATCAAACAATACTGATTAAGATGATGTGTATTGGTATGAAAATACCTCAAACAATTCGAAAATAAGATGCAAAGTAATCTAAGAAATTCTGCACCTTGGCCAACCAATAACTATGACAACACATATGATGTTAAGAAATCACCCATAACAAACATGTCACATGGTTAAACCCTTCCATTATGTGTACAATGTAAGTCTCGCAAAAATCACCAATCTATATCGAAAGTAGACTCCATAAATGTCTAATGTACAGATAAGCTTGAATCACACATTCACCGCAACGAGTCTGTATCAGCTAATGCCCATTGAAATTTTAGGCATGCCCGTTCACAACTGGAGTTTCACAAAGCGAGCAAAACTTCACTCCAAAATGCTAACCTTAGCATGTTTGGCATTCATTTTGGAGCTGAGATAAGTACACTTTTCCCACATCCAAAGTTGAGATCTTCAGCTCCAATCTGACCTAAAGTTATGCAACTCCATTTTCCAAAATCTATCTCTTATAACATAGCCTAGAGTTTATTTTTAAATGAAGTTTAGGGCTTGCAAATTGTGCATTCCCTCTACCTCCACTTAAAAATAAACTCATGTTATCCTAAATCCATACCCAAACAAGGCCTAAACATTTATGTTAGTCCTCTTACAAGGATGTTCATTATTAAATTTGAAATACAATAATCGATATGGAAATAATATCAGAAAAAGAATCATAGCTTGAAAAATACTAGGCAAAGATAGCTAATATCGGATAAACAATCTGAGACCGACAGGTATGTGAAAATGGAAAGGGAAGGGCAGGCTAGAATCAATGGATTCGATTTTTTAATACAAAATGAAGCTACAAATCTACACAGATATAGAACTGGACATAACTATCAATGTTAAAGGATTAGATTGCATCTGTTAGGATATAAATTGAAATTTGTACACATGAAATGACCCAAGTTCATATCAGGTAGAAGTGTAGAACCTATCATCAATCATAATGAGGAAAACAAACATCGCTCTTGTGTGGTTTAGCTGTAACAGTATTGTTAGAAAGACGTCCTCTTGTTCTTTCTTCAAGAGCTATGTTTCTTTATATAACCAAACTCGTTTTTCAGTACAAGTAATTAACGGATAAACCTTATTTTGGAAGCTTAAACTACATAGCTAATTAAGTATTTATGCAACTAGGGCAAGAAAAAAGAGAAAAATATATGTATTATAACAGAACTAATGAAAAAAGTACAACCTTCAATGGTCTAGTTTCCGCGCTTTACGAACAAAAGAGGAGAAAGAGTGGTGATCAATAAATATCCAAAGCAGTGAATGAAGACTAAATCCATCAGGCCTTTGATAAACATAAAGATTTGTTGAGATAAAGAATAAATCATGGAAGGTGTGTTATCATCCTCCAATTATAAGTGGAAAGTTAGTGAGAGAAATATTTATCCGAAAGGAGCATAAAAGACCAAAAAGAAAAAGGAAGAGGAAACCCGAAAAATATCTATTACGCTGAATAAAGCAATAATTCAAGTACCAGTGAATGGAATCAGCAAGATACAAAAGTTATGAAATGAGATGACTTATGAATCAACGTTAAATGGAAAAATGGGGTAACCATTCTGGGCACTAGGTGCTCGATAGATGCAACGGCCGCTGCCTACTTCTTTGAGCAGCTACTTTCCAATAAAAGAGGTAATAGGTGAAGGAGCACTCAAAATGGTACGTAATGAATAGAAACCAAACTAGAAGATGAGAAGAACTAAATGGTTCGCCATTCATGAGACAGAATATGCAAAGAAGGAAATGGCAACCTGCCCTTGTTATTATGCGGCGGAGTTGCATTTATTTCCAATTCTCATGCCCAAACATGCACAAATGCAACACATAGAACACTCAGCCACTTAGCATTACCTTTTCTTTTTGTGGATTCGTAGGGAATCGAACCGGCGACCTCTCCAAAGTATTACAGTGGAAGCTACGCCCATTTGGTACTTAGCATTTCTATAATTGTTATTTCCCCTGACGTTGGTAGACCTAGAGAAATATTTATGAAGACAACGAACAAGGATGAGATGATTAAGTCCTAACTTAAACTTATGTGAATAGCATAACTAAAACAAGGCTGCCACTGGATAATAGAAAGCAGAAACACATACATGCACAGTATCCATCCCCTATTCGACAACAATGTTCGGATGGCGGCCAACATAAAGGCAGAGCATACTTTCTTAACAACAGTCAAACAAAAAAAAAAGACACCCCAGAAAAGTCTTATAAAGCTAACAGAACTAAGAACCACATACACATAAAACTTAAGTAACTAAAACTAACTGGAATTACCCATGGCAGGCCCAGTCAGCATCTTATCAACCTTCATCAGAAGTCCGTGCATCTCACCGACAAGGTCTTCAGAAACACCAGCAGCTTTCTCCACACCTAGAGAAGAGATCATCCTCTCGAGGCTCTTCCTAATATAAGGAAGTGGAGGTTTCGGAACTTGAGAAGAAGATGAGCTTAAGTTTCCTGTAAGATAGCGGAGGCGATAACTAGCAACAGATTGGCCTAAAGCTGCAACTTTATCATTGAATGCCTTTTCTGCATCTGAACTTTTCTCGAACACGACTTTTGCACTGCTTGATTCTTTTAGCAGTTCGCTCTCGGAAGTAATAATGGGGCCATACTTGCTGCATGCAGAAATAAGATCTTCTTTCGAAGGTAGATTGACAACAGGAGGAAATGTCAATAGAAGAGCTGCTGGGTCTTCATGAGTAGTTGTGTTCTTCTTGTTCTTCCTCTGCCCCGGCTTCTTCTCTCTCGAACCAATTGCAATTTTGCTTTCTACACTGATGGGAACATCAATAATTGTTGGGTCTTTCTTGTTGGCTGCTTCTTCTTCCTTCGACTGTTCCTGCCCAGTTTTCACTAATTCCGCATTATTCATGTTCTCGGAGCCTAAACCGAAATCAAATACGGTATTTTGACTAGGTTCGATTTTTTTCCTTCCTCTCTTTCCCCCTGCATTGCCTGAAATAGAAACCGTTTCAGCTTTCACTGTCGCTGGTGTATTTCCATTTGCACCTTCCTTCAGTACATGATTAAAACATATTGGGGTTACTCCTTCACCATTAATAGCATCTTTCTTCTTTCTGCCCCTTTTCACCTCGGATTTCTTGCCTTCTTCGGACTTATCAGTTGGAGTTTCTCCCTGACCGTTACCTACATCCTTCCTCTTTCGTCTCTTTTTCACCTCAGTTTTCTTACCTTCATCGGACTTCACAATCGGCGTTGTTTCCTCCTCCTCGGTTTTCTTACCTTCTCCTGACTTCTCGATAGGAGTTTCTCCTTCACCACCAACCATATCCTTCGTCTTTCGTACCCTTTTCACCTCGCTTTTATCACCTTCTTCAGCCTTATCGATCAAAGATTCTCCCTCGCCATTAACTACATCTTTCCTTTCTCTTACCCTTTTCCCCTCAGTTTTCTTGCCTTCTTCGGACTTATCACCAACCTCTTTGTTCGCGTTCTCATTATTATCTCTCTCGATATTTTTCAAACTTCTTGAATTCATCGAGCTTCTAAACTCAAGAATGAATCCTCTGGCTATCTTACACAACGGACTCGATTTCAAATAAAGCGAGTCCGTTGCCGCTGCAACAAGCTCGGAGAGAACTTCTCCAGTATTAAACCCATCAGCTTGAAACAAAATACAACTCTCCTCGTCCTCGTCTTCTTTATCGAACCCCTGAGTACTACATTTCACAACCGTCGAGGAGTACCGCGTGCTCTTCAAACTCTTTGTGATTTCTCCACTCAAATAAGTATAAGGTGGCGAGAGGTACTTGCTCTTCTTCCTCTCTCTGCGACCCGAAGAACCGATCTCTTCCTCTTTAAGATCTCCGCCAACACTGTCGCTCTCTTTCTTCTCCAACGGGTCCAAATCCGCATCCATTTGAGCAATGAGCGAGGTCATGCTCTTCTTCTTCTTCTTACCCCTGTTGCTCTTTTCTGAAGGAATTGCTTCAACAACCTCGGCCGCAGGAACATCAAGGTCAGCCTTATCCACCAAATCCTTAATTGACTTCCTCTCATGGCCCACATCCAAATCTTTCTCAAAAGCAACAATCCTACTTTTCAGCATTGCTATTTCAAGTGCATTAACCACCGCCGCATCTAAGGCCACGTCTTTAACCAAATCAAGAAACTCTTTCGCCGAGTAATTACCAAATTTCCCACTGTTGCTCAGCTCACCGACAGCAGAATCCAAAGCAGCTCTAAAGCTTTTCGAGCTTTTTGAGCTGCTCGGGTTCGCCATCTTATCAAAGCTCTCTACAAATGACTTCAAATTGGAAGTTTTACACCAAGCAACACTATCACCCCCAAAATAAGCAACAAGAAGCGATCTTTGCTCGGAAGCCTCAGCTTGAGCTGACGCTTCCGATGGATCGCGAACGAGGCCAGGCCACCATTGCTGGCCCTTGATCTTGCCCCAAACTAAGTCGCCGACGGCGAAAGGGGGATCAAGCCCTAACCCTAGCCCCAGCTCCTGAGGCATTGCTAGGGTTTGGGGTTGAGGATCAGCTAGGGTTTTGGGTTCTAGGGTTTCGCTGGCTTCCATTTCTAGGGTTTCCACAGCGAAAGGGAGAGGGTGGAATGCGAGAGAGATTTACCTTGAGGGGGTTTTGTGCAAATTTCCATCGTCGCCTCAAAATGGTAAAAATTTTGGGAATGTTTTTTTTTGTTCTTCGTCCTCGATTTTTAGAGAGAGAGAGAGAAAAGCGGCAGGAGATGTGTGGAGAGAGAGGTGATTGACACGTAGGCATCAGTTTATGCGGTGGGGCCCACTCTAGACAATGTTGGAATGCTGTCAGGGATGGAACAGGACACAGGGAATTCAGTGAGCCGTGGTATGACACGTGTTCGTACTTGTTTTTTTGGACAGGATTCTATGGAACATACAGAACGCGGAACACCAAAACGAATGGCTAAGAAGTGGGCCACGTAAGTAATGGCAATTCCAACAAAAATGAACCTTGTAATTTTGGTCGAGCGATGATGTTTTGGTTTGATTTGCAGTGTTAAATCATTATTGAGTACTTTAAGCCTTTTAAATTTTGTACGTAAAATGATATTTTTGAGCAAGTTTTGTTTGCGGTAACACGACCCTTTTGGTCTTTCCGCCTGAATAAGCTATTAAAATTTAGTTAATTTGCTTGAGATATATTATCGCATTATAACAATCGATTCAGGTGATATGAAATATAGATAAAGATTTTAGAAGGGTTTATATGCTAACGAGTAGCATTAGCATCGTTTTATATTTAGCTTGAAATTAGAAAACAAAGCAGAGTTACAGAGGTTTTAGAATGATATATGCATCTTCGGCTTATATGTGTGTGTGTAGAAATATGTCAGACTCTTCCTCTAAAAGTAGCATGCTGGTCTTTTTGCTATGAGCCATTGCAACTTTCTTATTTCCAAGACGTCTCTCGGTATAATCTTCAGACATGAAATCCCAGTTATAACTGGATATCAAATGGATGGAAAATTAAAAGCGTCAAAAAATCGAGCGGCTGTAAACACGAAAAGGTAATTGTTGGTTAGAAATGCGATTTTTGTCAACAGAAGATGATATCGTTCTACGGATGCGACTGCGCTTCCAAGGGTAGGAAAATTTAAGCAGGTATGGAAAGAAAAATGCATTCAAACAAATATGAATATAATTCTTCATTAATTCTTGCTTCCTAGTTATTGGCTAGTGTTGGCTAATGACAACTACATCTATGATCTCTAATATTATAATACAAACGCTAAGGATGTAGCCAATATCCTCTACTGATGGCCTATTTTTTTAATAAAAGAATTCAAAAGATAATAAAAATCTAAAAATCTATTCTCTCAATTATCATATCCCAATCCTCATCATAATGAAGTTTTTCAAAAGCCTCCTTCCTTTTCCTCACTTTTCAATTCATTCATTCGCAATAATCCAAGCTATCCCTTTTTAATCAATAGAATAATCCATCATTTTAAAAGTTCAAATTAAGACTGAAAGTTTATTCTGAAAACCTAAATATTTAATCACATCCACATATGCATCACATATGCGGTTCATTTTATTTTAAACGCATCTATATCCGCTATTCAGAGAATGATTTCCCAAAAAAATACCATGCATAGAATGATTTGGGATAATTTGGCAAGAAAATTATTTAATGAAAGAAAATAAATATTGAGAGGAAAAATATGAATATGTTATTCGCCAAAAGAAGATCAAATCCTTGGCTATTTCTATTAGTATATCCTAGTTATTGAAGATGCTCTTTACATAATACGTTTTTCCTGTAATTTTTTTTATAAAAAAGGTCCATTGTAATACTTAAAACCATTTATTGAATATATTATAGCTCAAAAACCATCGAGGATCAGCAAGTTATGGGATCAAAGCTTCTAAGTTGTGTGATAAATATGAAGATTATGTCGATGTTAGGAGTTTGAAGTTGATTTTGATGATTAAAATTTTTGGGTAAATTACAGTAAAATATCCTCAAGCATCGCTGTTGTTTTCCTTTCATCAAAGTACCTTAAGCAATGCTTTAGGAGGCGATATATAAAAATATAAAGTTATGGGTGAAATATGGAAATTTCAAAGTTTTGGGACTCATACGCGGGTTAGAAGATAGATTTTGATAATTAAATTATTTCGGTAAATTGCAATAAAATATCCTCAACCATCTCTGTTCTAACTAAAATAGCTAAAAAGTTTTTAACAACGTTAAGATACTTTAACATATTATATTAAACTAAAATGCCCGTTGGCGTTAACAGAAAGTTATTTTATTCTTTTTACCCATTACCACGTCTAATATGCTTTTCATCTATAGGAGAGGGTGCGGCGAGCCCCCGGCGATTAAGGATGCATCTCGTCAAGTCAGTGAAGCGATGGGGAGGTGGGAGTCACCCTTTGCCAAAAACAATGGTGCCAAAGTGGAGTTTGGAGATGAAGGGTGAGGCAACATAGATTGATTCGATTTAATTTTTTTGGTATGTGAGAGAGAGAAGTATATATGGATGAGATCCATGTTGATCTTAGCCAACATAACATTTTATTGAAAATATGAATGGCACTTACAAAATACATATTATAGAGATGCACATAAACCATCTTTGATAGAATTTTCACCTTAAAAAGACTAAATAAAAAGGTTACAGAATATGTCGAAGAAGCCTCAAACATCGACAATGCACAATCCAAAGGTGAGATGACGGAGAGGGGCAGGAGGAAAAGGACAAGGAGGAGGAAAGGGAAGGCGGCGGCGGAATAGAGGCCGGGGGTAGGAAGATATGAAAGGAGGAAAGAAGAATGCCGAACCACCAGATGAATTTAGAAAAGTCATGTTATCAAAAATAGCTGAATGGATGTAACACAGATAATAGAAGGTATTATAGCGAAAAAATCAATGATGATTCGCTGCACATTGGTATAATTAATACTGTTTGAGGTATTTGACGAAAACAACCACAGTAAATGATATTTTATCGTGGTTTCCTTTAAAAAATTCTTAGATCGATTTTTAGAATTAAATATAATTGAGACCTTTCAAATTATCTATTTCAAGAAAATCACAGAAAAAGAAAAGCTACGGATCTCTTTTGAGAAGTGGGCACACAAATTTATGCAGATCCCTTGGCTCCCTTCATCACCCTCAAGTTGAGAGAGGAATGGAAGTTGGTTCCTATGAAGCAAAAAGTCACAGCCGTCTAAACGTTAAGCAGCCTGGTTTGTCTCTATGAACAGGTTTTAATCACAAAAGTGACATTTCCTCACTTATTTTCTTTTTCGGTTTTAGATTTTTTTCTTAATGATATTCCGTAACTCGTTGCAAGCGGGGTTTCAACACTCGATCTTTTGCTTAACCTCAGAGGATTTTTCCCCACCAGGCTCAAAAACTAAAATATAAAAAAGGAAAAACAAGCTGTTGTGTCCATAACAAATCTTCAAGTATATTTTGTAGTTAATTAGCGTTTAATTAGGAAATGAAATCAGCCTTCAAGTTTCTCATTAACGACATTCTATTCTCAATAGATGCTTAGAGTAACATCGCTAAGCAATAAAACACACACTTAAAATATAGGATCGGTTTGTACAAGCAAACTTTAGCAATTTTCTGTTTCAAAAAGCTTTAGCAGTTAGGCTGAGCAATAAAACACACACTTAAAATAAAATATATTTGGATATGATGGAGGGGTCTTTTCGGTCTCCTTAAGATGTTGTCTTCCGTTGATCTGCCGATGGCTGCGATTGACGGCTGGGATTTGATCTGGAGCGTGATCTCCTGCGATGTGTGGATCTCAATAGGTTGGAGGAGATTTGCGCCGAGTACCTGCAAGGAAGTCCCGGGATGGTTTGGTACCACCGAGGACCCTCCGACGATCAAGTCAGTAACAAGATCCGAGCAGAGTAACGGCTTAAGTGGAGTAAAAAATGGCTTACTTGATCCCTCTTGGAGAGGGGTTTATATAGCGATGGCAGCATGCAGGGGCAGGCGCGAGAATCACGCCGGCCGTTATGCTCCCGACGTCACGCCCGCGTGATAAGCGGATCTTCCCATTAATGGCGAGACAGGCTCGTTAATGGGGATCGTAATGGCGTGGAACGTGGGATATGGCCGGCGGAGATCTCGCGCATGGCAAGATTCACGGAGCGGCGGTTACGCTTGCGAGTGGTACCGTTGGTCGGTCGATAAGACCGAGGAAAATGACCTCGGCGGGAGAGCTCGGGGACGGACGGGAGAGCTTGGGGACGGGCGGGAGAGCCGAGGCATCTTGGTCCTGTGATAGCTTGGAGACGAGCTGGGAGGCCGGGGAAGCCAATTTGTGCATGGGGGCTCTGAGGAGAGCCAGCTTGTGCTTGCGGGTCGGGCACAGGGGGAGGCCTGGTCGACCCTTTCTTATGAGCTATGGGACACGTCATCTGCCATGTGTCACGATCTCGAGATCGCCGATATCGAGCATCATCATTAACCCCCCACTCTCGTCCCGACCAGCTGACGGTTCGAATCGAGAGTGGACTGTCGGGCCACCCGGGGTGAGCTCCCTTCGAAGATATCATCGGGACGTGTCCTCGGGCAATCTGTTGTCTTTTCTGCCAGCAAATCATGGACGAGATCTCTGCATTTAAGGAAGGTGCACCGGTTCGTACGTTCCGTCACTGAAGCGACGGTCCACATGTTTGTTCCCCTCCGAATGACGGCGCGACGTAGAGACGTCTTGCCTGAGATTCGGGGCAGATACTATTTGGTTTTATCCGTCCACCTCTCCGAAGATGCCGAGTTGATTTATGGCACCGTGTATCGAAGGTTTAGACGGATGCGACCAATGTAGTATACTTCGTCAAATTCCCCCTCGCTTAAGGGTTTTTGATTGTGGGGACGCTCTTCCCTGCAGGCGCAAGCCCCTGCAGTTAATTACGCTACCGCATCGCGGTAACAACTTTCTCCTTCTCCAGATGTTCACTTCGTGTCGTGGGTGTTTGTTTTGTTTGTGGTTGTCCGTGGATTGTATACGGAGACTAATTTATGTCGTCGCCCGTAGGACGTGGATTAGTCCAAATCCGTATATTCTTAGATTTGGGTTTTGGTTTGGGTTTAAGAATACGTTAGTCTTATTTGAGACTAAGATCAACTTAAACGTTTGTTCAGAATACGTTAGTCTAATTTCCAGACTAAGATCAACTTAACGGGATCGTTTAGATCCAACAAAAGAGCGTTTGGGCTCAATTGTTTAGTTTAGGGACATTGCGGTCGATTACCAGTTTAAGAACGTAGTGGTCCAATACCAGTTTAAGGACATAGTGGTCCAATACCAGTTTAAGAACATAGTGATCTATGAAATGTATGGCTGTCGGGACCTATCACCTCTCTGAAGACGTTGAAGGATTACAGCGACAAATATCAGAGGAGTTCAGAGATGTACCCTTGAACCAATGTTGGTTGGGAGATCTATAGTCCAATTTAGGACTAAAGTCTGTTAATTAGATTATGAGCATATTGGCTCAGTTAAATCTGAATTGAGGACTTATGGCCAATTTGGGCTAAGTCCAATTAAATTAGAAATATTGGCTCTTTGTTGGACCATTAAACATTTGTCTGGCTTCAAGCCCGCATTATTTAGCAATGCTAAACATTTTCATCTTTAATTTCCTCAATTTTGAGATTCATTTGGAGGAGGGACTTTTGCCTCTGGAGAACTAGCCAATTTGACTAAAAGTAGTGTTAAACACTAAAGAACAACAGTGTTAAACACTGAAGATAGAACTCCAAATTAGTGTTAAACACTAGAAAATAACAGTGTTAAACAGTGGAAATAAGATTTTCAAATTAGTGTTAAACACTAAAAAATAATCAGTGTTAAACACTGGAAATATAATCTTCAATTTAGTGTTAAACATTAGAAACAATCAGTGTTAAACACTGGAAATATAATCCCCAAATTAGTGTTAAAGACTAAAGAAAGAGGGGTCACGTGTGGACACGTGAGAGCGCCTAAAAGTGGGACCAGATCCCTTTTCTTCGTTCTGCAATTAAGTGTTAAACACTTTTCTTATATTCTATTTTGAGTATCACGTGTTGACATGTGATGGGGATTTATGCGCTGACTGTTAAAGCGTCTGCCAAAGGGTCACGTGGTAACACGTGAGAGCGTCCAAATCCTTCATTTCCTTTTCTTTTTCTTCCTGCATTTTGTAGGTTACGTGGGAGCACGTGAGGCATTGCCTCAAAGCTTCTTTTCTTCAGGGATCTTTTCAAGGGTCACGTGGGGGCACATGACCTTAGTTCTTTTCATGCACAGAGTTCTTTTAAGTCTCTTTATTTTAAGAATTGAATTCTCTGTAGGATTAAACCCTAATTATGATTTTGGAGGAATTAAATTCCTATGTTTATGGAAGAATTAAATTCTTAAATAGGGTTAAACCCCAATTTCCTTTTAGAGGAATAAATTCCCATATATGTAAAAGAATTAAATTCTTGAGTAGGGTTAAACCCTAATTCTGTCCATCTTGAAGGAATTAAATTCCTGTGAGTTTGGGAGAATTAAATTCTCATATAGCGTTTGGGAGAATTAAATTCTCTAAACTCAATTCCCCCTCTAAGTTTTGGATCTGCATGGCAGGATCTCAACCCGATGAGAATTAAATTCTCAACCTATGGGGAGATGTGCTTCTGCAGATCTTCAACTAGAGTAAGAACTAAGTTCTTTTGTAGAAGAGTTAAACTCTTAGATTTTGAGAATTAAATTCTCTGTTTGAAGTTTTGATTCCCTTTCTTTTCTCACCTAGGGTTTTCTTTGTTGAGAATTAAATTCTCCTTTCTTTTCTTCTCTCTTGATAATTAAATTCTCTTCTCTCTGTTCTTCTCTCCAAAAATGTAGATCCCTTCTCTTCTCTTCTTGGCTCCTATTTATAGGAGAAAGAAAAGAATCAATTTGTTTTGAGAATCTTTCATTGAAAGATTTTAATTGATTTCATAATTAATGTGATCCTTTAGATCACACAATGAATTTTATTCACCGTTGGATTTTAAATCCAAAGATATTCTGTTTGTTATTTTCGATGAGATTTAGGGGAAATCTTTCCTTGTCTAAGATTTTTTCCATAAATTGGTGATTTTTAATCACCCTTGGATCTTTAATCCAACGGTCCCCATAATCATTTTCCATTTGGAAAGATTTAGAAGCTTTTAGAATTTAATTTTATTAAACTGTAAGGCTTTCGAAGCCAGTCACGTGAATTGAGTCTTTTTCTCGGCGTTTATTTACGCTTCAGTTTTAACCATCACGTGTCAACACGTGACCATTGGTCACGTGTGAGCACGTGATACCTCATTGAGTTATTTCCTTCAGCCGTTTGTTTCTACTTCTGTTTTAACTATCACATGTTAACACGTGACCATTGGTCACGTGTGAGCACGTGACCCCCAATTGGGTCCTTCTTCAGCCGTTTGTTTTTTATTTCTGTTTTAACTATCACGTGTCAACACGTGACCATTGATCACGTGTGAGCATGTGACCCCCAATTGGGTCCTTCTTCAGCCGTTTATTTTTATTTCTGTTTTAACTATCGCGTGTCAACACGTGGCTATTGATCACGTGTGAGCACGTGATACCTCATTGAGGTAATTCTTGATTTTTTTATTGCACTTTTTATTTTCTTCAGTAGGTTTTCAAAGGCCTATCACGTGATGGCACGTGACCCCATTTTATTCAGTGCCTACAAGCTTTGCCTGTAAATGGTCACGTGTGGGCACGTGACGCCTCATAACTTTTGATCCCGAATGAATTATGAGGCCCATAATATATCAAATCGAAGGATTTTTCGAGACGTCTTTGATACCATCAAAATTTAGCTGTTTATCATTCGGGAATTTGCTAAAATACAGCTCGGACGATACTGGTTCGCATTTTCTTACGCGTATCGCTGCCATTTGATGCCTTGGGCTCTTTTGCGCAGAAAATTTTAGCGGGAACAGTGTCGAGCGTCGGTTGGGCGACGCGACGTGTTGCAGACCTGCGGCGTCTGATGGGATGCGGCCCAATGCTGGAGCGACAGGTGGAGCAATTGGGGTCGTCAGATGCGAGGAGTCGTTTTGGCGGGAGATGAAGGGCGCCGTTGGATGAGAGCGATGGCATAAATAAATAGGGATGGGGTCCACTCCAGGGCCCCTATCTCTTCATACTTTCCTTGCTTTAAGTCCTGAAAGATCGGCGCTCTTCTTCTTTCTTCTGCTTTTGCCTCCCGAGAATCCCTCTTCTCTAGGTTAGATGTCTTCCTTTGTAGAGTCTATAGATGTGGTGGGAGTAGGCTCTAGGGACCCTCCAGTCGAGCCCGAGTCTTCCTGGGGAGCAGGGGTCAGATCCTTTTCCCGGGATCGTGTGACTGGGGCAGTCCCCAGGGAGGAGGCGGTGGATGCCGCTCCTGGCGCACCGTCTTTGATGAGGCACGATGATGAGCTCGCCAACGCTCGGGCTCACTTCTATATCCCTTCTGGCTATATGCTTCTGTCACGCCACGCTTCCCAAAATAAAGAATACAAGGGTGACAAGGCCAGCCATGCTCCTACGATCAAGGAAAGATCCTGTCGTAGTCACGTTTCGGCTTCTAGCATTATATGGTAATCAGTAAAATGCAATACGGGTAAAGAGAATGCAGTCACTAAAACTATCAAGTATAAAGGAATCTGAACTCAATGGAAGTAAGCAAAAAGATAACTAACCAGGAATATCAATGTAGAAATGTAACTGGTTCACTCGTCTGGATCTTCGCGGTCTTCTCGAGGTCAGACGAATCCACCTCTATCACTCAGCATGCATACTCAGGTCGTCAGAGCGACGTAATAGCAATATTATAATAATGACAAGTGTTGGGGTAAAAATTTACACCCCGTTGACCGAGTCAAAGTCAAGGTCAACCCCCAAGCTAAGTGGGCCGAAGCCCAGGTCAAGCGGGCCCATGCCCAAGTCGAGCCCACGGCCAGCCTCCCCATGCCAAAATATAGACCATGTAATAAATAATTTTTATGTAATTTTTTATGCATGAATGTAAACAAAATGGGCATAAAAGCCAATATTTTGTAAGCCCATGGCTTATGTGCAAAAATGAAATGGCACATGAGCCATGGGATGGCCAAAATGCCATTTTTTGCAAAGCCCAAGGGGCTATATGTAAATATGTAAGCCTATAAAAGGCAACATGATGAATAAAAAAAGAACAACTTTTCATTCCCCCAAAAATTAGGGTTCTTTGTGCCTCCTGCTCCTTCTCCAAGGTTCTAAACCTTCTAATTTCTCTTGAATTAAATCAAGAGTTTTACTCTTTCTTTTCAAAAACTAAGAAGTCTTTCACCACAAAACCCACAAAGGGGAACTTGGATCTACCATTAGATCTCAGAAAGGAGAGATTTTTAGATCTCACATCTCTTGATCATCAAGATCCAGCCAACAGAGGAGGAAGAAGAAGAACATCTTTCACTAAACCCCCAAGAAAGAAGAAAAAAACACTCAGGAGTCCAACTCCTCTTTGATCTCTCTTCAGAGAAATCTTTTTAGGCTAAAAGCCTCTTGTCCTCTCCGGCGCGCAGCGCAAGTGCGCAAAGCGCCCGCGTGCCGACACGTGGCGCGCGCGCTTGCGCACCTGCGCGCTTGCGCAAGTGCGCAAAGCGCCCGCGTGACGACACGTGGCGCGCTTGCGCAATTGCGCAAAGCGCCCGCGTGCCGACACGTGGCACGCGCGCGCTTGCGCACCTGCGCGCAGCGCTCTTGCGCAAAGCGTCCGCGTGCCGACACGTGGCGCGCGCACTTGCGCACCTGCGCGCTTGCGCAAGTGCGCAAAGCGCCCGCGTGACGACACGTGGCGCGCGCTCGCTTGCGCAAGTGCGCAAAGCGCCCGCGTGCCGACACGTGGCGCGCGCTCGCTTGCGCACCTGCGCGCAGCGCTCTTGCGCAAAACGCCCACATGCCGACACGTGGCGCGCGCGCGCCTGAGCGCACAGCACCTTAGCGCACAGCGCTCTAGATGCTGGCCCCACGCATCCTTTGGATGTCTTTTTCCCCTTTACTTATATTTACATGTATATATATACATATGTATATAAATGTATACATACACATACTCCGCGACACTGTCCCTGTTAGAAAAAAATTTCTAACGGGGCGCTGTCCCGCACCCCGCAAGAGGGCTGCTAGCCCCCTTGACCCCCAGCCCGCTATCCGGGTAGCGGGACCCCCGTAAAAACTCTGCGTGGCTCCCGATATATCCAAAACCCCCCTTTCAAAACACAACACACGTACACTGCACATTGAGTTCGCATGACCAGTTTAACCCGTTAATCGGAGGTTCCCTCGCCCCAAAGGCGAGGGGTAATTAACGGCAGCTTAGTCCGCGGCTGCCGGAGATTCGGATCCCCACAATCAATAAACCCCGGCCTACCCTAGGCCGGGGGAATCTGTAGTGCGCCTGACAAGCGCCCGCGTATTCCCATCTCAATGGGGTGACGAAAAACACCCTACAGATTCTGGCACGTCCGGTGGGACAAATCTCTCCTCCCATATTTCGGGTTAAGCGTTCATGCGAACTCAATCAATATACATACATGTATTTATACTAAAAATAATGCTTTTTCATGCAGATTTTCAAGCAATCACTTTCCGACGATATCTTCGATGATGAACTCAGCTCCCGTCTCCTACACGATGAGGATAGACTCTAGGACGGTCCTTCCGGCCAGTCTCGGGCGACAATGGGAGGAGCCGCTGCTACCATTTGGCTCTATCATGTTCATGCCAGTTGGCGCCATCCCGGCTCCTCAAGCCCCTGTGGCAGACAAACCAGTCTCGAAAGGCAGGAGGCCAAATGTGGTGATCTCGAGGGCACCTCAGCCCAAGCGCAAGTCCGTTTCTGAACGACTCTCCATGGCCCCAGCTGGGGGCAAGGCTATCAACACCAACAAAGCTACAACGCGTCTTGAGCAATCTCCAGCGGCGCCTCCGACAATTGCTCGATTGGGTGTCTCCTCAAGCCTCCCCATCACTCAGCCTATGGCGGCTCCCCGAAGAGCAGAAGCCTGCCAAGCGCTTAAGGCAGAGAAGCTGAGGCAGAAGCGGCTCAGATATAGAGCCAACAAAAGGGCTAGGGCTCTGGCCATGTTAAAATTTATGAATTTCCAAAGCCCGGACCGCTCCGCGAAACCAGCTGCCAGTGATGAAAGAAAGGCTGAGTGTGTTATCCACACTATCTACATGGCCGGACATGAAGAAACGAACCCTCCTCTTCTTCACAGCCATGGTGATGATATGGTTGGCGCTACCCAGCATCGGCTCGATCTAAATGATGAAGAGACCGCTCAGGCCGATAAGCCAGAGGAGCCCGTGGTTCCTACGGAATTGAGCTCAGGCAGTAATGATTACCCGGTTGTCATGGCCGGAACTACAGAACAAGCATTATTCCACTGGCTCCAAAGGCAATTTCAGGACAGGGATGAGAAGATGGCTGAGGTCTATTCCAAAGTCGACGAGCTGGCAAACGTCGTGGCGGATCTCGCGACCCAAGTCGCCCGATTGCAATTACAACAGAATCAAATTTTGGCTCATGAGCCAGGGATTGATACCCGGAGGCAGCCAACTGATATCCCTTTCAACCTAAAAGCGGAGCGCCTTCGTGAAAAACGGCCGCAATCAGCCTCCAGTCCCTCCGATACATACACCAGGGGGGAATCGCCTCTGAAAGAGAAGCTGGAAAAGGTCTATTCCTTCAAAAGGGAAAAAGTCCACAAGATATTCAAGGACGCCCTGAAGAACGGTCTACAACTGCCGGAATCAAAGAGACCGCAAGAAGCGAATATGACCGACGACCCGGAATATTGCCCCTATCACAGGGTGATAGGTCATGCCATTGAGGACTGCTTTGTCTTCAAAGATTGGGTCGAACGGCAATACAAGACGGGAGAGATAGAACTGTCTAAAGGCGTGTTAGCAAACAGTCAAGCTACGACCGCCGATTTCATGCAAATGGAGACCGAAGCCTTTCGGGAACCTAACCCTCCCAGACATGTGCAGGGCGAACCAAAGATTGATCGGCCTCAGGGACCGGCGTCAGTAAGGGCACCAACTCTGATGGAGAGAAGGAAGAAGGTGTACTCTTTTAGGAGGGATGAGGTCCGTGATATATTCGAGGAAGCCCTGAACAATGGCCTGCAACTGCCTATTCCGAAGAGGCCACATGAAATGAATATGACTAGCAATCCCATATACTGCCCATACCATAGAGTGCTGAGTCATACCATTGAAGACTGCTGTGTTTTCAAAGATTGGGCAGAGGACCAATATAAGCTTGGAAAAACCTCACAATCCTCGGATGTATCGGCAAGCCACAGAGCTAGGTCATCAACACAGCTCCGCCAAGATCAATGTTCAAGGAGCTGGGATAAGCAAAGAGGACCACCACGTCGTTAAACTGGGAAACAATCGACCGCCACGTCATTAAACTGGAAATAATCGACCTCTAAGTCGTTAAACTGGAAACGTAAAAAAAAAATGTAAAAAAAAAATGTGTAAATAAAAGAAAAAAATAAAAGCCGAAATGATGGGGCAACTCGCAATAAAAATCAGCGAGTAAAATAAAGATGAAATAAAAGCCGAAATGATGGGGCAACCGCGAATAAAAAGCCGAAATGATAGGGCAATCGCGATTTTCGCGATGATAAAAGCTGAAATGATAGAGCAATCGCGGTAAAACAAAAAAAAAAGACGGATGATGAGTTGCTCCTGGCATTATTCCAGTGCAGCAATGCAGACGCCAAACCAAAATCCAATTTCCAAAATTCTTCCAGCCCTACGGCCAGTCCCCAAATTGACTACCGTATACAATCCACGGGCTCAAATGATTCTCAGCATACCCATGCCCCACCGCAACCACCAGTTACGCGGCTGGTCTCCGCCTTTGGAATTACGCTTCATTGGGAAAATCCACTCATGTGTCCTCACGACACATGAGGAGAACAAACCTTTGTGGGATCCTTACGACTCACAAAGGAAAAGCACACTTAGGAGTCCTCACGACTCCTAAGGAGAACATACACCTGCGGGATCCTTACGACTCGCAGGGAGGAAATGCTTTTATGGGACCCTCACGGCCCATAAAATTGAAAAGTCTTAGGTGATAGGGATCTAAACTTGTCTCCTAAGCCATCGCTCCCCGACCCCCAAGTGGCGAATGATGAGTCGCTCCTGGTACCACATTCCAGTGCAGCGATGCAGACGCCAACCAAATTCTAAATCCCATACCCCAACGGCGAATGATGAGTCGCTCCTGGTACCACATTCCAGTGCAGCGATGCAGACGCCAACAAAGTCCTGAAATTTTTCTGGCCCTACGGTCTGGATCATACATCCTGCAAAACCGTATACAATCCACGGGCGTAAAACAATCCCGATCTCTCCAAAAAAAATTAATAATAAATAAATAAATAAAAAGAAAATAGAAAAAAAAACGGTATGTCCACAAGCAAAACGGGCACGGATGAAAACCCGAAAGGGCTCCGTGAGTAAAAACAGCAGGACTGCCGGCGGGTTCGTAAAAACCCGAAAGGGCGCAAACTCGTAAAAAAAAAAAAAAGAAATGAAATGAAATGCACTTGCAAAGTCCTCTCGACTTTGTGAGAAGAAAATTCCCGTGTGAGATCCTACGACTCACAAAAGAGCAACACACTTGGGGGTCCTCACGACTCCTAAGGAGAAAACACACATACGGGATCCTTACGACCCGTAGAGAGAAAATGCTTTGTGAGATTCTTACGGCTCATAAAATGGAAAAGCCTTAGGTGGCAGGGATCTAAACCTGTCTCCTAAGCCACCAATTCCCAAATCCTCCCGGGGCAAGTGATGAGTTGCTCTTGGCATTATTCCAGTGCAGCAATACAGATGCCAAACAAAAAAAAAACCAAATCCAAATCCTCCCGGGGCACATGATGAGTTGCTCCTGGTATTATTCCAGCGCAGCAATGCAGATGCCAACAAACCAAATCCAAATCCTCCCGGGGCAAATGATGGGTTGCTCCTGGCATTATTCCAGTGCAGCAATGCAGATGCCAAACAAAAAAAAAACCCCATTCCCAAATCCTCTCATGGCAGACGATGATTCGCTCCTGGTACCGTATTCCAGTATGGCGATGCTGATGTCAATCCAAATCACAATCAACAAGTCAACTTCAACTCTGACACCGCAGAAAGCGGAGCAAGTCAGAATCCAATCTCGACGCCGCAAGAAGCGGAGCAAGTCAAGTTCACCCCTGACACTGCAAGAAGCAGAGAAAGTCAAATCGCCACCGACCGTCCAAGTCGCAAAAAGGGCAGTATCGACCGTCTATGTCGTAAAAAGGGCAGTGCCGGCTCCAGCAAATTGGGAACCCAAATCGCTTCGTAACAGAGCGTCGACCGTCTATGTCGCAAAAAGGGCAGTGCAGGCTCCCGCAAATTGGGAACCCAAATCGCTCCGGATCAGAGCGTCGACCGTCTATGTCGCAAAAAGGGCATCAGAGCGTCGACCGTCTATGTCGCAAAAAAGGCAGTGCAGGCTCCCGCAAAGTGGGAACCCAAATCGCTTCGTAACAGAGCGTCGACCGTCTATGTCGCAAAAAGGGCAGTGCCGGCTCCCGCAAATTGGGAACCCAAATCGCTCCGGATCAGAGCGTCGACCGTCTATGTCGCAAAAAGGGCAGTGCAGGCTCCCGCAAACTGGGGACCCAAATCGCTCCGGATCAGAGCGTCGACCGTCTATGTCGCAAAAAGGGCAGTGCAGGCTCCCGCAAATTGGGAACCCAAATCGCTCCGGATCAGAGCGTCGACCGTCTATGTCGCAAAAAGGGCAGTGCAGGCTCCCGCAAATTGGGAACCCAAATCGCTTCGTAACAGAGCGTCGACCGTCTATGTCGCAAAAAGGGCAGTGCAGGCTCCCCATAAATCGGGAACTAAATCACTCCGGGTCAGGGAAACGTCTACCACGGACACTCCGTCTCGGAGACGCGTCAAGCGTCGACCATCCATGTCGCAAAAAGGGCAGTGCAGGCTTCCTACAAAGCAGGAACCGGATCGCTCCGGGCAAGGGAAACGTCTACCACGGACACTCTGTCTCGGAGACGCGTCAAGCGCCGACCGTCCATGTCGTAAAAAGGGCAGTGCATCCCAAAAAGTGGGAACCAAGGCAAGTCGCCTCCACGTGAAAGAAGAT
Source organism: Agapanthus africanus (assembly GCA_030015575.1). Classification (NCBI taxonomy): domain Eukaryota; kingdom Viridiplantae; phylum Streptophyta; class Magnoliopsida; order Asparagales; family Amaryllidaceae; genus Agapanthus; species Agapanthus africanus. Next base: position 13,214,854 of record CM057342.1, on the reverse strand, counting down.
CCATCAATTTCATGCACACAACTCAAATGTGTGGTGTGCATTTATTGATGGGGGGCACTTTGTTGGGGTAAAAATTTACACCCCGTTGACCGAGTCAAAGTCAAGGTCAACCCCCAAGCTAAGTGGGCCGAAGCCCAGGTCAAGCGGGCCCATGCCCAAGTCGAGCCCACGGCCAGCCTCCCCATGCCAAAATATAGACCATGTAATAAATAATTTTTATGTAATTTTTTATGCATGAATGTAAACAAAATGGGCATAAAAGCCAATATTTTGTAAGCCCATGGCTTATGTGCAAAAATGAAATGGCACATGAGCCATGGGATGGCCAAAATGCCATTTTTTGCAAAGCCCAAGGGGCTATATGTAAATATGTAAGCCTATAAAAGGCAACATGATGAATAAAAAAAGAACAACTTTTCATTCCCCCAAAAATTAGGGTTCTTTGTGCCTCCTGCTCCTTCTCCAAGGTTCTAAACCTTCTAATTTCTTTTGAATTAAATCAAGAGTTTTACTCTTTCTTTTCAAAAACTAAGAAGTCTTTCACCACAAAACCCACAAAGGGGAACTTGGATCTACCATTAGATCTCAGAAAGGAGAGATTTTTAGATCTCACATCTCTTGATCATCAAGATCCAGCCAACAGAGGAGGAAGAAGAAGAACATCTTTCACTAAACCCCCAAGAAAGAAGAAAAAAACACTCAGGAGTCCAACTCCTCTTTGATCTCTCTTCAGAGAAATCTTTTTAGGCTAAAAGCCTCTTGTCCTCTCCGGCGCGCAGCGCAAGTGCGCAAAGCGCCTGCGTGCCGACACGTGGCGCGCGCGCTTGCGCACCTGCGCGCTTGCGCAAGTGCGCAAAGCGCATGCGTGACGACACGTGGCGCGCTTGAGCAATTGCGCAAAGCGCCCGCGTGCCGACAAATGGCGCGCGCGCGCTTGCGCACCTGCGCGCAGCGCTCTTGCGCAAAGCGTCCGCGTGCCGACACGTGGCGCGCGCACTTGCGCACCTGCGCGCTTGCGCAAGTGCGCAAAGCGCCCGCGTGACGACACGTGGCGCGCGCTCGCCTGCGCACCTGCGCGCAGCGCTCTTGCGCAAAACGCCCGCGTGCCGACACGTGGCGCGCGCGCGCCTGAGCGCACAGCACCTTAGCGCACAGCGCTCTAGATGCTGGCCCCACGCATCCTTTGGATGTCTTTTTCTCCTTTACTTATATTTACATGTATATATATACATATGTATATAAATGTACACATACACATACTCCGCGACACAGTCCCTGTTAGAAAAAAATTTCTAACGGGGCGCTGCCCCGCACCCCGTAAGGGGGCTGCTAGCCCCCTTGACCCCCGTCCCGTTATCCGGGTAGCGGGACCCCCGTAAAAACTCTGCGTGGCTCCCGATATATCCAAAACCCCCCTTTCAAAACACAACACACGTACACTGCACATTGAGTTCGCATGACCAGTTTAACCCGTTAATCGGAGGTTCCCTCGCCCCAAAGGCGAGGGGTAATTAACGGCAGCTTAGTCCGCGGCTGCCGGAGATTCGGATCCCCACAATCAATAAACCCCGGCCTACCCTAGGCCGGGGGAATCTGTAGTGCGCCTGACAAGCGCGCGCGTATTCCCATCTCAATGGGGTGACGAAAAACACCCTACAACAAGAAACAAAAAAACAAAGTAATAACAGTGGAAGTAAAATGCAGGTAATCACTATGTCACTAAATGATGCAAAGTATGATCTGTGTCCCTATCAGTCTCTAAGTCATGTTTGAAATTGAGTTGTGGAAAGGAGGATCATGTTTAATGGGAGTCTCGTACATACCCGAGACAACGGCTCACATGCCCGGGACATAACCCTGTCAGCTGGATCGCTAGATCCTACCTAATATATATAAGAGTCGTTGTTCGAATGATCATCCTCTAAATCACAGTCCTCGCTAAATACGATGCTCTTTCCACTTTGATTTTCCCTTTTTCCCAAGGTTCACACTATTGATGATTACGATTTAGTCATGTACAAGTATGCACCAATAACACGGTTTTGTCAATGTTCACTGTATTAATCACTGTCACGAATCATTCACTTTTTTATTGGTGTACTTGACACTTCTAAACCAATACCATTCACGCACGATAATGCATTGCATACTGAAAAATAACGCGCACTGTCACTAGGTATATGGCAATTGGGTAAGGTATGTACATTTATGCAGTTAACAAGTCATGTGTAATATGAACTAGTATGCACCTCATGAGTTTATAAAAATTGCAGTAAATCATACGTTCAGAATTCAATGAAACGATATAAAGACGGTAACAAGTATACTCTATCGGAAATTCAGAAAAATTTGTTTCAATGAAATCGGATTTCGGGTATTCAAGTTACAGCCATTTCAATTTAAGTGTTCGCTGCAGGAAATTCAGTTTCTGAACTGAAGGTCCGTTTTGCGACACGATTTTCACCCTGTTAGGATCATAATTTAGCGACTCTACAGCTGAATGAAATTTAAGGTTTTCAATAGGGTTTCCAACGCACCAGACGGATTCTCAATATCATCTCTACGTCAGAAGTTATGTACTGTTCAATCATAGGGTGTCAGTTCTGTCCCTGTTTGGGACTGCTATACGTCCTGTTCTTTTAAATTGCAGTTTAAATAGTAAACGACGATAAAAAGGGGTGAAATTACTTGCATTATTTATCTAACAGTTTCATCCTCAATAAAGTATAGGTTTCCGCAATACACAAGTTCAGGCAGCAAAGGGGTAAGCACTACGGGATAGAAATCAACAGCCGTAGCTGCTCTGGACTGCAGTCCAGAGCCGCTCTCCGAGCCAGTTCTTGCCATATTTTCAGTACATAAACAATTAAAAAATTTCATAGGGTTCCACGTCATCGAGCCGTCTTCGATTAGAGCCCTCGAACGCACCATTTCAATGTGTACACAATTAATTATGATTTTAACAAGTTTCGAACGCGCGAAATTTTCAGTTTCAACGGGTGTAATTGGGGGTGGTCGTTCAAGTCAGTAACGATCAAATTTTCCAGTCAAATTTTTCCACAATGTTCATTGCCACACGAGCCAGAGTATATGATCAAGTTCCGTCAGTTTAAAGAAAAGTTTTCGTTCGGGTTTTGCATCAAGCACTTGTGTCGTATAAATTTTCACGAATTATAAACACGGAATTAATAGGTTTTAGAAATGTAACAGTAATAACTAGCATGTAGCAAGTAGGGTACTTACCTGGAGACGCTTTGGCGAGCACGGCAGCGGCAACGGCACGAACGCGCGACGAACGGCACGGTTTGGATTCGCGGCCTCGGCTCGCGTTTCGAGTTCGTCGTCGGAGTTGCCCGGGGATGGCGCGTGATCGCTGGAGGCGGAGTGTGGTGCTGTGGATCTCCAGAGGCGTGCTGGGGTCGGCGGTGGTCGTTTCGGCGATGGGCACAGCGAGGAGTTTGGTGTGGGTTTGGAGCTTGGTGGTTTTGGAGAGAGAGAGCAGTGGGGGCTCGGGTTTGGAGGTGAAGGTGATGCAGAGGATGCAGAGGAGTCGACGAGGTGGTTCAGGTGCAGTGGGGAGCTCGACGGCGTCGAGGTGCAGGGAAGACTCGGTGGCGGAGGGTGTGCAGGCGAGGGGAGTGAGCTCGGTGGGGTTTGAGTTCTGAGGAGAAGAGCGAGGAAGGGAAGACAAGGTAATAGTCGTCGTCGTCGTCGGGCGCAGTGGGTTGCGGGGAGTGAGACTTGAAGTTTTGGAGAGAGGAGAGGTTTGGGAGAGATTGAGAGTGATGAGGGAGAGCTAGAGACGAGGTGAGGCTGAGGAGCTCGTGGGGCGCGCGCGAACATGGTCGTGGGTTCGTGGGGGCAGCGAAGTCAGGGACGCTGGCGAAGTCGCGGGGACGTGGCGACGTGGGTTGCTCGGGGAAAACGAGCGGGAAATTTTAGAACGAGGGGGAGAAGAAGGAATGGGTTAGAGTGGGTCGGGTTTGTTGTAGCATGGGCCGGACCGGTGAGGGTTTATTCTAAATGATTTGTATTTATTTTGTTTTGGGCTTTGAGGTTTTTTGATTAATTTTGTAAAAGGAAAAAAGGAAGGGATGTGGGCTGAGCTTGAGCTGGTACTGGGATGGTTTTTAATTAATTCATTTGGTTTAGTTTAAAACATTTATTCAATTGGAATTTTGTTTGGGCTGGCTTAGTATATATATTTTGTTTTATTTTGTTTTCTGTTGGGCTGCGGGGTAACAAATGTATATTTAGTTTTGGAAATTTAAATATTGAAACCCAAGTGACTAATTTTCACACAAAATAATACGAGAAAAGTGGGATAACATTCGGGGGAACTAGGAAAGATACAGAAAGATTTATTGATAGGAACGGGGATTTACATCATACCCCCCTTACAAAAAATTTCGTCCTCGAAATTTAACAAGGATACAATGAAACAAAAGTACTAAACAAAGAGATGTGGAAAACATGCACGGATATCTTCCTCCCGCTCCCAGGTAGATTCTCCTGGGGAACGACCGCCCCAAGACACTCAGACTAACGGAATGATCTTGTTCTTCAGCACTTTCTCCCTGCGGTCGAGAATGGTGGTGGGCTACTCCTCGTAGGATAGGTCGGTACCCAAAGCTAACTCCGAATAGTCCAGAACATGGCTCTCATCCCGAACATAACGCCGCAACTGAGACACGTGGGAGATATTGTGCACACCAGCTAGCGATGGAGGCAAGGAAAGTCGATAGGCCACCTCTCCAACTCGCTCTAGCACCTCAAAAGGTCCGATGAAACGGGGACTGAGTTTCCCACGACCTCCGAACCTGATAACTCCACGGGTAGGGGAAATCTTCAGGAACACGTGATCTCCAACTTCAAATTCTAGTGCTCTCCTCCTGGTATCTGCCCAACTCTTCTGTCGATCCTGAGCCATCTTAATGCGTTGCCTGATCATTTGGACCGTTCCCCTCCGAAAGACGGCGCGACGTAGGGACGTCTTGCCTGAGATTCGGGGCAGATACTATTTGGTTTTATCCGTCCACCTCTCCGAAGATGCCAAGTTGATTTATGGCACCGTGTATCGGAGGTTTAGACGGATGCGGCAGATGTAGCAGACTTTGTCAGATTCCCCCTCGCTTGAGGGGTTTTTGATTTTGGGGACGCTCTTCCCTGCAGGCACAAGCCCCTGCAGTTAATTACGCTACCGCATCGCGGTAGCCACTTTCTCCTGCTCCAGAAGTTTACTTCGTGTCGTGTGTGTTTGTTTTGTTTGTGGTTGCCCGTGGATTGTATACGGAGACTATTTATTTCGTCGCTCGTAGGACGTGGATTAGTCCAAATCCGTATTTTCTTAGATTTGGGTTTTGGGTTTTGGTTTAAGGATACGTTAGCCATATTTGAGGCTAAGATCAACTTAAACGTTTGTTAAGGATATGTTAGTCTAATTTCCAGACTAAGATCTACTTAACAGGATCGTCTAGATCCATTTCCAGTTTAGGGACATGGTGGTCCATTGCATGTATGGCCGTCGAGACCCGTCACCTCTCTAACGACGTTGAAGGATTACAACGACAGATGTCAGAGGAGATCAGAGATGTACCCTTGAACTAGAGTTGATTGGAGGATCTATAGTCCAATTTGGGACTGAAGTTTGTTTGATGGTTTAAGGATACGTTAGCCATATTTGAGGCTAAGAGCAACTTAAACAGGATCGTTTAGATCCGACAAAAGAGCATTTGGGGGCTCTATTGTTCCAGTTTAGGGACATAGTGGTCCATAGGTAGTTTAAGGACATTGTGGTCCGTTGCCAGTTTAGAGACATGGTGGTCCATGTTCCAGTTTAGGGACATAGGGGTCCATGTTCCAGTTTAGGGACATAGGGGTCCATCATTCCCGTTTTAGGGACGGATATTAGTTTAAGGACGCATTAGTCCATGGGTTTAAGAACCCTATAGTCCATATAGATGTGTTTAAGGACGCATTAGTCCATTAGTTTAAGGACGCGTAAGTTTATGAGTTTAAGGACCCCACGGTCTATATGGGTTTGTTTAAGGACGCATTAGTCCATGAGTTTAAAGACCCCACAGTCCGTATTAATGTGTGGTTGTCGGGACCCGTCGCCTCTCTGACGTCGTTGAAGGATTACAACGATAGGTGTCAGAGGAGTTCGGAGATGTACCCTTGAACCGGATGTAAATTGATTTAGGAGAGCAGTCTTGCTCAGTCAATTTAATTTGAGGACTTACGGCCATGATTGGGCTAACTCGAGTTGAGAATATTCAACGTTTTTATCTTTGGCCTATTAGGCCTGTGCTAGTGCTTTGCCCCTGTTTAATAATTCACTGCATTTTATTTTGGCCTGCTAGGCCTTTCTGATTTAGGCTCTGTCCCTTTATAAATGATGCAGAGCATCTGTTTGGGCTCTGCCCTTCTTTAAAATAATGCATTGCATTTAATTTGTCATGTTAGGCCTTTTTTAATTGGGCTTGGCCCTTCTGTAAATAATACAGCGCATTAATTGTCTGACAGTGGTCATGTGGCCTGTCAGGCGCTTTGCGCTAATTAATGAGCGCAAGCGCATATGGAGGTGACACGTGTCACGCTCTGGTGAGCGCAAGCGCAGTTAGCGCAGTGCGCTGCGCCAGTGCGCTGCGCTGCTGACACGTGGCGCGCTCTGGTGAGTTGCACCAATTTCAAAGAGCAATGCTCTATTTTAAAAGCGCATAGCGCAAATTGTTCAGGAGCTGACACGTGGCGCTTTCTGGTGGCTTGTGCCAACCCAAGAGCGCAACAGTACAGATTTATAAGTGCAAGGCACTGTTTTAATATCTTGATCCAATTTTGGATTCAAGAAAAGAATCTTTTTAAGATTCCAGAACCAGTGGTTCATCAAAAGGCAATGCCTTTGTGTAGATCAAATGATCTAATAAAGAAGTATATTACTTCTTATTTTATTCTTATTATTTGATCTTTTCTTTTTATTTTAAGATCTTGATCTTGTTCTTAGATCATTGATCTTTTCAGAAGAAATTCTTCTTTTCAAAGGTTTACCTTCTTTTCTTTCTGATTTCTTCTCAAACTTTCTTTTTACGAGTTCTCTGAATTATTTCTCTGTTTCTCTGTCAATGTTCTCTTTTCTTCTTCTTTTTTATTTTAGAAAAAAGGATCATTGGTCGTTGGGACCCACCACCTCTCCGACGACACTGAAAGATTACAGTGCCATATATCGAAGGTGTGGAGGGATGTACCCTTTGAACCATGTCTCACTCATTAGGGGGAAGAACAGGCTGAAGCTGAAGCTTCTCGCTGCTGAAAAAGCCTTCTTTGCGTTCGCGCACGTGCGTCGCACGTGTTGGGCACACGTGCGTCGCATGTGTTGGACGCTCATATTTGCACGTAGCGCACATGGAGCTTGCGCATATACGCATTATGGGGGGATCAAGCTCCTATGGAGAACGGGTCTCCTTTTAATTGAATATTCTCATATGGTGCGCACGTGTGTTGCACGTGGTGCGCGCGTGGCGGGCACACATGCGTTGCACGTGGCGCACATGCGCATTATGAGAAGCAGGGCTTCTATATATAGAGAACTAGGCTCCTTTTAATATTATTAAATGTTCTCATGTGGTGCGCACATGCGTTGCACGTGGTGCGCGCGTGGCAGGCACACGTGCGTTGCACGTAGCGCACATGCGCATTATGAGGAGAAGCAGGGCTTCTATATATGGAGAACTAGGCTCCTTTTAATATTATTAAATGTTCTCATGTGGTGCGCACGTGGTGCGCGCGTGGCGAGCACACGTGCGTTGCACGTAGCGCACATGCGCATTATGAGGAGAAGCAGGGCTTCTATATATGGAGAACCAGACTCCTTTTAATATTATTAAATGTTCTCATGTGGTGTACACGTGTGTTGCACGTAGCGCACATGGCGCTTGCGCATATGCGCATTATGGGGAGGAGCATGCTCCTATCTTGGAGAACTAAGCTTCTTTGGAGAACTAAGCTCCTTTGAGTATTAAATCCTTTGAGGATTGAACTCTACCTTTTCTAAGAGGTATCCCCTCTTATTTATACGGGAGTGGTAGAGAAGCCATCTCTCCTTTTCCCGATGTGGGGCTAAAAAATGCATTCCCCATGTAGTAGAGCATTACTTTAGATCACACGTGCATAACACATTTGCTCATAACTTTTTGATCTCGGATGAATTATGAGGCCCATAATATATCAAATCGAAGGTCTTTTCGAGATGCTCAATACCATCAGAATTTAGCCGTTTCTCGTTCCGGAGTTTGTCAAAATACAGCTCGGAAAATACTGGTTCGCATCTTCTTCCTCAGATGACATGTGCATAGACATTTGCTCATAACTTTTGATCCCGGATGAATTATGAGGCTCATAATATATCAAATCGAAGGTATTTTCAAGATGCTTTTAATACCATCAGAATTTAGCTGTTTATCATTCCGGATTTTGTCAAAATACAGCTCGGAAAATACTGGTTCGCATCTTCTTTCTTAGATCACATGTGCATAGACATTTGCTCATAACTTTTGATCCCGGATGAATTATGAGGCCCATAATATATAAAATTGAAAGTTTTTTCGAGATGCTTTCAATACCATCATAATTTAACAGTTCCTCATTGAGGAGTTTATCAAAATACAGGCCGGAAGGTACTGGTTCGCATTTTCTTAAGCGTATCGCTGCCATTTGATACCTTGGACTCTTTTGCGCAGAAATTTTTGGCGGGAACATGGACCTTGTCGAATGTCTGCACAATGAGCTCGGGACCCAGTAATCTTCGTTCTCCCACATCATCCCAACAAACTGGGGATCGACACTTCCGCCCGTAAAGTGCTTCGAAAGGGGCCATCTGAATACTAGCCTGGTAACTGTTGTTATAAGAAAACTCCACTAGATGCAGATGATCTTCCCAGGAACCCTGAAAATCCAACATGCAGGCTCCCAATATATCCTCGAGCGTCTGAATCGTACACTCGGATTGTCCGTTCATTGATTGGTAGAGATTTTACGATCAAAAATATAATTACCGCAATCAAGAAACGGCGTCGCTTCGCAGCTAGCCGGTGAGTGCGGGTCGATCCACAGAGACGGGTAAATTTCTTTTATGTGTTTTAACGAGTTGATTCTATTTGTAGTTTTGGTTTTATAAAAATCTAGATCTAAAACTTAATTAATCTAATTTAAATTCTTACTAGGGTTAGGCTTAGAGGAAGTTTTGGAGATTGATGTTTCCTCACCGCTTTCAATGCCGTATTCTAGATCCATTAGGTGTTATAGTAATTATCGATAAAGTGGATACGACTCTTTTGGGAAGATGTTTTCTTCCTCTAGATTCGTATCCTTCCTTTATCGTTAATTACCCTAACCCCCATGGAAAACGCGCGCAACCGGCCCTTTATACTGCGGTTCACCGTTACCTCGAGGGGTAGGGTGCCGCAGGGAGCGGTTGTGCGCGCATGCATGGAGTTCTTAATGGGTTAGTTTAATATGGCATTGAAAGGGGTGAGAGATCTCATCTCTCAACCCTTTCCCTAAGGCTAACCCTAACAAGCGAGGAGACTACTCGCTCATTAGGGGATGAAATAACATTAAAAGAATAAAAGAAAAACACTTACTAATGGTGATGGCTCCCTCCAAGCGATAAAGAACAGATCTGAATGTCACTTCCAGAATTTCTGAATTTTATTTATTGAAAAGAGGCATACAATTTTTAGATCTAAAATTACAATTTATAGGAAAATAGGAAACCTAGGGTTACAGACTCTCGCGCACGCGCAATTACTGATTTGCCCACTTAAAATCCTAACACTCACAACAACGCACCGTCACAGAAAAACTGCGCCGACACGGGCATATAATGGCCGCGGATCCGCGGCATTTGTTGGCTTGGGCCGCGGATCCGCGGCCCTTTGGTTGTCTTGGGCTGCCAAAAGTTTGGGCTTGGTTCAGTGGCTCTGTGGGCTTCTGTTTCTTCACTTATTTTCTCTTTTGGGCTTCTGGTTTTCCTCCAGATGTTTCAGTGAACACTTGTAAGTATCTTTTGACCGTTTGCATTAACATTTTGGACCTTGCATTGTTCTTCATCTAGGCCAGACTAGGATCCGTCTAATAGTTGGTCAAAAGTCCATTTTTCTGTTGTTTTATGTCTTTTTCACTGTACTTGCTCCAGAAACCTGTATCCTGTAATATGCAACAAACGTGCGTCAAGAGTACCTGTTTATTTATAAAAAGGATAAGAATAGGGGAATGATAAATGCAATATTATAGTCTGAACATCCATCTGTGGGTGATAAGCTGTGCTGAACTTGAGGCGGGTACCCAAACTCTCCTGTAAGCTCTTCCAGAAGTGCGAAACGAATCTGGTGTCTCGATTTGACACAATGCTGACCGGGACTCCGTGAAGTCGCACTATCTCCTGCATGTATCTCTCTGCCAGTGACTCTGTTGACTGCCCCACTCGGAATGGTAAGAAGTGTGCAGTTTTCGTGAGGCGGTTGACGATAACCCAAATGGCGTTGTTGACCTTAGGGCTCCGTGGTAAGGCCGTCACGAAATCCATTGTAATGTGCTCCCACTTCCATTCTGGTATCGGAAGCGGTTGTAATAATCCCACTGTCTTCTGATGTTCCGCCTTCACCTGTTGGCATACCAAGCACATGGATACGAACCGCGCAATTTCTCACTTCATCCCGTTCCACCAAAAATGTTGCTTTAGATCTCGATACATGTTTATACCTCCCGGATGCACAGAATAAGCTGAACTATGCGCCTCAGCCAGTACCTCTTCTCGAACATCCACTTTAGGTACACAGAGTCTACTACCGAATCTCAGAGAGCCGTCTGCATGTATGATTAAGTCCGTTCTCAGCCCGGCTTCTACTTGCGCTCTGAACTTTTGCAATCGAGGATCATCCGCTTGTGCAGGCTTGATGCAATCCATAAGGGAAGACTGCACTTGTAGTTGCCAAAACTGCCTGATTGCGCTCGGTGTAACGACTTCAAGCTCGAGTCTCTGAAAGTCCTCAATGATGCTACTCTGACTGGTCAACATCATGACCGCTGGCTTGCGACTGAGAGCATCTGGTACAATATTTACTTTCCCCGGGTGATACTGAAGGTCCAAGTCGTAATCCGCCATCAGTTCTAGCCATCGGCGCTACCTCATGTTTAGTTCTTTCTGAGTGAAGACATACTTCAGACTTTTGTGATCCGTGTACACCTCTACCTTCTCGCCCAAAAGATAGTGCCTCCAAAATTTCAACGCAAAAACCAATACGGCTAACTCCAAGTCATGCGTAGGATAGTTCCTTTCGTGAGTTCTCAGCTGTCGAGAGGCGTAAGCAACCACTCGACCGTGCTGCATCAGAACACTGCCTAATCCCTTCCCTGAGGCATCACTATGTATCACCAAACCACCGGAATCATCCGGTACTGTAAGAATGTGCGTCGTAGTTAACTTCTGCTTCAGTGTGTCAAATGCCTGAGTACACTCTTCAGTCCACGCAAACGGTACATCCTTCCGTGTCAACCTCGTCAACGGTTCAGCGATTCTTAAAAAGTCTTGGACGAATCGCCGATAATATCCTGCTAGTCTCAGAAAGCTTCTGATCTCAGCCACTGACTTCGGCATTGGCCAATCTCTGACAGATTCTATCTTCGCCGGGTCCACTGAGATGCCTTCGCCCGAAACAATGTGTCCCAAGAACTGAACCTTGTCGAGCCAGAACCCACACTTGCTCAGTTTCGCGTAGAGCTTCTCTTCCCGAAGAATTTGTAAAACCGTGTGCAAATGCTCAACATGCTCCTCCCGGGTCTTCGAGTAGACTAGTATATCGTCAATAAATACAACGACAAACGTGTCCAAGTACTTTGCAAACACCCTGTTCATCAAGTCCATGAATATTGCTGGAGCATTGGTAACACCGAACGGCATCACAAGGAACTCATAGTGTCCGTATCGGGTCCTGAAAGCCGTCTTGCATACATCCTCGGCTGCTACTCTGGTCTGATGATAGCCAGAACGGAGATCCAACTTCGAAAATACCTTGGCCCTACTTAGCTGATCGAATAAGTCGTCGATGCGCGGAATTGGGTACTTGCTCTTTATTGTGACTTTGTTCAGCTCTCGATAATCTATACACATCCGCAGCGACCATCTTTCTTCTTCACTAACAGAACTGGTGCACCCCACGATGAAACGCTCGGCCGGATAAATCCCTTCTCCAGGAGTTCTTCAATTTGCTTCTTCAATTCTGTCAACTCAACCGGTGCCATTCTGTACGGGGCCTTGGAAACTGATGCTGTACCTGGAGTTAAATCGATTGAGAATTCCAAGATGCGTGGAGGTGGTAGACCTGGTAAATCTTCAGGAAACACGTCCAGAAAGTCCCGAACAATCTCTGGGGCTGGGCTCTCATCCATCTCCATAGCTGTCAACTCTTTTGGCTTGGCTCTATACTTGACAGGCTCCAAAGGTTCGCCCCTGCCTTCGAAAATAAACTCTGGGGGATTGGGAACGCGGAAGATCACATTCCTTACTCGGCAATCAATAACTGCATCGAAGGTACTCATCCAATCCATCTCGAGGATCGCGTCATAGCTTCCTGTTCCGAGTCCTCTTCTGGATCCTCTTCCATAGGGTGTTCCTCAGGATCTTCCTCTTCAGGATCCTCATCGGGTTCCTCCTCTACCGCATTTCCCTGTAGATCCTCTCCTATTGGATCCTCTTCATTGTCAAAATCATTAATCATATTGATCTCTGGAGCTACGACATCGATTCCCTCGTCCTCGTATTCGCCGTCGTTGAATATGACCTGTGGACCCTCGACCTCGTCATATGAACTCACTAATATACAGTCGAAAGAAATGCATGACCGAGTGTCCTCATCAAGAAGCGGTGTTGTCCCAGGATTGTCCATGGCCAGAAAAGTAAGGGTCATGATCAGATAGTGGAACACGAAGGGAAATAACGAGTAATGATGCGGACACGAGGGAAAGATAAGGTAGATAAGATTCAAAACATGAGCTTGAGTGGTGATGCACATGTAGTATATGGAAGTGAAAGTAAGGAAACCAAGTATGATTCAAGGGATTCCTAAATTGAACTGCAATTTTATTCTAAACCCGACGCTCTGATACAAAAAAAAACCATGTCACGCCCCGCTTCCCAAAATACGGAATACAAGGGTGACAAGGCCAGCCATGCTCCTACGATCAAGGAAAGATCCTGTCGTAGTCACGTTTCGGCTTCTAGCATTATATGGTAATCAGTAAAATGCAATACGGTTAAAGAGAATGCAGTCACTAAAACTATCAAGTATAAAGGAATCTGAACTCAATGGAAGTAAGCAAAAAGGTAACTAACCAGGAATATCAATGTAGAAATGTAACTGGTTCACTAGTCTGGATCTTCACGGTCTTCTCGAGGTCAGGCGAATCCACCTCTATCACTGAGCATGCATACTCAGGTCGTCAGAGCGACGTAATAGCAATATTATAATAATGACAAGAAACAAGAAAACAAAGTAATAACTGTTGGGGTAAAAATTTACACCCCGGTTGACCAAGTCAAAATCAAAGTCAACCCCAAGACAAGTGGGCCCAAGCCCAGATCCAGTGGGCCCATGCCCGGGCCGAGCCCGAATATGAAGCGGCCGGCCTTCCCCCATGCCAAGATAAAAATTTTGTAATAAATAATTTTGTTGTATTTCTTTTATTTTATTTTTGGATAAATGTAAGAAAAATAGGCATAAAGCCAAATTTTTGTAAATCCCATGGCTTATGTGCAAAAAGAAATGGCACATGAGCCACGGGATAGGCAAAATGCCATTTTGTGAAGCCTAAGGGGCTATGTGTAAAATGTATGGCCTATAAAGGCAAGGATAATGAAATATCCCAACAACTTTTTCTCTCTCCAAAAAAGTTTCAGATCTGAGATCTTTCTTTCTTCTTCAAGGTTCCAAAACCTTCTTCTTTCTTTTGAATTAAATCAAGAGTTCTACTCTCCTTTTTATAAAACAAATTAGTTTTCCACCACAAAACCCATCAAGGGGAACTCAGATCTTCCATCAGATCTCAAAAAGAAGTGATTTTTAAAATCCCATATCTCTTGATCTTCAAGATCCAGCTAACAGAGGAGGAAGAAGAAGAACCCCTTTCACTAAACCCTAAAAAAAAGGAAAAAAACACTCAGGAGTCCAACTCCTCTTTGATTTCTCATCAGAGAAATCTTTTTAGGCTAAAAGCCTCTTTTTCTCGCCGGCGCTCAAGCACAGAGCGCCCACGTGCCGACACGTGGCGCGCTTGCGCTCCAGCGCAAGCGCTCGAGCGCAAGTCGCCCTCGTGCCGACACGTGGCGCTCTTGCGCTCAAGCGCAAGCGCCCGAGCGCAAGTCACCCTGGTGTCGACACGTGGCGCGCTTGCGCTCCAGCGCAAGTCGCCCTCGTGCCGACACGTGGCGCTCTTGCGCTCCAGCGCAAGAGCTCGAGCGCAAGTCGCCCTCGTGCCGACACGTGGCGCTCTTGCGCTCAAGCGTAAGAGCTCGAGCGCAAGTCGCCCTCGTGCCGACACGTGGCGCTCTTGCGCTCCAGCGCAAGCGCTCGAGCGCAAGTCGCCCTCGTGCCGACATGTGGCGCGGTTGCGCTCAAGTGCAAGCGCTCGAGCGCAAGTCGCCTATGTGCCGACACGTGGCGCGTTGCGCTCCAGCACTCTGCGCTCGAGCGCAAAGCGCCCACGTGCCGACACGTGGCGCGCTCGCGCTCAAGCGCCTAGGCGCTGGCCCCACGCATCCTTTGGATGTCTTTTTCCCCTTTACTTACATATACATGTATATATATACATATGCATACAAATGTACACATACACATACTCCGCGACACTGTCTCTGTTAGAAAAAAATTTCTAACGGGGCGCTGCCCCGCACCCCGCAAGGGGCTGCTAGCCTCCTTGACCCCCAGCCCGCTATCCGGGTAGCGGGCCCCCGTAAAAACTCTGCGTGGCTCCCGATATATTCAAACCCCCCTCCAAAACAACACACACGCACACTGCACATTGAGTTCGCATGACCAGTTTAACCCGTTAATCGGAGGTTCCCTCGCCCCAAAGGCGAGGGGTAATTAACGGCAGTTTAGTCCGCGGCTGCCGGAGATTCGGATCCCCACAATCATTAAACTCCAGCCTACCCTAGGAAGGGGGAATCTGTAGTACGCCTGACAAGCGTGCGCGTATTCCCATCTCAATAGGGTGATGAAAAACACTCTACAGATTCTGGCACGCCCGGTGGGACCCATCTCTCCTCCCATATTTCGGGTTAAGCGTTCATGCGAACTTAATCAATATACATATCGATTGTCTATACTGAAATGATGTTTTTTTTTTCTGTGCAGCAATCAACCCTCGACGACAATGTCTCCCCAGACGAATTCAGCTTCCAACGTGACCCCGATTCCGTACGTGGTCAAGATCAATGCTCGGGTGGTTCTCCCCGCAAGCCTCAGTCGACAATGGGAGGAACCACCCTGCCAGTTTGGCTCTGTCATCATCTACTCTGCCGGAAGCGCTCATCTGGCAGAGATCCCGGCGGAACAGGTAGCCAAGCCGGTCTCAAGGGGTAAGAGGCCGAATGTCGTGATCGCCAAGGCACCACAACCGAAACTTAAGATGGTGTCTGAACGAGTCCCTGGCGCTCTAGCTGGGGGCAAGACTTCCGATGCGAAGGGCAACATTAAATGTTACGTACGAGCTCAGGCGATAACTCCAACAAATGCACAATCAGGCGTATTTCCAAGGCCCTCCATCAACCGGTCTGCGGCGTCTTCCCAAAGAGCCGAAGTCCGCCAGGCGCTTAAAACAGAAAAGTTAAGACAGAAGCGGCTCAGGTATCAAGCCAACAAAAGGGCCAAGACCTCAGCCAAATGGAATCGTGTGAAGTTCCAAGAGCAGGGTTGCCCCGCGACAACGACTGAGTCGGACGTAAGAATCAGCAATTCCTTCGAGCCTCTGAAGTGGGTTCAGAAAAACGCCATGACCGCCAGAATCAAGAAGACAGCGGTCCGAACAGTGCCACAAAGAGACGTGTCCCGGACCCAACGGAAAAAGTATGACACTGTCTCATCAAGAGTCTATCAAGCACTCTGTGCCGCACGAAAGCAGCGGGGAAAACCCAGAAAAGATGCGCCAGCACCATTTAAGAACCTGGTTAGGCCAGCCGCCTTCAATCGACTTCCAGCTACCAAAACAAGGGGGTCAAGACAGCGATCCATGAAATCAGCTGCCAATGATAGAAAGACGTCCGGATATACCATCCATACGGTCTATATGGCGGGCGGGCGCCCTAGCGACAACCTTCGCAGCAAAAGCAAGGACGGGGCCACCACATCCCAAGCCCAATCTAGCCTGAATGTGGTTGCCGCCGCCCAAGAACAGCCGCCCCCGCTGGATGAAGAAAACCCTCTCGATGAGGATGATAGGCAGATAGACCCTTCGGTCCATGTAGAGTCAAGCTCGGACAGCGAGGAAGAGCCGACTTTCCGCCCCAGGACTGCGGAGCAGGAGCTGCTTCAAGAGCTTCGAAAACAGCTCAGGAGCAAAGATAAAGAGATGGCTAAGCTCTATTCGAAGATTGACGACTTAACGAACGTGGTGATGCAGCTTACGGCTCAAATTGCTCGAGCGCCTCCTAATCAAGCACAAGCCGCAACTAATCAGCCAGGTGATGACAATCCGAGGCAGCCAATGCCTGTTCCTTCGGGTCCAAGACTGGTCGAGCCACATGAAAGCCGGCTACACTCCGCTTCTGGGGACGCCTTGGCCCCAGATAGCGCTATCCCGCTAACACAGGATCGGATAATGGATTTGGTCACCAGCAAGGTTAAAACATTGGTGGCCGAAGCTGAAGCTCGGAAAGAAATCGGCAGTAGTGGGCGGCCATATCCCGCTCAGTACGATCTGATTGAGTTCCCGAGCAGCTACGTCATTCCTAAGTTCGGAAGATTTGATGGAAAGGGGAATGCAAATCAGCACGTTGCCCACTTCAAAGCATCATGCGGAAATACAGGAGGCAATGACGCGCTCCTTCTTCGTCAATTTGTCAACAGCCTGACCGGTGTTGCTTTCGACTGGTACGCGAGCATACCAGACGGGTCCGTCATTACCTTTGCCCAAATGGAGTCCCTGTTTCGGCAAAGGTTCATGAGTGTCAGTGATAAAATCTCCATTGCCGACCTTGTGAGGACCAAGCCGAGGAAGAATGAAAGCAACACCGACTTTATCGCTCGATGGCGTAATCTCACAGTCAAGTGCGAACCGCCGCTGGAGCAGGACCAGTCCGTCAGCCTTCTCATTGGGAACCTTAGCAATTGGATGGTCCCATTCTTGTGTACAGCGGGCCTCAAGACATTTCAGGAGCTAACTAAGAAAGTTCAAATGCTGGAACGCTCGAAGCAAGAGTCCCCGCCGGACTCTCAGAGAGACAAAACCTGGAAAAGCAAACGGGACGACAACCGTAGAAGCGGGAGTTCCAGCAGTACCAATGTCTTCAATACCTCCGACAATGAAGAAAAGCGAAGGGCGGCCGAATCCAAAACTAACCGGTCTCGAAAGCCATTGCTGGGAGGAGATGGGCCTTCCCTAGAGGAGAAAAAGAACAAGATTTACTCTTTCAGAAGGGATAAGGTCCGCAAGATATTTAAAGATGCCTTGAACAACGGCCTACAATTGCCGGAGTCGAAAAGACCCCAAGAAGCAAAAATGACCGACAATCCTCTGTATTGCCCATACCACCGAGTAGTGAGCCATGCGATCGAGGATTGTTATATCTTCAAAGACTGGGTTGAGAAGCAGTACAAAGCTGGAGAGATCGAGCTGTCCAAAAGTGTGTTGGTGAACAATCAAGTTGCAACCACTAACTTTATACAGACAGAAACTGAAGCCTTCCGGGAGCAGACAGCCGAACCCGCTGCCCTGAGAAATGAAACGGACTCATCGCGGCCTCCGTGGAGTACGCACATATCTAATAAGACGAAGAAGATGATAAAGCTACTTCGGAAGGAACCCAGGACGGAATGGGAAGGGCAGAAGAAGCCTACCAGTCCAGCTACCAATGCGGCTCCATCTGGCTCAAAATCCAAGAAGTTCAAGAAGAAGAAAAGTGCAGCTCGGCGCGAAAAAGAGTCTGCAGGGAGATCGACCATTCAAAAATATATCGATTCTCTCGAAGAATATGAACAAAAGGAAAGAACATTGATTCAATTGAATGAGTTCTTCCCTGTACAAGCGGCTGAAATTCTAGAGGAGTTAGAAGAAGACTCCAATGAAGAGATCCCAGTAGTGACCTGCTACGCCATCCATCTGGGCAGCGACTCCGAGGATGAGCTCTGTTTTCCCGAAGAGGACGAGGAGCTCACCACAAAGGCCAATCAAATCCAGCTCAGAAGCGGTAGGGCTCTACCGCCAAATCAGGGCAATGCCCCAAAAGGGAAGGAAAAACAAGTCGCTAATGAAGAAGATGGCAGAGAACCGGCTGATGAAAACATAAGTCCTTCCTCGGTGGACTATAATGTCTTGGTGCATCTCCGGAAGCTTCCATCTCTCTTGAGCATCTACGACGCCTTGGTCCTATCTAAGGAGCTTAGAGACGTTCTCATTCACGCTCTACAAAACCCCGAGCGGTATCAGGCTCACTTTGCGGAAATTAATATGAAAGAAGCCCAGCACGCTTTGCATGCCGCCGCAGTCACATTTAAGGATGAAGACTTGCTACTGGGAACGGCTGAGCATAATCGGCCGCTTTACGTGACCGGGTACAGCGACGGAGATCGAATTAATCGTATATTGATTGATCCGGGGTCCTCAGTGAACATCATGAACTTGCGAACTCTGAAGAGTTTGTCAATGGACGTCCGACACCTGTCAAGGGAAAGGATTATCATTCAAGACTTCAACCAAAATTGCCAGCAAGTTCTGGAGTCTATAGCTTTGCCAATCAAATTTGGGGATCTGCAAACTGAAGCAAAGATATACGTGATCGACGCCGACACATCTTATAAGATTCTCTTGGGGCGGCCGTGGCTCCACGATTACGGCATCATTCCGTCAACTCTCCATCAATGCATGAAGTATACTAAAAATGGCGAAGAAAGACGTATTGACGGAGACATCCAGCCGTTCGGTGTGCATGAAGTCCGATATGAAGATTCTCAGTACTTTACGAACCACCAAAATGCTAAGCCACAACTAACTGAGGATAGAACGGCCTTAAGACTCAAAAGCAAATCTGCACCGGCTATCACTTTCAAAAGCAAAAATACCCAAGTGCGCCCGCATTTCTGCAGCGACACTGATGAGTCCGACGCTGGAAGCCCGTCCTTCCGCAAAACTCGCCATCATTTTGGCAGCGATACGGACGAATCTGTTACTGAAGGCCCATCTAGCAGCAAAGTCCGCCCTCATCTTGGCAGTGACACTGAAGAGTCAGAAGAAGAGGACCTGCCGTGCAACAGCTGTGCAGATCGGCCCCCCATGCAGCAAGCGAAACTACGAGAGACCTTCGAAGTCGCAGAAGGGTCCCTGGCCATCACAAGGGTGCCGGAACGGATGTGCAAAGAGCTCGACGCATTGTCAGTCTCTACCGTGGACCAGCTGAAAACTTTCTACATGCCCGGGAGGAAAAATGGACAGAAGGGCATCCTGTTTTACAGGTCAAACCCCGTTGTGCACCCGGATGATCTTTCTGTCGCGTGCCTTCCCTATGAGAGAGGCATAAGAGCCGTCCTCAATCCCAGATACTATGCGCCCGAGATGCGGGAATACTTTAAGAAGTGCGGATGCCGGTTATATCAAACGGAGTCCGAAGCAAAGTTTTACGAAGGGCTATGGTATCCGTCCCAGGTCCGAGCACTCATCGATGGGCGAATTCCGGATAGACGGTGCATAAGCTACATTCAACCTGATTCCAAAGCGTGCTACATGATCGATGTTGGTGAGGCCAGCGAAAGATCAAATGACGACGATGAGATAGCCGAGCCGGAAGAAGCTCCTCAAGAGCTCGAAGATGGCGGACAAGCAACCTTTGACGAGCTAACCGAGATTGACTTAGGAACGCCCGATAATCCAAGGCCGACCTACATCAGTTCGCTCTTGTCAGAGGAAATGAAAGCGCAGATAATTGCCCTGCTGCATGAGTTCGTCGACTGCTTCGCGTGGACATACAAAGAAATGCCTGGCCTTTCCTCTGAAGTGGCCGTACATAAGTTGGCTATATCTCCTGATGCTAAGCCAGTCAAACAAGCTCCTCGAAGAATGAGAAGGGAGTTGGAAGAAAAGGTCATCGAGGAAACCAAGAAACTCATCGATGCCGGCTTCATCAGGGAAGAGAAATATGCAGACTGGATCGCATGCATAGTCCCAGTGAAGAAGAAAAATGGGCAGATCCGAGTTTGTGTCGATTTCAGGGACCTCAACAAGGCATGTCCTAAAGACGACTTCCCGCTACCGGTCATGGAAATGATGGTCGATGACACCTCAAATTATGAACTGTTCACCTTTATGGACGGCTCGTCTGGATATAATCAGATCAAGATGTCCCCTGAGGATGAGAAGCACACAGCATTTCGAACCCCGATCGGAATATATTGCTACAAGGTAATGCCATTCGGACTGAAGAACGCAGGTGCTACATATCAAAGGGCAATGACTAATATCTTTGATGACCTAATTCATAAAGTCGTCGAATGCTATGTTGATGATCTGGTCGTCAAAACTAAAGCCAAGGCTGACTACATCCAAGATCTTAGGACCGTTCTCATCAGACTGAGGGAATACGATCTGAAGATGAATCCTCTGAAGTGCGCTTTTGGCGTGTCATCGGGAAAATTCCTGGGCTTCATAGTCCGACATCGAGGGATCGAAGTTGACCCATCAAAGATAAAGGCCATCATGGAGATGCCCCCTCCGAAGAGTCTGACGCAGCTAAGATCTTTCCAAGGAAAGCTTGCTTATATACGGAGGTTTATCTCAAATTTATCGGGGAGATGTAGGCCCTTTTCAAAGCTCATGAAGAAAGGAGCTCCTTTTATTTGGGATGCCGAATGTCAAGTAGCGTTCGAAAGCATCAAACAATACTTGTTGCACCCTCCAGTGCTGGCCACTCCCATTCCAAATAAACCGCTGATTCTCTACACTGCCTCGCTGGACGAGTCACTCGGTGCGCTCCTTGCGCAGAATAACGAGGAGGGAAAAGAAAATGCCCTCTACTACCTCAGTCGAACTCTAGTCGGGGCGGAACACAACTACTCCCCAATCGAAAAGCAATGCCTGGCTCTAATATTTGCTGTGAAGAAGCTGAGGCACTATTTTCTCGCTCATCGGGTTATGCTGATCTCCAAGGTCGACCCGCTCAAACACTTGATGACCAAAGCAAGCCTAGCCGGCAGAATGGCAAGATGGGCTGGCATGCTACTTAAGTTTGACATAGTTTATACTCCTCAGAAAGCAGTGAAAGGGCAAGCTCTTGCAGACTTTCTTGCCGCTCATCCTATACCAGAAGGGTCACCGCTAAATTGTGAGTTACCCGACGAACAAGTGCTGCACCTCGAGAAAGATGGGCCATGTTGGGAGCTCTACTTCGATAGAGCCTCATCAATAAGGACCTCCAGTAAATCAAGCGTCCCGGAGATAAAAGCAGGGATAGGATTGGTGTTCATCACACCATTAATGGGAACCTTACGGCGTTCTTTTGCTCTCACCGAGCCTCGCACAAACAATGAGGCCGAGTATGAAGCTCTGATAGCTGGTTTGGAGCTCGCCATAGAAATGGAAATCCGTCGGCTACGAGTTTACGGTGACTCCCAGCTCGTCGTCAACCAAGTAAGCGGCGACTATAAGATATACAAACCCGAGTTAGCTCGGTACAGAAGCTGGGTGGTGGAACTTATGAAATGGTTCACTCATATTGAACTAATGAGAATTCCCAGAGCGTTGAATGGAAAGGCCGACATACTCGCTCGCTTAGCCAAGGAGCTGGCTGATCCTGACATGGACGAAATTCTGATCACAGTCAGGAGCCGGCAAATTCTACCCCCAGTCTCTCTACGAGAAGAGGAAAGCGCGGAACATAAGAGCAGTCCCGCCGAAGAAGCTTCGATCATCCAAGATGAGCCCGATTGGAGAGAACCCTTCATAGAGTACCTCCGATACAACAAGCTGCCCGAAGAAAAATCTGCGAGGATTCAGCTGAAGAAAAGAGCTCTCCGATACGTGTTTGTAAATGACACGTTATACCGCAGGTCATATGACCAACTCTGGCTCAGGTGTCTGTCATTGGCCGAAGCCCAAAAGGTCATGAAAAATGTCCACTCGGGCGTTTGCGGTGCTCACCAATCTGGCCCCAAGATGCGGCTTCAAATCAAACGGCTTGGGTATTACTGGCCCACCATGATACGGGATTGCGGAGAGCATGCAAAGAAATGTTATATCTGCCAAATTCACGGTGATTTTATTCACAAGCATCCCAATCCATTGCATCCTACGGTGGCGTCGTGGCCCTTCGAAGTCTGGGGCACCGACATTGTTGGCCCAATTGATCCTCCGTCATCTAAAGGCCACCGGTTCATACTGGCCACGATAGACTACTTCTCCAGATGGGCTGAAGCTGTCCCGCTAAAAGAAGTCAAGACAAAAGATATTCTGACATTCTTCCAGCATAATATCCTATACCGCTTCAGTACACCAAGAAGAATCATTTCTGACAACGGGCCTTCTTTCAAGAGCTTCAATGTCTCGAGGTTCGCTACTCAGCACAAGATAGACTGGAGATATTCCTCCATCTATAATCCAAGAGCCAATGGGCTAGCCGAAGCCTTCAATAAGACTCTGTGCAAGCTCCTGAGGAAAAATGCTTCAGCCAACAAGAGAGACTGGAATCTCAAGCTTCACGAGGCATTGTGGGCATATCGTACCACGCACCGTACTCCAACTCAGTCCACTCCATACTCATTGCTCTTCGGAGTGGAGGCAGTCCTCCCCCTCGAAGTCGAAGTTCCAAGCTTAAGAATAGCCATTCAGCATGAGTTGACGGAGGAGGAAAACGTGCTCCTTCGATTTGAAGAACTCGATGCCCTCGAAGAAAAGAGGCTCGCGGCGCAGCAAAATCTGGAGCTATACCGAGCCCAAATGTCACGGGCCTATGACAAGATAACCCGTCTCCGCGCTTTCAAGAAAGGTGAATTGGTGTCGGTCCTCAAAAGACCGATCCTCCCCAATCGACATGCCAAGGGAAAATTCGAGCCGAACTGGGAAGGACCATACGTCATCGAGAAAGTGTTTGATGGAGGATCCTACCAACTAATAAGCGCCGAGGGAGAAAGGCCCATGCCACCCATCAATGGCCGATATCTCAAAAAATACTACATGTGAATGCTCCAAGTCGCAGGCGAATTGAGCACATCAGCCCTACGGTCTGGATCAGACATCCTGTAAAACCGTATACAGTCCACGGGCGTAAATGACCCCTATTTCTCCCAAATCCTGCCGGTAAGACTACTTTTAAAGTCCCACCAGCGGCAAAAAAAAGGAAAAAGAAAGAAAAAGAAAAAAAAGAAGAAGAAATAAACGGTATGTCCACAAGCGAAACGGGCACGGATGAAAACCCGAAAGGGCTCCGTGAGTAAAAACAGCAGGACTACCGGCGTGTCTGTGAAAACCCGAAAGGGCGCAAACTCGGGAAAAGAGATGAAATACACTCACAAAGTCCTCTCGACCTTGTGAGGAGAAAACCCCTGCGTGAGATCCTTACGACTCACAAAGGAGCAACACACTTAGGAATCCTCACGATTCCTAAGGAGAAAATACACCTGCGGGATCTTTATGACTCGTAGGGAGAAAATGCTTTTATGGGACCCTCACGGCCCATAAAATTGAAAAGCCTTAGGTGATAGGGACCCAAACCTGTCTCCTAAGCCATCGTTCCCCAACGGGCAACGGCAAATGATGAGTCGCTCCTGGCATTTCGTTTCAGTGTTAGCGGTGCTGATGCCGACCAAAACCCAAATCCCAAGTCCTCCCATGGCAAATGATGAGTTGCTCCTGGCATTATTCCAGTGCAGCAATGCTGATGCCAAACAAGATCCAAATTCCAAGTCCCCAAATGGCGAATGATGAGTCGCTCCTGGTACCATATTCCAGTGCAGCGATGCAGACGCCAACCAAATTCCAAATCCCATACCCCAACGGCGAATGATGAGTTGCTCCTGGTACCATATTCCAGTGCAGCGATGCAGACGCCGACAAAGTCCCGAAATTTTTCCGGCCCTACGGTCTGGATCATACATCCTGCAAAACCGTATACAATCCACGGGCGTAAAACAACCCTAATTTCTCCCAAATCCTCTCGGGGCAAATGATGAGTTGCTCCTGGCATTATTCCAGTGCAGCAATGCAGATGCCAAACAAAAACCAAAATTCCAAAATCCTCTCCATGACAGATGATGGTTCGCTCCTGGTACCATATTCCAGTATAGCGATGCTGATGTCAACCCAAATCAAAATCAACAAGTCAACTTCTACTCCGACACCGCAAGAAGCGGAGCAAGTCGAGTCTACCCCTGACATTGCAAGAAGCAGAGCAAGTCAAATCAAGCACCGACCGTCCAAGTCGCTAAAATGGCAGCAACGACCGTCCACGTCGGTAAAATGGCACCACCGACCGTCCACGTCACTAAAAGGGCAGCACCGACCGTCCAAGTCGCTAAAATGGCAGCACCGACCGTCCACGTCGCTAAAATGGCAGCACCGACCGTCCACGTCGCTAAAAGGGCAGCACCGACCGTCCACGTCGCTAAAAGGGCAGCATCGACCGTCCACGTCGCTAAAAGGGCAGCACCGACCGTCCAAGTCGCTAAAATGGCAGCAACGACCGTCCACGTCGCTAAAATGGCAGCACCGACCGTCCACGTCGGTAAAAGGGCAGAACCGACCGTCCACGTCGCTAAAAGGGCAGTACCGACCGTCCACGTCGCTAAAAGGGCAGCATCGACCGTCCAAGTCGCAAAAAGGGCAGAAACGACCGTCCACGTCGCTAAAAGGGCAGTACCGACCGTCCACGTCGCTAAAAGGGCAGCATCGACCGTCCAAGTCGCAAAAAGGGCAGAACCGACCGTCCGCGTCGCTAAAAGGGCAGTACCGACCGTCCAAATCGCAAAAAGGGCAACGCAGGATTCCTACAAAGCGGGAACCAGATAACTCCGGGCCAGCAAAAACGTCTATCACGGACACTCCGTCCCGGAGACATGTCAAGCAACGACCGTCCATGTCGTAAAAAGGGCAGTGCCAGCTTCCCAAAAAGCGGGAACCAAATCAAGTCGCCTCCACGTGAAAGAAGATCCATCAATTTCATGCACACGACCCACATATGTGGTGTGCATTTATTGATGGGGGGCAATTTGTTGGGGTAAAAATTTACACCCCGGTTGACCAAGTCAAAATCAAAGTCAACCCCAAGACAAGTGGGCCCAAGCCCAGATCCAGTGGGCCCATGCCCGGGCCGAGCCCGAATATGAAGCGGCCGGCCTTCCCCCATGCCAAGATAAAAATTTTGTAATAAATAATTTTGTTGTATTTCTTTTATTTTATTTTTGGATAAATGTAAGAAAAATAGGCATAAAGCCAAATTTTTGTAAATCCCATGGCTTATGTGCAAAAAGAAATGGCACATGAGCCACGGGATAGGCAAAATGCCATTTTGTGAAGCCCAAGGGGCTATGTGTAAAATGTATGGCCTATAAAGGCAAGGATAATGAAATATCCCAACAACTTTTTCTCTCTCCAAAAAAGTTTCAGATCTGAGATCTTTCTTCCTTCTTCAAGGTTCCAAAACCTTCTTCTTTCTTTTGAATTAAATCAAGAGTTCTACTCTCCTTTTTATAAAACAAATTAGTTTTCCACCACAAAACCCATCAAGGGGAACTCAGATCTTCCATCAGATCTCAAAAAGAAGTGATTTTTAAAATCCCATATCTCTTGATCTTCAAGATCCAGCTAACAGAGGAGGAGGAAGAAGAACCCCTTTCACTAAACCCTAAAAAAGGAGAAAAAAACACTCAGGAGTCCAACTCCTCTTTGATTTTTCATCAGAGAAATCTTTTTAGGCTAAAAACCTCTTTTTCTCGCCGGCGCTCAAGCACAGAGCGCCCACGTGTCGACACGTGGCGCGCTTGCGCTCCAGCGCAAGCGCTCGAGCGCAAGTCGCACTCATACCGACACGTGGCGCTCTTGCGCTCAAGCGCAAGCGCCCGAGCGCAAGTCACCCTGGTGTCGACACGTGGCGCGCTTGCACTCCAGCGCAAGAGCTCGAGCGCAAGTCGCCCTCGTGCCGACACGTGGCGCTCCAGCGCAAGCGCTCGAGCGCAAGTCGCCTTCGTGCCGACACATGGCGCTCTTGCGCTCAAGCGTAAGCGCTCGAGCGCAAGTCGCCCTCGTGCCGACACGTGGCGCTCTTGCGCTCCAGCGCAAGCGCTCGAGCGCAAGTCGCCCTCGTGCCGACACGTGGCGCGGTTGCGCTCAAGTGCAAGCGCTCGAGCGCAAGTCGCCTACGTGCCGACACGTGGCGCGTTGCGCTCCAGCACTCTACGCTCAAGCGCAAAGCACCCACGTGGCGCGCTCGCGCTCAAGCGCCTAGGCGCTGGCCCCACGCATCCTTTGGATGTCTTTTTCCCCTTTACTTACATATACATGTATATATATACATATGCATACAAATGTACACATACACATACTCCGCGACACTGTCCCTGTTAGAAAAAAAATTCTAACGGGGCGCTGCCCCGCACCCCGCAAGGGGGCTGCTAGCCTCCTTGACCCCCAGCCCGCTATCCGGGTAGCGGGCCCCCGTAAAAACTCTGCATGGCTCTCGATATATTCAAACCCCCCTCCAAAACAACACACACGCACACTGCACATTGAGTTCGCATGACCAGTTTAACCCGTTAATCGGAGGTTCCCTCGCCCCAAAGGCGAGGGGTAATTAACGGCAGCTTAGTCCGCGGCTGCCGGAGATTCGGATCCCCACAATCATTAAACTCCAGCCTACCCTAGGAAGGGGGAATCTGTAGTACGCCTGACAAGCGTGCGCGTATTCCCATCTCAATGGGGGTGATGAAAAACACCCTACAATAACAGTGGAAGTAAAATGCAGGTAATTACTATGTCACTAAATGATGCAAAGTATGATCTGTGTCCCTATCAGTCTCTAAGTCATGTTTGAAATCGAGTTGTGGAAAGGAGGATCATGTTTAACGGGAGTCTCGTACATACCGAGACAATGGCCCACACGCCCGAGACATAACCCTGTCAGCCGGATCGCTAGATCCTACCTAATATATATAAGAGTCACTGTTCGAATGATCATCCTCTAAATCATGGACCTCGCTAAATACGATGCTCTTTCCACTTCGATTTCCCCTTTTCCCCCAGGTTTACACTATTGATGATTATGATTTAGTCGTGTACAAGTATGCACCAATAACACGGTTTTGTCACTGTTCACTGTATTAATCATTGTCACGAATCATTCACTTTTTTATTGGTGTACTTGACACTTCTAAACCAATACCATTCACGCACGATAATGCATTGCACACTGAAAAATAACGCGCACTATCAATAGGTATATGGCAATTGGGTAAGGTATGTACATTTATGCAGTTAACAAGTCATGTGTAATATGAACTAGTATGCACCTCATGAGCTTATAAAAATTGCAGTAAATCATAAGTTCAGAATTCAATGAAATGATACAAAGATGGTAACAATTATACTCTATCATAAATTCAGCAAAATTTGTTTCAGTGAAATCGGATTTCGGGTATTCAAGTTACAGCCATTTCAATTTAAGTATTCGCTGCAGGAAATTCAGTTTCTGAACTGAATGTCCATTTCGTGACACGATTTTTACCCTGTTAGGATCAGAATTTAGCGACGCTACAGCTGAATGAAATTTAGGGTTTTCAATAGGGTTTCCAAAGCACCAGACGGATTCTCAATCGCGTCTCTACGTCAGAAGTTACGTACTGTTCAATCATAGGGTGTCAGTTCTGTCCCTGTTTGGGACTGCTATACGTCCTGTTCTTTTAAATTGCAGTTTAAATAGTAAACGACGATAAAAAGGGGTGAAATCACTTGCGTTATTTATCTAACAGTTTCATCCTCAATAAAGTATAGGGTTCTGCAATACACAAGTTCAGGCAGCAAAGGTGATGGGGCTCCTTCTCGGGCCTCCGTCAGATGTTGTCTTCCTTTGATCTCAAGGTGAACTTGACCGATTGTCCTTCATTGCGTGTGGGTCTCAATAGGTTTTGAAAGGAGAAGGTGGGGTGAGGAGGTTGTTGCCGAGTACCTGCAAAGAAGTCCTGGGGTGGTTTGGTACCACCGAGGACCCTCCGATGCTCAAGTTAGTGATGAGATCCGAGCAGAGTAACGTCGTAAGTGTAAAGAATGACTTACTTGATCCCTCTGTGATGGAGGTTTATATAGCGGTGGTGGCACGCAGCAGCAGGCGCGAGGATCTCGCCGGCAGTTATGCCCCCGACGTCACGCTCGCGCAGAGAGCGGATCGCCGATTAATGGGGATCGTGATAGCGTGGAACGTGGGATGTTGTTGGCGTAGAATCTGTGCATGGCGAGATTCGCGGAGCGACGGTTACGCCTGTGAGTGGTGGAGTTGGTCGGAGGGTCGAGAAAGGCGGACTCGGCCGGGGGCTCGGGGAGGCCGGGGAGTCTTGGCCTTGTGGCAGCTCGGGGCGAGCTGAGAGGCAGAAGAGGCTAATTCGCAGGGCCCCCCGAGGTGGGCTAGTTTGCGCTTACAGGTCGGGCACAGGGTGGTCTGGTCGGCCCCTGTGGGCCCTTTCTTCTGAGTCTTGGGACACGTCATCTGCCATGTGTACTGATCTTGGAGGTCACCAATATCGAGCATTATCATTAGCCCCCCACTCCTGTCCCGACCAGCTAGTGGTCGGGTCAGGAGTGGACTGCCGGGCCTCTTGAGGTGAGATCCCTTTTATGGTTTCGTCGGGACGAGCCCTCGGTCCATTGATCGTCTTTTCTGCTAGTGAACTAAGGCGAGGTCTCCACACCTTAAAGAGGGTGTGCCGGTTCGTACACTATGTAACTGAAGCAATGGTCCACGTGTCGAAGGACGACTGGTCGGTGTGACGTATGCGGGCCTACAGCGCCCGATTGGATGCAGTCCGGTACAGGACCGACATGTGGAGCGATCGGAGCCGCTGGGCGTGAGGAGTCGTTTCGGCGGGAGTTGACGGGCGCTGTTGGATGCGCTGATAAAACGGTAGCGAGGCCCGCCCCAGGGGCCCCAACCTTTCATCTCCCTTCTTCCTTGAGTCACCGTCGCTCGACGTTCTTCCTCCTTCGTGATACATGGTTCGCTCCCACTTTCCGGACGGCTCGCGTCGGGGGGAAGCTAGTGGCGTGGCCGAGCCCCCGGCTAACTTGTGCCCTCCGCCGGACTTTCCACCGACGGCAGGGCCGTCCGTTTCGTCGGCGGCATCTGGGAGTTTCTCTGGCGGCGGCCGGAGTCTTCAGCCGTTACCCGAGTCTCAGACTGGTGACGGGAGGAAGGGCGAGGGCCGACCCCTTACTAAGAGGAAAAGGACGGTTTCTCGTGCGCCGCCGTCGAAAGCCCCCGAAGGGATTCCCGTGCGGGAAGGGGCTCCGTCTTCACTGTTCCGTCTGGGCTTTCCGTTGCCACTGGTCTGCTCGCTGGGATGGAGGAATCGGCTGGGGGAAAGCTCCTGTGTGGCTCCTTGAGGGATCAATTGGAGGCCATGGCCCAAGGGGCGGTCCAGGTATGAATCCCCTACGCGTATTTGCCTTGGTATGCCCTTCCTGGTTTCTCATCGACTTTCTGTCAGGTTCTTCAACACTGCGCCCTTGCCATTCGCATGGAGGCCGAGGGGGCGTTCCACGCCCTGAGGCCAGTAGAGGCGTTTCCTTCGGAGGTTGAGATCTTGCAACATGACCTGCACCGGGAGAGGGATAAGGCCGACGTCGTGGCGGGCCGGGCGGAGGCCGCGGAGCTCGCCAACTCGGCGGCTCGGGGTGCCCTTCGCCATCTAAACGCGTCTCTCCGGGTTGCCGATAGGAAGCTGGCGGACATGGCCGAACGCTTTGCGGTGCTGGAAAAGGAGAGGGACGCAAGCAGGGGGGTGCTGAGGCGGCGTTGCTGAAGGCCCAGGTTGCCGAGGCTCGGGCTAAGAAAGCTGTGGCCGAGTATAAGGCATCGGAGCAGTTTTACGCCGAGCTCGGGGAGTATTCTGCCGTTGTGTAGAATAAGGCTTTGGACGCCGTGAAGGAACAGCTTCCCGAGTTCGACGATGGTGAACTCCGCGCTCGGGTTCCACTTCCGGCGACGAGGTCTTCGGCGAGGGTCGACGAGGGAAGCCGGCGCGCCCTTGGTGGCAAAGTCTTCGGTGGTAGGGCCATGGGCCGTGCCGCCGACGATGAAGTGGTCGAAGTAAGCCTCCAAGCCGTTTGTAGGGCTCGGGGGCCCCAGAGTACCCTTTGTAAAGATCTTGATTTTGGCAATAAAAGAAAAAAGAACCCATGATTCGTCGGTTTGTATTTTTTCTCTTTTTTTGTGTGAAGGACGTTCGTAGGATGCCCTTACTTGTATCGTTGTGTTTCCGTGTAAGGTTGGCCATATGTCCGGCGATCTCCTGTTGATTTTGTTAGCCGGCGAGGGTGCCAGGCGCTGCCGCGGAGAGGTATCCTCACGTACCCCCTAGGTCGATGGGAGATCGTTCAGATTTGGATGAACAAGCCGTCCTTCCGGGTGTCTCGGATCCTTAAGCACGGCTACAGGGCAACCGGCCGGGCTTGTCCGAGCAGGGTGGCCGTTTGGTTGCCGCTGCGAGGGCTTTGGGCTGCTGAGGACCACTAAAAATGGCCGGGTCATGAGCCTCTTGGTGAGGGATCCGATCTCCGGCATCGTGGGTAGGCCACTACCAGCCGGAGATTTTGACGAGCAGGGTAGCTGTTCGGTTGCCTCTCGCGAGGGCTTTTGATCATTCAGGATGGGGACCGAGCAGGGTTACTGCCCAGTGCCTCTTGGCGAGGACTTTGATCCCTGTCGGTTGTGGTAGGAAGCTACCAGCCAGGGATAGCCGAGCGAGGACCCGACTGCCTCTGGGAGGACTTTGGTCCTTAGCGCGGAAAGAGCTATAAGGCTGTAAGAATCCCACCAAGGACCCTTGGCCGGGCAGGGTCACTGCCCGGTGCCTCTTGGCGAGGGCTTTTGTCCTGAAAGATGGCCGAGCGAGGGGTCCTCGGGCTCGACTGCCTCTGAGAGGGCTTTTGATCCCTGGCGTTGTGGCAGGGAAGCTGCCCGCCGGAGATAGCCGAGCGAGGGAACCTTGGGCTCGACTGCCTCTGAGAGGGATTTGATCCCTGGCGTTGTGGCAGGGAAGCTGCCCGCTGGGGATAGCCGAGCGAGGGAACCTCGGGCTCGATCGCCTCTGAGAGGACTTTTTGATCCCCGTCGTTGTGGCAAGGAAGCTGCCCGCCTGGGATAGCCGAGCGAGGGAACCTCAGACTCGACCGCCTCTGAGAGGGCTTTTGATTTCTGGTGCTGTGGCAGGGGAGCTGCAAGCTGGGGATAGCCGAGCGAGGGAACTTCGGGCCCGACCGTCTCTGGGAGACCCTTCTCGTTGTACAGGGGGAACCCTACTGGGAAAGAAGGTTCGAAAGTTTCTTTATTCGTGTGGATAGGAATCCTAGACAACGCTATACATTATCATTTCAAAGGGAGATCTCGAACGGTAGCCGGGGTGCGGTGCTTTGCTAGTTTTTACTTCATAGGTATAGCTTGAGCTTCTCCGCGTTGTAAGGCCGAGGGAGCTTCCGTCTATCCGCGTCTTGCAGGCGGTAGACTCCGCCGGGGAGCGCTTCGAAGACGAGGAAGGGACCTTCCCACTTTGGGGAGAACTTGTGAAGCCTGCCTTGGTCGACAAACTCGTTCCGCCGTAGGACCAGACCCCGGCCTTGAAGGACTGGTGCTTTACCCGAGCGTTGTAGTACCGGGCCGTCTGCTGTTGGTAGACGGCGGCTCTGATCTGGGCTCGATCCCTTTTCTCCAACAATACATCGAGGTTGGTTCGTAGTGCCATGGTGTTTGCTTCATTGTCAAAGTGTTCGACTCGGTGGCTGGGTAGCCCGATCTCCGCTGGGACCATTGCTTTGGTCCCGTAGCACAGGCTGAAAGGGGTCTCCCCGGTTGAGGTCTTTTTTGACGTGCGCAGGGCCTATAGGACCCGGGGTAGTTCTTCGACCCAACCGCCATGCCTCCCTTCCAGGCGGGTTCGGAGGCTCCTGAGGACGTCCCGGTTGACGACCACGGCCTGCCCGTTACATTGGGGGTGCGCAATCGCGGCAAATTTCATGAGGATGTGGTACTCTTCGCAGAAGTCCCTTACTTTCTCGTTCTCGAAGTTCATCCCGTGGTCGGTGATGATGCACCTTGGGATCCCAAACCGGTGAATCAGGTTGTTTTGGAGGAACTTGATGGTTGTGGCGGCGTCCGGTTTCCTGATTGGAACGGCCTCGATTCATTTGGTGAAATAGTCCAGCGCGACGAGGACGTATTTATGTCCGCCAGCTCCTGTGGGGAACTGGCCGATCATATCCAATCCCCATTGGGCGAATGGCACGGGGACGTCAGGGCCGTTAGCTCGGTAGCCGGGAGGCGGGGGATACTGCCGTAGAGTTGGCAGCTCCTGCACCTCCTGACCAGCTTCAGGGTGTCTTCGTGCATGGTGGGCCAATAGTACCCCTGAAGTAGTGCCTTTCGGATCAAAGTTCGAGCCCCCTAGTGTGCGTCGCCCACCCCTTCATGGATTTCCCGCAGGACGTAGTCGGCCTCGTGAGGGTCAACGCATCGGAGCAGGGGCTGAGTGAAGGCCTTCTTGTAGAGGTTCCCGTTGCTCCAGACGAAGTGGGCTGCTCTGGCCCGGAGGCGGCGAGCGGCTGCTCTGTCTTCCGGGAGCGTGCCGTCTTTCAGGAATTCCACAAGGGGCTTCCTCCAATCTGGGTCATTCTCCTGTGTTGTGTACACTTGGAGTGTCGCCGCCTCGTCTCCAACGCTGGGTCGGGCTAAGGTTTCGAAGAGTATCGACCGCCTGTTACTGGCCGAGCATGATGAAGCCAACTTGCTCAGGGCATCTGCTTGAGCATTCATTTGTCTGGGTATATGTTCCACCTGGACTTCGTCGAAGTTTTTTCGGAGCTTCCTCACCTCGTCTAGGTATTTTATCATTAAGGGCTCCCGAGCCTCGAATCGGCCGGTTACTTGGCCGACGACTAGGGCTGAGTCGCTGCGGACCCGGACGACCTTCAGTCCCAGCCTGACGGCCATGCGCAATCTGGCTAGGAGGGCTTCGTACTCCGCTGCGTTGTTCGATGCTTTGAAGCCGAGCCTCAAGGAATACTCCATCTCGGCTTCGTTCGGGCCCTGGATAATGAGGCCGGCACCGCAGCCTTCCTTGGTGGAAGACCCGTCGACGTGGAAGACCCGTCGACGTAGATGACCCACTCCGGGGCCGAGCTAAGGCCTTCCTGGTCGGGATGCCGGGCTGCGAGGGGCTAGGAATGGTGCATTCAATGACGAAATCGGCCAGGGCCTGCGCCTTGATGGCTTGCCTCAGGCGATACCTTATGTCGAATTGAGATAGCTCCCATCTCCATTTCTCTAGATGGCCAGAGGATTCTGGCGATGCCAGGATAGCCCCCAAGGGGCGCTCAATGAGGACGATGACGGTGTGTGCTTGGAAGTAGTGCCGCAGCTTCCGGGAGGTTACTACGAGGGCCAGGACGATCTTCTCTATGGCGGGGTATCTCGTCTTCGCGTCTTTGAACACATGGCTCACATAGTACACTGGCCTCTGCACCCCCTCGGCCTCTCGGACGAGCACCGACCCTACAGCTTGGTCGGATACTGCCAGGTACAGCGACGGCTCGTCCCCTTCCACGGGCCGGGTGAGCAGGGGCGGTGTTGCGAGGTGCCTCTTCAGTTGGTCGAAAGCGGCTTGGCAATCTTCCGACCACTCGAACCTTGGAATTTTCCTCAGCACCTTGAAGAACGGGAGGCACTTCTCCCCCGATCTGGACATGCAATGGCTCAGAGCGGCGATCCGCCCTGTGAGACACATGATTTCGACGTTGGTCCTGGGTGCGGTCATGTTCAGGATGGCGTCGATCTTCTCCAGGTTAGCTTCAATCCCGCGGTGAGTGACCATGAACCCGAGGAATCTCCCTCCGGTAACTCCAAACGCACACTTGGCGGAGTTCAGCTTCATGTTGAACTTGCGGAGCACCTTAAACGCCTCGCCCAGGTCCTCGACATGGTCGGCCGACGAGACGGACTTGACGAGCATGTCGTCGACGTAGACCTCCATGTTTCTGCCGATCTGCGGCTTGAACATGCGGTTGACCAGCCTCTGGTATGTAGCCCCGGCATTCTTGAGGCCGAAGGGCATCACTCTGTAGCAGTACACCCCCCGGTCTGTCGTGAATGCGGTCATGTCTTCGTCATCAGGGTTCATGCGGATTTGGTTGTAGACGGAGAAAGCGTCCATGAAGCTCAGGAGCTCATGCCCGGCCGAGCTGTCAACGAGCTGGTCTATGCGGGGGAGTGGAAAGTTATTCTTGGGGCAGGCCTTGTTGAGGTCGGTGAAGTCGACGCACATACGCCACTTCCCACTTGACTTCTTGACCAGGACCACGTTGTCCAGCCACTCCGAGTAGGGCACGTTCCTGATGAAGTTGGCAGCGAGGAGTCGATCAACTTCTTCTTCGATGGCCTTTTGCTTGACTGAGGCGAACCTTCTTTTCTTCTGCCTGACGGGTCAGGCCGTAGGATCAACCCCGAGCTTGTGGGAGATGATTTTGGGGTCGATCCCAGGCATGTCGGCTGGGGCCCAGGCGAGACGTCGAAATTGCTCCGGAGGAACTCGGTCAGGTCACCCCGCTGGGTTCCCGTCAGGAGTGACCCGACCTTGACGGTCTTCCCTGGGTCTCCTTCCGCTAAGGGCACCTCGGTCAGCGGCTCGACCGGTGCCCCACGGACCTCCTTCCGCTCGTCCCGGGCGTCCAGGGACCCCTCCATGCCGCCGCATGCATCGGCGCTATCAGCGTGCTGCTCGGGGGAAGATGCCTCTGACAGACTTACCTCCGCGGCCCGTTGGCTTCTGTAGGCCCGACCCACCCCACCCTGGTCGAGAGGGAATTTCATCGCTAGGTGGTATGTCGAGTCTGGGCCTG
Organism: Agapanthus africanus; assembly: GCA_030015575.1. Classification (NCBI taxonomy): domain Eukaryota; kingdom Viridiplantae; phylum Streptophyta; class Magnoliopsida; order Asparagales; family Amaryllidaceae; genus Agapanthus; species Agapanthus africanus. Next base: position 13,179,514 of record CM057342.1, on the reverse strand, counting down.
GAGAGAGTTCAGCGTCGACCGGCCGAGGAGGACGTTGTAGGCCGAGGGGACCCTAGCCACAATGAAGTCCACTGGCAGCGTGCGCGTGCGGCCGGGCTCCCCGATCGTGAACTGCAGGGTGACCACCCCTTGCGTCGGGACGGAGTGGTTGGTGAATCCCGAGAGGACGTGGGAGGTCGGCCTCAAGTATGCTGGGGCCAGCCCCATTCGCAGAAAGTAGTCGGAGAAAAGGATGTCCGCCGAGCTGCCTGAATCGATGAGTATTCGGTGGACCTCGTATTGGTGAATCCACGCTACGACCACCAGCGGGTCGCTATGGGGCACAGATATGCCATGGAGATCCTCGTCGCCAAAGGTGATGGGCTCCCGGCCCCTAGCCTTCTTGGCCGGGCGGCCGCCGGAGCCTGCGAGGTGGCAGCCTGCGGAGAGACCGACAACCTTGGGCGAGGGTCCGCCTGCGTCCCCGTTGCGACGGATGCGGTAGCGGGCATTTGGATCCTTAGGGGAGTCGGTTGCCATGCTGGCGGAGATCGGAAGGCCAACTTTGTATTTTGTGGAGTTATGTTTCCCACAGACGGCGCCAACTGATGGGGCTCCTTCTCGGGCCTCCGTCAGATGTTGTCTTCCTTTGATCTCGAGGTGAACTTGACCGATTGTCCTTCGTTGCGTGTGGGTCTCAATGGGTTTTGAAAGGAGAAGGTGGGGTGAGGAGGCTGTCGCCGAGTACCTGCAAAGAAGTCCTGGGGTGGTTTGGTACCATCGAGGACCCTCCGACGCTCAAGTTAGTGATGGGATCCGAGCAGAGTAATGGCGTAAGTGTAAAGAATGGATTACTTGATCCCTCTGTGATGGAGGTTTATATAGCGGTGGTGGCACGCAACAGCAGGCGCGAGGATCTCGCCGGCAGTTACGCCCCCGACGTCACGCTTGCGCAGAGAGCGGATCGCCCATTAATGGGGATCGTGATAGCGTGGAACGTGGGATGTTGTTGGTGTAGAATCTACGCATGGCGAGATTCGCGGAGTGGCGGTTACGCCTGTGAGTGGTGGAGTTGGTCGGAGGGCTAAGGAAGGCGGCCTCGGCCGAGGGCTCGAGGATGAGCTGGGTGGCCGGGGAGTCTTGGCCTTGTGGCAGCTCGGGGCGAGCTGAGGGGCCGAAGAGGCTAATTCGCAGAGGCCCCCGAGGTGGGCCAGTTTGCGCTTGCAGGTCAGGCACATGGTGTCCTGGTCGGCCCCTGTGGGCCCTTTCTTTTGAGTCTTGGGACACGTCTTCTGCAATGTGGCCTGATCTTGGAGGTCGCCAATATCGAGCATTATCAAAAGGGGTAAGCACTACGGGATAGAAATCAACAGCCGGAGCTGCTCTGGACTGCAGTCCAGAGCCGCTCTCCAAGCCAGTTCTTGCCATATTTTCAGTACATAAACAATTAAAAACTTTCATAGGGTTCCAGGTCGTCGAGTCGGCTTCGATTCGAGCCCTCGAACGCATCATTTCAATGTGTACACAATTAATAATGATTTTAACAAGTTTCAGATGCGCGAAATTTTCAGTTTTAACGGGTGTGTTTACCCCAAACAGAGCAAAGCTCTGTTCAAATTCCGAGGCGGGAGAAGAAGCAACGCTTCATTTTCCCTCAATCAGAGCAAAACTTTGCTTTGAAAATTTAAACTTTAATAAATGAAGCAACGCTTCAGATTCTTTGCGCTGCGCGCAACGCGCCACGTGTCAGGCGCAGATACATCAGCGCAGCACTCAAGGCAGTGCGTCCAATCAGAGCAAGGCTCTTTAAAAATAAAAGTAAAGGAAGCAACGCTTCAGTTGCGCAAGCGCTGCGCTGCGCGACACGTGTCTGCGCAGGCACAGCTGCGCTGCGCTGCGCTGCGCTGCGCTGCGCTGCGCGACACGTGTCTGCGCAGTTGCGCAAGCACAGCTGCGCAAGCGCTGGGGCGTTTACGCCTAACAGAATTAAGATTCTAAAGAAAAATCTTTCTGTTCTTGTTAAAACAAGAAGATTTTCTTCTGTAAAACAGAAGCCCTTGGATCAAAGATCCAACGGTGGGAAAAATTCCCCAAATCACTCAGAGAAAGATCTCTTTAACTAATTTATGGGCACTATAAAAAGGACCCTAGACCTCAATTCAGAGGAGGGACATTTTGTGAAAAATTAAACAGAGAGAACTCTGAAAAATTGTAGAGAAATCCTCAAGAACAAAAAAGGTTAAAAACCTTTAGAAAAAGAGAAAATTCTATTATGAACAGATCATTGATCTGAGAACAAGATCAAGGATCTCTAATAAAAAGAAAAATAAATAAGTGCTTTGCACTTTTCTATGAACCATTGGTTCCCCGAGATAAGAAAAACAAGAAGAACTTGTTTTCTTTGATCTAAATTAGATCAAGAAAACAAACAGTGCTTTACACTTCTTTTTATGAACCATTGGTTCTGAATCTAAAAGATTCTCAAGAACAGTGCCCAGCACCTGCCAAAACTGCACTATTGCGCAAGCTGCCAGGAAGCGCCACGTGTCAGCGGTGCAACAGCGCAGCGCACTGACGCAGCGCACTGCGCTGTTGCGCTTGCGCTCACCAGAGCGTGACACGTGTCACCTCCACGAGCGCTTGTGCTCATTAATTGGCGCAAAACGCCTGACAAGCCACGTGGGGCACTGTCAGAGTATTTAATGCTCTGCATTATTAAGAAAAGAGACGGAGCCCAATTAAAAGGCCTAACAGGCCTAATCAAAAATACTATGCATTTTAAAATAGAGACAGAGCCCAACCAAAATAAAGAAAAATAATACAGTAAACGGGCAAGGGCCTAGCACAGGTCCAATAAGCCAAAGATAAAAGAATCTTGAAACTGGACTTAGCCCAGTCATGGCCATAAGTCCTCAAATTAAATTGATTGAGCACGGCTGCTCCCTAAATCAATTTACGACCGGTTCGAGGGTACATCTCCGAACTCCTCTGACACCCATCGTTGTAATCCTTCAACGACGTCAGAGAGGTGACGGGTCCCGACGACCACACATCAATATGGACTGCGGGGTCCTTAAACTCGTGGACCGAAACGTCCTTAAACTAATATTTACCCCAAAATGGGAATGTCGGACCGAAACGTCCTTAAACTAATGTTAGACCGAAACGTCCTTAAACTAATGATGGACCACCATGTACCTAAACTGGAGTATAAACCACCACGTCCCTAAACTGGCGATGGACCACCACGTCCCTAAACTGGCGATGGACCACCACGTCCCTAAACTGGAATATGGACCACCACGTCCCTAATCTGGAGTATGGACCACCACGTCCCTAAACTGGCGATGGACCACCACGTCCCTAAACTGGAATATGGACCACCACGTCCCTAAACTGGAATATAGACCACTACGTCCCTAAACTGGAACAATAGAGTCCCCAAACGCTCTTTTGTCGGATCCAAAACGATCCCGTTAAGTTGATCTTAGTCTCAAATTAGACTAACGTATACTTAATAAACGTTTAAGTCGATCTTAGCCTAAATACGGCTAACGTATCCTTAAACCAAAACACCAAACCCAAATCTAAGTAAATACGGATTTGGACTAATCCACGTCCTACGGGCGACGGCATCACTTAGTCTCCGTATACAATCCACGGGCAACCACAAACAAAACAAACACACACGACACGAAGTGAAATTCTGAAGAAGGAGAAAGTTGTTACCGCGATACGGTAGCGTAATTAACTGCAGGGGCTTGCGCCTGCAGGGAAGAGCGTCCCCACAATCAAAAACCCCTCAAGCTAGGGGGAATCTGACGAAGTCTGCTACATCGGCCGCATCCGTCTAAACCTCCGATACACGGTGCCATAAATCAACTCGGCATCTTCGGAGAGGTGGACGGATAAAATCTAATAGCATCTGCCCCGAACCCCAGCGTCAGGACCTCGCAGTCTTGTGCGCCGCCGTTCGGAGGGGAACAGATTCTGGCACGTCCGGTAGGACCTTTTCCTCTTTCCACTCCACACTTCGTGTGTCATCTTCGCGAACCAATCGCGGTTTGTTAAATGGTTGCCTTTGGATTTCAAGTTACTAACATTTGGTCATTTGCCTGGCGCAGAACTCAAGCATCAATGGCCTCTAACTGCACCAACTGCTCGAAGTGCCACTGCAACGGACGCTCCACCTCCCCCGGAGGTGTAGCATATGGGCCCCAAGCGGCTTCCTTTCTCGCTCTGCCGATAGACCAGGTGACCCAGGCCACCACCGGCCTGTTTTTCGGGACCATGATCCCACCTACAAGCTTCTCTATGCCAATACCTGCATTGGAAGTGAAAAAGAAGTCGGTCTTCGACCGGCTCACTGCTACGACGACCCCTGTCAACGGGTCGCCCACTGCCAAACCAACAGCCTCAGTTTTCGCCAGGCTGGATCACAACTCTAAATTGGCTGTCCCAAGGAAGGCAATAACTGCTGCTCCAGAGGTCGTCAAGACGGCTTCCCCTGTCAAAGAGTCAGTCTTTTCAAGACTGACGATTCCTGCTACTACCCCTGCTCGAGGATCTGTCTTCGACAGGTTGAATATCATCCTTCAAAAGACAACCTCGGTCTTTAAGATGTTAACACCAGCGGCGCCTCATTCAGACAGGGGGCAAAAAAAAGCTGTCTCAATCTCCGAGCCAGTCCCAACGGCTCGTCATACTCGACGTCGCCATTGGCGACGAGTGAGGAAGGCAGGGAGTAACTCTCCCTCAGGGCTAACTCCACCGGCTCCAGTGGTGGAAGTCAACGCCGCTGTTCCAACTGGGAACAGTTTTGAACTGCTGAGGAGGGTACGTAAGAATTCTCCAACCGCTACATTGAAAAGATCTCCTCCGCCCGCGGAGAGAGTTCCAGAAACAAAGTAAGAACAGCCCCCTCAACGGCTGTCCTCAAAAATATACAAGGTTTAGCGAAAGGTTCAAGACTCCATGATCGACCCAGATCACTCTCGGCAACAAAAGAAGACGAAGGTGCAGAAAGAAAAAGACCATCCTGTTAAACAGCAGAGGACAACAATCGCTAGGGTGCCCACTGCAACGGCCCCTTCAACTTCAACGGCCCACAAAAGAAGAAGGCCGGAGAAAACCCCCGCGCCGGCGACAAATATCAAAGGTGGTGAACCCAAACGCCCTAAGTCAGGGGGCATTGTAGTTCATACCGTCTATGTGGCGTCTGGTAAAGAGCACAGTCGCATATCTACGGGTCATCGACCGCTTACGCGATCAGTGACCAAAGTGCATGAGCAGCAACAGAAGCTCCAAGAGATGATGAACGCTATGGCCGCACTTACTGGGCCAAAAGAAAACCCTGAAACGCCCTCGGATGAACGCCAAGAGGAAGAAACTGACGCCGAATTCCTTCGTCGAATATTGGAGAAGAAGGACAAAGAGGCTGCTGAACAAGCAGCCCACATACAGCGTATAGGCCTCCTGTTCCAAGACATGGTAGGGATGATGATACAACAAGATCCTCCGGCCGAAGATCCCCCGATCGTTCTTGGAGACAATAAGGGAAAGACATCAAATCCTCCGCCAGCTCTGTCGACGGCTAAGGAGGATACAATCTCCAAGGCTGATTTGGACGAGTACATAGCCCAACAAATACGGGTTCATCATGCGACCGAAGCAGCCGGCCAGGTCGTAAAAACAGGGTGGCCATATCCAAGTTGGTATGATCAAATCAAATACCCGCCAGGTTACACAATTCCCAAGTTCCATGTCTACAAGGGGACGGGCAATCCTCACCAGCATGTTGCCCAGTTCAGGGCACTCTGCGGCAACACCGGCGGTGACGACAAGCTGTTGCTTCGCCAGTTTGTTGGAAGTTTATCAGATACGGCGTTCGAGTGGTACTCTGAACTCCCGAACGACTCTATCAAGACCTTCGCAGAGATGGAGCTGCTGTTTACTCAGCGTTTTGCAAGCGCCAGTGAACGCACCCCGTTGACGGCACTGATTAACGCCAGGGTAAAGCCAGGCGAGACGTGGGTTCAATATGCTATACGGTGGCAGAACTTATGGTCGAAATGCGAGCAGCACATTGAAGAAGCTCCCGCAGTAGGTATGTTTGTGGGAACCCTTGATCCGCAAGCAACCATCTCGCAATTTATGATGTTTTTCAAGCCGACTACCTTCCAAGCCTTGATTGACAAGCTAGCGCAAATGGATCAGATGGGCCATAAACCCCCTCTTCCAAAGCCGGACTCCCGAAATAACAAAGGAAAGGGAAAAGCGATCGTTGTCGCTAATGCTCAACAACAACCGAGCGACTCGAAGCCGGTTGTTCGTCAAAATAATATGCGTCCGTACGTAGCCCTTGAGGAGAGGCTAGGACGTTCTTACTCTTTTCCCCGCGATAAAACGAGAAGGTTATTCGAGCTGGCGTTGCGCAACCGACTCATAAATCTGTCGGATCCAAAACGTCCGTTGCAACCAAGTGATGTCAATGAACCCAACTACTATCCTTATCATCGAGTACTGGGCCATCCGATCGAAGATTGCTACGTTTTCAAAAATTGGCTTGAAAACCAGTACCGACAAGGCAAATTCGCATTATCTGACAAATGGAAGGTGAATCCCCCGCAGCCCCACACCTCTAAGGGGACGAATACGCCAGGGGCAACATGCTCCGTCGTTGAAGAAGCTCCTTGGGAGGTTGTATTATCAGCCAAGACAAAGAGAATGCTATACGATCTTCAGACCTGTCCAGCGATTAGGTGGAAGAACCCGTTGAAACCGCAGATCATTGAGGGGATGTTGAAGCCACGTACAACTCCAAAGACCGATGGTGGTGGCCCAAGCACTCGCAACCAGCCATCAAAATCTTCGAAAAAGAAGAAAAAGAAATCTAAGAAGCCCGTGAAGCCTGGCGACAAGCGCACGGACTTGCAAAAACAAATTGACGCGCTGGAGGAATACAACCAGAAGGCGCGGACTCCCATTACATTCCAAGAGTTCCTCAATCATGTCTTGCAAGAGGAAGATGAGGGAGAAAGTTCATCTGATGAATCTGAAGAATATGTGGCGAGCTGTCATGTGATTTCCCATTCATTCATGGACGATGAGGAGACTCCTTGCTCTGAAAACCTGGGGGCAGATCCTGAACCAAAAATTCTGGGGCCATCAGATGAAGTAATTGACGCATTCCTTAATGAAGTTCGGTTGAAAAGTAAAGCTGATCGAGAATGTGAGGCGGTCATATTTGAAAGGGCCAAGCGCCGGCGACTTGATGAAAGAGACGATCCCGCTGGAGCAAAATACCTCCACTACTGACAAAAGCCAATTCAAGATGAGGAAAAGGTTTGCTAAGGCCATATCAATGGGTATGAAGCTACCATCCTCCGAAGGAAAAATTACCGGTGAAATAGAAATGCACCCTTCCTATTGCTTATATCATCAGAAGGTTTCACACCCCACTCAAGAGTGCAAAGCTTTTGATAGATGGTGGCAAGGATACGTTGCTCATCGATAACGCTTTAAGCGGGAAAAGCGCAAAACTCGTCGGAAACGGAAGGATATGACCGAAGGGTTTAACAGAATTACCGGTGATTGTCGCATGGTTAACGCCGGGGGATCACAGGTACCTACATTCGGGAGCGATTCTGATGAGGAGCTGGAACTTACCCCTCTCTTTAAAGAATCCACTTCGGGAAAAGAAGAAGAGCCGAAGGTCTGCGAAAATATCCGGCTACGTAATTGTTCACACCATAATATTGTATTATTATATTCCCCATTCTTATTCTTTTTATAAATAAACGGGTGCTTTTGACGCATGTCTGCTACATGTTACAGGTTACAGGTTCTTGGACAGGAAGCAGTGAAAACGATGAAAAGACGATGCAAAAGTGGATTTTGACCGACAAACAGAGAATCTTGATCAAGCCTACATAAAGAACAATTCACAAAGCAAGATTCAAGACATCGACTCAAAGCGAACGGTTAAAAATCCATTGCAAATTGTTCACTGAAGATCTGGAACCAACCTAGAAGCCCAAATGGAAAAAGATATGTAGATACAGGAAGCCCAAAATGACCAGAAGCTGCAGCCCAAAATTCAAAGCCCAATCTTCTTAGTTGACCGCGGAACCGCGGCCAAACAGGGCCTTGGGCCGCGGTTCCGCGGTGGAGTGGAGCAGTTAGAGAATAAAATTTTTACCATAATTCTTTATGTCTTTGACCGGTCTTCCTAAGGGCTATTTTTGTAATTGTAGACATGCGAATCAGATGTAACCCTAGGGTTTCCTATTCTTTATAAATAGGAACTCTAATCATTGTAACTCTTTATGCCTCCCTTTAATGAATAAAATTTAGAAATCTTTTGGAGAGTATCGGTGCCTCTCTTTAATTCAGAAATTCAGATCTGACAAACCTGGATGGAAGATTGGAGGGATCCATCTGTAAGTAATTTAATTTCTTGTTCTAGTTTAGATTTTAATTCCTTGCCCGATGTTAGCTTTGGGAAAGGCTTTTGAGAGATGAGATCTCTCATCCCTTTCTTACCCATCACATAGAATCTATAGGACTCCATGCATATACACACGCACTGCGCCCTACGACACCCTATCCCTCGAGGTAGCGGTGATACCGTAGTATAAAGGCTCAGTTGCGCGCGTTTTCCATGGAGGTTAGGGTAAGGATCTCTAAAGGAAGGACAAGAACCTAGAGGAAGGAACACATTCCCGAATGGATCTAATCCCCTTTATCGATAATTACCATAACTCCTCTTAGATCCTAATCTGGGTATAGAAAGCGTTGAGATTTATTTGCATTTCCAAATCATTCCTAAACCTAACCCTAGCAAGATTTAGATTTAGATAATTGCCCAAGGTTAATTAGGTTTTTAGATTTAATAACAACTCCGAACACCCTTCGGAATTAACTCGTAAGAACGAATCGGAAATTCACAACATCCCTGTGGACCGACCCGTACTCACCGGCTAGCTGCAAAGCGACGCCGTTCTTGATTGCGGTTACAAATATTTTTGATCTATCTTTTAGAAAGCGCAAGCACGCTAAATCACTCAATCAAATGGCGCCGTTGCCGGGGATAGCGTAGAAATTTCCTTTTCGCAATTTCGGGTTAATCTTAAAATTTAAAAAATCATAAAAATCTAAAAAATCCAAAAAATATAAAAAAAAATATATAATCTGTTATTTTTGGAAGGGATACTTTTTTGTTTAAATTTTTGCAGGATATACAAAATCGGATCTGGAAAATCCCAGAAGGTGAAACAGAAAACCAAATATCGAAACAGAAGGGAAATTAAAATTCAGAATAGTGAAATTTTTTTGGAGACCTAATTCCCTCATCCCGCCGCGATTCCGCGGCCAAAACCCACCTTAGGCCGCGGAACCGCGGCCTTCTAGTGGAATCAGTGCGGCAGAAATTTTTTGGGGACTCGATCCGACAATCTCGCCGCGAAAACGCGGCACAAACGCGTTTTTACCGCGGAAAGGCGGCGGTACAATGGGATCTTCTTCTGAAAATTTTTCTGTAAGATCTTCTGTTTCTCCTCTGTAATTTTTGAAATATATTTTCTGAAAAATACTTGCAGGATTTTGTTCACTTTAAAAATATATTCCCTTCCAAATAACGATCTTGTGCAGGATTTTTGGGCCCCGCTTGAACTAAATTGATTGCAAGAAATATTTTGTTGTTGCATATCTTTTCTCAAATATCTTTTTGCAACAATTTTTTCCAAATAAAGATTCTTGTGATATGCTTCAAATAATAACCAATTGCAAGTAATATTTTGTTGTTGCATATCTTTTCTATAAAATATTTTGCTGTTGCATATCTTTTCTCTAAAATCTTTTTGCAACAAAATTTTTCCAAATAAAGAGAAAAAAAACAATGAAAAATGAAAATAAAAAGGACAAATATTTTATAGAACTTGCAAAAATTTTTTAGCCCCAAATAAATCCTTGCACCACCCAACCTTCCTTCTTGTCACTTTTCTTCTTCTAACATGGGTACCCCACACAATAAATCATTAGCCGAATTTTGGTATCCCGAACCTAATTTTGCGTCATATGTCAATGTGTTCGGTCAATTTAAAGACGATCCTTCCATGCCTAAAAATTTTTTGAAAGATCACATAGAGGAGTCTAGGAGAAACAGTTTGACTTTTCCACCCACTTTGTGTCAACCAAGTCAACCTTCACCACTTCCATATGTTGATACCACTCTTTCGTGTCCTTCTGACACTCCTAGGCCGATGTCCATTGCTGAGCACATTGCTCAATCTCGCAGCCGATCTTTCACCCCTCTCCACACATCTAGTTCTAGGGATCCACAAGATTATTCACATTTTTATCCACATGTAGACCCTACCCCTGTCCTACCATCCACTTCCTACCAGTCCTATCCGACCTTACCACCTTCACTAGACATTGATTCTACACAGCCTGTTGGGAGTTTTGCATATCCACACAATTTCGAATCTTTTCTCGAAACCCCCTTACCACCAAAGTCTAGTTTGGAAGAGGCGTTGGAGGCGTATATCGCAGCAACAAACAAAATGGTTAGGAATGTGGAAGCGTCCGTGGCCACCCTTATGCAACCTGCTGAACCGGTAGCTAGTTTTCCGCTAGCTCCAAATTTTTCAATGTATAAGGCGGCAGTTGGACAGAGTGAGAATGAGAGAGGATTTTCAAATCAAACCCACCTTTACCCAATTGAAGCCCACAACTCCTGTTTTCCATCGATTGCCCTAAATAGTTCACCTGTTGAAAATAAAAATGAGTTGTGTAATTTTGTAGTGTTTGATTTGCCAAATTGTGAGGAATCCCTTTCGAGTGAAACCGCACCTAATCCTTTCGATCTTTACACATCCACTCTAGAACCTAAATCGATAGATATCCATGCTTTTGATGAGGTGTCTAAAGAAATTGATTTTCACTTGATTGAGGATATAGACGCCGGGAATATTTCGGATGATGAACCTGTCGATTTGCTTGAAATTTTATGTTCAAATCATCATCCTGAGTTATTAAATGTTTCTCCCGAATCTCATATGCGTCTAGATTTTGATGATAATGGCATGGTTGAGTTGAATATGGAGGATAGTATCGAGAAGAGTCTTGAGGATAATATTGTGGTTGAATCATTTTTGTTTGATGTGTCTGATTTTCCAATTCATCCTCCTAAACCTTTGACTGTTATATCACCCTCCCTCCTTCCCATCGTTCCGACCCCGCTTGAAGACTGTGAGCTTGAAAGATTTTCCTTTGAATCTGACACAAATCTCACAGATGATAACACTTACGAGTGTTTCACTTTTTCGGACGATGTTGATGACTCACCGCCCGAGTTTGAGTCCTTTACATTTTCAGATGAGCCATCAGATTCGGTTGATTATAGTAGTTTCGAACCATTAATGGAATCTTTTAGGTTTGAAAAATTTTACCACGGTGAGAAAGATACTATCCCTAATTCACTCCCTTTCGTCTTTTCCATTGTTCCGACCGAACAAATGACCGTTACGCTTTCATCACCTATACCAAGTTCGGCGTACCCATGTTTTCTTGCGAATCTTGAGGGATTTGACCCCATTTCCCGACGGGTTGATAGGTTAGCGCAATCGCTTTTAACACATCGGTCATCACATATTGCGCTAATTTATTCACTCGATTTACACCCTCAAGATCGTACTCCACTTCTTTCTCCTTTCCGCCATTCTTCTCCTCCACCGAGACCGTATTCTACCCTTCTTCCCACACGGTCTCACGTGTTTCTCATTTCTTTCCTCCACACCCTATTCTTGCACCAACTATACCATTACCACGATAAGATTTTTGAATGGTTGGTGCTAACCTTTGGCTTGTGTAAGGCCAAGCTTAAGTTTGGGGGAATCTTTGTATATATGTATATATTTTTTGTTTTCTTTTCTATAAAAAAATAAAAAAAAAATTTCAAAACCTTAAAATATGAAGAAAAAAAATTATAAATAAATAAACTGGGGAGTACCGGTATTTTGACCCTCTTGGTGCAGCATGACAGTGAGGACACTGTCAAATTTAAGTTTGGGGGTATGCTCGGTACGTCTTCTTCCTTCGCATTCATTTGTACATATTTTTGCATTTGCATACTTATTTGAAAACCCATAAAAAATTGAAAATTTTCAAAAATTATAAAAATTATTGTATTCAATTTTGGCTATAATTGACTTGAGTTTGACAAATAGGTTAACTGCCTAGGAACAACTAGATCTTTGACTTAGTAAATTAAAAACCCTAAAAATAACATTCTTTAAAGTTTAACGGTAGAAAGTATATGCCTTGTAGTTTATTTAGAAATAGGCAAATTTTGGGTTCACTTCTTGGGCTAAGTCAAAATGAGGGAAGAGTATTGATATTCTTATTAGAGTATAAGTTTGAAAAATAGTTCCTATCTTAAGTCTAGATTCTGAAAATATATACCCTACAATTTGCACAATCACGCATCTTGAAACTTGGAATAGTAGAAGAGACCTTGAAATGCTCTTGTCTAAAGTCCTTAGTACAATGAAATTAAAAAAAAAAGTGTGAATGAAGAATAAAAAAAATGGACACTGGTCTTTATGATTACTTAAGGCTGTAAAAAATAGAAAAATATTTAGCGAGGGTGCTTCATCACCTAGTGCCTTAGACCAACTGGTTTGGGAGTCACTGCTAAAGCCTTGGGTGTTGCAAAACTAAGAAGTACGCTTTAAAGTGCTAACACATCTTGTAATCGGTTGTTGGTACCTCAAGAAATATTAACGGTCGCATGAAGGATGTGTAAGCAAATTTCATTTAAAAATTCACTAATAAAGTGCTTTGGACAATGGACGAGAGTACGATTGCTTGATTTGAATTTCCAAGTGTAGGGGTGATACACACACACACGTAGGGGTATGTGATTGGAATTTAGATAAGAGAGAAGAATGAAGAATAGAACTTGTATCTTTAGTAGAGATGATAGAAAAATTCCTAAGTGGAGATGGAACCCTAAGAGGAAAACCTAAGAGATGCCGAAAGCTAAGTAGGTCTACATAACATATATAATCTTAAGTTAAATAATGAGGAAGTGTGAAGAATATGGGTGGATAATTTATGAGTCGACGATAATAGAATTCCTTGTTAGAAAACCTAATTGGAAAACAAAAGTCGAACAGCCAAATTGATAGGATTTTGTGGGTGTAATCCGCTGAAAACCCTCAGGAGACAACACTCCTCCTACTAGGGACACCTAGAGGTTTAACGGCTTGTTGCACGAGCTCAGTGCAATCGCGTTTCCCTGTGAAAGTGTGGTTAGGATTTTAGTGAATAAAAATAAGTTTGCTCGAGGACGAGCAAAAGATAAGTTTGGGGGTATTTGTTCACATCATAATATTGTATTATTTTATTCCCCATTCTTATTCTTTTTATAAATAAACGGGTGCTTTTGACGCATGTCTGCTACATGTTACAGGTTACAGGTTCTTGGACAGGAAGCAGTGAAAACGATGAAAAGACGATGCAAAAGTGGATTTTGACCGACAAACAGAGAATCTTGATCAAGCCTACATAAAGAACAATTCACAAAGCAAGATTCAAGACATCGACTCAAAGCGAACGGTTAAAAATCCATTGCAAATTGTTCACTGAAGATCTGGAACCAACCTAGAAGCCCAAATGGAAAAAGATATGTAGATACAGGAAGCCCAAAATGACCAGAAGCTGCAGCCCAAAATTCAAAGCCCAATCTTCTTAGTTGACCGCGGAACCGCGGCCAAACAGGGCCTTGGGCCGCGGTTCCGCGGTGGAGTGGAGCAGTTAGAGAATAAAATTTTTACCATAATTCTTTATGTCTTTGACCGGTCTTCCTAAGGGCTATTTTTGTAATTGTAGACATGCGAATCAGATGTAACCCTAGGGTTTCCTATTCTTTATAAATAGGAACTCTAATCATTGTAACTCTTTATGCCTCCCTTTAATGAATAAAATTTAGAAATCTTTTGGATAGCATCGGTGCCTCTCTTTAATTCAGAAATTCAGATCTGACAAACCTGGATGGAAGATTGGAGGGATCCATCTGTAAGTAATTTAATTTCTTGTTCTAGTTTAGATTTTAATTCCTTGCCCGATGTTAGCTTTGGGAAAGGCTTTTGAGAGATGAGATCTCTCATCCCTTTCTTACCCATCACATAGAATCTATAGGACTCCATGCATACACGCACACACTGCGCCCTACGACACCCTATCCCTCGAGGTAGCGGTGATACCGTAGTATAAAGGCTCAGTTGCGCGCGTTTTCCATGGAGGTTAGGGTAAGGATCTCTAAAGGAAGGACAAGAACCTAGAGGAAGGAACACATTCCCGAATGGATCTAATTCCCTTTATTGATAATTACCATAACTCCTCTTAGATCCTAATCTGGGTATAGAAAGCGTTGAGATTTATTTGCATTTCCAAATCATTCCTAAACCTAACCCTAGCAAGATTTAGATTTAGATAATTGCCCTAGGTTAATTAGGTTTTTAGATTTAATAACAACTCCGAACACCCTTCGGAATTAACTCGTAAGAACGAATCGGAAATTCACAACATCCCTGTGGACCGACCCGTACTCACCGGCTAGCTGCAAAGCGACGCCGTTCTTGATTGCGGTTACAAATATTTTTGATCTATCTTTTAGAAAGCGCAAGCACGCTAAATCACTCAATCAGTAATCGCACGCTGCCCGAAAAGAATCTCGGACCCTCAAACAGCAAAGATAAAGGGAAAGAAAAGGTCTCTGAAGATATCGTCTTAGATGACCAAGTTGTGGAAGAGCTAAGTGCCAAGGACCCGCCAAAGAGAAATAAGGTGGATTACAATGTCTTAGCGCATCTGAGGAAGCTACCCTCACAGCTCAGCATTCTTGACGCCCTTCTGCTATCAAAGGAGGCGAGAGATTCGTTAGTCAAGACACTACAGGATCCGGGGCAATTTCAAGCTTTCCTGGCCGAGGAAAAGATGAAGGATGAATTGGAGGAAGAGCACACGGCCGATGTCGCTTTTAGTGATGAAGACCTTCTCCTCAGGACACGCGAACACAATCACCCCCTCTACGTCTCAGGATACTGTCACGATATAAAAATAGGCAAAATCCTGATCGACAATGGATCCTCCGTTAATCTCCTCAATGTGCGGGTGTTAAAAGAAATCTGCATGAGCATCCAGCACCTTGCTCGAGACAAGATCACCATCTCCAGGTTTGACTCCCAGTCATCAAGAACTCTTGGGTCTGTGATACTGACGCTACGCTTTGGGCTACTTGTCACGGACATTAAGTTCCACGTCATAGATGCCAAGACATGCTACAATGCTCTGCTCGGCCGACCATGGTTACACGAGTACAACGTCATCCCTTCTACACAACATCAATGTATGAAATACGCTAAGAATGGTCTCGAGTATACCGTGGGGGGAGAACTGAATCCATTTTCCATGAACGAAGTCCGCAAATATGAAGATGCCAAGTACTTCTTACCGGATTTCGAAGACACGGAAAGGTGTCACAAGCCGGACAACAAAGCTAACGCCACCATCCCTGTTTTCGGGAGTGATACCGAAGAGGAAGAAAAGATAGTGTATTCGGGTCCGCCCCAATACAACAAGCTGGGACCACCTGCTCCTACGTTGATCTTTGGTAGTGACTCAGAAGATGAGTTCTATGCTGTATTCTCTGCTCGGCCTTCAATACGAACGTCCGCTGACGAAGAACAAAGTCTACAAGTCGCCATGGTGTCGCTTAAACACCGTAAAGAACTGGATGCACTTGATATTTACAATGTAGAAGAGCTACAAACGTTCTATATCCCTCCCAGGCGGGAAAGCGAAAAAGCAATTCTATTCTACCGCTCTGAAGAAACCAAAGTGGAGAAAGAAATCTAGCATGGCGCAGATCCTACGCTCGACAGGCTTCAGCCTATCCGTCTTTCCAGATATTATACGGAAGGTTTGAAAAAGCCGCTGAAATGCCAGGGGATATCCTTCAAGCAGACCGTTCGAAGAGCAAAGTTCTATAACAAAGTCTGGAACGTTCCCGGGACTCAACGCAAACTGCCTAATGGGAGAATGGAGACAAAAGGACTTGGATACATCCGGTCAAAGAAACGGGAGCTACTAAACAGCTGCTACGTCGTGTATGACTTCGATGAAGAAGCGGATGCTCAATGGGAGGACGCTAATCCTGAGCTAGTGAAAGTTCCAGATGCAAAAGAGCCCAGTCCGTCGTTCGAAGAACAAATGGACAAACTTATAAGGGAAGCTGGTCAAAAGGTCCGAGACGACCATAACCGCGAAATGGTCATCTACGAGAAAGCCAAAACACAGCGCCTCCTCCAACAGGCCGTGAAAGATGAAAATGCAGCTCCTTGTCAACGTGTTATAAAGAAGGCTCGACGCAGAGGCAGAAACAAGTCGAAATGCGAAAAAGGCACTCAACAGCAACGAAGCGAGGCTAAAAGGCCACGCAAGCAGAAACCAAGCAGTTCTGATCTATCCCTCATGAGAAAAATGGGTCGAGCATACTCTTTTCCTCAGGACAAGACGAAGAAAATACTTGACCTCGCTTTAAAACATCAGATGCTTACACTGCCGGAGTCTAAACACCCCGAACAAGCAGGCGAAGTCTCTCACCCGGACTATTGCCCTTATCACCGAGTGACAGGGCACCCTCTCGAGGACTGCTTCACCTTCAAGAATTGGGTTGAAGATCAGTATCAGCTTGGCAAGTTCGCTCTGTCTGACAAGTGGAGGGTAGCGCCGCCACAGAAGTACGAACCCAAGGCCACGGAAGAAGAACCAGTTCTACATTGGGATTGGAAGCGAATTCGTACTTGTCACGTGATAACGATATCAAAAGAGGAGTCCGAGGACATGGATGACCTTCCCCGATGCTTTGAAAACAGCAACGACGAGGTGATCTCAGAATTCCCACCAGCGCCAAAAGAACTGGAAGATGGAATCCATACCACTGCAGATAACCTTAAGAAAATTGAGTTGGGAACGGCAAATGACCCGCGACCGACATTCATCAGCGAGCTGCTATCTGAAGAAAGGGTGGCTGCGTTAAAGGACGTGCTTCTACAGCATAGAGATTGCTTCGCGTGGAACTATTCCGAAATGCCAGGACTAGATCCAGAAATTGCTGTACACAGATTAGCGATATCTCCGGACGTCAAACCAGTTAAACAAATGCTGAGAAGAATGCGGCTCGAGCTTGAGATGGGTATCAATGCCGAGGTCAAGAAGCCGATCGACTTTGGCTTCATCCAGGAAGTTCAATACCCTAAATGGATCGCCAACATCGTCCCGGTGATGAAGAAAAATGGGACAGTGCGCATATGCGTAGACTTCCGGGATCTCAATAAAGCCTGCCTGAAAAACGATTTCCCAGTGCCAGTTACCGAACTGATGATAGACAATACATCCACTCACGAGGTTTTCTCCTTCATGGACGGCTCGTCAGGATATAATCAGATAAAAATGCATCCCGAAGACCAGAAGCACACCGTCTTCAGGACTCCTTTGGGTATATTCTGCTACAAGGTGATGCTCTTCGATTTAAAGAACGCCGTTACCACCTACCAGAGGGCCATGATGAAGATCTTCGATGACCTTATACACGAAATCGTCGAATGCTATATCGACGATCTCGTAGTTAAAAGCAAATCATACGAGGAACATCTCGAGCATTTGAAGACCGTATTTCAACGCCTTCGACAATACAACTTGAAGATGAACCCTCTTAAGTGTGCGTTCGGGGTTTCCTCGGGTAAATTCCTGGGATTCATCGTCCGACACCAAGGTATCGAAATAGATCCGTCAAAGATCAAAGCGATCATGGAAATGCCTCCGCCGAGAACTCTCAAACAGTTGCGGTCTCTCCAAGGGAAGCTCGCATACATACGGCGATTTATAGCCAATCTTTCAGGAAAGTGTCGTCTTTACAGCCACCTGATGAAGAAGGGAACCCCGTTCGTCAGGGACCAAAAATGCCAAAGCGCGCTAGACGAGATCAAACAATACCTGTAGAACCCGCCGGTGTTGGCTGCTCCGGTCAAGGGAAAGCCCCTCATTCTTTATACAACCGCTCTCGAAGGCTCCTTAGGCGCACTATGGGCACAAGAGAACGATCAAGGGAAGGAAAGAGCACTCTACTACTTAAGTCGAGTTCTACTGGGGGCAGAAAGCAACTACTCCCCCATTGAAAAACACTGCCTGGCGTTGATCTTCGCGATAACAAAGCTCAGGTACTATGCGTTGGCGCACGAGGTCCGTCTCATTTCAAAGGTGGACCCCCTTAAATATTTGATGTCGAATGCCATATTGACGGGACGACTCGCTAAATGGGCCCTGCTCTTGATGGAGTTCTCGGTAACGTACCAACCTCTCAAGGCAGTGAAAGGCCAGGCCATCGCCGACTTCCTCGCTGAGCATCCGATACCCGCCGATTCTCCTTTAAATTGCGATCTTCCAGACGAACATGCGTTTGATACGATCGACGATGGTGATACCCAATGGGAGCTTTATTTCGATGGAGCATCTTCCATGAAGAAACGCAAACAAAGTGCCCCTATAATCAAATCGGGGGTAGGACTCATTTTTATAACTCCACAAGGTGGGATAATGCGTTTTGCCTTCTCCCTAACAGAGCCGAGGACAAATAACGAAGCCGAATACGAAGCTTTGATAGCAGGCCTCGAGATCGCCATTGACATGGGAATTGAAATCCTCCTCATATACGGAGACTCCCAACTGGTCGTTAGTCAAGTAAACGGCGACTACCAAACATGCAAGCCAGAGTTGGTGAAGTATGGCGAAAAGGTGCAGCAACTGTTAACCCAAATTCCCTCCTATACTTTGGAGAACATACCGGGCGCGAATAAACATTTCCCTAACCAAGTCCCATCCGTGACTGGGGATATGTTTTCATGGTGAACAACCCTTGTAAATCCTCTCGATTTATGAGGATAAAACCCTCCTGTAGGATCCTTACGACTTACAGAGGAAACGAACACTTAGGAATCCTCACGATTCCCAAGGAGAAAATACACCTACAAGATCCTCACGACTTGTAGGGAGAAATAACTTTGTGAGACCCTTACGGCTCATAAAGTCAAAAGCCTTAGTCGACAGGACCCTAACCCTGGTCGCTAAGCCACCTTTGTTCGACATCGACAGAGGCAGATGATGATTCGCTCCTGGTAATATCCCAGTTGTAGCGGTGCTGATGCCGAAATCAGTTTACAGCGAAAAGCCAGTAGGCCGCACATGCATATGAAATAGCCGAAAAGATGGGGCAACTTGCAATAAAAAGCAGCAAGTAAAAATGTATGCACACGAAATAGCCGAAATGATTGGGCAACTCGCAATAAAAAGCAGCGAGTAAAAATAAAATGAACAGCCGAAATGATTGGGCAACTCGCAATAAAAAGCTGCGAGTAAAAATAAAATGAACAGCCAAAATGATTGGGCACCGCGAAAAATAGCCGAAATGATTGGCCAATCGCGACCTTCGCGATATAAAAGCTGAAATGATAGAGTATCGCGGAAATAAAACAAAAAAAAATGATGAAACTTTGGCCCTACAGTTGAGATCACATCGATCCCTGTATACAATCCAAGGGCGCAAACAAAGAGGGAACCATACTTTCCCAATAGGCTTCACCAGAAAACGAAGTCAAATCTCAACAGTCCATCCCAACTCCGAAGAAACCAGTGTCTTCGGAAAAAACCTCAACTCAGGGAAACAAACAATCCTTGATGAGCGCCTCCTGATCCGCGTCGACTCGCAGAGCAACCAGTGCCTCCGTTGGAAATTCTCGACTCGTTTCAACACCAGGGAAACAAATAATCCTTGGCAAATACCTCAACTCAGGGAAACAAACAATCCTTGATGAGAGCCTCCTGATCCGCGTCGACTCGGAGAGCAACCAGTGCCTCCGTGGGAAATTCTCGATTCGTTTCAACACCAAGGAAACAAATAATCCTTGACGCTAGGGAAACAAATAATCTTTAGCAAATACCTCAACTCAGGGAAACAAACAATCCTTGACGAGAGCCTCCTGATTCGCATCGACTCGCAGAGCAACCAATGCCTCCGTGGAAAATTCTCGATTCGTTTCAACACCAGGGAAACAAATAATTCTTGGCGCTAGGGAAACAAATAATTCTTAGCAAATACCTCAACTCAGGGAAACAAACAATCCTTGACGAGAGCCTCCTGATCTGCGTCGACTCGCAGAGCAACCAGTGCCTCCGTGGGAAATTCTCGACTCGTTTCAACGCTAGGGAAACAAATAATCCTTAGCAAATACCTCAACTCAGGGAAACAAACAATCCTTGACGAGAGCCTCCTGATCCGCGTCGACTCGCAGAGCAACCAGCACCTCCGTGGGAAATTCTCGACTCGTTTCAACACCAGGGAAACAAATAATCCTTGGCGCTAAGGAAACAAATAATCCTTAGCAAATACCTCAATTCAAGGAAACAAACAATCATTGACGAGAGCTTCCTGATCCGCGTCGACTCGCAGAGCAACCAGTGCCTCCGTGGGAAATTATTGACTCGTTTCAATACCAGGGAAACAAATAATCCTTGGCGCTAGGGAAACAAATAATTCTTAGCAAATACCTTAACTCAAGGAAACAAATAATCCTTAACGAGAGCCTCCTGATCCGCGTCGACTCGCAGAGCAACCAGTGCCTCCGTGGGAAATTCTCGATTCGTTTCAACACCAGGGAAACAAATAATCCTTGGCAAATAGCTCAACTCAGGGAAACAAACAATCCTTGATGAGAGCCTCCTGATTCGTGTCGACTCGCAGAATACCAGTGACTCCGTGGGAAATTCTCGATTCGTTTCAACACTCCTTGGCAAATACCTCAACTCAGGGAAACAAACAATCCTTGACGAGAGCCTCCTGATTCGTGTCGGGTCGCAGAGAAACCAGTGTCTCCGCGGGAAAATTCCCGATTCGTCTCAACTTACAAGATGAAGCCTCAGGCAACAGGGACTAAAAAACTTGCTTCCTGAACAATGGGACCCTGCAAGTCGATCTAAAACGGTCTCTTGCATACTATTCACGGGTCTTACTCTCCAAAGTCGAGTTTCGACAAGGAGGGAAACAACCGCTTACGGGTCCTCTCGACTCGTAAGATGGAAAAATTCTCTTATAGGATCCTTATGACTTACAAGAGAAAACACACTTAGGAATCCTCACGATTCCTAAGGAGAAAACACACCTACGAAATCCTCTCGATCCGCAGGGAGAAAAATCTCTACGAGACTCTCACGGTTCATGGAGTTGAAAAGTCTTAGGCAGCAGATTTGAACCTGCGGCCTAAGCCATCGCTATCTCTTGAAGAAACCAAGATGCTTACTCTATTATCTGTCAACCATGTTTATTAAGATAGCATGCCGATAATAAGAGAAAGAAGAAAGCAACAGAAAGAGCATCCGATTTACATTTGATCAGGCGTTCAAGACACACTCATTCATGCATAAGCAAAAGACTCAGAACGAAAAATAAAGACAAGCTGGGATAAAATTTTTCCATTAATATTGCTAATAGTTCTTACAATCATAAAAGCAATAAACGAAAAATATTATTACAATGGAATAATCTCAGATCCAGGGCATGGATTGGGAAATTCAAAAGTAAGGCCATTCAGAGTTCTTCTGGCCTTTCGGATTATTCTCGTGCGCAACCTCTCGCGCTCCTGTGTATCAAGATCCTCGGCAAGCCCACCCAACCTTCGATAAGCAGCGACTATTGTCGTCTGCTGGAAAATTTGATGCAGGATGTCGATGAGGCTATCCCGCCGTTTCTTCGAGATCAACCCCGACAGGTACACTGAATGCACCTTGTCTTCGGCATCATCCAGCGCATTGAGTGCTAGGGCCTCGTGGAACCCCGGGAGTGCTTTCCAAATGGCTCCCAACACGACTTTCAAGAGAGCAGAGCGGCGGGGGAGCAGCCAACCAAGACGTGCGTTCAGACGACCCATGACCTCCGCACACTGGGCATCCGTAAACTCTTGGTTTTGCTGTACCACGTCCGTAAACTGGAATATGGACCACCACGTCCCTAAACTGGAACAATAGAGTCCCCAAACGCACTTTTGTCGGATCCAAAACGATCCCGTTAAGTTGATGTAACAACCCTAATTTTCTTATACACTTTTTCCTATACAAATTTTTTTCAAAATATTTTTAAAATCCACAAAGGGGTATTTTAGCCTGAGCACAAGATTTAGGTAATTATTTTTGTTTTTAATTACAAGCTACAAGAATGAAATAGCTCCATTTTTAGTGCACAAGAAATTACTTTAAATTTAATATATACTAGGAGTATTTATTCTTGCTGCTATCAGTTTAAGTAATTAAAAACCACAATAATTACAAGAAGGAGCTTGTAGCTCATTGGTAATACCTTGCACTGCTGAACCAAGCCACCGGAGTTCAAATCCCATGCCCCATATTATTTTTGTATTTATTTTGTTTTAATTTTTTTTGGAAGTCAACGGTAAAAAGGCCGTAACTCCCAAATTATGTACTGGACAACAAAAAGTAAAAATACCAAGTTGTTCCCCAGGAAAACCCCCGGCCATTGGACCCTTGACTCGGCCCGACTCGGCGCCGCCAGCCGGCGACTCGGCCGACTCGGTCCGGCGCCGCCGGCCGGACTTGGCCGGACGGCTGAGTCACCAACTGAGAAAAGTTGGGTCTTGACCTGGTCCACCCTCCTGCATACTTTAAATTCTTAGATCAGTTATCATTTGGCCAATAAATCCCTTTTAATCCTATGTTTAATGATTTTTAATGAATTTTTACAATTTTTTAATATTTTTTAATCCTAACCCTAACCCTAGCCTAGCCCTATATAAAGACCCCTACCCTCTACCATTTCACCTCACAACTCTAAGTCCACTCTCCCAAATTCTCGAGAACTCGGTACGAAGAGCGAGAAGCGAAGCGCTGCCGAAACCGACGACGGATTCCGGCGACCGAATCAGAACCTTCGCGACGTTTTCGACGCATCGAACACCACCACCTTCCCTAGCCCCCTTAGCTTGTCCAAACCCGTAAGTCCCATCTCTTCTATCTCTCTTTTCTTTTAATAGAAAATACGACTTTTTGGAACCCGACGGAAATCGGAATAAACCGATTTCCGATTCGTTTTTCTACAAATTTCCACTTGTCACCTAATCCATAATACCTACCTATATGCATGTTGACTATTAATCACCTAGAAACCAATTTAAATAAAGTTTCTCACATGAAATGATAGCTTTCTTGTAAAACCGTATTCTATTCATAAAAATACCATAAAGTTCATTTTTCTTGTTCTAATTAATTCCCTCACTCTTAAATATGTTTATCTTGATAAATAAACTTGTAGAAATCAATTTGAATGAATTTTCACACATGAAATGATAACGTTTTCCAATACCGTATTCTTGCGCTTTAATACCTTCAAGTTTAATATATCATATTTAACCTCTAAAACTTCATTAAACCCTAAAATAAGTTACGAGGTAATGACCTACCTCTACACACACTCAATATAACCCTAATTGATAAATATCAAAACACAGAATACGAAATTACAGGACTTTTCACTAAAATACCATAATCTTTATAACCTTTATTGAAAACTTTAAGCTGTAAACATTTCTAGATAAAATCTTTTAATAAAATGAAAACACGATTGGTCATGGACATCGATCGTTTATCTAAACTGTCTTGTGGTGTCTAGGCAAGTGTGTCTAAGCCTAGTGGTTTTTAATTAGGCCCACGACTGTGGTTCCTTCCCACTTACCTGGCACTTACCTGGCCGCAATTGACGGTGAAGAGGCGATTTGAGGCTTCTAATGACTCATCGTTTAGATCTTAGAAGTAGGCTAGTTGGCTTAGGAAACCCTAACAACTAAAATACGGAAAACTATACTTTTTGCAAATAAATACCCCATATTTATAAAACCGTTTTCCCAAATGAAAAGTATTTATTAAACCTAAGCAAAGCGCCGCTACAACCCACTTTTGGGGAACCTGTTAGGGATAGTACGGTTCGTCGTGCACCCGCAGGCTAGTAGTGCGAGATTCAGACCTCCGCAAGGAGCATTCGGTCTCGAAAGGTTCAAAATACAATATTTAGAGAAAATGAGATTTTTCTAAATAAAATATTTATATAAAATTATTCATGTGTTAATATATATATAATTATCATTTAAACGTCTATTTTATCATAATATAAAGTTTCCACATTTTTTCTAAAATTACAAGATTAAAAGTTACACTAAAATACCCTGAATTTCAGATAAAACAATTAATACTTTTATTAGGATATATTCACTAGAATAACACAAATAAAATTCACATTCATTATAACAATAAATACGATTATTAAATACTTGAGGTGTATTTTGAAAACTATACAAAAGTACTTTTTACATAAAACCCCCTCAAGTTTTACAAATTACAATAAGGCCCCTAGCAATATTGAACTTCAAATTATCTTTCTTTTAGTCTGACTCGGGTTAGAGTCTGACTAATTTCTGACTTGAATATGATTCAAGTCAATCTATATTCTCTTATATTCCAACTCAATATGAACACATGAATCCCAGAATCCAGTTAACATTTTATATAACCCGACTGAACCGAACCATGGATATTCCTTTTACATGTTTCCCGGTATTCCATTTACATGACTCTACGGTTATAACCGTTTCCTGATATCATGGTTTCGGTCAGTCAGTCAATCAATCATGCAATCAATACAATTTTACAACATAACAATACAAACAAGACATCGCGGGGTTTAAGGGGTAGATTGGTACGGAATGTGTTAAAGGTGGCACGAGACGGTAAGATTAAGACACCTAACCTGAATCCAATTGCCGTTGTTCCGGGTTGTATAACGGAGCCTTGTACTTCCATTTGCCCTGGTCTCTGGCATACTGAGACCCTTCTCGTATACATTGGTATCTTTCTGTACCAAGCTACAATAACAGCGTTAACACCATACTACTATAATATGACAATACAATACAACATTAAAAGCTACACACTCTCTCTCTCTCTCTTACTCTCTGTCTATTTCTTCCTTATCTTTGGGACTTACCGAGCGACATGTTCGCTGACGACATTCTATTTCTTTCTTCTTTGAATGTCGTCAGGTGCGTTGGACCAAGCTGAGATCGAGCCCACCGATGAAGATTTGGAGCAGTTCCACGAAGACCCCGAGCTCTAGATATTGTACCTTGTTCTTTTCAGTATTTCATTTCCTGTTATGCCACTGTTTAGGCATCTTTATTTCAGTTGTATTTTCCTTTCCATGTATTGTACAAAGAATATTATTAATAAAAGTTGCTGTTCTTTTTATACTCTTGTCTCTTGTGTAATTACTTTATATCGCTTGGTTACGCTTAGCGTATGTACTTCTGAGTATATACGTAGCGGGCCTCGCCGCGTCCCCTTCGTCGTACAATGGGAAGCGGGGCGTGACAGGTTTTGTTGGTGGCCCATGCAGGTCAGAGCTGTATGAATCCCTGTCATGCAGTTCTGGTCTGTGTAAACAACCTAAGCAATATAACACAAGAACCAGCAACTAAAACATTCTTTACAATTCATGTTCCTTGAATCTTGCAAACTTCTATTCCTTGAATCTTATCATGTGTTTGAATCTGTCCTAACCCAAATTTTTCTTCAAGGTTATGGATTCCCCGAACAACACCAGCACCAACGTCAACAACACCCCTTCACCACTACCTCTTACCCCCGCAGTTCCTGCACCACCCACTGAGCAAACGATGCTATTCGAGGCGATCCGCAGTCTTCTCGAGGGACAGCAACAACTTTTGAACCGTCCTGAGACCGATGCACCGGGAGTAAAGCAATTCAGGGCTTTGCACCCAAAGCAGTTCTCTGGTAAAGGAAGCCCTCTTGAAGCGGAAGAATGGGCACAAAGCATCGAAGACGATCTGGCAGCAGCTCAAGTGCCAGACAACGCTTGGGTCCGTGTAGCAAAACTACAACTCACGGATAATGCTCGCAATTGGTGGAAAGCGGAAGAAACCCGTCTGGTACAGCCGATTGAATGGAAGACATTTCGCGAGAAGTTCGACGCGAAACATTTCCCTGTGACTGCCAGGTTCGCCATGGAGCAGCAGTTTATTCATCTACAGCAAGGATCAATGTGGGACAAATCGGTAGATGAATACGACGCTGAATTCACCATGTTGAGCCGATTCGCGGTACACTTGATACCAACGGACGACATCAGAGCCCGTCGATTTCAACAAGGTTTGGACACCGAGATTAAGGCTGTTCTAGCCACAGGAAAGTTCTTGACTCACGAGGAAGCTCTAGAAGCTGCCCGCAGTTATGAGACAGTAATAAAAGAGAGGGGCAGACCTCAGTCTGCAGGAGTCAAGCGCCCTGCCAACCAGATGGCGGGTGGAGCCTCTTCCAGGCCATTGTTTAAACCCAGGAGGACTGAAGAAATTTGCCATTACTGCCATAGAAAGGGACATTTGTGGAAGGACTGTAGGCGCAAAAGGCCTGTGTCTAATTTGTGGCGCATCCAACCACGGAATTGGGAACTGTTCTTACAACAGCAACTCATCTCACACACACACCAACCAACCGCAGCGGCCAACCATCCAGGCTCCTGCAACTCATCCTGCACTACCTGCTCCACCACCTGCACAGCCTACTCGCCAATTCCAACAGGCAATGAGGGACATGCCTAGAGGGCAGAGAAATAGGTCTCAAAGGCAGAATGTGCCTCCAGCTAGAAGGAATATACCACGGAGACAGACCTTCACATTAGAAGCTGTAGAAGCTGAGACTGTAGGTCAAGGTAACACCGGTAAGCCTTTTTTTTCACCATCGTATCACTTTTATTCGCCAAACTTTTTTGCACTATTACACTTTCCTTTTTCAAATTTCGAGGACGAAATTTTTTATAAGGAGGGTAGAATGTTACAACCCTAATTTTCTTATACACTTTTTCCTATACAATTTTTTTTCAAAATATTTTTAAAATCCACAAAGGGGTATTTTAGCCTGAGCACAAGATTTAGGTAATTATTTTTGTTTTTAATTACAAGCTACAAGAATGAAATAACTCCATTTTTAGTGTACAAGAAATTACTTTAAATTTAATGTATACTAGGAGTATTTATTCTTGCTGCTATCAGTTTAAGTAATTAAAAACCACAATAATTACAAGAAGGAGCTTGTAGCTCATTGGTAATACCTTGCACTGCTGAACCAAGCCACCCGAGTTCAAATCCCATGCCCCATATTATTTTTGTATTTATTTTGTTTTAATTTTTTTTGGAAGTCAACGGTAAAAGGCCATAACTCCCAAAATATGTACTGGACAACAAAAAGTAAAAATACCAAGTTGTTCCTCAGAAAACCCCCCGGCCATTGGACCCTTGACTCAGCCCGACTCGGTGCCCCCGGCCGGCGACTCGGCCGACTCGGTCCGGCGCCACCGGCCGGACTTGGCCGGACGGCCGAGTCACCAACTGAGAAAAGTTGGGTCTTGACCTGGTCCACCCTCCTGCATACTTTAAATTCTTGGATCAGTTATCATTTGGCCAATAAATCCCTTTTAATCCTATGTTTAATGATTTTTAATGAATTTTTACAATTTTTTAATATTTTTTTTAATCCTAACCCTAACCCTAGCCTAGCCCTATATAAAGACCCCTACCCTCTACCATTTCACCTCACAACTCTAAGTCCACTCTCCCAAATTCTTGAGAACTCGGTACGAAGAGCGAGAAGCGAGGCAGCACAACCCTCGCTTCTATTTCTGATTCGAGGTGGCATTTCTCTCATCTTGTTCCGAACGAAGCTGCCGAAACCGACGACGGATTCCGGCGACCGGATCAGAACCTTCGCGACGTTTTCGATGCATCAACCACCACCACCTTCCCTAGCCCCCTTAGCTTGTCCAAACCCGTAAGTCCCATCTCTTCTATCTCTCTTTTCTTTTAATAGAAAATACGACTTTTTGGAACCCGTCGGAAATCGGAATAAACCGATTTTCGATTCGTTTTTCTACAAATTTCCACTTGTCACCTAATCCATAATACCTACCTATATGCATGTTGACTATTAATCACCTAGAAACCAATTTAAATAAAGTTTCTCACATTAAATAATAGCTTTCTTGTAAAACCGTATTCTTTTCATAAAAATACCATAAAGTTCATTTTTCTTGTTCTAATTAATTCCCTCACTCTTAAATATGTTTATCTTGATAAATAAACTTGTAGAAATCAATTTGAATGAATTTTCACACATGAAATGATAACGTTTTCCAATACCGTATTCTTGCGCTTTAATACCTTCAAGTTTAATATATCATATTTAACCTCTAAAACTTCATTAAACCCTAAAATAAGTTACGAGGTAATGACCTACCTCTACACACATTCAATATAACCCTAATTGATAAATATCAAAACACAGAATACGAAATTACAGGACTTTTCACTAAAATACCATAATCTTTATAACCTTTATTGAAAGCTTTAAGCTGTAAACATTTCTAGATAAAATCTTTTAATAAAATGAAAACACGATTGGTCATGGACATCGATCGTTTATCTAAACTGTCTTGTGGTGTCTAGGCAAGTGTGTCTAAGGCTAGTGGTTTTTAATTAGGCCCACGACTATGGTTCCTTCCCACTTACCCGGCACTTACCTGGCCGCAATTGACGGTGAAGAGGCGATTTGAGGCTTCTAATGACTCATCATTAAGACCTTAGAAGTAGGCTAGTTGGCTTAGAAAACCCTAACAACTAAAATACGGAAAACTATACTTTTTGCAAATAAATACCCCATATTTATAAAACCGTTTTCCCAAATGAAAAGTATTTGTTAAACCTAAGCAAAGCGCCGCTACAACCCACTTTTGGGGAGCCTGTTAGGGATAGTACGGTTCGTCGTGCACCCGCAGGCTAGTAGTGCGAGATTCAGACCTCCGCAAGGAGCATTCGGTCTCGAAAGGTTCAAAATACAATATTTAGGGAAAATGAGATTTTTCTAAATAAAATATTTATATAAAATTATTCATGTGTTAATATATATATAATTATCATTTAAACGTCTATTTTATCATAATATAAAGTTTCCACATTTTTTCTAAAATTACAAGATTAAAAGTTACACTAAAATACCCTGAATTTCAGATAAAACAATTAATACTTTTATTAGGATATATTCACTAGAATAACACAAATAAAATTCACATTCATTATAACAATAAAGACGATTATTAAATACTTGAGGTGTATTTTGAAAACTATACAAAAGTACTTTTTACATAAAACCCCCTCAAGTTTTACAAATTACAATAAGGCCCCTAGTTAATATTGAACTTCAAATTATCTTTCTTTTAGTCTGACTCGGGTTAGAGTCTGACTAATTTCTGACTTGAATATGATTCAAGTCAATCTATATTCTCTTATATTCCAACTCAATATGAACACATGAATCCCAGAATTCAGTTAACATTTTATATAACCCGACTGAACCGAACCATGGATATTCCTTTTACATGTTTCCCGGTATTCCATTTACATGACTCTACGGTTATAACCGTTTCCTGATATCATGGTTTCGGTCAGTCAGTCAACCAATCATGCAATCAATACAATTTTACAACATAACAATACAAACAAGACATCGCGGGGTTTAAGGGGTGGATTGGTACGGAAGGTGTTAAAGATGGCACGAGACGGTAAGATTAAGTCACCTAACCCGAATCCAATTGCCGTTGTTCCCGGTTGTATAACGGAGCCTTGTACTTCCATTTGCCCTAGTCTCTAGCATACTAAGACCCCTCTCGTATACACTGGCATCCTTCTGTACCAAGCTACAATAACAGCGTTAACACCATACTACTATAATATGACAATACAATACAACATTAAAAGCTACACACTCTCTCTCTCTCTCTCTTACTCTCTGTCTATTTCTTCCTTATCTTTGGGACTTACCGAGCGACCTGTTCGCTGACGACATTCTATTTCTTTCATCTTTGAATGTCGTCAGGTGTGTTGGACCAAACTGAGATCGAGCCCACCGGTGAAGATTTGGAGCAGTTCCATGAAGACCCTGAGCTCTAGATATTGTACCTTGTTCTTTTCAGTATTTCATTTCCTGTTATGCCACTGTTTAGGCATCTTTATTTCAGTTGTATTTTTCTTTCCATGTATTGTACAAAGAATGTTATTAATAAATTTTTTTGTTCTTTTTATACTCTTGTCTCTTGTGTAATTACTTTATATTGCTTAGTTACGCTTAGCGTATGTACTTCTGAGTATATACGTAGCGGGCCTCGCCGCGTCCCCTTCGCCGTACAATGGGAAGCGGGGCGTGACAGTTGATCTTAGTCTCAAATCAGACTAACGTATCCTTAACAAACGTTTAAGTCGATCTTAGCCTAAATACGGCTAACGTATCCTTAAACCAAAACACCAAACCCAAATCTAAGTAAATACGGATTTGGACTAATCCATGTCCTACGGGCGACGGCATCACTTAGTCTCCGTATACAATCCACGGGCAACCACAAACAAAACAAACACACACGACACGAAGTAAAATTCTGGAAAAGGAGAAAGTTGTTACCGCGATGCGGTAGCGTAATTAACTGCAAGGGCTTGCGCCTGCAGAGAAGAGCGTCCCCACAATCAAAAACCCCTCAAGCGAGGGGGAATCTGACGAAGTCTGCCACATCGGCCGCATCCGTCTAAACCTCCGATACACGGTGCCATAAATCAACTTGGCATCTTCGAAGAGGTGGACGGATAAAACTAAATAGCATCTGCCCTGAATCTCAGCGTCAGGACTTCGCAGTCTTGTGCGTCGCCGTTCGGAGGGAAACATGGTGTAATTGGGTTGATCGTTCAAGTCAGTAACGATCAAATTTTCCAGTCAAATTTTGCCACAATGTTCATTGCCACACGGGCCAGAGTATATGATCAAGTTCCGTTAGTTTAAAGAAAAGTTTTCGTTCGGGTTTTGCATCAAGCACTTGTGTCGTATAAGTTTTCACGAATTATAAATACGGAATTAATAAGTTTTAGAAATGTAACAGTAATAACTAGCATGTAGCAAGTATGGTACTTGCCTGGAGACACTTTGGCGACGCACGGCAGCGGCAACGTCACGGACGCGTGACGAACGGCATGGTTTGGATTCGCGGCCTCGGCTCGCGTTTCGAGTTCGTCGTCGGAGTTGCCCGGGGATGGCGCGTGATCACTGGAGGCGGAGAGTGGTGCTGTGGATCTCCAGGGACGTGCTGGGGTCGGCGATGGTCGGCGGTGGTCGTTCCGACGATGGGTGTTCCCCTCCGAAAGACAGAGACAAGTACCGCGTAGGTTCGTCTTGCCTGAGATTCGGGGCAGATGCTATTTGGTTTTATCCGTCTACCTCTCCGAAGATGCCAAGTTGATTTATGGCACCGTGTATCGGAGGTTTAGATGGATGCGGCCGATGTAGCAGACTTCGTCAGATTCCCCCTCGCTTGAGGGGTTTTTGATTGTGGGGACGCTCTTCCCTGCAGGCGCAAGCCCCTGCAATTAATTACGCTACCGCATCGCGGTAACAACTTTCTCCTTCTCTAGAATTTCACTTCGTGTCGTGTGTGTTTGTTTTGTTTGTGGTTGCCCATGGATTGTATACGGAGACTAAGCGATGTCGTCGCCCGTAGGACGTGGATTAATCCAAATCCGTATTTACTTAGATTTGGGTTTGGTGTTTTGGTTTAAGGATACGTTAGCCGTATTTAGACTAAGATCGACTTAAACGTTTGTTAAGGATACGTTGGTCTGATTTGAGACTAAGATCAACTTAACGGGATCGTTTGGATCCGACAAAAGAGCGTTTGGAGGCTCTATTATTCCAGTTTAGGGACGTGGTGGTCCATATTCCAGTTTAGGGACGTGGGGGTCCATGTTCCAGTTTAGGGACGTAGTGGTCTATATTCCAGTTTAGGGACGTGGTGGTCCATCGCCAGTTTAGGGACGTGGTGGTCCATGTTCCAGTTTAGGGACGTGGTGGTCCATCGCCAGTTTAGGGACGTAGTGGTCTATATTCCAGTTTAGGGACGTGGTGGTCCATCGCCAGTTTAGGGACGTGGTGGTCCATGTTCCAGTTTAGGGACGCGGTGGTCCGTCATTAGTTTAAGGACGTTTCGGTCTGACATTAGTTTAAGGACGTTTCGGTCCACGAGTTTAAGGACCCCGCAGTCCATATACGTATGCATGTGGTCGTCGGGACTCGTCACCTCTCTGACAAAGTTGAATGATTACAACGACATGTGTCAGAGGAGTTCGGAGATGTACCCTCGAACCGGATATAAATTGATTTAAGAGAGCAATCTTTCTTAGTCAATTTAATTTGAGGACTTACGGCTAAAATTGGGCTAAGTCCAGTTGAAAATGTTCAACATTTTATTTGCTTTTGCATTGCATTTCATTTTATTTTTATTTGGGCTCTACCCATAAAGGATGCAGAGCATCAATTTGTTTTGGGCTCTGCCCATTTATAAATAATGCAAAGCATCTACTTTGTTTGGGCTCTGCCCTTTTTTAAAATGCATGGCATTTTTTATTATTTTGTTTGGGCTCTGCCCATTTATAAATGATGCAGAGCATCAATTCTGTTTGGGCTCTGCCCTTTTTATTACGTTACAATTTAATTAGGCCTGCTTGGTTTTTTTGATTTGGGCCTGGCCTTTTAGGAAATGCATTGCATTTATCAGGCGCTTTGGGCCAATTAGAGAGCGCAAGCGCTTGTAGTGTTGACACGTGTCGCGCAAGCGCAGTGCGCTGCGCTAATGCGCCTGCGCTGCTGACACATGGCGCGCTCTGGTGGCTTGCGCCAATCCAGGAGCGCAACAGCGCAGTTTGCAAGTGCAAGGCACTATGATTTAAAAATCTTTTAGATTCAACCAATGGTTCATAAAAGAAGTGCAAAGCACTATTCATTTTCTTGATCTAATTTAGATCAAAGAAAAACAAGTTTTTTCTTATTTCAGGAACCAAAAGGTTCATAAAAAAGTGCAAAGCACTGTTCTTTATTTTGTTTTTCTTGTTATAAAGAATCAGTGGTTCATAAAAAGTGCAAAGCACTGTTTATTATGTGAAGATCATTGATCTTGTTCTTAGATCAATGATCTATTAGAATAAATTTCTTCTATTTTATGAAGGTTTTTTACCTTTTTCTTGAAACTTCTTCAGAGTTCTCTCTATTTGAAGCTCTTGATTTCTTAAGAATGTTGATCTCCTCTTTCGAATTGAGGTCTAGGGTTCTTTTTATAGTGCCCATAAAATAGTTAAAGAGATCTTACTCTGAGTGATTTGGGGAATTTTTCCCACCGTTGGATCTTTGATCCAAGGGCTTCTGTTTTACAGAAGAAAATCTTCTTGTTTTAATAAGAACAAAAAGATTTCTTTAGAATCTTGATTCTGTTTGGCACAAATGCCCCAGCGCGTGACACGTGTCAAGCAGCACACAGCGCAGCGCAACTGCGTTGACACGTGTCGCGCAACGCAAAGCGCAGCGCAACTGCGCTAGCGCATCAATGTTGACACGCGTCCCTATAGACGCAACTCAGCCAACACACCCACTATCTACCCGAAGCAGCCAGCTATCCAGACCCCTGCACCTAGTCTTGCACTTCCAGCACCACCTCCACATGGACCATCCCTACCTAGTCAGGCATCGATGTATCGACTTACTCAGAAAAATATGTCGAGACGTCAAGCCTCCACCTTAACAGCCTTGGAACCTGAGACTAAGAACCAAGGTAACCCAGGTAACTCCCTCACTTTGATCAAAACATTTTGCAATATTTCTTCCTTCTAAATATTTTCATACACTACCAATAGTTCTGCCACCAAACTTCTTTGCACTGTTACATATTTCTTTTACAAATTTCGAGGACGAAATTTTTATAAGGAGGGTAGAATGTAACAACCCTAATTTCTTATACACTTTTTTCCTATACAAAATTTTTCAAATATTTTTTAAAAAATCCACAAAGGGGTATTTTAGCCTGAGCATAAGATTTAGATAATTATTTTTGTTTTTAATTACAAGCTACAAGAATAAAATAACTCCATGTTTAGTGTACAAGAATTTACTTTAAAATTTAATGTATACTTGGAGTATTTATTCTTGCTGCTATCAGTTTGAGTAATTAAAAACCACAATAATTACAAGAAGGAGCTTGTAGCTCATTGGTAATACCTTACACTGCTGAACCAAGCCACCAGAGTTCAAATCCCATGCCCCACATTATTTTTGTATTTATTTTGTTTTATTTTTTTTTGGAAGTTAACGGTAAAAGGCCATAACTCCCAAAATATGTACTGGACAATAAAAAGTAAAAATACCAAGTTGTTCCTCAGAAAAACCCCCGGCCATTGGACCCTTGACTCGGCCCGACTCGGCGCCGCCGGCCGGAGACTCGGCCGACTCGGTCCGGCGCCGCCGGCCTGACTTGGCCGGACGACCGAGTCACCAACTGAGAAAAGTTGGCTCTTGACTTGGTCAACCCTCTTGCACACTTATTATACCTGGATCGGTTTTGATTTGGCCAATAAATCCCTTTTACTCCTAGGTTTAATGATTTTTAATGAATTTTTAATGTTTTTTATATTTTCTTTTAATATTTTTTATCCTAACCCTAACCCTAGCCTAGCCCTATATAAAGACCCCTACCCTCTACCATTTCACCTCACCACTCTAAGTCTACTCTCCCAAATTCCCGAGAACTCGGTACGAAGAGCGAGAAGCGAAGCGCTGCCGAAATTGACGACGGATTCCGGCGACCGGATCAGAACCTTCACAACGTTTTCGACGCATCGACCACCACCACCTTCCCTAGCCCCCTTAGCTTGTCCAAACCCGTAAGTCCCACCTTCTTCTATCTCTCTTTTCTTTAAGGTAAAAATACGACTTTTTGGAACCCGACGGAAATTGGACAAACCGATTTCCGATTCGGTTTTTTCTATAAATTTCCACTTGTCGCCTAATACATAATACCCAAACTTATGTATGATGACTATTAATCACCCATAAACCCATTTAAACAAACTTTTTCACATGAAATGATAGCTTCTTTACAATATCGTATTCTTTTCATAAAAATACCATAAAGTTTATTTTTCTTGTTCTAATTAATTACCTCACTCCTAAATATGTTTATTTTGATCACTAAACTTGTAGAACTCAATTTGAATGAAATTTCACACATAAAATGATAACGTTTTCGAATACCGTATTCTTGCGCGTTAATACCTTCAACTTTAACATGTCATGTTTTACCTTTAAACTTCACCAAAACATAAAATAAGTTACGAGGTAATGACCTACCTCTACACACACTCAATATAACCCTAATTGATAAATATCAAAATACAGAATACGAAATTGCAGGACTTTTCACTAAAATACCCTAATCTTTATAACCTTTATTGAAAGCTTTAAGTTGTAAACATTTCTAAATAAAATCTTTTAATAAAATGAAAACACGATTGGTCATGGACATCGATCGTTTATCTAAACTGTCTTGTGGTGCCTAGGAAAGTGTGTCTAAGGCTAGTGGTTTTTAATTAGGCCCACGACTGTGGTTCCTTCCCACTTACCTGGCACTTACCTGGCCGCAATTGACGGTGAAGAGGCGATTTGAGGCTTCTAATGACTCATCGTTTAGACCTTAGAAATAGGCTAGTTGGTTTAGGAAACCCTAATAACTAAAATACGGAAAACTGTACTCTTTTGCAAATAAATACCCCATACTTATAAAACCGTTTTCCCAAATGAAAAGTATTTATAAACCTAAGCAAAGCGCCGCTACAACCCACTTTTGGGGAACCTGTTAGGGATAGTACGGTTCATCGTGCACCCGCAGGCTAGTAGTACGAGATTCAGACCTCCGCAAGGAACATTCGGTCTCGAAAGGTTAAAATACGACATTTAAGGAAAATGAGATTTTTGAAAATAAAATATTTATTTAAAATTATTCATGTGTTAATATATATATAATAATCATTTTAACACCTATTTTATCCTAATATAAAGTTTCCACATTTTTCTAAAAAAATTACAAGATTAAAAGTTACACTAAAATACCATGAATTTCAGATAAAACAATTAATACTTTTATTAGGATATATTCACTAGAATAAAACAAATAAAATTCACATTCATTATAACAATAAAGACGAATAATAAACACTTGAGGTGTATTTTGGAAAATATACAAAAGTACTTTTTACATAAAACCCCCTCAAGTTTTACAAATTACTATAAGGCCCCTAGCTAATATTGAACTCCAAATTATCTTTCTTTTAGTCTGACTCGGGTTAGAGTCTAACTAATTTCTAACTTGAATATGATTCAAGACAATCTATATTCATTTATATTCCAACACAATTGAATACATGAATCCCTGAATTCAGTTAACAATATATTCTTTTTGACTGAATCAAACCATGGATATTCATCCATTATCCTGATATTCCATTTACCTGATTATACAGTTGCAACATGTCTACTGATATCATGGTTTTGGTCAGTCATCCAACTTACATATTCCAATACCACATTACTGTTAAAACACTACGGGGTTTAAGAGATAGATTGGTACGGAAGGTGTTAAAGGTGGCACGAGGTGGTCCGATTAAGACACCTAACCTGAATCCTGTTGCTGTTGTACGTGGCATAACGGTTCCTTGTACTTTTCTTTTGCCCTGATCTCTAGCATATAGAGATCCCCCTCGTATACACTGGCATCCTTCTGTACCAAGCTACAAACAACAGCGTTACGCAATGTTCCATAAGATTCTATAATATAATAGTTAGATAATACTGTTACACTATCATTCTCATTCTTCTTATTCTT
Organism: Agapanthus africanus; assembly: GCA_030015575.1. Taxonomy (NCBI): domain Eukaryota; kingdom Viridiplantae; phylum Streptophyta; class Magnoliopsida; order Asparagales; family Amaryllidaceae; genus Agapanthus; species Agapanthus africanus. Next base: position 13,142,550 of record CM057342.1, on the reverse strand, counting down.
TTGGGACTTACCGAGCGACCTGTTCGCTGACGACATTCTATCTCTTTCTTCTTTGAATGTCGTCAGGTGCGTTGGACCAAGCTGAGATCGAGCCCACCGGTGAAGATTTGGAGCAGTTCCAGGCAGACCCAGAGCTCTAGATAATTGTACCTTGTTCTTTCCAGTTTATTTCATTTTCTGTTATGCCACTGTTTAGGCATTGCTTTCCATTCCAGCTGTATTTTCTCTTCCTGCATTGTAAAAAGAATGTTATTAATAAAAGTTGCTGTTATTTCTATATTATTCGTCTCTTGTGATTTACTTTATATTGCTTAGTTACGCTTAGCGTATATACCTCTGAGTATATACGTAGCGGGCCTCGTCGCGTCCACTTCGCCGTACACTGGGAAGCGAAGCGTGACAGGTTTTGTTGGTGGCCCATGCAGGTCAGAGCTGTATGAATCCCTGTCATGCAGTTCTGGTCTGCGTGAACAACCTAAGCAATATAACACAAGAAACAGCAACTTTAACATTCTTTACAATTCATGTTCCTTGAATCTTGCAAATCTCTATTTCTTGAAATCATATCATTTCATGAATTTGAATCTGTCCTAACCCAAATTTTTCTTCAAGGTTATGGATTCCCCGAACAACATCAGTACCAATGTCAACAACACACCTACACCTCCAACACTACCTCTCACATCTGCCGTTCCTGCTCCACCCAACGAGCAGACGGTTCTGCTTAAGGAAATCCAAAGCCTCCTGGTTGGACTGCAGTAGCAGACTGTCATATATTGAACCGTCCAGAAGCAGGAGCAACCGTCAGGAAACGCACTGCCACCCAGATGGCAAGAGTAACCTACACTACACAACCTGCAAAACCCAAGAGACAGAAGGAAACAATTAACCAGTCAAGTTCAGGATTTTGCTACTACTGCCATAGGAATGGACACTTGTGGAAGGACTGTAGGCGCGTGTCACGCCCCGCTTCCCAGAGTACGCAAGATTGGGCACGTGACATAGCCAACCATGCTACCTGTGGGTAGGAAGTATCCATCCACAGTCACATTACGGCTGTAGAGATATCAAGGACAAGATAAAAAAAACTATCTAACACATGTCCAAATCCAGAATAACAAGAGTCAACGATAAATAAGTGCGGAAGCAAATGATCCAATACAATAATAGAAAAGTACGTCCCATAATGCGGGCTCACATCTGGAAATGAAATGCAAGAAATAAACTGATCACTACAGAACTCACAAATCAGCCTGCTGGCTGAAGTACTCCTGCTCGGTCGGCGACAGTGGTAAAGAATCTGGGCCATGCAAAACCCAGACGTCAGCGCGTCATGTCAACCAATAATATAATATGAACATGGTAATAAGCAATGCAGAAATAAACATGAATAAAGCAATAATATGGAACAAGCAGTGCAGGGTAGTGTGCAGTGGGTAACTAAACTGTTCTATCGGGTTTCTATTCTAAAGTCTTTGAAATCAATTCGAGTAATCCTCCATGTAACTCAAAGGATATGTCCCGTTACCCCCCGGGACCACGGATCAGGAAGATGGGAACCAATAATGGTTCTGTCCCGTTGCCCCCCGGGACCACGGATCAGGAATGTAAGAGTCACGAATGGCTCTGTCCCGTTACCCCCCAGGACCACGGATCAAGTAATACCCTTGTAGGGTGTTTTTCGTCACCCCATTGAGATGGGAATACGCGCACGCTTGTCAGGCGTACTACAGATTCCCCCTGCCTAGGGTAGGCCGGGGTTTAATGATTGTGGGGATCCGAATCTCCGGCAGCCGCGGACTAAGCTGCCGTTAATTACCCCTCGCCTTTGGGGCGAGGGAACCTCCGATTAACGGGTTAAACTGGTCATGCGAATTCAATGTGCAGTGTACGTGTGTTCTGTTCTGAAAGGGGGGTTTTGGATATATCGGAAGCCACGCAGAGTTTTTACGGGGGTCCCGCTACCCGGATAGCGGGCTGGGGGTCAAGGGGGCTAGCAGCCCCCTTGCGGGGTTCGGGGCAGCGCCCCGGCCCGAAAATTTTTTGGAGGGGGAGAATGTTGCGGAGTATGTGTATGTGTACATTTGTATACAAATGTATATATATATGTTTATACATAAAAAGAGGGGGAAAAGGCATCCAAGAGATGCGTGGGGCAGCACCTTGGGCGCTGTGCGCTTAGGTGCTGTGCGCAGGTGCGCAAGCGCTCGCGCCACGTGTCGGCACGCGGGCGCCTTGCGCACGTGCGCAAGCGCGCAGGTGCGCAAGCGCGCGCGCCACGTGTCGGCACGCTGGCGCCTTGCGCACTTGCGCTACGCGCCGGAGAGGCACAAGAGGCTTTTAGCCTGAAAAAAGGATTTCTCAAAGGATAAATCAGAGAGGAGTCGGGCTCCTGAATGTGTTTTGGGTTTAATGGAAGTGGTTCTTCTTTTTCCTCCTGTCGCTTGCTGGATCTTGAAGATCAAGAGATGTGAAATCTCAAAATCTCTCCTTTTTAAGATCTGATGACAGATCCAAGTTCCCCTTTGTTGGTTTTGTGGTGGAAAACTATTTAGTTTTGAAAAAGGAAGAGTAAAACTCTTGATTTAATTCAAAAGAAAGAAGAAGGTTTTGGAACCTTGAAGAAGGAGGAAAGAGCTCAGCTCTGAAACTTTTTTGGAGAGAGAAAAAGTTATGAGATATTTTCATTATCTTTGCCTTTATAGGCCATACATTTTACACATAGCCCATTGGGCTTCACAAAATGGCATTTTGCCTATCCCATGGCTCATGTGCCATTTCTTTTTGCACATAAGCCATGGGCTTTACAAAATTTTGGCTTTATGCCTATTTTTCTTACATTTGTCCATAAAATAAAATAAAAGAAAATGCAACAAGATTATTTATTACAAAAATTTTATCTTGGCGTGGAGGAGGCCGGCCGCTTCATGTTCGGGCTCGACTCGGGCATGGGCCCACTGGGTCTGGGCTTGGGCCCACTTGGCTTGGGGTTGACTTGGATTTTGACTTGGTCAACCGGGGTGTAAATTTTTACCCCAACAACCCTTTTAAGTTACACTTTAGATTACCCGTTTGATTTCCCCATACCCCCAGGTTATAAGTGTCAGGTCGGGTATTCAGTAGTCAAGGACTAATGCCAACACAGGATCGGATAACAGGTCAGGTTTGTCTGGATAGACAACAGGAATGGTCCATGAGGACTCCAAGTCAGGTTTGTTGGCATTAGGCTTGAGATCAGGTGACAGGTCAGGTCATGGTACATCAGGTTAAGTCGATAGTAAAGGGTACCATGTCCGGTGCATCGGTATGTATACATGTCATGTATAGTAAGGTCAGGTCAAGATGTAACACAATCGAGGGTGTGCTCACAACAGGCATAAAAATCGAACAAGGAATAGCAGCAGGAAATAAACAATGAATTTGACAACAATAAGCAATTTATTTAATCACATTAGTGCATTAATATAGTGCAGTCGTATTATCATATTAACAGGTTTGAGCACCCTTGCGGTGCAATAAATCACATGACTGTGCAATACTGTTATATCAATATCAGAATGTAATAGAGCTACAAGTGTAAGGTTACCGTCCTTTACACGGTAAATGTGATTAACGGGTAACTTCGTTATTAGGGTTAAAGTGGCAAAATGCGGTTTTCGGTTAACCGTATCATGATATAAGTCGTATTTCGTCCAAATGAGAAAAGTAGCTACACCTAGTTAATTTTGCAAGTTTAATGAGTCAAACACATTTAATTTGTATAGCATAGCATGTAGCAAGTAATACTTGCCTCGACGGTTCGCGAACCGGGAAAAACGGACGTAGCGTCGGCGGAAAAACACGTGACGGACGCACGGTTCATGGATCGAGTCCAAACAACGAACAATGGGACCACGCGGACCGGGGTACCTTGCTGGAATGTCGGGTCAAGTCGTCGTCACGGCCGGATTCCGGCGAACCGCCAAAACAGCGACAAAAGTTAGCAAATACTACGCACGGACAAATAACAACCAACGAGGGGAAAAAGGAAGGGGGAAAGTGAAGGGAAACTTACCGGGGTTGCAAGGGTCGCGATAGCGACGGGGTCGACGGCGATGGAGCACCGGCGAGGAAGCGGCGGCGACAGACTCGGCTGCAGGTTGCTGGAGGAGGAGAGATGGTGAGGAGGGAGAGGGAAATGGCCGGGTCTGGGTTGCAGGGGAAGAGGAGGTGGTCGGCGGTGGTGCAGGTGACGACGGCGAGGGTCGACGGCGGCGTTTCCGGCCAACCGGAGAAGGCGCTAGGGTTGCGTTGGGTTCTGTTGCGGCGCCGGGCACTTGGGAAGAGGAGGAAGGTATCGAGGTCGGGAAGAGGGGCGAAGGGGGAGATGCTGGCGTCGTCGGCGACGAGGTGCGGCGGCGACAGCAAGCGGCGATGGGCGCAGGTGGCTACGGCTACGGTGTGGGTGCATGGGAAAGAGGGAAGAAGGTGCAGGCTGCGACGAGGGCGAAGATGCGAGGGCGAAGATGCGAGGGCGATGGTGGTGGCGGCGTCGGCGTTGGGGCTGCAGCGGCGACGGCACGGTGGCTAGGGTTAGGGTTGCGATGGGTTTCTTTCTCGCGATGAGGTTTTTCTGGAGGAGGGACGTAGAGATATAATATAGGGGAGAGAGAGAGAGAGAGAGAGAGAGAAATTAGAGAGAGAGAGAGACAGAGGAAGAGAGAGAAGAGATAGAGAGAGGGATAGAGGGGCCCACGGGGGGTTTAAGTCCCCTGCGATTGGCTGAGGCGAGAAAAGAAAGAATTTTAAAAAGATTTTGAAGTTAAAATTTTTAACCGTAGAATATTATGAGTATATATTATGGTTTTAGATTATATTATTAAATTGGGATTTTGGTGCTAAATGAAACATTTCCAAATCGCGCCCGGATTGCGCCCAAAAATTTGAAATTTAAATAATAGGATTTTAAGCGGGTTCCAAATTTTAAAATGAGATGTTTTATGATTAAAAAGTATGCCCCCAAGTCGGACACTTGCACGCGCGCGTAGCCGTCCAAACTCGCCCGTTTCACCGAACGGGATGAAAACTCGACGCACGGACGCTACCACGCGGCTAGGGGTGACGTGTAGGCCAATATAGATATTTTTAATTTTACTTTAGGTGTTAAAATTTGTTATATGCAAAACTGACTTAGCCGGTTAAAATTTTGCAATAAGAACCAAACAAGCAAGATAAATGAAATGAGCAATGTCAAACACTCAACCAGTAACAGAAATAGTATTATTGGGCTCGGGTGTTACATCATACCCAACTACAAAAAGAATTTCATCCTCGAAATTCCAAGATTACAAGATAGACAACTACAGGAAAAGGTGAGGAAACTTCTGCCGGATCTCGTCTTCTCGCTCCCAAGTGGATTCTCCATGCGATCGATTACCCCAAGAAACTAGCACAAGGGGGATAACCTTGTTCTTAAGAACCTTTTCCCTTCGATCCTTGATTTCAACCGGTCGCTCCTCAAAAGTTAGGTCCTCCCGTACAGTTAACTCTGAATGATCCAAGACGTGTGTTTCATCTCTAACATACCTTCGTAGTTGAGATACATGAAACACGTCGTGCACACCTGCCAAGGACTGTGGTAACGCCAAACGGTATGCTACCTCTCCAACACGCTCCAATATCTCGAAGGGTCCAACGAATCGAGGACTAAGCTTTCCCCGACTCCCAAAACGAATCACTCCTCTAGTCGGTGATATCTTCAAGAATACCAAATCATCCACGGTGAACTCTAGAGGTCTTCTTGACGTGTCAGCCCAATTTTTCTGTCTGTCTTGAGCTGCCTTCATATGCGTCCTGATTGTATTAACCTTCTCAACGGTCTGTACTACCAAATCTGGTCCCAATAATCTTCGTTCACCAACGTCATCCCAACAAACAGGTGAACGGCACTTACGACCATATAACGCTTCAAACGGAGCCATCTGAATAGTCGCTTGGAAACTATTGTTGTAGGAAAACTCCACCAAGTATAGGTGATCCTCCCAAGAACCCTTGAAGTCCAACATGCATGCTCTCAACATATCTTCAAGAGTTTGGATCGTTCTCTCCGACTGACCATCAGTTTGAGGATGATAAGCTGTGCTAAACTTCAATCGAGTCCCCAAACTTTCTTGTAAACTCCTCCAGAAGTGTGATAAGAACCGAGTGTCCCGATCGGACATGATGCTCACCGGTACTCCATGAAATCTTACAATCTCCTGCATGTACCGCTCTGCCAAAGTCTCCGTTGATTGACCAACCCGAAAAGGAATAAAATGAGCTGCCTTGGTCAACCGATCGACAATCACCCATACTGCATTGTTGCTCTTTGGACTCCGCGGTAAAGCCGTCACGAAATCCATGGTTATATGTTCCCACTTTCACTGAGGAATCGGAAGTGGTTGCAACAAACCAGCAACCCTTTGGTGTTCAGCCTTGACTTGCTAACATACCAAGCACTTAGCCACAAAGCGAGCGATCTCTCGTTTCATACCTTCCCACCAGAAATGCTGTCGAATATCTCGGTACATCTTTGTACCTCCTGGATGTACAGAGTAAGCTGAACTGTGTGCCTCCTTCATAAGCTCTTCACGCACATCCCCCTTTGGCACACACACACGGCTACCATACCTCAACGAACCATCTTTGTGGACCAGTAAATCTGTTCGTAGTCCGGCCTCAACCTGCTCTCGAAACTTTTGCAGTCTAGGATCCTGCGATTGTGCCGCTTTAATCTTCTCAACTAAGGACGACTGTACTTGCAACTGCATCAATTGTCCCGTAGAATGTGGTAGCACAACCTCCAAGTCAAATCTTCGAAAATCCGCAATGATCTCCCTCTGTGTAGTCAATACCTGAATCGCGGGTAACCGACTAAGCGCATCCGGCACGACGTTAACCTTTCCCGGATGGTACTTAAGATCAAGGTCGTAGTCGGCCATCAGCTCCAACCATCTCCGTTGCCTCATGTTCAACTCTCTCTGAGTGAACACATACTTCAAACTCTTGTGATCTGTAAAAATTTCGACTCTCTCGCCCAAAAGGTAGTGTCTCCAAATCTTCAAGGCGAAGATCACAGCCGCAAGCTCCAAATCATGAGTCGGATAATTCTTCTCATGGGTCTTCAGTTGTCTTGATGTGTAAGCTACGACCATCCCATTCTGCATCAAAACACATCCCAATCCTTTTCCAGATGCGTCGCTGTGAATCACCAGTCCTCCGGAATTGTCTGGTACGGTCAGAATAGGGGCGGTTATCAGCTTCTGCTTCAACGTCTCGAAGGCCAATGCACATCTATCCGTCCAAATAAAAGGTACTTCCTTGCGTGTAAGCTTGGTCAACGGTTCTGCCAAACGAGCGAAGTTCTCCACAAATCTCCTGTAGTATCCGGCCAAACCAAGGAAACTTCTTACCTCAGCCACATTTCTTGGAATAGGCCAATCTCGAACTGCTGCAATCTTTTCGGGATCGACGGCGATTCCGTCGCCCGACACAACATGCCCCAGAAACTTTACTTCTTCCAGCCAAAATTCGCACTTACTCATCTTCGCATACAATTTCTCCTGTCTCAGTGTCTGCAGTGCGATCTTCAAATGCTCAGCATGCTTGTAACACCCGAGCCCAATAATACTATTTATATTACTAGTTGAGGTTTATATATTGCTCCTTTCCAATTATTCTGTTTTTCTGGGGTTTATTGCTAAATTTTAACCGGTTAAGTCATTTTGGCACATAACAAATTTTAACTCCTAAAATGAAATTAAAAGTGTCCATGTTAGCCTACTCGTCGCCACTAGTCGCGTGGTAGCGTCCGTGTGTCGAGATTCCGTTCCGTTTGGCTAAACGGGCAAGTTTGGACGACTACGCGCGCGTGCAAGTGTCCGACTTGGGGGCATGCATTTTAATCATTAAACACCTCTTTTCAAAATTTGGAACCCGCTTAAAATCCTATAATCTGAATTTGGAACATTTGGGCGCAACCCGGGCGCGATTTGGAAATGTTTCATTTAGCGCCAAAAGCGCCCGTTTGATTAAATATATTTAAAACTATATTATACACTTAATATTCAGCCTATTATATTCTGAACGGTAAAATCCTTGTAACAATCTTTTTAAATATCATTTTAACCTCCCAACCAATCACATGGCTTTATTTCCCCCTCACGGGCCCCTTTCCAATCTCTCCCTCTAACAACTCTCTCTCTCTCCTCTATTAAAACGCATGCAGCCGCCTCCCTCGTTCCCTCTTCATCGCAAGAACACCCAAGCAAACCCTAACCCTAGCCCTCGCAACTTCACCGCCGACCTCCTCACGACTTCGCCGTCGCCGTCACCACCTCGTCGACCTCACCGCACCTTCCTCCCCTCGTTCTCCCGCTCTTTCCCGCACCTGCACCCAACCCCGACGTCGCCTCCAACCCCCGCAGACCTCGCCGTCGACGCGACCTTCCGTCGCCGACGACTCCCGCGACACCCTCTCACCCTCCTCGTCCCGACCTCGTCGTCGCTGCCCTCCTCCCCTCGCCGGACCACCAACCCGAGCCCATAAACCCATCGTCTACCCTCCGCTGTTCGCCGGAGAACGCGCCGGCGATCATCTCCGTCGTCACCAGAGCCACCTTCGTCTCCCCCTCGACCACCAGAGCCGACCCTTTCCTCCACTCACCGCAGCATCCTCTCCCGCACACCCCGAGGCCTTTCAGCCCTTACAGCCGCCGCCGCCGTTGCCTCGCCGGCGTTCCGCCGCCGTCGAGCCCATCGTATTTTCCCTGGTTCTTCCCTGTAGGTATCCCTTTATCTTTCCTTTATGCAAATCATCCCCCTTGCTGGTCGTTATTTGCGTGTATCCTATCGTATTGCTAACTTCGCTACTTTTGTCGTTGCCGGAATCCGACCGTGCCGTCTTGGCGAACCCGACGCTCCAGCAAAGCCCCCTGGTCCGTGTGGCTCTGTTGTTCTCTGTTGGGACTCGATCCGTGGCCCGTGCTATCATATCGTGTTTTCTGCCGACATCGCATCCGTGTTCCGGTTTGCAAAACCGTCGAGGCAAGTATCCGAATACTTGCTTTAACATGCTACAAACTTAATCATCATATTATAACCACATAGCTATTTATAACATCGATACCTTTTATAACTTAGAATTGCTAGTCACAATTATCCGTAACTTTAAATCAATGTAATCGTTGCTCGTATTAACCGGTCTGCTATTAATTCACAATTAACTAATTAAACCAAGTAGATCGTCCTCACTTCATTTGTTAAATCACCCATGAGACAATTATTATGCTTAGTTTAAATTCATGTAACTCCATTACGTATATTATCGATATTGCTTCACCTTGTGGCTATTGCACCTCAAAGGTGCGTGAACCTGTTTATAAGAGAATACAAAACATCACTGTGTTTACATAGATTAATATTGTTAGTTACTGTTTCTGCTGCTGTTCATTATTCGTTACTATACCTGTTATCAGCATACACCTGTTTGCATTACATATTGACCGATCTTGATACACCTGACACATGTACTGATACACCGGACATAACACCCTGTACATATCGACTCAACTTGTCGAAAGTAACCTGACCTGTTACCTGATTTTCATGCCTAATGCCGACAGACCCGACCATCCCTGCTGTCTATCCAGACGGACCTACTTTTACCGGATTTTCTGTTGGCATTAGTCCTTGACTACTGAATACCTGACCTGACATACATAGCTTGGGGGTATGGGGAAATCAAAGGTGAAACCGACTTGTAACTCAACAGTTCGATACATTGTTCTGATCAGTCTTACGGGCTTGGCCAGCTCCGGAGTGTTGATGCTGACATCACTCGTCCATCCTACTACCTTTTACTGCTTAGCGGCACGTCTCGGATTCAGCCCCGAGGATCTTGACCGTGGTCCCGGGCACGCACGGGATACTATTGAGTTACATCGACGATTCATCAATTGATTTCAAAGACTATAGAGTAGAAACCTGATAGGACAGTTCAGTCACCATTGCACTTTACCCTGCACTGTTATTTCCTAGTACTGCTTTATTCATGTTCATACCTGCATTGCTTATCACCATATTTGTTATATTATTTGGTTGACATGACGCGCTGACGTCTGGGTTTTGCATGGCCCAGATTCTTTACCACTGTCGCTGACCGAGCAGGAGTACTTCAGCCAGCGGGCTGATCTGTGAGTTCTGCAGTGGTTAGTTCATTTATTGCATTTTATTTCCAGGTTCGATCCCGCATTATGGGACGTACCTTTCCATTATTGTATTGGATCATTAGCTTCCGCACTTATTGTTTATTGATTCTTGTTATTAAGGATTTGGACATGTATTAGATTAGCTTATTATCTTGTTCTTGATATCCTTACAACCGTAATGTGACTGTGGATGGATACTTCCTACCCACAGGTAGCATGGTTGGCTATGTCACGTGCCCAATCTTGCGTACTCTGGGAAGCGGGGCGTGACATGGTTCTTTTTGGTATCAGAGCCATGGGTTAATTGGGTTGATTCTTTGTAGTTGGGTATTGCACCCGATACACGAATCATAATACCCGTGATTAAGAAACATGTCCTGCCACCTTGACCGTTTTACCATCCTTGAATCATTCTTCCGGATCATGTCGACATGCAAACTTACTTTGCATTGTCAACTAGAAAACCTAACTTCTTGTTATCTCTAGGACTTAGGCGACTTGGGTGGAGTTAAGTAATTGCGGCTATGATACCGCGGCATAGCTACAATGCTGTACTCTATTTAAGTATCTTGGAGTTCTAGCCTTGATCCATATTCAGAATCTATCATCATGCTAATATGGGGTGTTTTGAGTTAAGGATTATGACAGGTAAGAAGTTAAAGACGTACCAGAGGCGTGTGAACGAAGCCGCCATGCTTGGGGTGGTAAGAGGAATGCTGGAAATCAAAGAGACAGACCGAGCTGATCCAGCAGCAAGCGGACTTGTTTCAGAAAGGTTTGCAGATCGTTCAGCAGTCTGTAAACGATGTTGGAACTAGACCAGTTGACCGAGTAAGGACCGTAGCAGATTTCAGACTTTTGGATCCGTCTACTTTCACTTTTCTGGAGGAGCCGTTGCCAGCCGAGCCGTGGCTAGCGACACGGAGAATTTACTGATTGCGACACAGATTCCAGAGGACAAAGGAGTTGATGTGGTGCGCATTCAGTTAGTGGATTACGCCGAGAGTGATGGCTTGTGGAGGAGACCCGCTTGCCCAAGCCGATCAGTTGGGCGAAGTTTTTCTAAGAACCCCCTGGAGAAGTTCTTCCCGCAGACTGCGCGGAGGAAAGGGAAGAAATTTATCGGACTAAGGCAGAATGGAGCAACCGTGGACGTGCATGCAGCGGAGTGGACGAGACTCAGTAGTCTCGCTGGACCTTTCGCGGCCAACGATGCAGACAACAGTTGCGGTAAGGAAGCAGTTCTGTCGGGCCAGTCGAGTTTAGGGCTAGGCCGACAAACAGTGTTCTTGCAGCTATGGAAGTTGATAGTAATGAAGAGCCGGCAGTTGTTCGCGATTTTATAGACGTATTTGAAGATATCAGGCTTACCGCAGAGGCGAAACCTGGAGTTCGCGATTGATCTTAGTCCTGGTACAGCACCAGTATCTAAAGCTTATTATCCGATGGCACCGGTGGAATTGGAAGAAGTTAAGAAACAAGTTGGTGAATTACTCGGGAAAGGATGGATTCGAAGCAGCAACTCACCTTGGGGAGCTCCAGTTCTTTTAGTAAAGAAGATGGATGTGCATTGATTATCGAGAATCGAACCGGGTGACTATTAAGAACGAGTACCCGATCCCTCGCATTGGAGAACTTTTTGAGCAGCTCAGTGGCGCGAGGGTATTCTCGAAACTGGATTTGCGATTCGAATATCATCAGGTCCGAGTGAAGGCAGAGGATATTTGCAAGACGGCGTTTCGGACTCGATATGGGCATTTCGGGCGATTCGAATATCATCAGGTCCGAACGGGATGAAAACTCGACGCACGGACGCTACCACGCGGCTAGGGGTGACGTGTAGGCCAATATAGATATTTTTAATTTTACTTTAGGTGTTAAAATTTGTTATATGCAAAACTGACTTAGCCGGTTAAAATTTTGCAATAAGAACCAAACAAGCAAGATAAATGAAATGAGCAATATCAAACACTCAACCAGTAACAGAAATAGTATTATTGGGCTCGGGTGTTACAGCACGCAAAAGGCCTGTGCCTAGTTTGCGGCGCATCCGATCATAGAATTGGAGACTGTCCCTATAGACGCAACTCAGCCAACACACCCACTATCTACCCGAAGTAGCCAGCTATCCAGACCCCTGCACCTAGTCTTGCACTTCCAGCACCACCTCCACATGGACCATCCCTACCTAGTCAGGCATCGATGTATCGGCTTACTCAGAAAAATATGTCGAGACGTCAAGCCTCCACCTTAACAGCCTTAGAACCTGAGACTAAGAACCAAGGTAACCCAGGTAACTCCCTCACTTTGATTAAAACATTTTGCAATATTTCTTCCTTCTAAATATTTTCATACACTACCAATAGTTCTGCCACCAAACTTCTTTGCACTGTTACACTTTCTTTTTACAAATTTCGAGAACGAAATTTTTATAAAGAGGGTAGAATGTAACAACCCTAATTTCTTATACACTTTTTTCCTATACAAAATTTTTCAAATATTTTTTTAAAAATCCACAAAGGGGTATTTTAGCCTGAGCACAAGATTTAGGTAATTATTTTTGTTTTTAATTACAAGCTACAAGAATAAAATAACTCCATGTTTAGTGTACAAGAATTTACTTTAAAATTTAATGTATACTTGGAGTATTTATTCTTGCTGCTATCAGTTTAAGTAATTAAAAACCACAATAATTACAAGAAGGAGCTTGTAGCTCATTGGTAATATCTTGCACTGCTGAACCAAGCCACCGGAGTTCAAATTCCATGCCCCACATTATTTTTGTATTTATTTTGTTTTATTTTTTTTTTGGAAGTCAACGGTAAAAAGGCTATAACTCCCAAAATATGTACTGGACAACAAAAAGTAAAAATACCAAGTTGTTCCTCAGGAAAACCCCCGGCCATTGGACCCTTGACTTGGCCCGACTCGGCGCCGCCGGCCGGCGACTCGGCCGACTCGGTCCGGCGCCGCCGGCCGGACTTGGCCGGACGGCCGAGTCACCAACTGAGAAAAGTTGGCTCTTGACTTGGTCAACCCTCTTGCATACTTATTATACCTGGATCGATTTTGATTTGGCCGATAAATCCCTTTTACTCCTAGGTTTAATGATTTTTAATGAATTTTTAATGTTTTTTATATTTTCTTTTAATATTTTTTATCCTAACCCTAACCCTAGCCTAGCCCTATATAAAGACCCCTACCCTCTACCATTTCACCTCACCACTCTAAGTTTACTCTCCCAAATTCCCGAGAACTCGGTACGAAGAGCGAGAAGCGAAGCGCTGCCGAAATTGACGACGGATTCCGGCGACCGGATCAGAACCTTCGCAACGTTTTCGACGCATCGACCACCACCACCTTCCCTAGCCCCCTTAGCTTGTCCAAACCCGTAAGTCCCACCTTCTTCTATCTCTCTTTTCTTTAAGGTAAAAATACGACTTTTTGGAACCCGACGGAAATTGGACAAACCGATTTCCGATTCGGTTTTTTCTATAAATTTCCACTTGTCGCCTAATACATAATACCCAAACTTATGTATGATGACTATTAATCACCCATAAACCCATTTAAACAAACTTTTTCACATGAAATGATAGCTTCTTTACAATATCGTATTCTTTTCATAAAAATACCATAAAGTTTATTTTTCTTGTTCTAATTAATTACCTCACTCCTAAATATGTTTATTTTGATCACTAAACTTGTAGAACTCAATTTGAATGAAATTTCATACATAAAATGATAACGTTTTCGAATACCGTATTCTTGCGCGTTAATACCTTCAACTTTAACATGTCATGTTTTACCTTTAAACTTCACCAAAACATAAAATAAGTCACGAGGTAATGACCTACCTCTACACACACTCAATATAACCCTAATTGATAAATATCAAAACACAGAATACGAAATTGCAGGACTTTTCACTAAAATACCCTAATCTTTATAACCTTTATTGAAAGCTTTAAGTTGTAAACATTTCTAAATAAAATCTTTTAATAAAATGAAAACACGATTGGTCATGGACATCGATCGTTTATCTAAACTGTCTTGTGGTGCCTAGGCAAGTGTGTCTAAGGCTAGTGGTTTTTAATTAGGCCCACGACTGTGGTTCCTTCCCACTTACCTGGCACTTACCTGGCCGCAATTGACGGTGAAGAGGCGATTTGAGGCTTCTAATGACTCATCGTTTAGACCTTAGAAATAGGCTAGTTGGTTTAGGAAACCCTAATAACTAAAATACGGAAAACTGTACTCTTTTGCAAATAAATACCCCATACTTATAAAACCGTTTTCCCAAATGAAAAGTATTTATAAACCTAAGCAAAGCGCCGCTACAACCCACTTTTGGGGAACCTGTTAGGGATAGTACGGTTCATCGTGCACCCGCAGGCTAGTAGTGCGAGATTCAGACCTCCGCAAGGAGCATTCGGTCTCGAAAGGTTAAAATACGACATTTAAGGAAAATGAGATTTTTGAAAATAAAATATTTATTTAAAATTATTCATGTGTTAATATATATATAATAATCATTTTAACACCTATTTTATCCTAATATAAAGTTTCCACATTTTTCTAAAAAAATTACAAGATTAAAAGTTACACCAAAATACCATGAACTTCAGATAAAACAATTAATACTTTTATTAGGATATATTCACTAGAATAAAACAAATAAAATTCACATTCATTATAACAATAAAGACGAATAATAAACACTTGAGGTGTATTTTGGAAAATATACAAAAGTACTTTTTACATAAAACCCCCTCAAGTTTTACAAATTACTATAAGGCCCCTAGCTAATATTGAACTCCAAATTATCTTTCTTTTAGTCTGACTCGGGTTAGAGTCTGACTAATTTCTGACTTGAATATGATTCAAGACAATCTATATTCATTTATATTCCAACACAATTGAATACATGAATCCCTGAATCCAGTTAACAATATATTCTTTTTGACTGAATCAAACCATGGATATTCATCCATTATCCTGATATTCCATTTACCTGATTATACAGTTGCAACATGTCTACTGATATCATGGTTTTGGTCAGTCATCCAACTTACACATTCCAATACCACATTACTGTTAAAACACTACGGGGTTTAAGGGGTAGATTGGTACGAAAGGTGTTAAAGGTGGCACGAGATGGTCAGATTAAGACACCTAACCTGAATCCTGTTGCTGTTGTACCGTGGCATAACGGTTCCTTATACTTTTCTTTTGCCCTGATCTCTAGCATATAGAGATCCCCCTCGTATACACTGGTATCCTTCTGTACCAAGCTACAAACAACAGCGTTACACAATGTTCCATAAGATTCTATAATATAATAGTTAGATAATACTGTTACACAATCATTCTCATTCTTCTTATTCTTTTGGGACTTACCGAGCGACCTGTTCGCTGACGACATTCTATCTCTTTCTTCTTTGAATGTCGTCAGGTGCGTTGGACCAAGCTAAGATCGAGCCCACCGGTGAAGATTTGGAGCAGTTCCAGGCAGACCCAGAGCTCTAGATAATTGTACCTTGTTCTTTTCAGTTTATTTCATTTTCTGTTATGCCACTGTTTAGGCATTGCTTTCCATTCCAGCTGTATTTTCTCTTCCTGCATTGTAAAAAGAATGTTATTAATAAAAGTTGCTGTTATTTCTATATTATTCGTCTCTTGTGATTTACTTTATATTGCTTAGTTACGCTTAGCGTATATACCTCTGAGTATATACGTAGCGGGCGTCGTCGCGTCCACTTCGCCGTACACTGGGAAGCGGGGCGTGACATGCTTTAAATAGAGCTTTGCTCTGATTGGGCACGCTGCCTCGGGCGCTGCGCTGATGTATCAGCCCCTGACACGTGGCGCGTTGCGCGCAGCGTAAAGAATCTGAAGCGTTGCTTCATTTACTAAAGTTTAAATTTTCAAAGTAGAAATTTGCTCTGATTGGGGGAAGATGAAGTGTCGCTTCATCTCCCGCCTTGGAAATTGAACAGAGCTTTGCTCTGATTGGGGTAAATAAATGCCCCCCAGCGTTGTGCTTACGTGGCCCCAAACGCAAGCGCAACGGTGGCAGAATTCCAACCGTTGCGGCAGCTTTTGGAAGTTTAAAGGGCACTTGATGCCTATAAATAGGACCTTTGGTCCTCAGCAGATGATTATCATCTTTAAGATTTTTACTTTCAAAACTCCAGAGCTCTGCTCTTGCCTTTAGGAACTCTCAGTGTTAAATTTTCCTCAAAAGAAACTTTTTAGGTAAAAATTAACCTTGAATTAAATTAATTTCAATTAATAGAGTTTTGCTATCATAGATCTTTGATCTAAAGAAAATCCTTTTGGGGTTTCACCAAATAGAGCATTGCTCTCAGGAATCTGTTTCAGGGTTTCTCAACCCATGAACAGAACCTTGCATTTTTGGCAAAACATAGATCCCTTTGATCTAAAAAAAAGATAAACTCTTAAGAGTTTGAATATGGATAATGAAAATTAAAAATAGAGTTTTGTATTTAATGGATTATATCATCTTTTAATAATAATGATCTCAGAGTTCTCGGGGGACTTCTTTAAATTTCCCTTATTGTGGAATTTGATAGGCGTCACCCCTATTCGTAGAGCGTTGCTCTCGAGGAGTTTAACTCTCTGTGCTCGTTTTTTTAACAAGAATTCGCTTAATCAGTCGGTCTGCTAATTCTGTTGATCTTCTTTCACAGGAACAATGGACGCCCATATGTATGCTCTTAACGAGATCATCTCTTACGGGGACATCCGCCGACTTGGCCGCTCTCAAAATCGAGAGTTCACAAACGCGGAGTGTGCTGAAATCATGAGCCGCTTCGACACATACAACGGTCCACTGCTTCCACGACGTTCCTCCCTCCTTAAGCTTATCGTGGGAGCCATCTGGGAAGCGCTTCCCCTATTCTGTTCCGGTGTGCCGCTTAGGGCGTTGGATGCCGCCGAGGATAAGGTGCACTCAGTGTACCTGATGAACTTTATCTCGAAGAGACGGCGAGACAGTCTTATCGATCTCTTGCACGAGGTCTTTCAACGGTCTGCCATACTCGCTGCTTATCGGAGGGTGGAAGACATCAGGGGGGGCCCTGACGCTTGTGCTCGCGAAAGAAAGCACACTAGGATGGTCCGTGAGGCTTGGAAAATCATAGATAGGGTCACTTTCGAGTCCCTCAATCTATGTCCTGGGTTCGAGGTTATTCCTTTGTAAACATTTTAATAATGCTATTATCTATTTCTCCGTGATTGTAAGGACCCCTTGATATGAATAGAAAATTTTCATTTCAGTTTGTCTTATTTCTTGTTCTGAATTTTTGTCTATGCTCGATCAAATGTAAATCGGATGCTCTTTCTGTTGCTTTCTTCTTTCTCTTATTATCAGCATGTTGTCTTGATAAACATAGTCGATAGATAATAGAGTAAGCATTTGGATTTCTCCAAGGGATAGCGATGGCTTAGGCCGCAGGTTCAGATCTGCTGCCTAAGACTTTTCAACTCTATGAGCCGTGAGGGTCTCGTAGAGATTTTTCTCCCTATGGATCGAGAGGATCTCGTAGGTGGGTTTTTCTCCTTAGGAGTCGTGAGAATTCCTAAGTGTGTTTTCTCTTATAGGTCGTAAGGATCCTGTAAGAGAATTTTTCCCTCTTACGAGTCGAGAGGACTCGTAAGCGGTTGTTTCCTTCCTTGTCGAAACTCGACTTCGGAGAGTGAGACCCGTGAATAGTATGCAAGTGACCGTTTTAGATCGACTTGCAGGGTCCCATTGTTCAGGAAGCAAGTTTTTTAGTCCTTACTGCCTGAGGCTTCATCTTGCAAGTTGAGACGAATCGGGAATTTTCCCGCGGAGACACTGGTTTCTCTGCGAGTCGATGCGAATCAGGAGGCTCTCGTCAAGGATTGTTTGTTTCCCTGAGTTGAGGTATTTGCCAATAATCATTTATTTCCCTAGCGCCAAGGATTATTTGTTTCCTTGGTGTTGAAAGGAGTCGAGAATTTCCCACGGAGACACTGGTTGCTCTGCGAGTCGACGCGGATCAGGAGGCTCTCGTCAAGGATTGTTTGTTTCCTTAAGTTGAGGTATTTGTCAGGGATTATTTATTTCCCTGGTGTTGAAACGAATCGAGAATTTCCTACGGAGGCACTGGTTGCTCTGCGAGTCAATGCGAATCAAGAGGCTCTTGTCAAGGATTGTTTGTTTCCCTGAGTTGAGGTATTTGCCAAGGATCATTTGTTTCCCTAGCGCCAAGGATTATTTGTTTCCTTGGTGTTGAAACAAGTCGAGAATTTCCCACGGAGACACTGGTTGCTCTGCGAGTCGACGCGGATCAGGAGGCTCTCGTCAAGGATTGTTTGTTTCTTTGAGTTGAGGTATTTGCCAGGGATTATTTGTTTCCCTGGTGTCGAAACGAATCAAGAATTTCCTACGGAGACACTGGTTGCTCTGCGAGTCGACGCGGATCAGGAGGCTCTCATCAAGGATTGTTTGTTTCCCTGAGTTGAGGTATTTGCTAAGGATTATTTGTTTCCCTAGCGCCAAGGATTATTTGTTTCCTTGGCGTTGAAACGAATCGAGAATTTCCCACGGAGGCACTGGTTGCTCTGCGAGTCGACACGAATCAGGAGGCTCTCGTCAAGGATTGTTTGTTTCCTTGAGTTGAGGTATTTGCCAAGGATTATTTGTTTCCGTGGTGTTGAAACGAATCGAGAATTTCCTACGGAGACACTGGTTGCTCTGCGAGTCGACGCGGATCAGGAGGCTCTCGTCAAGGATTGTTTGTTTCCTTGAGTTGAGGTATTTGCCAAAGACATTGGTTTCTTCGGAGTTAGGATGAACCGTCGAGATTTGGCTTCGTTTTCTGGCGGAGCCTGTTGGGAGAGTATGGTTCCTTCTTTGTTTGTGCCCTTGGATTGTATACAGGGATCGATGTGATCTCAGCTGTAGGGCCGAAGTTTTATCATCTTTTTTTTTGTTTTATTTCCGCGATACTCTATCATTTCAGCTTTTATATCGCGAAGGTCGCGATTACCCAATCATTTGGGGTATTTTTCGCGGTGCCCAATCATTTCGGCTGTTTATTTTGTTTTCACTCGCTGCTTTTTATTGCGAGTTGCCCAATCATTTCGGCTATTTTGCATGCATACATTTTTACTTGCTGCTTTTTATTGCAAGTTGCCCTATCATTTCGGCTATTTTGCATGCATGTATTTTTACTTGCTGCTTTTTATTACAAGTTGCCCTATCATTTCGGCTATTCCGTATGCATGTGCGGCCTACTGGCTTTCCGCCGTAAACCTGGAATTAGACATCGATTTTGGCATCAGCACCGCTACAACTGGAATATTACCAGGAGCGAATCATCATTTGCCTCCGTCGATGTCGAACAAAGATGGCTTAGCGAACAGGGTTAAGGCGCTGTCGACTAAGTCTTTTAACTTCATGAGCCGTAAGGGTCTCACAAAGGTATTTATCCCTACAAGTCGTGAGGATCTTGTAGGTGTATTTTCTCCTTAGGAATCGTGAGGGTTCCTAAGTGCATGTTCCTCTGTAAGTCGTAAGGATCCTACAGGAGGGTTTTCTCCTTATAAATCGAGAGGATTTACAAGGGTCGTTCACCATACGAACATATCCCCAATCACGGATGAAACTTGGTTAGGGGAATGTTTATTCGCGCCCGTGGATTGTATACAAGGGTCAGTATTGAACTACTTGTAGGGCAATATCGAAGGTTGTGGGGTTTGCTTAAGCACAGGTTTAGGTCTCTGTAACTTAAGACTTTCAAATCTTATGAGCCGTGAGGGTCCCATAAGAGAGTTCTCCTTACGAGTCGTGAGGATCTCGCAAGTGTATATTCTCCCTAGGAATCGTGAGGATCCCTAAGTGTGTTACTCCCTTATGAGTCGTAAGGATCTCACACGGGTGGTTTCTCCCTACAGGTCGAGAGGACCCTGTAAGTGTCTTTTAACGGGGTTGCGCCCTTTCGGGTTTTCACAAACACTCGCCGGCAGTTCTGCTGTTTTTACTCACGGAGCCCTTTCGGGTTTTCATCCGTGCCCATTTTGCTTATGGACATACCCTCTTTTTTTTCTTTTCTTTTTTTTATACATATATTTTTTTTATCAATCTCGTCAGCCTGAAGATGCTGTGGTAATAATTTAAGGACGTTTCGGTCCGTCATTGAGAGAGCTGGCTACCGCTTATAAAGTTTGAGCTTAGGGAGATAGCGAGCGGACATAGTCGTCGTCATCTATCATTGACCTAGGCGGTGGCTCATTAAGCGTAGTATTTCTTTAGGAATCGACCATTTATTGGCCTGTAAGGCCGTTCACCGTGCATATCCATGAGTAGATAGGCTCCACCCTGGTAGACCCTGTCTATGATGTACGGGCCTTCATAGTTTGGCTCGAATTTTCCCCGCTTGGCGCGATTGGGGATCATAGGCCTTTTGACCACTAGCACGAGTTTGCCTTAGCGGAATGTCCTCGGCCGGGTCAATCTTTCATATGAGCGCGTCATCTTTGCTTTATAGGCTACTAGATTTTGTTGCGCTATAAGTCGGGTTTCGTCAAGGGCATCAAGCTCCTCAAGCCGAAGGTGAGCATTTTCTTCGTCCGTCAGCTCGTAATGGACTGCCACTCGTAGAGAGGGTAACTCTATCTTAAGGGGGAGTACTGCTTCTGTACCGAATACCAACGCGTACGGCGTTGTGTTCGTGGCTATCTTGAACGTAGTTCGATATGCCCAGAGAGCTTCTTGCAGTCTCTCGTGCCAGTCCTTCTTATTTCGGGACACCGTTTTCTTCATGATCTTTGTCAAGGTCTTGTTGAAGGCCTCAGCTAGACCATTAGCTCGCGGATTATAAACCGAGGAATATCTCCAGTCTATATTGTGTTGTTGCGCGAAGCGACTGATCTTGTGGTTTCTGTAAGCTGGCCCGTTATCGGAGATGATCCGTCGCGGAGTTCCAAACCGATATATGACGTGCGTCTTGAAGAAATGGAGGATATTCTCCGTTTTCACTTCTCTCAACGGTACTGCTTCTGCCCATTTAGAGAAGTAGTCAGTCGTCGCCAGGATGAAGCAATGTCCTCTAGACGATGCTGGTTCGATGAGGCCGACTATGTCAGTTCCCCACATTTCGAACGGCTAGCTAGCCACCGTTGGATGTAGTGGATTTGGATGCCGGTGGATGAAGTCTCCATGAATTTGGCATGAGTGGCATTGCTTCGCATATTTGAGGCAGTCCTGAATCATCGTGGGCCAGTAGTAGCCCATCCGTTTGATCTTCAACTTTATCTTTGGGCCCGCTTGGTGAGAACCGCAGAGTCCGTCATGAACTTTCTGAACGACTCTTTTCGCTTCGTCAGGTCCGAGGCATCTCGGCCACAGAGAATCAAACGACCTTTTGTATAGAGTATCATTAACGAAGGCGAAAAACAGAGCCCGTTTCATGAGCTGATGTCTTGTGGACGCTTCTTCAGGCATTCGGTGGGACTTAAAGTAGTCTATGAAGACTTCTCTCCAATCCTCGGTATTTTCCCAATCTTTTACTTGCAGGGTCGTCTACTCACTCGCTCCTTTTTCTTTGGATGATTCCATAGATATTTCTGCTGGGGCAAGCACCCGACGACTTTGTACCACGATTCTTACGTCATCGAAGTTCTCATCAGCCAGTTCCTTGGCGAGCTTGGCCAACGCGTCCGCTTTGTTGTTTTCCGCGCGCGGTATGTTTTCCAAAGTATAGGAAGGGATTTGGGTCAACAGTTGTCGTACCTTCTCGCCGTACTTCACCAACTCTGGTTTGCATGTCTGATAGTCGCCGTTTACTTGACTAACGACCAGCTGGGAGTCTCCATATATGAGGAGGTTTTCAATTCCCATGTCAATGGCGATCTCGAGGCCTGCTATCAAAGCTTCGTATTCGGCTTCGTTATTTGTCCTCGGCTCTGTTAGGGAGAAGGCAAAACGCATTATCCCACCTTGTGGAGTTATAAAGATGAGTCCTACCCCCGATTTGATTATAGGGGCACTTTGTTTGCGTTTCTTCATGGAAGATGCTCCATCGAAATAAAGCTCCTATTGGGTATCACCATCGTCGATCGTATCAAACGCATGTTCGTCTAGAAGATCGCAATTTAAAGGAGAATCGGCGGGTATCGGATGCTCAGCGAGGAAGTCGGCGTTGGCCTGGCCTTTCACTGTCTTGAGAGGTTGGTACGTTACCGAGAACTCCATCAAGAGCAGGGCCCATTTAGCGAGTCGTCCCGTCAATATGGCCTTCGACATCAAATATTTAAGGGGGTCCACCTTTGAAATGAGACGGACCTCGTGCGCCAACGCATAGTACCTGAGCTTTGTTATCGCGAAGATCAACTCCAGGCAGTGTTTTTCAATGGGGGAGTAGTTGCTTTCTGCCCCTAGTAGAACTCGACTTAAGTAGTAGAGTGCTCTTTCCTTCCCTTGATCGTTCTCTTGTGCCCATAGTGCGCCTAAGGAGCCTTCGAGAGCGGTTGTATAAAGAATGGGGGGCTTTCCCTTGACCGGAGCAGCCAACACCGGCAGGTTCTGCAGGTATTGTTTGATCTCGTCTAGCGCGCTTTGGCATTTTTGGTCCCTGACGAACGGGGTTCCCTTTTTCATCAGGTGGCTGTAAGGACGACACTTTCCTGAAAGATTGGCTATAAATCGCCGTATGTATGCGAGCTTCCCTTAGAGAGACCGCAACTGTTTGAGAGTTCTCGGCGGAGGCATTTCCATGATCGCTTTGATCTTTGACGGATCTATTTCGATACCTTGGTGTCGGACGATGAATCCCAGGAATTTACCCGAGGAGACCCCGAACGCACACTTAAGAGGGTTCATCTTCAAGTTGTATTGTCGAAGGCGTTGAAATACGGTCTTCAAATACTCGAGATGTTCCTCATATGATTTGCTTTTAACCACGAGATCGTCGATATAGCATTCGACGATTTCGTGTATAAGGTCATCGAAGATCTTCGTCATGGCCCTTTGGTAGGTGGCACCGGCATTCTTTAAACCGAAGGGCATCACCTTGTAGCAGAATATACCCAAAGGAGTCCTGAAGGCGGTGTGCTTCTGGTCTTCGGGATGCATTTTTATCTGATTATATCATGACGAGCCGTCCATGAAGGAGAAAACCTCGTGAGTGGACGTATTGTCTATTATCAGTTCAGTGACTGGCACTGGGAAATCGTCCTTCGGGCAGGCTTTATTGAGATCCCGGAAGTCCACGCATATGCGCACTATCCCATTTTTCTTCATTACCGGGACGATGTTGGCGATCCATTCAGGGTTTTGAACTTCCTGGATGAAGCCAGAGTCGACCAGCTTCCTGACCTCGGCATTGATACTCATCTCAAGCTCGAGCCGCATTCTTCTCGGCGCTTGTTTAACTGGTTTGACGTCCGGAGATATCGCCAATCTGTGCTGTTCCCCTCCGAACGGCGGCCTGCGACGTTGGGACGTCACGTAACCTGGGGTTCGGGGCAGATGCTATTTGGTTTTTATCCGTCCACCTCTCCGAAGATGCCAAGTTGATTTATGGCACCGTGTATCGAAGGTTTAGACGGATGCGGCCGATGTAGCAGACTTTGTCAGATTCCCCCTCAGGGTGAGGGGTTTTTGATTGTGGGGACGCTCTTCCCTGCAGGCGCAAGCCCCTGCAGTTAATTACGCTATCGCGTTGCGATAACAACTTTCTCCTTCTCCAGAATTTCACTTCGTGTCGTGTATGTTTATTTTATTTGTGGTTGCCTGTGGATTGTATACGGAGACTTAGTGATGTCGTCGCCCGTAGGACGTGGATTAGTCCAAATCCGTGTTTGCTTAGATTTGAGTTTGGTGTTTTTAGTTTAAGGATGCATTGGTCGCGTTGCGACTAAGATCAACTTAAACGTTCATCGAGGATACGCTAGTCCTGTTTTGGACTAAGATCGACCTGACGTAGTGATTGATTTAATTATCCGGCCGTCGGGACTCGTCACCTCTCTGACGTCATTGAGGGATTACAACGACATACGTCTGAGGAGTTCCGAGATGTACCCTTGAACCAAAGTTGGTTTGGGATTTCATTGTTTATTTAGATGTCTAAGGACACGTTAACCGTATTTGGGGTTAAGATCAACTTAGGCGGGACCGTTTAGATCCGACAAAAGAGCGTTTGGGCCCTATTATGTCAGTTTAGGGATGTAGCGGTCCATATTCCAATTTAGGGACGTGGTGGTCCATTATTAGTTTAGGGACGTTTCGGTCCGATATTAGTTTAGGGACGTTTCGGTCCGTCGCCAGTTTAGGGACGTAGTGGTCCGTCATTAGTTTAGGGACGTTTCGGTCCGATATTAGTTTAGGGACGTTTCGGTCCGATATTAGATGAGTGGTCGTTGGGACTCGTTACCTCTCTGACGTCGCTGAGGAATTACAACGACAGATGTCAAAGGAGTTCGGAGATGTACCCTCGAACCGGTCGTGACCTGGTTTATGAGAGGCATTTAATTTAAGGACTTACAGCCAGGATTGGGTTAAGTCCAATTTTTATTTTAGGCTCTGCCCGATTAGAAGAATCAATCTAAACAAGGCTCTGCCCCCTTTTATTATTTTGCAAGTCTGATTTTGGGCCAGGCCCTTTTGAATAATGAGTTACAAAAAAAAACTCAGGAATTCTCCACACAGGGCCTTGCCCTTTTATTTATTCTGCAATTGGGCTAGGCCCTTTTAAATAATGAGTTTCAGAAACTCAATAATTTTCTTGAGTTGGGCCAGGCCCTTTTAAATGATGAGTTGCAGGAACTCAAGAGATGTTCTGTAATTTAATTTGGGCCAGGCCCTTTTAATGAGTTTGCAGAAACTCAGGAATTTTCCCAACAGGGCCTTGCCCTTTTATTTATTCTGCAATTTAATTTGGGCCAGGCCCAAAACAAGGGGTTGCAGAAACCCTAGAAACCTTTAGGTTTAAGAACACAAGTGCATGGCACTTTTGATTTGAATTTGGATCTAAGAAAAACAAGTTCTTGTTTTTTCCTGATCATACAGAACCAAGGGTTCATATCAAGTGCAAGGCACTATTATTTTTTTTATTCTCTTATTATTTTATTATTTTTTTTTTTAGAACCAGGGGTTCATATCAAGTGCAAGGCACTATTTATTGTTCTTTTTATTTTTCTTATTTCTTTTCTCTTTTCAGAAATTCTACCTCTTTTCTTTGTTTCTTCTTCTCTGTTCTTAATCTTCACCAGCTCTCTTTTTTTCTCAGAAGTTGATGCCTTTTTAATGAGGTCAGGGGTCTTATTTATAGTGTCCGCAAAGTTGTTGGATTTGTTAATAAAATCTTTCCTGAATTATTTTGGGAATTTTCCCACCATTGGATCAGAGATCCAAGGGTCCCTGTTTTACAGGAGAACAGAAAAGATCCACTTAAATTTTCATTCAGTTGCTGCGCAACTCACCAGTGCGTGACACGTGTCACGCATCTGTGCGCTTGCGCAGTTGCGGTTGCGCAACTGCGCAGACGCGTGTCGTGCATCCGTGCGCTTGCGCAGTTGCGGTTGCGCAACTGCGCAGACGCGTGTCGTGCATCCGAGCGCTTGCGCAGTTGAGATTGCGCAACTGCGCAGACACGTGTCACGCATCGGTGCGCTTGCGCAGTTGCGATTGCGCAACTGCGCAGACACGTGTCACGCATCTGTGCGCTTGCGCAGACACGTGTCACGCATCTGTGCGCTTGCGCAGTCGCGATTGCGCAACTGCGCAGACACGTGTCACGCATCTGTGCGCTTGCGCAGACACGTGTCACGCATCTGTGCGCTTGCGCAGTTGCGATTGCGCAACTGCGCAGACACGTGTCACGCATCTGTGCGCTTGCGCAGCCACGTGTCGCGCTGCCATGCATTTGCGCAGTTTAAGCCTTAATTTTGTTTTCTGAAGAGCCTTGCTCTGATGGGACGCACTGTCCCGGGCGTTACGCCGCCGAATCACCTTCTGCCACGTGGCAAATTGCGCGCTGCGCACGGAAACCGAAGCGTTGCTTCAAATTTTGAATTTTCAAAATTCAGTAGAGCCTTGCTCTGATTGGGGGAAACAGATGCCCCCCCACCGTTGCGCTCACGTGGCGCGCACGTGAGTGCAGCGGTGGCAAGATCCTGACCATCGGATCGAGGGGTCAAGTGAACAGGCGCAGACGCCTATAAATAGGACCCTTGGTCCTTGGTAATTTTTTACCATTCTCAAGAAATTGAATTTCAGAGCCTTGCTCTTACTTGAGAACTTCCAGAGCCTTGCTCTTGTGATTTCCTTAAGAACTTCCAAGTTCTAACTTCAGAACCATTATAGGTAAAATTAAATTAATTTAATTTAAATTAAACTTAATTAACAGAGCCTTGCTCTTATAAATCTTTGATCTAAAGGAAACTCCTTTGGGGTTTCTTCAACAGAACCTTGCTCTTATAGATCTTTGATCTAAAGGAAACCCCTTTGGGGTTTTTATTCACAGAGCCTTGCTCTCAAAAATTTGCAGAGACTCTGTTCTTAGGTTTTAACCCATGAACAGAGCCCTGCTTCATAAATCAACTAGAAAACTCTTTTTTTTTTCTTTTTTTAAAAGTTTCCATGGATCTTTAAGATCCCAAAATTTTAATTCTTAGGAGTTATAAATTTTTATTACTACTGCAGAGCTAGGCTCTTTTTTAAGAAGTTTTATTCCTTTGAAACAGGAGTTTGACAAATGTCACTCTGTGGCAGAGCTTTGCTCTGAAAAGAGGAGATCTTCTCCTTGTCTCTAGGGGTCCCCCCCAATGAGGATATTCTCTTGGGGGTCTTTTTTATTGACTGATAGTCTCATCCAATGGTGGGATTGTCTCATTAAATGATGCGCCGTCATCTTGATTTTGTGGGTCCCCCTTTGGTCCCCTACCCGCTGCATCACAGTGTGGAGCAAGATTTTTATTTATTATTATTATTTTTTTTTTTATCATTATTTTTTTTTTTAAGGTTTAAACGTCAGGCCACTAATGATATATATATATTTTATGCAGGAAAGATGTCTGACGACTTGTCTTTTCCCTTCGTTCGCTCAGAAGGAGGGTTCCCACATGCACCAGTGGACCGGGTAGTGTTCGCCTTGATTAAAGATCACGATCCTAAGTGCAAGAGACTTCACCTATGGGGAAGGTGGTACAGCCAGATTATCCAAGGCCGCCGCAGTTTTAGTTCCGCCTCGCCTTCCGAACCCATAGTTACGATCCCCTATGCGGACAAACCCCCGGTGGAGTATGCCGTGGAGGTTAAAAATTGGAATTCAGACGACCTTCTCCAGCCTGCAATCGGCGCTATTCCGGTACAGCCGCCGCCGGCCATAGATATCTTGGGAAGGCGAATCTGTCAGGGTGAAGCACGCCCTTGGGGACAGGCTTACAACATTGGATTGAATCCGCGACCGCTTGCTGGATACCTGCCATGGGCCCGGTACATTTTAGCGGCGAAAAGAGCTCACCTGACGAAGATAGGTTTATATTCCGCCGTCTACGTCTCGCTTTTCGAGTATCCTACTCCTCCAACGTGGTGGACAAAGGCCTTCATCGAACAATGGAATATCCCCACGCATACTTTCCTGGCAGCGGATAGGGAAGTTTCAATTTCTCTAGAGGAATTCGTTGAGCTTTCTGGTTTACCGGCGAGGGGGGAGCACTACGAAGAGTTGCTTCCTCCTGATGAGTACGTCTTTGCCACCAAGCAAGTGGTACTCGACTTGACTCCGGAAAATGCCATCCAGCATCAGCATCCGGGCCTGGTGAGGGTGTTGGAGATTTACGAGGAGCTTCATTTGGAATTGGGCGACCGAGGAGTTAGTTTTGCGGACTTCATTGCTCGTTTTATTCGCCCGGAATTTTTATCAGAGCAAGGTGAGAAGTTCGCCCAACTTGCTGATCCTTTTGGTTTCGGCCTGGACCGCCGACCTTCATCGGAAATTGATCAGCGAAGTTTTTACCTTCCCGGTACTGCTAGCGTTCCTTTCTCAGAGATCGCCGTTCCTGGCATGGATGAGGAGACCTTCTTCATCGGGTTCTTAGGTCTGTGGCTGTGCAGCTTCGCGCTTCCCATGCACCCACGCCTCATGAGGTCTTCTGTCTTTTACCCGGCGCATCAAATGGTGGCCGGTCTACAGTTATCAGTAGGGATCGCCGGGTTGGCTCACCTCTACAATGGACTTAGCGTAGCGGCGGACGCTAATGAACCTGGGGTGCAGCCTGCTAACTTCCCGATGCATTACTTCACATCTTGGATGGAGCTGCATGTTCGAGGAGTGTTTGGCGCCCACAAAACTCCTCCATTCTTTGAGAGATTCATATTTCCAAGAATCATACGATTGATCGGGGCTTCCATCGTGTTTGCACCTCCGCGGGAGTCTAGGGGACTGCTTCTGCGTTCGCATCTAGTCGGGGCGAAGACCTCTTTTGTGGATAAGGTCATCACCATGGGTTCCGAGACCACTAAGTCGGTGGTGTCGCTGCGTGATGACTTCAAGGGCGGTGTCTCCGTGTTGAAGGCTCGGGAAATCCTCCACCTTTATTCCATTCGGCCGGGTTACTTGGTATTTAGGCAGAATGAAACGGCCCTCTTCATGAGGTATAACCCGCATCGATTTGCCCGGCAATCGAGTTATAACCAAGGAGTCCCGTTGGAAGCCTTCTTGGGAACACCTGCAGTCGGTCCAGAGGGAGTACGGAATGCGATGCATCACTTCATCCGGCTTAATACAGGCTCCTACTTTTTCATCAGTGAGCCCAGCTGTACCCCCAAGATACTCAATTCGTATGTGGCTTGGTACGCGCACGCGATGGGCCCAATTATCTTGATCGAGAAACGTCTACTGGTCGATCGTAGGGCTGCGCCTCCCGGCGGCAATCGCAAGGCTCCATTGCAGCCCAGGGTTCAGGTTATCCCTCCGACGAAAGAGGCCGGAGCTGATCGACCACGCGTGTTGGCCCCTCCGCGTGGATTGCCACTGCCTACTACGATGGATGCCCCAACGGCGCCCCGTGCTCCGACAGAGACGGTTAAAGCGGCATCGCCGGAGTCGGGTGCAGGAGCGGACATCGGGACTCGCCGCCCGAAAGTGACTGCCAAAACTGGCAAGCGCAAAACTGCTCCGGGTGGATCCAAGGCTGGTGAACAAAAGAAGAAGAAGTCCACCTTATCCCTCGACGCGATTCTTAATTTAGAGCCCGCGGCTCATTCTGCCGAGACGATATGTGAATACGGCAGCAACGAGGGTTTCGTGGTGGATCCTGCGGACACCAACCTAGCCGCCGCCATTGCAGAATCAGAGCGATCGGCGAGGCTCGAAGCGATGCTGAGTAAACTCGCTGAGTCCGGTAATCATCAGACGACTTATTTGTTATCTCATTGCACTCTATATTGTTACATTTAACTAACTTTTGCTCCCTTTCTTAACAGGTATCTCCACTGAAGATGCTATCGCTGCATCCTTGAAGACCTTCCAAGAGGAGGAGAAGAAACGAGCCCTGGCAAGCGTCGGTATGTTTTATCCCTTTCTCTTTTATAAGGAAAGTTTGTTGTCTTTTTACGATAGTCGACCTGATCTTCTCTTGTTTCTTTACAGGGGTGGTATTAATCGGCGCAAGGACCCTTCCCAAGCCCGTCATCGAAGTCCCAGCTCCGTCGAAGCTGCCGCAAGAGCCTCGGCTTGATGCAACAACGAGGGATGCTCTGAAAAATCTGGAGGCATCCCTCTACACGGATGAGGAGGCTTCGCTCAAGGAAGCTCTGATGGCATCTGTCTCATCGGCTCAAGAGGAACGGAAGCGGTCCAGACGCGAGGCTAAGGCGCGCAGAGCTGCTCTGGCCGCAGGGGCGGGCCCCAGCACTGTTCCTCGCGCTAGTACTCCTTCTGAAGAGCCCCCTGTGGCCCTGTCTACCGCTCGTCGGCAAGTTGCGCGCGCGGTTCGGAACGCCAATGATAAATCCGCTTCAGGTAGTACTCCTTTCAGAGCCTTGTTGTATGACTTGTAAAACTATTGGCTTATACATATCTCATCTTGCAGGGTCAAGTCCAACTGAGGGGGAGGCGGAGACGACCGTCGAACCCAAGGGAGCGGAAGAAGCGGTACTCGCCGAACCCGAACCGACAGTGGACAACTTTATCGGGGCCGTGGGGACTGGAGCCGAGATTAAGGAACCTACCGCGGAGAAAATCATTGATGCCGTACCCGAAGCGGTGGCAGATGATATGATTGTCTCGACCGAGCCGCAGGCGGTAGAGGGCGAGGTACTTGAGGCTGGGGACCTCGTGGTGCCGGTGGACGGGGCAGCTGTAATCGCTGATCCTGAGGGAGCAGCAGGTGAGGCGGCCATGATTCCTGAGGACGAGCTAGGCGCTCCTTCTCAGGAATCTGGCAATGTTCCTATCTTGGCCCTCCCTGTCTATGGTTCCCCACCGCCTGCAGAGCTTGAGAGCATAACAACGGTTCCCCTTGAGTCAGGTGATGAAGCTACAGGCGGTGGTCTTCCGTCAGTGGAGGAGGGGACCGCCTCAGTTTCTGCTGGCAGCTCGTCAGGTAAAAAATTTTATCACCAGCATTCCCCCCCTTTTTTTTTGTATATATCTTGTGATCTCTTCTAACGAATTTGTTCTTGCAGGTGCGGCCAGTACCGATGCTCCACTGCTCGAGGGGGCACCGTCAACTACTGCTTTGGCAGTAGTCACCTCTCCGTCTTCCCTTGTGCCGTCACGGATGTTGGGAGGTATGGATTTACGACTCATGCATTAATCTTTCAAAAATGCAGCTTTTGTACTAACGTTACACCATTGTGCCTTTGCAGGAGTGCTTTTTGATCACTTGTATCAAGTGTTGCTCCCGCACTTTTCTTTCCCGTCCGAACTCGCTTCTCCTTCTAGTGGCGCCGGTAATATCTTTATTTACTTCTTTTTTCTAGCAATGGGATGATTTCTGACTTTTCCTTTTCTTTATTGTAGTTCCACAAATCGAAGGAGGGGATGTAAGCCCCGTCGCGCTACCGGCCCTTCCGGCTCTGCCGTCTGTTGCTGCTGGTATAGTAGATCTCCTTTTTGGTAATCCTTTAACATCTTTTGAACCATCGCTTAACCCTGTTTGTTTTGCAGCTGTTGTTCCGGTTCCGGTCCCCTTCGAGGCTCGCGTCCTTTTACCGGCAGGCCCCTTTCTGAGACGTCCGTCTTCAAAGGGTGCGGTGATGAGTCTAGGCATGCTGAGCGGGTATATTGAAGAGCTCAGCATGGACGCTCTCCCTTCTGCTGTCGATTTCGCTGCGGATGTTAACCCAATGTTAGCGGCGCTCGTAACTTTTCATGACGAGGGCGTCGTTGAATCTTGGGTTAACCACTGCAGGGAGATCGAGGCCTGCTTGTATCGGCTGGAGTTGACGCGTCCTGCTCCCGAAGTTTTAGCTCTGAGCGCCCAACGCACAACTTGGCTCGAGCAAAGCACTTCGCACTCCCGCCACTTGGAGCAAGAAGCAGCTCGGAGACTAAGGGAATGCCAAAAGACCTCAAACGAAACGGCCCATCTGCGCGCTGAGGTTGAGGCAAATGCTGCCCAAGTGAAGACTATCTTTGAGGGTCTCCTGGGGCGCATCTCCCACGGGCTAAACTTAAAGCGGAAGCTTGACGTGGCTGAGCGCAATGTCCCCAGTCGGGAGGCCGCTTATCAGGGCGTGAGGGAGCAGCTTGCAGTGGTCTTGCGGCAACGAGCCCAAGTGGAGGCAGAGCTGGCGGTGGTAGCCGATCAAGAGAAGGCATGGAAGGACGTCTGCGAGCG
This sequence comes from Agapanthus africanus, assembly GCA_030015575.1. Classification (NCBI taxonomy): domain Eukaryota; kingdom Viridiplantae; phylum Streptophyta; class Magnoliopsida; order Asparagales; family Amaryllidaceae; genus Agapanthus; species Agapanthus africanus. Next base: position 13,110,484 of record CM057342.1, on the reverse strand, counting down.
ATTGCTGCACCTATGCAAGACGCCTCCTTCCCAATAACTGCCATTGTATCAATATACTTGTAATTTTCTTTTTTAAATAAGATGTATACATTCTTTATTCTTTTATACGATTCGCCATGTACTTGATTGAGTTAATAAATAAAGATACACATTTTTTGCAATGTCTTGTATTATTTCTTTGCTTTCTCCCTTCTCTTATTATCAGCATGCTGTCTTGATAAACATGTTTGACAGGTAACAGAGTAAGCATTTTGGTTTCTTCAAGATATAACGATGGCTTAGGCCGCAGGTTCAGATCTGCCGCCTAAGACTTTTCAATTCTATGAGCCGTGAGGGTCTCATAGAGGTTTTTCTCCCTACGGATCGAGAGGATCTCATAGGTGGATTTTCTCCTTAGGAATCGTGAGGATTCCTAAGTGTGGTTTTCTCTCATAGGTCGAAAGGATCTTATGAGAGAATTTCTCCCTCTTACGAGTCGAGAGGGCTCGTAAGCGGTTGTTTCCCTCTTTGTCGAGAATCGACTTCAGAGAGTGAGACCCGTGAATAGTATGCAAGAGACCATTTAGGATTGACTTGCAGGGTCCCATTGTTCAGGAAGCAAGTTTTTGAATCCTTACTGCCCGAGATGTGAGTCAGAAAAGCTCTCGTCACGGAGTGTTTGTATCCGTGAGTTGAGAAGTTTTGCGAGGGATTATTTGTTTCCCAAGCGCCAAGGATTATTTGTGTCCTTGGGGTTTGAAACGAGTCGATGGTTCCCACGGAGGCGCTGGTGGCTCTGCGAGTCGACGTGGATCAGAAGGCTCTCGTCAAGGAGTGTTTGTATCCGTGAGTCGAGGAAATTGCTGGGATTATTTGTTTCCCAAGCGCCAAGGATTATTTGTGTCCTTGGGGTTTGAAACGAGTCTATGGTTCCCACGGAGGCGCTGGTGGCTCTGCGAGTCGACGTGGATCAGAAGGCTCTCGTCAAGGAGTGTTTGTATCCGTGAGTTGAGAAGTTTTGCGAGGGATTATTTGTTTCCCAAGCGCCAAGGATTATTTGTGTCCCTGGGGTTTGAAACGAGTCTATGGTTCCCACGGAGGCGCTGGTGGCTCCGCGGGTCGACGCGGATCAGGAAGCTCTCGTCAAGGAGTGTTTGTATCCGTGAGTTGAGAAGTTTTGCGAGGGATTATTTGTTTCCCAAGCGCCAAGGATTATTTGTGTCCCTGGGGTTTGAAACGAGTCGATGGTTCCTACGGAGGCACTGGTGGCTCTGCGGGTCGACGCGGATCAGGAAGCTCTCGTCAAGGAGTGTTTGTATCCGTGAGTCGAGGAATTTGCTGGCTTCTTCGGTTGAAATGAACCGTTGAGGTTTGGCTTCGTCATTCGACGGAATCCGTTGGGGAAGTATGGTTTCCTCTTTGTTTGCGCCCTTGGATTGTATACAGGGATCGATGTGATCTTAACTGTAGGGCCGAAGTTTCATCATTTCTTATTTTTGTTTTCTTTTATTTCCGCGATGCTCTATCATTTCAGCTTTTATATCGCGAAGGTCGCGATTGCCCAATCATTTCGGCTATTTTTCGCGGTGCCCAATCATTTCGGCTTTTTTATTTTATCTTTACTCGTTGCTTTTTATTACGAGTTGCCCGATCATTTCGGCTATTTTGCATGCATACATTTTACTTGCTGCTTTTTATTGCAAGTTGCCTTATCATTTCGGCTATTTTGTATGCATGAGCGGCCTACTGGCTTTCGCCATAAACCTGAAATTGGGCACCGACTTCGGCATCAGCACCGCTGCAACTGGAATATTGCCAGGAGCGAATCATCATTTGCCTCTGTCGTTGTCGAGCAAAGGAGGCTTAGCGACCAGGGTTAGGGTCCTGTCGGCTAAGGCTTTTGACTTCATGAGCCGTAAGGGTTTCACGAAGTTATTTCTCCCTACAAGTCGTGAGGATCTTGTAGGTGTATTTTCTTCTTAGGACTCGTGAGGATTCCTAAGTGTTCGTTTCCTCTGTAAGTCGTAAGGATCCTACAGGAGGGTTTTCTCCTTGTAAGTCGAGAGGACTTATAAGGGTTGTTCATCATGCGAACATATCCCCAGTCTCGGATGAGACTTGATTAGGGAAATGTTTATTCGCGCCCGTGGATTGTATACAAGGGTCAATATTGAGCCACTTGTAGGGCAATATTGGAAGTTTGTGGGGGCTTGCTTAAGCACAGGTTTAGGTTTCTGTAACTTAAGACTTTCAAATCTCATGAGCCGTGAGGGTCCCATAAGAGAGTTCTCCCTACGAGTCGTGAGGATCTCGCAAGCGTATTTTCTCCTTAGGAATCTTGGGGATCCCTAAGTGTGTTGCTCCCTTGTGAGTCGTAAGGATCTCACGCGGGTAGTTTCTCCTTACAGGGTCGAGAGGACCCTATAAGTGTCTTTTAACGAGGTTGCGCCCTTTCGGGTTTTCACAAACACTCGCCGGTAGCCCTGCTGTTTTTACTCACGGAGCCCTTTCGGGTTTTCATCCGTGCCTATTTTGCTTATGGACATACCGTTTTTTTTTGTTTTTTTTTTTTTTTTTTAACGAGGTCTCGCCCTTTCGGGTTTTCACGAACACTCGCCGGTAGCCCTGCTGCTTTTACTCACGGAGCTCTTTCGGGTTTTCATCCGTGCCCTTTTTGCTTATGGACATACCGTTTTATTTTATTTTATTTTATATATATATATATTTTTTTTTACGTCTCGTCAGCCTAGAGGTGCTGCGCTAGTAGTTTCAAGACTCTCGGTCTGCTATTAGTTTAAGGACATTTCGGTCTGCTATTAGTTTAAGGACATTTCGGTCTGCCGTTGAGAGGGCTGGCTACTGTTTATAAAGCCTGAGCTTAGGAAGATAGCGAGCGGACATAGTCGTCGTCATCTATCATTGACCTAAACTAAGGCTCGTTAAGCGTAGTATTTCTTTAGGAAGCGACCGTTTATTGGCCTGAAAGGCCTTTCACCGTGCATGTCCATGAGTAGATAGGCTCCGCCCTGGTAGACCTTATCGATGATGTACGGTCCTTCATAATTTGGCTCAAATTTTCCCCGCTTGGCGCGATTGGGGACCATGGGCCTTTTGACGACTAGCACGAGTTCGCCTTGGTGGAATGTCCTCGGGCGGCTCAATCTTTCATATGAGCGCGTCATCTTTGCTTTATAAGCTTCCAAATTTTGCTGTGCTAGAAGCCGGATTTCATCAAGGGCGTCAAGCTCTTCAAACCGAAGGTGAGCATTTTCTTCGTCCGTCAACTCGTAATGGACTGCCACTCGTAGAGAGGGTAATTCTATCTCGAGGGGGAGTACTGCTTCCGTCCCAAATACCAACGCGTACGGCGTTGTGTTTGTGGCCGTTTTAAATGTAGTTCGATACGCCCAAAACGCCTCTTGCAATCTTTCGTGCCAATCTCTCTTATTTCGTGACACCGTTTTCTTCATGATCTTCGTCAAGGTCTTGTTGAAGGCCTCAGCTAGACCGTTAGCTCGGGGGTTATAAACTGAGGAATATCTCCAGTCTATATTGTGCTGCTGTGCGAAGCGGCTAATCTTATGACTTCGGTAGGCTGGTCCATTGTCAGAGATAATCCTTCTTGGGGTTCCAAACCGGTATATGACATGCGTTTTGAAGAAATGGAGGATGTTCTCCGTTTTTACTTCCCTCAACGGTACCGCTTCTGCCCATTTGGAGAAGTAATCAGTCGTCGCCAAGATGAAACGATGTCCCTTTGACGATGCTGGTTCGATGGGACCGACTATGTCAGTTCCCCACATTTCAAATGGCCAACTAGCCACTGTTGGATGCAGTGGATTGGGATGCTGATGGATAAAGTCCCCATGAATTTGACATGAATGACATTGCCTCGCATATTCGAGGCAATCCTGCATCATCGTGGGCCAGTAATAGCCCATCCGCTTTATCTTCAACTTCATCTTAGGGCCTGCTTGGTGGGAACCGCAGAGTCCGTCGTGAACTTCTTGGATGACCCTTCTCGCTTCATCAGGTCCTAAGCATCTCAACCACAGAGAATCGAATGACCTCTTGTACAAAGTATTATTGACGAAGGCGAAAGACAGAGCTCGTTTCGTGAGCTGATGTCTTGTGGACACTTCTTCAGGTATTCGGTGGAACTTGAAGTAATCTATGAAAACTTCTCTCCAGTCTTCGGTCTTCCCATGGTCTTTTATTTGTAGGGTCGTCTCCTCGTTCGCTCCTTTTTCTTCAGACGATTCTGGAGATACTTCTGCTGGGGCAAGCACTCGTCGGCTTTGTACCACGATTCTAACGTCGTCGAGGTTCTCGTCAGCCAGTTCTTTAGCAAGTTTGGCTAGTGCGTCCGCTTTGCTGTTTTCCGCTCGCGGTATGCTCTCCAAAGTGTAGGAGGGAATTTGGGTTAGCAGTTGCTGCACTTTTTCACCGTATTTTACCAATTCCTGTTTGCACGTTTGGTAATCGCCGTTTACTTGACTGACGACCAGTTGGGAGTCCCCGTATATGAGGAGGCTCTCAATTCCCATATCAATGGCGATCTCAAGGCCTGCTATCAGAGCTTCATATTCAGCTTCATTATTCGTCCTCGGCTCCGTTAAGGAGAAGGCGAAGCGCATTATTCCTCCTTGGGGGGTCACAAAGATGAGTCCCACCCCCGATTTGATCGTTGGCATACTTTGTTTGTGCTTTTTCATAGAAGACGCTCCATCGAAGTAAAGCTCCCAACGGGTATCACCACTGTCGATTGCGTCAAATGCATGTCTGTCTGGCAAATCGCAGTTTAAAGGAGAGTCGGCAGGTATGGGATGCTCAGCAAGGAAGTCAGCGATGGCCTGGCCTTTTACTGCCTTGAGAGGTTGATATGTTATGGAAAATTCCATCAAGAGCAGGGCCCATTTAGCGAGTCGTCCTGTCAATATGGCTTTTGACATTAAATATTTGAGAGGGTCCACTTTTGAAATCAGACGAACCTCGTGCGCCAACGCATAGTGCCTAAGCTTTGTTATTGCGAAGATTAATGCCAGGCAGTGTTTTTCAATGGGAGAATAGTTGCTTTCTGCCCCCAGCAGCACTCGACTTAAGTAGTAGAGCGCCCTTTCTTTCCCTTGATCGTTCTCTTGTGCCCATAATGCGCCTAAGGAACCTTCGAGGGCGGTTGTATAAAGAATGAGAGGCTTCCCCTTAACCGGGGCAGCCAACACCGGCGGGTTCTGCAGGTACTGCTTGATCTCGTCTAGTGCGCCTTGGCATTTTTGATCCCAAATGAATGGGGTTCCTTTCTTCATCAGGTGACTATATGGCCGGCATTTTCCTGAGAGGTTGGCTATAAATCGCCGTATGTATGCGAGTTTCCCTTGGAGAGACCGCAGCTGTTTGAGAGTCCTCGGCGGAGGCATTTCCATGATTGCTTTAATCTTTGACGGATCTATTTCAATACCTCGGTGTCGAACAACGAATCCCAGGAATTTGCCCGAGGAAACCCCGAACGCACATTTAAGAGGATTCATCTTCAGGTTGTACTGCCGAAGGCGTCGAAATACAGTCTTCAGATGCTCGAGATGTTCCTCGTATGATTTGCTTTTAACCACGAGATCGTCGATATAGCATTCAACGATTTCGTGTATAAGGTCGTCGAAGATCTTTGTCATGGCCCTCTGATAAGTAGCACCAGCGTTCTTCAAACCAAAGGGCATCACTTTATAACAAAATATACCAAGAGGAGTCCTGAAGGCTGTGTGCTTCTGGTCTTCGGGATGCATTTTTATCTGGTTATACCCCGACGAGCCGTCCATGAAGGAGAAAACCTCATGAGTGGATGTATTGTCTATCATAAGTTCAGTAACTGGCACTGGGAAATCATCTTTTGGGCAGGCTTTATTAAGATCCCGAAAGTCTACGCATATGCGCACTGTCCCATTTTTCTTCATCACTGGGACGATGTTAGCGATCCATTCAGGGTATTGGACTTCCTGGATGAAGCCAGAGTCTATAAGCTTTTTGACTTCGGCGTTGATGCTCATCTCAAGCTCGAGTCGCATTCTCCTCGGCGCTTGTTTGACGGGCTTGATGTCCGGAGATATCGCCAATTTATGTACAGCAATTTCTGGATCTAGTCCCGGCATTTCGGAATAGTTCCACGCGAAGCAATCTTTGTGTTGTAGAAGCACATCCTTCAACGCAGTCACCCTTTTTTCAGATAACAGCTCGCTGATGAATGTTGGTCGCGGGTCATTTTCCGTCCCCAACTCAATTTTCTTGAGATTATCTGCAGTGGTGTGGATTCCATCCTCCAGTTCTTTCGGAGCTGGGGGAAATTCTGAGATTACCTCATCGCTGCTGTTTTCAAAGCACCAAGGGAAGTCGTTCATGTCCTCGGATTCTTCTTTTAATATTGTTACCACGTGGCAAGTGCGAATTTTCTGCCAATCCCAATGCGGAGTTGGTTTTTCTTTTGCAGCCTCGGGTTCGTGCTTCTGTGGTGGTGCTACCCTCCAGTTGTCAGAAAGCGCGAATTTGCCTAACTGATATTGGTCCTCAACCCAATTCTTAAAGGTGAAACAATCTTCAAGCGGATGCCCTACTACTCGATGGTAAGAGCAATAATTTGGGTTGGAGACTTCGCCTGCTTGCTCAGGGTGTTTAGACTCTGGCAGAGTAAGCATTTGATGTTTTAGAGCAAGATCAAGTATTTTCCTTGTTTTGTTCCGAGGAAACGAGTATGCTCGACCCATTTTCTTCATAAGGGCTAGGTCAATAACGCTCGCCTCTCGTATGCGTGGCTTCTTAGCTCTGTCTTGTGGTTGTCGAGCACCTTTTCGGCCCCTCGACTTGTTTTTGCTTTCGCGTCGAACCCTTTTTGTAGCAGGCTGACGTGGGGTAACATCTTCGTTCTTTACTGCCTGTCGAAGGAGACGCTGCGTCTTGGCTTTCTCATAGATTGCCATTTCACGATCGTGATCATCTCGGGTTTTTTGACTCGCATCCTTTATAAATTTGTTCACTGGGTCTTTAGACGATGGACTGGGCGGCTTTGTGTCAGGAACTTTTGCTGATTCGGGATTAGCGTCCTCCCATTGAGCGTCCGCTTCTTCATCAAAGTCATACATGGCATAACAGCTGTTTATTAACTCCCGTTTCTTTGGCCGGATGTACCCGAGCCCTTTTGTTTCCGTTCTCCCGTTAGGCAGTTTGCATTGAGTTCCGGGAACGTTCCAGACCTTGTCATAGAATTTGGCTTTTCTGATGGTCTGTGTGAAGGACATCCCTTGGCGTTTCAGCAGTTTCTTCAAACCTTCGGTATAATATCTGGGAAGACGGATAGGCTGAAGCTTGTTGAGCGTGGGATCCGCGCCCTGCCAAATTTCTTTTTCCACCTTGTTTTCTTCAGAACGGTAGAATAGGATTGCCTTCTCGCCTTTTCTTCCGGGAGGGATATAGAATGTCTGCAATTCTTCTACGCTGTTGGTGTCGAGTGCATCCAGTTCTTTGTAATGTTCAAGCGGCACCATGGTTATCTGCAGACTTCGCTCTTCATCAGTGGAAATCTGTATTGAGGGCCGAGCGGGGAATACAGCATGAACTTCATCCTCTGAGTCACTACCGAAGATCAATGAAGGAACAGATGGTCCTGGCCTGGTGGACTGGGACGGACCTGAATAAATTATATCCTCCTCCTCCTCGGTGTCACTGCCGAAGACAGGGATGGTTGCGTTAGTTTTGTTCTCCGGTTTGTGACATCTTTCCGTGTCTTCGAAACTCGGTAGGAAGTATTTGGCATCTTCATACTTGCAAACTTCGTTCACGGAAAATGGATTCAACTCTCCTGCCACTGTGTACTCGAGGCCGTCCCTAGAATACTTCATGCACTGATGCTGTGTAGAAGGGATGATATTGTATTCGTGTAGCCATGGTCGGCCGAGCAGAGCATTGTAGCACGTCTTAGCGTCTATAACATGGAATTTGATGTCTGTGACGAGCACCCCGAAGCGTAGCGTCAATATCACAGATCCAAGAGTCTTTGAGGATTGAGAGTCGAAACCGGAGATGGTGATTTTGTCCCGGGCGAGGTGTTGGACACTCATGCAAATCTCTTTTAACACTCGCACATTGAGTAAATTGACAGACGATCCGTTATCGACCAAGATTTTTCCTATCTTTATGTCATGGCAGTATCCTGAGACATAAAGTGGGCGATTGTGTTCACACGTTCCGAGGAGAAGGTCTTCATCACCAAAAGCAACGTCGGCTGTGTGCACCTCTTCCAATTCATCCCTCATCTTTTGTTCGGCTAGGAAAGCTTGGAACTGGTCCGGATCTTGTAGGGCCTTAACCAAAGAATCCCTCGCCTCTTTTGAGAGCAATAGGGCATCGAGAATGCTGAGTTGTGAGGGTAGCTTTCTCAGATGCGCCAAGACATTGTAATCTACTTTATTCCTTTTTGGGGGATTCTTGGCGGTTAACTCTTCCGCAACTTGGTCATCCAAAGCGATGTCTTCAGAGACCTTCTCTTTCCCTTTGTTTTTCTTATTCAAGGGTCCGAGGTTCTTTTCGGGTAATGTTCGATTGCGCAGCTGTATATTCTCGCAGGCCTTTGGTTCTTTTTCTTTTCCCGAAATGGATTCTTCGAAGAGGGGACCAAGCTCTAGCTCTTCATCGGAGTCGCTCCCAAACGTAGGCACTTGTGACCCGGTAGTGTTAACCATGTGACAATTGCCGGCAGTTCTTTCAAGTTCTTTAGTCGTATTTCTTCGCTCTCGGCGAATTTTACGTTTTTCCCGTTTAAATCGTTGTCGATTAGCGACGTATCCTTGCCACCATCCATTGAAAGCTTTGCAATCTTGGGTGGAATGCGAGACCTCCTGATGGTATAAGCAATAAGAAGGGTGCATTTCTACCGCGCCAGTAACTTCTTCTTCAGAGGGTGGTAGCTTCATGCCCATCGATATGGCCTTAGCAAATTTCTTTTTTATCTTGAATTGGCTTTTGTCAGTGGTGGAGGCATTTTGCTCCAACGGGATCATTTCAGCTCCTTCCTCAAGTCGCTGACGCTTGGCCCTTTCGAATATAGCCGTCTCGCGTTCTCGATCAGCCTTACTTTTCAACCGAGCTTCATTAAGAAACGCGCTAATCATTTCAACTGGTAACCCTGGGGTTTTTGATTCGGCATTTGCCCCCAGCGTTTCAATGCCAGAAGTTCCTTCATCGTTCGTGGTCGAATGGGAGATCATATGACAGCTTGCCACATATTCGTCAGACTCATCCGATGAACTTTCTCCTTCATCTTCTTTTTGGAAGACGTGATCAAGGAAATCTTGGAGCGTAATGGGAGTTCGCGCCTTTTGGTTATATTCATCCAGCGCGTCGATTCGCTTTTGTAAGTCCGTGCGCTTGTCATCAGGCTTCACGGGCTTCTTAGATTTCTTCTTCTTTTTCGAAGATTTTGACGGCTGGCTATGAACGCTTGAACTACCACCATCGGTCTTCGGAGTCGGTCGTGGCTTCAACATCCCCTCAATAACCTGCGGTTCCAAGGGGTTCTTCCACTTGACCGCTGGGCAGGTTTGAAGATCATTTAGCATTCTCCTCGTTTTGGCCGATAATACAACCTCCCAGAGAGCCTCTTCAATAACGGAGCATGTTGCCCCCGGCGTATTCGTCCCCTTATAGGTGTGGGGCTGCGGAGGGTTCACCTTCCATTTGTCAGACAGCGCAAATTTGCCCTGACGGTATTGATTCTCAAGCCAATTTTTGAAAACGTAACAGTCTTCGATTGGATGTCCCAACACTCTGTGATAAGGCCAGTTATTAGGATCGTTGACGTCATTCGGTTGTGACGGACGTTTTGGATCTGGCAGATTTATGAGCCTGTTGCGCAACGCCAGCTCGAATAGCCTCCTTGTTTTATCACGGGGGAAGGAGTAAGCACGTCCCATCCTGTCCTCAAGGGGTACATATGGGCGTGTATTGTTTGGACGAGCAGCCGGCTTCGAGTCGCTCGGTTGTTGTTGGGCATTGGCGACGATGATCGCTTTTCCCTTTCCTTTATCGTTTCGGGAATCCGGCTTCGGGAGAGGGGGTTTATGGCCCATCTGGTCCATCTGCGCCAATTTGTCGATCAAAGCCTGGAAGGAAGTCGGCTTGAAGAACATCATAAATTGTGAAATAGTTGCTTGTGGATCAAGGGTTCCAACAAACATTCCCACTGCAGGGGCTTCTTCTATGCGCTGTTCACATTTAGACCATAGATTACGCCACCGTATAGTGTACTGAACCCACGTCTCGCCGGGTTTTACCCTGGCATTGATCAGTGCCGTCATCGGGGTACGCTCGCTGGCACTTGCAAAACGTTGGGTGAAGAGCAGCTCCATCTCCGCAAAGGTTTTAATAGAGTCGTTGGGGAGCTCGGAATACCATTCGAAAGCCGTGTCTGATAAGCTTCCAACGAATTGGCGCAGCAAGAGTTTGTCGTCGCCTCCAGTGTTACCACACAGCGCCCTGAACTGGGCAACGTGTTGATGGGGGTTGCCGGTCCCCTTGTAGACATGAAACTTAGGAATTGTGTAACCTGGCGGGTACTTAATTTGATCATACCAGCCCGGATATGGCCGCCCCGTTTTCACGATCTGACCGGCTGCTTCAACCGCCTGATGCGCCCGTATTTGTTGAGCAATATATTCATCCAAATCAGCTTTTGATATGGTATCTTCTTTAGCTGCGGATAGAGCCGGTGGAGGATTCGATGTCTCTCCCCTATCATCTTCAAGAATGATCGGGGAATCTCCAGCAGGTGGATCTGGTTGAATCATCATACCCACCACATCCTGGAACAGGAGGGCCATTTTCTTTATGTTGGCCGCCTGTTCCGCAGCCTCTTTGTCTCTCTTTTCCAGTATTCGGCGGAAGAACTCAGCGTCGGTCTCCTCCTCTTGGCGTTCATCTAAGGACGTCTCAGGATTCTCTTTTGGCCCTGTGAGTGCAGCCATTGTAGTCATCATCTCCTGGAGCTTTTGTTGCTGCTCCTGAGACCTGGTCACTGACCGGGTAAGCGGTCGGTGACCCGTAGAAGTACGACTTTCTTCTTTTCCTGAAGCCATATAGACCGTATGAACTGTTATGCCCCCTGACTTGGGGCGTTTCGGTTCGCCGCTTTTAGATTTTGTCATCGTCGCGGGAGCTTTCTCTGGTCTTTTCCTTTTATGGACCTTTGAGGTTGAAGGAGCCGCTGAAGTGGGCATCCTAGCATTTGTTGCCCCCTGCCGTTTAATGGGGTGGTTTTTGTTATTCTCCACCTTCGCCTTTTTCTGGTGACGCAAGTGGTCCGGATCGATCACAGAGTTTCGAACCCTGCGCCATACTTTATAAATTCTGGACGACAGCCGTTGAGAGGGCTGTTCTTGTTTTGCCTCCGGAGCTTTCTCCACGGGTGGAGGAGATCTTTTCAACACGGCGATTGGGGAGTTCTTTCTCACTTTTCTCAGTAATTCAAAGCTGTTCCCAGTTGGAACAGCAGCGTTGACCTCCGCCATCGGAGCAGGCGGGGTTAGCCCTGAAGGGGAGTTACCTCCTGCTTTCCTTATTCGTTGCCAATGACGACGTCGCGCACGACGAGCCATTGGGACTGGCTCGGAAATCGGGATAGTTTCTTGTTGCCCCTTGTTTGGGTGTGGGGTAACTGCCGGTGTCAGCCTATCAAAGACTGATGCTTTTTGACCAGCTGAAGGAGGAGTAGGAACCGTCAATCTTGTGAAGACTGACTTTCTGATAGGAGAAGCCGCTTCAACGACTTCCGAAGCTGTGGCCGTTGCCCTCTTTGGGACAGCCACTTTATGATCCTGACCTAGCCTGGTGAAAACAGAGGCTGTCAGCTTAGTAGCGGGCGACCCTTTGACAGGGGTCGTGGTAGCAGTGAGCCGGTCGAATACCGACTTCTTGTTCGCTTCTGGTGCGGATATCGGCATAGAGAAGCTTGCAGGGGGGACCATGGTCCCGAAAAACAGGCCGGTGGTGGCCTGGGTCACCTGGCCTACCGGCAGAGTAAGGAAAGACGCCGCTTGGGGCCCATACGTCACCCCTCCTGGTGAAGTGGAGCGTTTGTTGCAGTGGCATCTCGAGCAGCTGGTGCAATTGGAGGCCATTGAATCTCGAATTCTGCGCCAGATAAAAGACCAAATCTTAGCAACTTGAAATCCGAGGACAACCATTTAACAAACCGCGATTGATTCGCGAAGACGACACACGAAGTGTGGAGTGGAAAGAGGAAAAGGTCCCACCGGGCGTGCCAGAATCTGTTCCCCTCCGAACGGCGGCCTGCGACGTTGGGACGTCACGTAACCTGGGGTTCGGGGCAGATGCTATTTGGTTTTTATCCGTCCACCTCTCCGAAGATGCCAAGTTGATTTATGGCACCGTGTATCGAAGGTTTAGACGGATGCGGCCGATGTAGCAGACTTTGTCAGATTCCCCCTCAGGGTGAGGGGTTTTTGATTGTGGGGACGCTCTTCCCTGCAGGCGCAAGCCCCTGCAGTTAATTACGCTATCGCGTTGCGATAACAACTTTCTCCTTCTCCAGAATTTCACTTCGTGTCGTGTATGTTTATTTTATTTGTGGTTGCCTGTGGATTGTATACGGAGACTTAGTGATGTCGTCGCCCGTAGGACGTGGATTAGTCCAAATCCGTGTTTGCTTAGATTTGAGTTTGGTGTTTTTAGTTTAAGGATGCATTGGTCGCGTTGCGACTAAGATCAACTTAAACGTTCATCGAGGATACGCTAGTCCTGTTTTGGACTAAGATCGACCTGACGTAGTGATTGATTTAATTATCCGGCCGTCGGGACTCGTCACCTCTCTGACGTCATTGAGGGATTACAACGACATACGTCTGAGGAGTTCCGAGATGTACCCTTGAACCAAAGTTGGTTTGGGATTTCATTGTTTATTTAGATGTCTAAGGACACGTTAACCGTATTTGGGGTTAAGATCAACTTAGGCGGGACCGTTTAGATCCGACAAAAGAGCGTTTGGGCCCTATTATGTCAGTTTAGGGATGTAGCGGTCCATATTCCAATTTAGGGACGTGGTGGTCCATTATTAGTTTAGGGACGTTTCGGTCCGATTTTAGTTTAGGGACGTTTCGGTCCGATATTAGTTTAGGGACGTTTCGGTCCGTCGCCAGTTTAGGGACATAGTGGTCCGTCATTAGTTTAGGGACGTTTCGGTCCGATATTAGTTTAGGGACGTTTCGGTCCGATATTAGATGAGTGGTCGTTGGGACTCGTTACCTCTCTGACGTCGCTGAGGAATTACAACGACAGATGTCAAAGGAGTTCGGAGATGTACCCTCGAACCGGTCGTGACCTGGTTTATGAGAGGCATTTAATTTAAGGACTTACAGCCAGGATTGGGTTAAGTCCAATTTTTATTTTAGGCTCTACCCGATTAGAAGAATCAATCTAAACAAGGCTCTGCCCCCTTTTATTATTTTGCAAGTCTGATTTTGGGCCAGGCCCTTTTGAATAATGAGTTACAAAAAAAAACTCAGGAATTCTCCACACAGGGCCTTGCCCTTTTATTTATTCTGCAATTGGGCTAGGCCCTTTTAAATAATGAGTTTCAGAAACTCAATAATTTTCTTGAGTTGGGCCAGGCCCTTTTAAATGATGAGTTGCAGGAACTCAAGAGATGTTCTGTAATTTAATTTGGGCCAGGCCCTTTTAATGAGTTTGCAGAAACTCAGGAATTTTCCCAACAGGGCCTTGCCCTTTTATTTATTCTGCAATTTAATTTGGGCCAGGCCCAAAACAAGGGGTTGCAGAAACCCTAGAAACCTTTAGGTTTAAGAACACAAGTGCATGGCACTTTTGATTTGAATTTGGATCTAAGAAAAACAAGTTCTTGTTTTTTCCTGATCATACAGAACCAAGGGTTCATATCAAGTGCAAGGCACTATTATTTTTTTTATTCTCTTATTATTTTATTATTATTTTTTTTTAGAACCAGGGGTTCATATCAAGTGCAAGGCACTATTTATTGTTCTTTTTATTTTTCTTATTTCTTTTCTCTTTTCAGAAATTCTACCTCTTTTCTTTGTTTCTTCTTCTCTGTTCTTAATCTTCACCAGCTCTCTTTTTTTCTCAGAAGTTGATGTCTTTTTAATGAGGTCAGGGGTCTTATTTATAGTGTCCGCAAAGTTGTTGGATTTGTTAATAAAATCTTTCCTGAATTATTTTGGGAATTTTCCCACCATTGGATCAGAGATCCAAGGGTCCCTGTTTTACAGGAGAACAGAAAAGATCCACTTAAATTTTCATTCAGTTGCTGCGCAATTCACCAGTGCGTGACACGTGTCACGCATCTGTGCGCTTGCGCAGTTGCGGTTGCGCAACTGCGCAGACGCGTGTCGTGCATCGGTGCGCTTGCGCAGTTGCGATTGCGCAACTGCGCAGACACGTGTCACGCATCTGTGCGCTTGCGCAGACACGTGTCATGTATCTGTGCGCTTGCGCAGTTGCGATTGCGCAACTGCGCAGACACGTGTCACGCATCTGTGCGCTTGCGCAGACACGTGTCACGCATCTGTGCGCTTGCGCAGTCGCGATTGCGCAACTGCGCAGACACGTGTCACGCATCTGTGCGCTTGCGCAGACACGTGTCACGCATCTGTGCGCTTGCGCAGTTGCGATTGCGCAACTGCGCAGACACGTGTCACGCATCTGTGCGCTTGCGCAGCCACGTGTCGCGCTGCCATGCATTTGCGCAGTTTAAGCCTTAATTTTGTTTTCTGAAGAGCCTTGCTCTGATGGGACGCACTGTCCCGGGCGTTACGCCGCCGAATCACCTTCTGCCACGTGGCAAATTGCGCGCTGCGCACGGAAACCGAAGCGTTGCTTCAAATTTTGAATTTTCAAAATTCAGTAGAGCCTTGCTCTGATTGGGGGAAACATGTGCACAGCAATTTCTGGATCTAGTCCCGGCATTTCGGAATAGTTCCACGCGAAGCAATCCCTATGCTGTAGAAGCACGTCCTTTAATGCAGCCACCTTTTCTTCAGATAGTAGCTCACTGATGAATGTCGGTCGCGGGTCATTCGTTGTTCCCAACTCAATTTTCTTGAGGTTATCTGCAGTGGTATGGATTCCATCTTCCAGCTCTTTTGGCGCAGGCGGGAACTCCGAGATTACTTCGTCGTTGCTATTTTCGAAGCACCGGGAAAGGTCATCCATGTTCTCGGGCTCTTCTCTTGATATCGTTATCACGTGACAAGTACAAATTCGCTTCCAATCCCAATGCGGAACTGGTTCTTCTTTCATGGCCTTGGGCTCATGCTTTTGTGGCGGCGCTACCCTCCAGTTGTCGGACAGAGCGAACTTGCCAAGCTGATACTGATCTTCGACCCAATTCTTGAAGGTGAAGCAGTCTTCGAGAGGATGCCTTACCACTCGGTGATAAAAGCAATAGTCCGGGTGTGAGACCTCGTCCACTTGTTCGGGGTGTTTAGACTCCGACAGTGTAAGCATTTGATGTTTTAGAGCAAGATCAAGTATCTTCTTTGTCTTGTCCTGAGGAAACGAATACGCTCGACCCATTTTCTTCATGAGGGATAGATCAATAACGCTCGACTCCCGTTTGCGTGGCTTCTTAGCCCTGCTTTGTTGCTGTTGAGCGCCTTTTTGGCCTTTCGAATTATTTCTACCTCTGCGTCGGGCCTTCTTTATAACAAGTTGACAAGGAGCGGCATTTTCATCTTTGACGGCCGGTTGGAGAAGGCGTTGCGTTTTGGTTTTCTCGTAGATGACCATTTCGCGGTTATGATCGTCCCGGACTTTTTGACCCGCTTCCCTTATAAGCTTGTCCATTTGTTCTTCGAACGACGGACTTGGCTCTTTTGCATCTGGAACTTTCACTGGCTCAGGATTAGCATCCTCCCATTGAGCATCCGCTTCTTCATCGAAGTCATACACGACGTAGCAGTTGTTTAGTAGCTCTCGTTTCTTTGACCGGATGTATCCAAGCCCTTTTATCTCCATTCTCCCATTAGGCAGTTTGCGTTGAGTCCCGGGAACGTTCCAGACTTTGTCATAGAATTTGGCTTTTCGAAAGGTCTGCTTGAAGGATATCCCTTGGCGCTTTAGCAGCCTCCTTAGGCCTTCTGTATAATATCTGGGGAGACGGATAGGCTAAAGCCTGTCGAGTGTAGGATCCGCGCCATGCCAGATTTCTTTCTCCACTCTGGTTTCTTCAGAGCGATATAATAGAATTACTTTTTCGCTTTCTCATCTGGGAGGGATATAGAACGTTTGTAGCTCTTCTACATTGTAAATATCAAGTGCATCCAATTCTTTACGGTGTTTCAGCGGCACCATGGCGACTTGTAGACTTTGTTCTTCATCAGCGAACGTTCGTATTGAAGGTCAAGCAAAAAATACAGCATGGACCTCATCTTCCGAGTCGCTACCAAAGATCAACGTAGGAGCGGACGGTCCTGGCTTGTTGTGTCGGGGCGGCCCCGAATAAACTATCTCCTCTTCCTCCTCGGTATCACTGCCGAAGACAGGGATGGTGGCGTTAGCTTTGTTTTCCGGCTTGTGGCACCTTTCCGTGTCTTCGAAATCCGGTAAGAAGTACTTGGCATCTTCATATTTGTGGACTTCGTTCATGGAAAACGGATTCAGTTCTCCCGCCACGGTATACTCGAGACCATCCTTAGTATACTCCATACACTGATGTTGTGTAGAAGGGATGACGTTGTATTCATGTAACCATGGTCGGCCGAGCAAAGCGTTGTAGCATGTCTTGGCGTCTATGACGTGGAATTTAATGTCCGTGACGAGTAGCCCAAAGCGTAGCGTCAGTATCACAGACCCAAGAGTTCTTGATGACTGGGAGTCGAACCCGGAGATGGTGATCTTATCCCGAGCAAGGTGCTGGACGCCCATGCAGATTTCTTTTAACACCCGCACATTGAGGAGATTAACGGAGGATCCATTATCGATCAAGATTTTGCCTATCTTTATATCGTGACAGTATCCTGAGACATAGAGGGGGCGATTGTGTTCGCATGTCCCAAGGAGAAGGTCTTCATCACCAAAAGCGATATCGGCCGTATGCACTTCCTCCAATTCATCCTTCATCTTTTCTTCAGCCAGGAAAGCTTGGAATTGCTCCGGATCCTGTAGTGCCTTGATTAATGAATCTCTCGCTTTCTTTGATAGCAAAAGGGCGTCAAGAATGCTGAGCTGTGAGGGTAGCTTCCTCAGATGCGCTAAGATGTTGTAATCCACCATATTCCTCTTCGGCGGGTCCTTGGCACTTAGCTCTTCCACCACTTGGTCATCTAAGACGATATCTTCAGAGACCTTTTCTTTCCCTTTATCTTTTCTGTTTGAGGGTCCGAGTTTCTTTTCGGGCAGCGTGCGATTACGTAGCCGGATATTTTCGCAGACCTTCAGCTCTTCTTCTTTTCCCGAGGTGGACTCTTTAAAGAGGGGGGCAAGCTCCATCTCCTTATTAGAATCGCTCCCGAATGTAGGCACTTGTGACCTGCCGGTGTTAACCATGCGACAATCGCCTATAGTTCTTTTAAGCCCTTCGGTCGTATTTCTTTGCTCCCGACGAGTTTTGCGCTTTTCCCGCTTAAAGCGTTGTCGATGAGCAACGTATTCTTGCCACCATCTATCGAAAGCTTTGCACTCTTGAGTGGGGTGCGAAACCTTCTGATGATATAAGCAATAGGAGGGGTGCATTTCTACTTCACCAGTAATTTTTCCTTCAGAGGATGGCAGCTTCATGCCCATTGACATGGCCTTAGCAAACCTTTTCCTCGTCTTGAATTTGCTTTTGTCGGTAGTGGAAGTATTTTTCTCCAGCGGGATCGTATCAGCTCTTTCATCAAGTCTCCAGCGCTTGGCCCTTTCAAATATGACCGCCTCGCGTTCTCGATCAGCTTTACTTTTCAACCGAGCTTTATTGAGGAATGCGTCAATTACTTCATCCGATGGCCCCAGAATTTTTGATTCGGTATCTGCCACCAGCGTTTCAGTACAAGAAGTCTCCTCATCGTTTATGAACGGGTGGGAAATCACATGACAGCTCGCTACATGTTCTTCAAACTCATTAGATGAACTTTCTCCCTCATCTTCCTCTTGAAAGACGTGATTGAGGAACTCTTGGAATGTAATGGGAGTCCGTGCCTTTTGGTTGTATTCCTCCAGCGCGTCAATTTGTTTTTGCAAGTCCGAGCGCTTGTCGCCAGACTTCACGGGCTTCTTTGATTTCTTTTTCTTCTTCTTCGAAGATTTTAACGGCCGGTTGCGAGTGTTTGAGCCACCTGCATCGGTCATTGGAGTTGGATGTGGCTTCAACATCTCCTCAATGACCTGCGGTTCCAACGGGTTCTTCCACCTAATCGCTGGACATGTCTGAAGATCGTTTAGCATCCTCTTTGTCTTGGCTGATAATACAACCTCCCAAGGAGCTTCTTCAACAACGGAGCATGTTGCCCCCGGCGTATTCGTCCCCTTAGAGGTGTGGGGCTGCGGGGGATTCACCTTCCATTTGTCAGATAAGGCGAATTTGCCCTGTCGGTACTGGTTTTCAAGCCAATTTTTGAAAACATAGCAATCTTCGATCGGATGGCCCAGTACTCGATGATAAGGACAGTAGTTGGGCTCATTGACATCACTTGGTTGCAACGGACGTTTTGGATCCGGCAGATTTATGAGTCGGTTGCGCAACGCCAGCTCGAATAACCTTCTCGTTTTATTGCGGGGAAAAGAGTGAGAACGTCCTAGCCTTTCCTCAAGGGCTACGTACGGACGCATATTATTTTGACGAACAACCGGCTTCGAGTCGCTCGGTTGTTGTTGAGCATTAGCGACAACGATCGCTTTTCCCTTCCCTTTGTCATTTCGGGAGTCCGGCTTTGGAAGAGGGGGTTTATGGCCCATCTGATCCATTTGCGCTAGCTTGTCGATCAAGGCCTGGAAGGTAGTCGGCTTGAAAAACATCATAAATTGCGAGATGGTTGCTTGCGGATCAAGGGTTCCCACAAACATACCCACCGCAGGAGCTTCTTCAATGCGCTGCTCGCACTTCGACCATAAGTTCCGCCATCGTATAGCGTATTGAATCCATGTCTCGCCTGGCTTTACCCTGGCGTTAATCAGTGCCGTCATCGGGGTGCGTTCACTGGCGCTTGCAAAACGCTGAGTAAACAGCAGCTCCATCTCTACGAAGGTCTTGATAGAGTCGTTCGGGAGTTCAGAGTACCACTCGAACGCCGTATCTGATAAACTTCCAACAAACTGGCGAAGCAACAGCTTATCGTCACCGCCGGTGTTGCCGCAGAGTGCCCTGAACTGGGCAACATGCTGGTGAGGATTGCCCGTCCCCTTGTAGATATGGAACTCGGGAATTGTGTAACCCGGCGGGTACTTGATTTGGTCGTACCAACTTGGATATGGCCGCCCCGTTTTTACGACCTGGCCGGCTGCTTCAGTCGCATGATGAACCGTATTTGCTGGGCTATGTACTCGTCCAAATCAGCTTTGGAGATTGTATCCTCCTTAGCCGTCGACAGAGCTGGCGGAGGATTTGATGTCTCTCCCCTATCGTCTCAAAGGACGATCGGGGGCTCTTCGGCCGGAGGATCTTGTTGTATCATCATCCCTACCATGTCTTGGAAGAGGAGGCCCATACGCTGTATGTTGGCTGCTTGTTCAGCAACCTCTTTGTCCTTCTTCTCCAATATTTGACGAAGGAATTCGGCGTCGGTTTCTTCCTCTTGGCGTTCATCCGAGGACGTTTCGGGGTTTTCTTTTGGCCCAGTAAGTGCGGCCATAGCGTTCATCATCTCTTGGAGCTTCTGTTGCTGCTCCTGCGCCTTGGTCACTGATCGCGTAAGCGGTCGATGACCCGTAGATATGCTACTGTCCTCTTTACCGGACGCCACATAGACGGTATGAACTATAATGCCTCCTGACTCAGGGCGTTTGGGTTCACCACCTCCGATATTTGTCGCCGGCGCGGGGGTTTTCTCCGGCCTCCTTCTTTTGTGGGCCGTTGAAGTTGAAGGGGGCGTTGCAGTGGGCACCCTAGTAATTGTTGTCCTCTGCTGTTTGATCGGGCGGTCTTTTTCTTTTTCCACTTTCGTCTTTTTCTGTTGACGAGAGCGATCTGGGTCGATCACGGAGTCTTGAACCCTCCGTCAAACTTTATAAATTTTTTAGGACAGTCGTTGAGGGGGCTGTTCTTGCTTTGTTTCCGGAACTCTCTCCGCAGGTGGAGGAGATATTTTTAGTGTAGAGGTTGGAGAGTTTTTACGTACCCTCCTCAGCAGTTCAAAGCTGTTCCCAGTTGGAACAGCAGCGTTGACTTCCGCCACTGGAGTCGGTGGAGTTAACCCCGAGGGGGATTTGCCCCCTGCCTTCTTTACTCGTCGCCAATGGCGACGTCGGGCGCGACGAGTCGTCGGTATTGGTTCAGAAACAGAAACAACTTCTTCTTGCCCCCTATCTGAATGAGGTGCCGCTGGTGTTAACCTCTTAAAGACTGAGGTCATCCTTTGAGGGGTGATATTCAACCTGTCGAAAACGGATCCTCGAGCAGGGGCAGGAGCAGGAATCGCCAGTCTTGAAAAGACTGACTCTTTGACAGGGGAAGCCGCCTTGACGGCTTCTGGAGCAGCAGTTATTGTCTTCCTTGGGGCCGCCAATTTAGAGTTCTGATCCAGCCTGGCGAAAACATAGGCTGTTGGTTTGGTAGTGGGCGACCCGTTGAGAGGGGTCGTCGTTGCAGTGAGCCGGTCGAAAACCGACTTCTTGTTCACTTCCAGTGCAGGTATTGGCATAGAGAAGCTTGTAGGTAGGATCATGGTCCCGAAAAACAGGCCGGTGGTGGCCTGGGTCACCTGTTCTACCGGGAGAGCGAGGAAGGAGGTCGCTTGGGGCCCATATGCTACACCTCCGGGTGAGGTGGAGCGTCCGTCGCAGTGGCACTTCGAGCAGTTAGTGCAGTTAGAGGCCATTGATGCTTGAGTTCTGCGTCAGGCAAAAAACCAAATCTTAGTAACTTGCAACCCAAAGGCAACCATTAACAAACCGCGATTCGTTCATGAAGACGACACACGAAGTGTGGAGTGGAAAGAGGAAAAGGTCCCACCGGGCGTGCCAGAATCTGTTCCCCTCCGAAAGACAGAGATGAGTACCGCGTAGGTTCGTCTTGCCTGAGATTCGGGACAGATGCTATTTGGTTTTATCCGTCTACCTCTCTGAATATGCCAAGTTGATTTATGGCACCGTGTATCGGAGGTTTAGGCGGATGCGGCCGATGTAGCAGACTTCGTCAGATTCCCCCTCGCTTGAGGGGTTTTTGATTGTGGGGACGCTCTTCCCTGCAGGCGCAAGCCCCTGCAGTTAATTACACTACCGCATCGCGGTAACAACTTTCTCCTTCTCCAGAATTTCACTTCGTGTCGTGTGTGTTTGTTTTGTTTGTGGTTGCCCGAGGATTGTATACGGAGACTAAGCGATGTCGTCGCCCGTAGGACGTGGATTAGTCCAAATCCGTATTTACTTAGATTTGGGTTTGGTGTTTTGGTTTAAGGATACGTTAGCTGTATTTAGACTAAGAACGACTTAAACGTTTGTTAAGGATACGTTAGTCTGATTTGAGACTAAGATCAACTTAACGGGATCGTTTGGATCCGACAAAAGAGCGTTTGGAGGCTCTATTGTTCCAGTTTAGGGACGTGGTGGTCCATATTCTAGTTTAGGGACGTGGGGGTCCATGTTCCAGTTTAGGGACGTAGTGGTCTATATTCCAGTTTAGGGACGTGGTGGTCCATCGCCAGTTTAGGGACGTTGTGGTCTATATTCGAGTTTAGGGACGTGGTGGTCCATCGCCAGTTTAGGGACGTGGTGGTTCATGTTCCAGTTTAGGGACGTGGTGGTCCGTTATTAGTTTAAGGACGTTTCGGTCTGACATTAGTTTAAGGACGTTTCGGTCCACGAGTTTAAGGACCCCGCAGTCTATATATGTATGTGTGTGGTCGTCGGGACCCGTCACCTCTCTGACGACGTTGAATGATTACAATGACATGTGTCAGAGGAGTTCGGAGATGTACCCTCGAACGGGATATAAATTGATTTAAGAGAGCAATCTTGCTCAGTCAATTTAATTTGAGGACTTACGGCCAGAATTGGGCTAAGTCCAGTTGAAAATGTTCAACATTTTATTTGCTTTTGCATTGCATTTCTTTTTATTTTTATTTGGGCTCTGATTGGTTCGAAAAAGTGTTTGTAGTTTAACCGCAATCAATAACGGTGTCGCGTGTAGCTAGACCGAGATGAGTACGGGTCGTCCTCTAGGAAACGTGGAACCTTTTACTTTTACTTTAGATATGTTGAGAAAGAGAGGAGAGATAAAGAATTTTAAAGAATGGTTTCTAGATCTACGTTAAACAAGAATGTAAAATATAGATCTAGAATATTTTAAAGATGTAATTAATATAATAAGAGGGTTTGTAGGGTTCGTTAGAATTTAGTAGTTATGGACGATTAATTAAAAGTTACCCTTTTTATCCATTAATAGATTTAGAACTAGAACGACGGTGATGCGTGTAGATTAGGGTTTCTGGAGGGAAAAGGAATCCCACTCTTAACCCGTATCTCGACACGGAACTCCATTCATTATCTAGCCTTTACCAAAACAATCATTAATCTAATCTCTAATCGCGGTCGGAACTAACAAAGAATTGCTAGCGCGCCCGATTAGGATGTTAATGATTCTTTTGATAAAGTTCCTAAACTTTATAGGACTTAAAAAGAGTTTAATTATTTTCATCGTCCATTAGCCTACCCTAATCCTACGAACCCTAACAAGCGGAGAATTACTCGCACATGTTGGGAGAAGAAGATGCAAAGAAAGAGAGGGAAAACATAATGTAAAATGCAAAAGAATTAAATAAAATAACTACCTTTATTAATCAACTGAACAATCTACACTTTTATTCCGTAGAAAATGATTACAAACTAGTTGCTTCTCGATCTTTCCTAAGGAGGTAGATGAACAGTTGATGATCAGCCTGGATGCGTGAGCGTCAGGGGCTTCGTGATCTCTTCGGCTTGATGATTTTTCCAAGAGACTCTCGGTCCTTATTTATAATCACAGAGCCAGAACCCTAGTTTCCTAATATGGAAACTAGTTGCTAGGATCCTAACCACCACAATCCCATATCTCAACTCTTCAAATCCGCGGCGGAACCGCGGCCATTGGATAGGTTTGGCCGCGGATCCGCCCCCTTTTGGTGAGATCATGGCCTCTAATTTTTGTAGCTTCATATCTGTAACACTTGGTAATCTTTTGAGTATCTAGACTTTGAAAATCTTTTCTACATTTCTACCAGAATTAGTTTCTTGAATATCTTTGGTAGATTTGATTTGCCAACTTTGATTTCCTTGATTTCAGCCCTGCAAATTCTGCACAATATCTCAACAAATAATATTTAGTAGAGTTTGTTATATTGAGATATTAACTTAACCATTAAGAATTGGTCAAAGGTATTTAATAAGGTAAGCATATTTAATTGGGCCAAATGTTACATGGATAATATATGTTTACTTTTTCCTACCAAATGTTAATTATAATATATAAACACATGAAAATAGTATTTTTACAGATAAACCCTCATATGTATCATATATTATAATAAACACCTTTCATTATATAAAAATAGTAGGAAAAATGTAATAACAAATATGCAGTTTAATCAACTGAACAGGCTCTACCCATAAAGGATGCAGAGCATCAATTTGTTTTGGGCTCTGCCCATTTATAAATGATGCAAAGCATTTACTTTGTTTGGGCTCTGCCCTTTTTTAAAATGCATAGCATTTTTTATTATTTCGTTTGGGCTCTGCCCATTTATAAATGATGTAGAGCATCAATTCTGTTTGGGCTTTGCCCTTTTTATTACGTTACAATTTATTTAGGCCTGCTTGGTCTTTTTGATTTGGGCCTGGCCCTTTAGGAAATGCATTGCATTTATCAGGCGCTTTGCGCCAATCAGAGAGCGCAAGTGCTTGTAGTGTTGACACGTGTCGCGCAAGCGCAGTGCGCTGCGCTAATGCGCCTGCGCTGCTGACACGTGGCGCTCTCTGGTGGCTTGCGCCAATCCAGGAGCGCAACAGCGCAGTTTGCAAGTGCAAGGCACTATGATTTGAGAATCTTTTAGATTCAAAAACTAATGGTTCATAAAAGAAGTGCAAAGCACTATTCGTTTTCTTGATCTAATTTAGATCAAAGAAAAACAAGTTTTTTCTTATTTCAGGAACCAAAAGGTTCATAAAAAAGTGCAAAGCACTGTTCTTTATTTTGTTTTTCTTGTTTTAAAGAACCAGTGGTTCATAAGAAGTGCAAAGCACTGTTTATTATGTGAAGATCATTGATCTTGTTCTTAGATCAATGATCTATTAGAAGAAATTTCTTCTATTTTATGAAGGATTTTTACCTTTTTCTTGAAACTTCTTCAGAGTTCTCTCTGTTTGAAGCTCTTGATTTCTTAAGAATGTTGATCTCCTCTTTCGAATTGAGGTCTAGGGTTCTTTTTATAGTGCCCATAAATTAGTTAAAGAGATCTTTCTCTGAGTGATTTGGGGAATTTTTTCCACCGTTGGATCTTTGATCCAAGGGCTTCTGTTTTACAGAAGAAAATCTTCTTGTTTTAACAAAAATAAAAAGATTTCTTTAGAATCTTGATTCTGTTTGGCGCAAATGCCCCAGCGCGTGACACGTGTCAAGCAGCGCACAGCGCAGCGCAACTGCGCTAGCGCATCTGTGCTGACACGTGTCGCGCAGCACAACTGCGCTAGCACATCTATGTTGTCACCCAAAGCGCAGCGCAACTACGCTAGCACATCTGCGCTGACACGTGTCATGCAGCGCTTGCGCAACTGAAGCGTTGCTTCCTTTAATTTTGCTTTAAATAGAGCTTTGCTCTGATTGAGCGCGCTGCCTTGGGCGCTGCGCTGATGTATCAGCCTCTGACACGTGGCGCGTTGCGCGCAGCGCAAAGAATCTGAAGCGTTCCTTCATTTACTAAAGTTTAAATTTTCAAAGTAGAGCTTTGCTCTGATTGGGGGAAGATGAAGCGTCGCTTCATCTCCCGCCTTGGAATTTGAACAGAGCTCTGCTCCGATTGGGGTAAACAATGGGCACATCGAGGAGTTTGGTGTGGGTTTGGAGCTTGGTGGTTTTGGAGGGAGGGAGAGAGCAGTGGGAGCTCGGGTTTGGAGGTGAAGGTGATGCAGAGGATGCAGAGGAGTCGACGAGGTGGTTCAGGTGCAGTGGGGAGCTCGCCGGCGTCGAGGTGCAGGGAAGAATCGGTGGCGGAGGGTGTGCAGGCAAGGGGAGTGAGCTCGGTGGGGTTCGAGTTCTGAGGAGAAGAGCGAGGAAGGGAAGACGAGGTAATAGTCGCCGTCGTCGTCGGGCGCAGTGGGTTGCGGTGAGTGAGGCTTGAAGTTTTGGAGAGAGGAGAGGTTTGAGAGAGATCGAGAGTGATGAGGGAGACCTAGAGACGAGGTGAGGTTGAGGAGCTCGTGGAGCGCACGCGAACGTGGTCGTATGTTCATGGGGGCAGCGAAGTCGAGGACGCTGGAGAAGACGCGGGGACGTAGCGACGTGGGTTGCTCGGGGAAAACGAGCGGGAAATTTTAGAACGAGGGGGAGAAGAAGGAATGGGTTAGAGCGGGGTCGGGTTTGTTGTGGCATGGGCCGGGCAAAGATAATTCAATAAGGTTTTAATTTTTATAAGTTGAAGTATCTCAGATTGTTCCTACAAAAAGCTATTAACACTCGAAATTGAAAGTTTGCTGCTGGAATTTCCCTGGACAGCAGTTTAAAGATATTTTCATTTGCATTTTACGTTATTTAAACAATTTATTTTGCAAGTAAATATTTCATAGAGTTATATTATTCTGAGTTAGCTTCGTAACGAACTAAAGAACGTATACTAATGATTTTTCTGTGATTTATAATGAATTTTATAAGGTAAGATGTACAGTAAATTTCAGATTTGTCGTATCCGCTTTGCAGCGACGTTTCATGTGTAAACTATAATATTTTCAAACTATATTTTGTATAATATTATAAAATGCAGATTATAAACTAATTAAAAATAATAAGAAGAAATATTACGACGATATATATTTTAAATGATATGGATGCAAACGGGTATCCGAAAACGGTAAAACTTTAATATGGATGTACAGTGCGATCAACATGTGATATTTTTATTTATATGGATGCAAAATAAGATACATAGCATGTAGCAAGATGAATTAGTATGCGGCTAGATATGTAAATAATGATACGGATGCACACGGACGTCATATAACAGTAAGATGATAAACTGGTAAATGCAGGATGTACAACTAAACAATATGAGATGTAAATTTTCCATTGGGTGCAGTATATTGTAATATAGTATGTAACAAGATAGTTTTGCATGCACTAGATGTGAAATAACTTGTACGGATGCATACGGATGTCGTAAAACTATAAAACTAAACATGGGATACATGATTTAAAATATAAGTATTATATTTATTCAAATAGATGTAAATACAGCAACATAGCATGTAGCAAGATAAACTTGCCTCGATCGAATCACGCGACGGCTACGCACGACACGTCCGACGTCGGTAAATCGTCGCAACGCACACGCGGCATGCGGGACAGGTCCAGGCAAGGCAAGAGGGTGATCACACAGGCAAGGTATTTTCACTGGATCACTCGGATCGTCAGCGACGAGCACGGCTCCGGCGGTGATCACCGAAATTAAGAAACAAGCTCAAGAAAAAGAAAGAAGAAAGAAGAAGAAGAAGTAAGAAGAAGAGGCTGTGTATTAAATAAGGAAAATATATATATATATATATATGCAGAGAAGAGAGAGAGAGAAAGGGGTTGTTAGTTTGTTAGGAAATTAGTTTAGATTTAAATTTAAAAAATATTTTATTAGTTAACTAAATTTTAATTTGTATCAGTTTATAAAATTAATATTATATAAATAAAATTTGATATTCTGGTAAATACAAATATAGTCCAAAACATGCCTGGGTCGGGTCTAGAATTCAGTTTTAAAATACAAAAAATACACATGTCGACCAAAATAAAAAATGAATGTCCGGATAACGAAAATGCATACCCCCAAGAACGGATGCAGGTACGTGCGCGTAGCCATTCAAACAAGTCCGTTTCACTGAAAGGGACGAGAACAAGTTGCGCGGATGCTACCACGGAGCTAGGGGTATCATGCAAGCCATGCAATATATTTTTAAAATATTTTATGTGCCTTAAAATGTTATGTTGTAAAAATGAAAATGCCAGATAAAATGCCAGTATGCAAGATGTATAAATTAAAATGAAAATGCACGAGTCCATGTAACAGGTCAGGATAAATCATAAACATGAATCAAGATAGATTTCAAGCAAGCGGGTCGGGTAGAATGCAAATACAAATGTCAAATATACTATTCGCACCCAAAACACAGTAAATCAGGAAAATACCATAAATAAAGAAATACTTGAACTAAAGCTGGTATAAACGAACTAGGGTGTTACATTATACCCAACTACAAAGAATTTCGTCCTCGAAATTCCCAAAACAAGAAAAATAAATAAACATGAAACTACAGGAAGAGATCTGGAAACTTCTGTCGAATCTCGTCTTCTCGTTCCCAAGTCGATTCTCCGTGCGAACGATTCCCCAAAGAAACAAGTACGAGAGGGATAACCTTATTCTTAAGGACCTTTTCTCTTCGATCATCGGTCGTTCCTCAAAGGTCAACTCCTTTCATACAGTCAGCTCCGAATGTTCCAGCACGTGTGTTTCATCTCGAACATACTTACGGAGTTGAGATACATGAAACACGTCATGAACATTCGCCAAAAATTATGGTAAAACCAATCGATAAGCCACTTCTCCAACACACTCCAAAATTTTGAAAGGCCCTACGAATCGAGGACTAAGCTTGCCTCGACTTCCAAAACGAATCACTCCTCTAGTCGGTGATATCTTTAAGAACACAAGATCACCAACAACGAACTCTAGAGGTCTTCTCGATGTGTCGGCCCAACTCTTTCATGTGATTTCGGATAGTATTAACTTTCTCAACTGTTTGCACGATCAAATCCGGTCCCAACAATCTTCGTTCTCCAACATCGTCCCAACAAACAGGTGAACGACACTTGCGACTATACAATGCTTCGAATGGAGCCATATGAATAGTCGCCTGAAAACTGTTATTGTACGAAAACTCTACCAAGTGCAGATGATCCTCACACGAACCCTTGAAGTCTAACATGCAAGCTCTCAACATGTCTTCAAAAGTTTGGATCGTTCTCTCCGACTGGCCATCTGTCTGAGGATGATAAGCTGTGCTAAACTTCAATCGCGTCCCCAAACTGTCCTGTAATCTCCTCTAGAAGTGCGATAAGAATCGGGTGTCACGATCAGATACAATGCTCACTGGTACTCCATGCAGTCTCACAATCTTCTGCATGTACCGTTCTGCCAACGCTTCTGTTGACTGACCAACTCGAAATGGTATGAAATGAGCTGCCTTGGTCAATCGATCAACAATCACCCAAACTGCATTGTTGCCCTTTGGACTCCGTGGTAAAGCTGTCACGAAATCCATAGTTATATGTTCCCACTTCCATTGAGGAATCGGAAGTGGTTGCAATAAACCAGCAACCCTTTGATGTTCAGCCTTAACTTGCTGACACACCAAGCACTTTGCTACAAAACGAGCAATTTCCCTTTTCATGCCTTCCCACCAGAAATGTTGTCGTAGATCACGGTACATCTTCGTGCCTCCTGGATGTATGGAATATGTGGAACGGTGTGCCCCCTTCATAACTTCTTCGCGAATGTCTCCTTTCGACACACACAAACGGCTACCATAACGCAACGAACCATCTTCATGAATCAACAAGTCCGTTTGAAGTCCCGCTTCAACTTGTTCTCGAAACTTCTGCAATCTTGGGTCCTTGACTGTGCTGCCTTAATACTCTCGATCAATGACGACTGTACTTGCAGCTGCATCAACTGTCCCGAAGAATGCGGTAGCACGATCTCCAGCTCGAATCTTCGAAAGTCTTCCATAAGCTTCTTCTGTGCAGTCAACATCTGAATTGCTGGCAACCGACTAAGCGCATCCAGCACTACATCAACTTTCCCCGGATGGTACTTAAGATCCAGATCGTAGTCAGCCATTAGCTCCAACCATTTACGTTGCCTCATGTTAAGCTCTTTCTGTGTGAACACATACTTTATGCTTTTTGTGATCGGTGAATACTTTGACCCTTTCGCCCAATAAGTAGTGTCTCCAAATCTTCAAAGCGAAGATCACAGCTGCTAGCTCCAAATCATGAGTTGGGTAATTCTTCTCATGGGTCTTCAACTGCCGTGATGCATAAGCTATAACTTTCCCATGCTGCATCAAAACACATCCCAAACCTTTCCCAGATGCGTCGCTGTGAATCACCAATCCTCCGGAACCGTCTGGTACGGTCAAAATAGGAGCGGTTATCAACCTCTGCTTCAACGCCTCGAAAGCTGACGCACCTCTATCCGTTCATATGAACGGTACTTCCTTGCGCGTAAGCTTGGTCAAAGGCTCAGCTAAGCGAGAAAAATTCTCCACGAACTTTCTGTAATATCCGGCAAGTCCAAGAAAACTTATGATCTCTGCTACGTTCTTCGGAATCGGCCAATCTTGAATTGCTACAATCTTTTCGGGATCAACGGCGATTCCATCTCCGGATACGACATGCCCCAAAAACTTCACTTCTTCAAGCCAAAACTCGCACTTGCTCATCTTTGCATACAATCTTTCTTGTCTCAATGTCTGCAGTGCGATCTTCAAGTGTTCCGCATGCTCTTCAATGCTCCTCGAATAGACCAGAATATCATCGATGAACACCACTATAAACTGGTCCAAGAATGGTGAAAAGATTCGGTTCATCAAGTCCATAAATATCGCCGGTGCATTCGTGACTCCGAATGGCATCACTAAATACTCGTAATGTCCATACCGAGTTCGGAATGCAGTCTTGCAAATATCCTCTGGTTTAACTCGGACCTGATGATATCCGGATCGCAAATCCAGCTTCGAGAATACCCTCGCGCCATTAAGTTGCTCGAATATTTCGCCAATGCGAGGGATCGGGTACTTGTTCTTAATAATCACCCGGTTTAATTCTCGA
The DNA here is from genome assembly GCA_030015575.1 of Agapanthus africanus. Lineage (NCBI taxonomy): Eukaryota > Viridiplantae > Streptophyta > Magnoliopsida > Asparagales > Amaryllidaceae > Agapanthus > Agapanthus africanus. The sequence continues at coordinate 13,080,222 of CM057342.1, read as the reverse complement.
TAATCGATGCACATTCTTCTTATGCCATCTTTCTTCTTTACTAGAAGAACTGAAGCTCCCCAAGGTGAATTGCTGCTGCGAATCCAACCCTTCTCAAGCAATTCGGTAACCTGCTTCTTGACTTCTTCCTACTCCACTGGTGCCATTGGATAGTACGCCTTTGAGATTGGCGCTGCACCAGGAACAAGATCGATTGCGAACTCCACATCTCGTTTTGGCGGTAAACCCGAGATGTCCTCGAACACGTCCATAAATTCTCGAACTACAGCTGGCACTTCCTCCTTATCAACTTCCATTGACAAAAGAACATTGCTTATTGGCCTAGCCCTAAACTCGACTGGCCCGACAGAACTGCTTCCTCCAGCAAAACAAACTCCGGATGTCCTGGAATCTGGAAAATCACTTTCTTTGCCCTACAATCAATATGAGCGTGGAAAGTGCCGAGAAAGTCCATTCCCAAGACAACATCATAACTGCCGGTATCGATCACCAAGAGATCTGCAAAACATGAACTGGTAAGCAATGAAACTGAGAGAACCAAGATAATAAAACGACCATAGAACAAGGAAATGAATCAAGACCAGGACTCCAAGTTACTTGAATAGAATACCGCATTGTAACCATGGTGCAGTTCATAGTTACAATCACATAACTCCGTTCAAGTCGCCCAAATCCTAGTATCAGAATCAAAGGATCAGGGAGAAACAATAGGGAACCAAAGTTTCCAAGCCGAGATGCTAAGTTGTTTGCATATCGTCAAGACAAGGGTCAAGAGAAAGATATGATTCAAGAATCACGATAACAATGTGTCGGGACATGTTCCTAATTACGAGTTTTCCGATTCGTGTATTGGGTCCAATACCCAACTACAAAAAGAATCAAACCCGATTAACCTAAATCCTATGTCTCTGATACCAAACAAACCCTGTCACGCCCCGCTTCCGAGAATGCGCTAAGATCGGCACGTGACAGAGCCAAACATGCTACATGTGGTTAGGAAATATCCCTCCACAGTCACATTACGGCTGTCTATAAGATTTCAAGAACAGTAGAAATAAAATAAACTATCTAGTACATGTCCATATGCCAGAATAAACGAGTCAAGAAATAATATGCGGAAGCAATAAATCCAAAGAGCAAAACATCTGGTTAGTAAAACATAACTAAACTGGATACTAACTGGATCATCACTACTCGGCCTAACGGCGGAAATACTCCTGATCAGCCCGCGACAAAGGTAGAGGATCTGGGCCATGCAAAACCCAGACGTCAATGCGTCATAATATCAACAATAATATAATCAGGAGGTAACAAGACATGCAGGCATGAGTATGAACAGTAATAAAAGTATAACAGTGACATAAATATGGAACAGTGAAGGGTAAAAGCACATGTGACGTGTAGTGAGTAATCTGAACTAAATACCGGGTTAACTACCCTCAAATCTTTGAAATCAATTTAATGAATCATCGATGTAACTCAATAGTATCCCGTGCATGTCCGGGACCACGGTCAAGACTCTTGGGTTGAATCCGAGACATGCCGCTAGGCAGTAAACAGGTAATATGTACAGACGAATGATGTCAGCAGCCCGAGACGTGACGCTAGGCAGTAAACAGGTAACATGTACAGACGAATGATGTCAGCAGCAGCATCCCAAGGCTGGCCTAGCCCGTAAAACTGATCAGTATAAGCATCGAACTGTCGAGTTTCAAGTCAGGTTTCATCATTGATTTCCTCATACCCCCAAGTTATGTGTTCAAGTCAGGTATTGATAAATCTGAAGCTAATGCCAATACAGGATCAAGCAGGAACAAGTTTGTCTATACAGATAACAGGATATGTCCATCGAGACAACATGTCAGGATTGTCGGCATTAGAAATAGGATCAGGTAACATATCGAGTAGTGATATATCAGGTCATGCCAGGTAGTGTACATGTATCAAGTCATGTCAAGTAGTGGTGTATCAGGTCATGTCAAATAGTGCACAAGTGTCAAACGGGTGCTCATAATCAAACTGTAGCAAGTATTGAATCAAGGTGAAAGTACGGATGTACAATAAAAGTATGGATGCACAAATATCGATCAGGGGTCACATCATGACTAAGTAAGATGCACAATTATCAAGCATGGTGCATTAATACAACAGTAACATGAAATAATATGGTCTCGGCGTGCAACTAGATATGTAATAAACCGTACGGATACAGACGGATACTATAAAACTGTAAATCGGTAAAATTTGCTGAATATTAAAACACAAGCACTATTATTTATTAAATAGATATTGATATAATAATATTAACATGGATAACATATTCAAACCGATTAATAACTATAAAAGTGGTATTGATTAACCATGCACAAAAAAGTTCCGTTCAGAAATTCAGCGTGGCCCTGATTTGTAAAATAGCTTAAAAATAACAAATGTTCTCCAAAAGGGACGTGTATTATACCAAAACAAAGATAATTCAATAAGATTTTAATTTTTATAAGTTGAAGTATCTCAGGTTGTTCCTACAAAAATCTATTAACACTCGAAGTTGAAAGTTTGCTGCTGGAATTTCCCTGGACAGCAGTTTAAAGATATTTTCATTTGCATTTTACGTTATTTAAACAATTTATTTTACAAGTAAATATTTCATAGAGTTATATTATTCTGAGTTAGCTTCGTAGCGAACTAAAGAACGTATACTAATGATTTTTCTATGATTTATAATGAATTTTATAAGGTAAGATGTACAGTAAATTTCAGATTTGTCGTATCCGCTTTGCAACGACGTTTCATGTGTAAACTATAATATTTTCAAACTATATTTTGTATAATATTATAAAATGCAGATTATAAACTAATTAAAAATAATAATAAGAAATATTACGACGATATATATTTTAAATGATATGGATGCAAACGGGTATCCGAAAACGGTAAAACTTTAATATGGATGTACAGTGCGATCAACATGTGATATTTTTATTTATATGGATGCAAAATAAGATACATAGCATGTAGCAAGATGAATTAGCATGCGACTAGATATGTAAATAATGATACAGATGCACACGGACGTCATATAACAGTAAGATGATAAACTGGTAAATGCAGGATGTACAACTAAACAATATGAGATGTAAATATTTTATTGGGTGCAGTATATTGTAATATAGTATGTAACATGATAGGTTTGCATGCACTAGATGTGAAATAACTTGTACGGATGCATACGGATGTCGTAAAACTATAAAACTAAATATGGGATACATGATTTAAAATATAAGTATTATATTTATTCAAATAGATGTAAATACAGCAACATAGCATATAGCAAGATAAACTTGTCTCGATCGAATCACGTGACGGATACGCACGACACGTCCGACGTCGGTAAATCGTCACAACGCACACGCGGCACGCGGGACGGGTCCAGGCAAGACAAGAGGGTGATCACACAGGCAAGGTACGTTCACTGGATCACTCGGATCGTCAGCGACGAGCACGGCTCCGGCGGTGAACACCGAAATCAAGAAACAAGATCAAGAAAAAGAAAGAAGAAAGAAGAAGAAGAAGTAAGAAGAAGAGGCTGTGTATTAAATAAGGAAATATATATATATATATATATATATATATATATATATATGCAGAGAAGAGAGAGAGAAAGGGGTTGTTAGTTTGTTAGGAAATTAGTTTAAATTTAAATTTAAAAAATCTTTTATTAGTTAATTAAATTTTAATTTGTATCGGTTTATAAAATTAATATTATATAAATAAAATTTGATATTCTGGTAAATACAAATATAGTCCAAAACATGCCTGGGTCGGGTCTAGAATTCAGTTTTAAAATACAAAAAATATACATGTCGACCAAAATAAAAAATGAATGTCCGAGTAACGAAAATGCATACCCCCAAGAACGGATGCAGGTACGTGCGCGTAGCCATCCAAACAAGTCCGTTTCACTGAACGGGACGAGAACAAGTTGCGCGGATGCTACCACGGGGCTAGGGGTATCATGCAGGCCATGCAATATATTTTTAAAATATTTTATGTAACTTAAAATGTTATATTATAAAAATGAAAATGCCAGATAAAATGCCAGTATGCAAGATGTATAAATTAAAATAAAAATGCACGAGTCCATGTAACAGGTCAGGATAAATCATAAACATGAATTAAGACAGGTTTCAAGCAAGCGGGTCGGGTAGAATGCAAATACAAATGTCAAATACACTATTCGCACCCAAAACACAGTAAATCAGGAAAATACCATAAATAAAGAAATACTTGAACTAGAACTGGTATAAACGAACTAGGATATTACAGAACAGGAGGACCCAACCTCGGAGGAGGAGACCGGGTCTCCATCAGCCCCCTTAAGAGGGTCCACCGAAGGGTTCCTCGGACCCCGACCTCCCCGATCATGGTGGAGGAGGAGGGCCTCTGCTTTTCGGTGCCCTCATGGCTCGCCGTCGCCGACAGCCTGCTATTCGACATCGAGAAGTCGACAGGGGGTAGGGTCCCCCGGGGGACCCTCAGAGGCCAGATGGTGTGCATTGCCCAGGAGGCCGTGCAGGTAAGCGCTCGGCTATTCGTGAGATTTGGTGCCTCCTTTGTCTTTTTGACCTCTCTTTGATTATCTCAGGTCCTCCAACATGTCGCCCTCGCCATCCGCATGGAGGAAGAGGTGATAACCCTGGCGATGAAGGCCGCGGGCTAGCTTACCTCGCTGGAGGAGAGCTCCAAGCGGGAGCTGGAGGCGGCGATGGCGAGGATCGCCGCCCTGGAGGGCGAGGTGGCTGCCGGGAAGCAAGAGGTGGCCGCTACGGCGCGGGTGGTGGTGGCCTCGAAGCAGGAGGTTGCCCGGCACTATGATGCCACCCTGGCCGCCAAGGCCAAGCTCCAGGACACCAGGGTGATCATCGGCATCATGAAGAAGACGGTGGAGACCCTCCGGAAGGAGTTGGAGGTGGCGGCCGAGGAGGTGAAGCGGGCCAATCTCGGGGCGGCTAAGGCGGTGGAGGATTATAAGAAGTCGGAGGACTAGTACTCCGACCTAGCCGTGGCCGCTACGAACATCTGGCACGAGGCCCTCAACGCCGTCAAGGCCCGGATGCCGGAGTTCCCTGATGAAGAGCTCCGGGCCGAATACCCCCTCATGGGTGTCGACGAGCAGGGGGACGACCTCGGAGAAGAAGAGGTCTATGGCGAGGTAGTGGCCGAGGACCCTGCCTGAGCCGTGGTAGATATTGAGGTTCCCGGGGTCGCGCCTGGCCCCGAGGCCTGAAGCCCCTCGTCTTCCTGCTTCTTTTATTTTGTCTCATCGGGAATTTTGTAAGGCTGGGGAGCCCCCAATACCCTTGTAAAGAATTTTGTCTGTGCGAATAAAACTTTTGCTATTTCATTGCTTGTATATTATCCTTATTTGTGAAGAATACTCGTAGAATATTCGGACTTGCACTGTTGAGCTTCCATGTTAGGTCAGCTCTTCGTCTGGCGATCGCGTGTCGAGTTGATTTCGTTGGAAAGAAGGTATCTCCATGGCCCCAAAGTCAAGTCGCTCAGGCTTATATAGACCTGGTGTCTCTTGGAGAGTGCTTCAGATCCGCGGCGTTTGATGGGCAGTAGATTGCCCGCTGCAGATGTGCCAAGCCGAAGAGAGCTCGGTGTCTTCACTCTAAGGGCTTCAGATGCCTCTTGGCGAGGGCTTTGATCCCTGTTGTCGTGGATAGGGAGCTACCGGCAGGGGATGACTGAGAAGGGTAGACGCTCGGCTGCCTCTTGGTGTGGGCTTGGATCCCTGGCGTCGTGGGTAGGGAGCTACTAGCCGGGGATGACCGAGCAGGGTAGCCGCTCGGTGCCTCTTGGCGAGGGCTTGGATCCTTGGCGTCGTGGGTAGGGAGCTACCAGCCGGGGATGAACGAGCAGGGTAGCCGCTCGGTGCCTCTTGGCAAGGGCTTGGATCCCTGGCGTCGTGGGTAGGGAGCTACCAGCCGGGGATGACCGAGCAGGGTAGCCGCTCGATTGCCTCTTGCTGAGGGCTTAGATCCCTGGCGTCGTGGGTAGGGAGCTACCAGCCGGGGATGACCGAGCAGGGTAGCCGCTCGGTGCCTCTTGGCGAGGGCTTTGATCCCTGGCGTCGTGGGTAGGGAGCTACCAACCGGGGATGACCGAGCAGGGTAGCCGCTAGGTGCCTCTTGGCGAGGGCTTGGATCCCTGGCGTCATGGGTAGGGAGCTACCAGCCGGGGATGACCGAGCAGGGTAGCTGCTCGGTGCCTCTTGGAGAGGGCTTTGATCCCTGGCGTCGTGGGTAGGGAGCTACCAGCCGGGGATGACCGAACAAGGGCGGGTCTGGTTGCTTCTTGCGAGGGCTTTGATCCTTCAGGACGGGGGCCGAGCAGGGTTACTGCCCGGTGCCTCTTGGCGAGGGCTTTGATCCCTGTCGGTTGTGGTAGGAAGCTACCAGCCGGGGATAACCGAGCAAGGGTCGGGCTCGGCTGCCTCTGGGGAGGACTTTGATCCTTAGCGTGGAAGGGGCTGTAACAAGCCTACTAAGGATGGGGGCCGGGCAGGGTTACTGTCCGGTGCCTCTTGGCGAGGGCTTTTGTCCTTTAGGATGGGGCCGAGCAGGGTTACTGCCGGTGCCTCTTGGCGAGGGCTTTGATCCCTGGCGTCATGGGTAGGGAGCTACTAGCCAGTGGTAGCCGAGCAGGGTAACCGCTCGGCTGCCTCTAGGCGAGGGCTTTGATCCTTAGCGTTGAAGGGGCCGTAGGAGGCCTGCTAAAGATAACCGGGCAGTGAAGCTGCGCGGTTGCCTCTTGGCGAGGGCTTTGATCCCTGGCATTGTGTGTAGGGAAGCTAATGGCTAGGGATAGCCGGGCAGGGTAACTGCACGACTGCCTCTAGACGAGGGCTTTGATCCTTAGCGCTGGAGGGGCCGTAGGAGGCCTGCTAAGGATAACCGGGAAGTGAAACTGCGTGGTTGCCTCTTGGTGATGGCTTTGAACCCTGGCGTTGTGTGTAGGGAAGCTACTGGCCAGGGATAGCCGGGCAGGGTAGCTGCGCGGCTGCCTCTAGACGTGGGCTTTGATCCTTAGCGCTGGAGGGGCCGTAGGAGGCCTGCTAAGGATAACTGGGCAGTGAAGCTGCACGGTTACCTCTTCATGATGTTCTGTCCGACCTTCCCAGTGTCGGTATGGGGAATAGGAACAGCCGCGGCGAATACGCGTAACAAGCGCATTGAATGCATGGGGGAGGTGAAGCGCCAGAGCCGCGTCATTTCGATTTCGCCAGAAAAGGCTCAATGTTTGCTGTGTGGCGGCACCTTTATGGGCGACAATGGGTGGCTGTTGGGTCCTTTGGGAGTGCAGCGGGCTATAAAGCGGAGGGAGTGTTGGTCTCCGTGCTCGGCTGAGGGTACTGGGCTCCGCGGGCGCCGGACGTATCATCTGTTGATATGAGCATGATTTGGCCGATGTTTAGCTCGGCGGGAGAGGGACGCTGCTCCTGCTCGCGGTCGGCTTTCCGCTTATCCCTCAGGTGGGCGGCGAGGTGCCCTGATCGGATGAGCTCCTCGATGTAGTCTCGGAGCTGCTTGCAACTCTCCGTGGAGTGGCTGAGCGACCTGTGGAAACCGCAGTTGGGGCTTCGGGTTCGCTTCGAGGCCTGATGCGGGATCGAAGGGAACTTGAAGAACCCCTCGCCCTTAGCCTCGTCCAGTAGCACTGCTTGGGAGGCGTTGAGCGGGGTGTACTCCTGGAACTTCAGATGGTAGGGCTGCTGACGCTCTGGTCTCTCTTCCCTTGCCCTCTTCTTCTGGTCAGGTCGGTCTGCCCGGGGAAGGTTCGCACTCACCTCGGACTCGAGCTGGACTTCGCGCTCGGTCCAGACCTTCACTTCGGCCATGGTCTTAGGTTGCGCCAGTGCAAAGGAGCGTAGCCACTCCTTGTGCCTAAGACCCGACCTGAGTGCCGTGATGACTGTTTCGTCCCGGTGCTCAGGGACCTCAAGAAGGGCGTTGTAGAAGCGGGTGACGTAAGTTTTGAACGTCTCCTTGTCCCCGCTCTTGATTGTGAAGAGGTAGTCGACTATGCGCTTTTAGCGACGGTTCCCGACGAAGTGGCCGAGGAACTGAGTGGCCAGCTCGTCGAAGGTTGAGATCGAGCGAGGCTTGAGTCCTCGGAACCAGTCCCGCCCGGAGCGGATGAGGGTGGCCGGGAAAGCTCGGCACTGGGCGGCGTCAGAGTGGTCTTGGAAGCTCATCCCCGCGGTGAAAGCATCCAAATGGTCCTTCGGGTCGGTTTTCCCGTCAAAGAGAGAGACCTTCGGGGGCTTGTTGCGCGAGGAGACATGGACGGCGAGCAGCTCCTCGGTGAATGGCTTGGTGAGCGAGTCGGCGGCGTACTTAGCCCCGTTGCCCGAGAGGTGACCTTCCCGACGTATGCCCTCGATCTTCTTCTCGAGGGCGTCGAGTCGGCCGTGGTACCCTGAGGATTCAGCACCTCCCGATCCCTGGCCTCTGCTGTGGGAGACCTGCGTCTGGACGTGGCCCCGGTTCCTCTCGATGAGGTTCCTCAGATTCCCGGTCGAGATAGCCCTCGAGCCGCCGTGGCGAGCCCCGTCCTTGCGACCTCGTCGAGGGAGGGGGTGTTGGTCATGCCTGGGAACAGGCGAGTTGACCGACATCTCCTCGGGAGGGTAAGGGTCGCGAGGAGGCTCGAGGCGAGACGCTCTGGTAGCGAATCTTGGTGTGGAGTTGTGGGGCGCCCAGCGGGCTGCAGAAAGTACCAGTCCAGGAGATCTGTGGATGTGGGAGGTAGCTTGTCTGTGGTCGGCCGTGCCGATGCGGGCGGAGTCTTCTCGAGGCGGAGGAGCGACGATCTGGGGTTCAGGCCCTGCCGTTTGGACGCGGGTGAGCGCTTCCACGATGGAAGCTAGTCGGTCTATTCGGCCGGTAAGAGCGTTGATGACAATCGCTGGGGGAGGTTCATCCGCGCCTCCGTTGAGGGGAAGGCGGCGGCTGGTGCTTGGATCTTCAGGATGATCGCTCGCCATGTGGTTGGAGATTGGGAGACGAACTTTGTTTTTGTGGAGTTAGTTTCCCACAGACGGCGCCAGCTGATGGAGGGGCCTTTCCAGTCTCCTTCAGATGTTGTCTTCCGTTGATCTGCCGATGGCTGCGATTGACGGCTGGGATTTGATCTGGAGCGCGATCTGCTGCGACGTGTGGATCTCAATGGGTTGGAGGAGATTTGCGCCGAGTACCTGCAAGGAAGTCACGGGGTGGTTTGGTATCACCGAGGACCCTTCGACGATCAAGTCGGTAACAAGATTTGAGCAGAGTAACGGCTTAAGTGGAGTAAAAAATGGCTTACTTGATCCCTCTGAGAGAGGGGTTTATATAGCGGCGGCGGCATGCAGGGGCAGACGCGAGAATCACGCCGGCCATTACGCTCCCGACGTCACGCCCTCGTGATAAGCGGATCTTCCCATTAATGGCGAGACAGGCTCGTTAATGGGGATCGTAATGGTGTGGAACGTGGGATGTGGCCGACGGAGATCTCGCACATGGCGAGATTCGCGGAGCGGCGGTTACGCCTGCAAGTGGTACCGTTGGTCGGTCGAAGAGACCGAGGAAAATGGCCTAGGCGGGAGAGCTCGGGGACGAGCTAGAGAGCCGAGGCGGAGAGCCGAGGCATCTTGGTCCTGTGATAGCTCGGAGGCGAGCTGGGAGGCCGAGAAAGTCAATTTGTGCATGAGGGCTCTGAGGAGAGCCGGCTTGTGCTTGCGGGTCGGGCACAGGGGTGGTCTGGTTGGCCCTTTCTTATGAGTTTTGGGACACGTCATCTGCCACGTGTCACGATCTCGAGATCGCCGATATCGAGCATCATCAAGATAGATTTGTACAAATAAGCTTTAGCAATCAGCATTTAATTAGAAAAATATTTAGTGAAAAATTTGTGGAGCTTGCATTTGCTTTCAAATATTCTAACCAACATGAAGACTAAAGCATCTAAAAAAAAGAACATTCATGGTCGAAAAATACTACAATTCTTCCATACTCCAAGTTAAGAACCAGATCATGTGATAAAAAAGGTTAAGAATTTCATCCTCTGTCTTTCTCAAACTCAACGATACTAATTTTCTCTTTTATAAAAAAAGGATTTTAATTGCGGATCACTGCGGCGGCAATATCAACCTCCAGAAATTAACACCTGAGCGACCCGTTATCATGTTCACCCCTCATTTGCATTGTGATGATGGAGCAGTAAGATTGTAGCAGTAACACCTTGAAACCCCCCATCATGTACTGTGAAGACGGTGCAGTCGACTGTAGCATGAGTTATTTATTTATTTTGTTAAAAAGAAAAAGAAATTACTGCTAGTTTAAGGCCAGAATAGTAATTATCTGTCAAATTGGAGCCTTATCCAATTGTCAAAGAAAGTGGTCCGCAGAAGGCAAGGGTGCGCTCACCTTATAATCTCATCTCAGTCTCGAGTTTGAGCCAAACAAAAAGAAATGAATACAAAATTATTTTAGAGAGAGAAACTAGAGAGAGAGAGAGAGAAATGGGGAGGGCTTTCGTGTATGTGATACTTGGCGGCGGAGTCGCTGCTGGCTACGCTGCTCTCGAGTTCTCGAGGAGAGGAATCGCCCATGGCGAGCTCTGCATCATCTCTGAAGAATCTGTTAGCTTCTATTCTCCTTTTCCTCATTTGATTCGTTGAAAGATGAAAACTTTGATGTTGATTTCAATATTTGGCGAAATGGGTCGGTTGAAATTTCGACGATTGATGCTGTTCCAATGATTTTGGATTAATGTGTATTGAAAGTTTATCGAATGATTTAAAAATGGCTTTTTTTACGGGGGTTTCATGATTCATCAACTGAATCATTGAGAATTTTGGCCTTTTTTTTATTGAACCAGCAGTCTCTAATCTAATCTTGAAGTTGCAGTTGCAGTTGCATCTAATAAGCTGATTGTTCTTCTGGAAATGGGTGGTTTGAGAATTTGACCATTGAAGTTGTTTTGCTGATTTGGAGTTAATTGGGGATGATTATGTGCTGATGATTGATATCAATTTCCTGCATCTTGACGTAATTTGAATGATTGGTTGACGTGTTTTGGATTTGGCCGCTATTGATTTCTGATGATTTTCATATATATTTAGAGTTTGGAGAGCATTTGGGATTGTGATTTCAAAGTTTGGATTGTTTGTTTTTAGATTAAAGGTTCATACATATCAAAAGACTTTTGCTACAAAATTTTAATCGGTTCGTCAAGTAACTCATGTCAAATGAAAAACCTTTTCTTTTGAGACAAAAAACCCTAGCATCCCCTTAAATTTTTTTATTGCTGATCGTATTGAACTTGGTAGATAAGTCTTATCCTCTTTTCTTAAACTTCTAACCTACCCCTAAATGCATTGCTTACAATCAATACTTGCAACTATTGGAGTAGCTATTATATACACCTCTGATCGACGTATTCCCTTTTACTTTGGGAGAAATTATTGCTAGTATTTTTAACAAATGTGCCCAACTTGATAATTCTACAAACTCGATCCGGTCGAGACTGATAATTCTTTAGAAATAATCGACTTTTTCTGTTGACATCCATATGCAAGTTACGCATTATTCAACGAAGTCTCATAAAAGAATTCTTTCTGCTTTTTACATGTTATTGTTATATGAAATATTGTCAATAATTGTGTGCAGGTAGCGCCGTATGAACGACCTGCATTAAGCAAAGGGTATCTACTTCCTGAAGGTATTGTACATTTGTACATCGCGTTAACCCATGGGATTAATATTGTGTTTTCTTAGTTTATGTACACACATGTATATGCTATCTTCTCAAGGTAACTTTGTTACGTTTTTGTTGTGTGCATATGAATATCTCCACGGTAATCTTCCTAAAATCTTGCTAATTTTGAATATCCTTCCCAGAATCTATCTACTTTTGATATCCCTGCTGAAACGTTTAAGTTATACAAGTGCCGGTAAAAAGGCTAAACTACTATTGCCTTGTCTCTTTCTCTTCTCAAAAATGTTAATTAACAGGATAAGTCCAATAGTTAAGGGGAACCTCGAACCAAATGAACATAGCCCTGAGGTAAAACTTTCCACTTCAAAGTGAGAGTTCATTTGTTTGATTCCTAAAGGGGCACACCCAAAAGTAAAAGTAAAATAAATTGAACCTGGATAAGGACACCGTGAAAATGGTGGCGAGGAGGATGTCCTTTCCACTGCACCAACACTCCGAAATTATGATGAGGGTTAAGGGAATATATTTTATATTTTAACAATAATAAGTGAGATTTTTGCATGTACATCTTAATAAAGCTTAGTTATTGGTGGAGGAGATAGGGGGTGGGTGTATATTTGTCATTTTAGAGGATATTTAGTACAATTCTAAGATTTTGGCGGGCAGATAATATGTTTAGGGTAAATAATCAATATACCAGATAAGAATATTTTTCAGGTATATATATGTTTGAAAAAAAAATAGTGGCTATTAATTTTTAACAGGAAAAGTTTTATATTGGCAAACATTAATTTTCAAAATTGGCAAATCAATCACTCTTTCATCCCCATTGCCTATTAATTTAGCAATGTAATAGAAATTATTAAATTTTTCGAGGAAGAAGTTATCCACTTTTTGTAGCTGTTATGAAACTTTCCAACCTTTTACCAACTCTATCGTAAATTTACTTAACAAAACAATCTATGAGTAATCCGGCATTGGAGTGACTCAAAGATTGGCCAAAAGACCAATATCATATTGGAGCGACTCAAAGATTGGCTAAGAGACCAATATCATATTGGAGCGACTCAAATATTGCTCAGAGACCATACTCATATTAGAGTGACTAAAATATGGACGAAGAGACCAATCTAAGTCAAATAGCGTATGCTGCCGCAACTTTCTCATAATATATATAAGTGTAAATTTTACTAAACCCCATCCACCTTTTGAGGTTTTTGAGATAACCCCTTTGAATTTTAAAAATATTATAAAACCCCATTGAACGGTAGTTTCGTAAAACAAATTGAAAGGTATTTTTGTCAAAAAATATCATATTCTGTTCATTTTGAGTCTATTCAATGATTTCAATCTATCCGTAAGACATTTTTGGATTATTCATCCCAATTGTGGTTTGTACGAGTTAATCAAACTAACAATTTTATACAATATTGATAGTTCAATGGTGTTTTATAATAATTTTAAAGTACAATGGGGTTTTATAACATTTTTAAAACCCCAAAAGGTGGATGGGGTTTAGTAAAATTTACCCTATATCTCAAAAACCCCAAAAGGTGGATGGGGTTTAGTAAAATTTACCCTATATTTAAATATATTTAGCAATTCTTCATATATATATATACATATATATTTTCATTTACATTTGTTTGTTGAATTGTATTTCAACAATTTGCTTCCAGTTAAATTTTAGGATTAATTCAAAAAAAAACCCAAATCTTTTAGCTAAACTAGGAGAAACCTCCAAATGCTGTTAAAATACACAAGAAACTATCACAAAACTTTCAAAATACGCAAATTCCTTGTGCTCTTCGAATATTTCCGTTCATTAATGCAGACTTATATCTACGTTGCTGTTATTGTTTGCAGCTCCTGCACGCCTTCCAGCTTTTCATACCTGTGTAGGTGCTAATGATGAGAGGATGCCACCCAAGTGGTACAAGGAGCATGGTAAATAATTTTTAAATTTTACCCCAATTTCAGTTTCCTTAATTATCTGTTAATTATCATAAGCTTTATTTGTAAAAATTACATTTCTTCTTTCTTATACCTTGAGTTGAAAAGAACGAGAATAACTTGCATGGACTGATCAGAACTTTGAACCCCTTTGTTAACATGTTTGTGTGTCCCATATTAAGATTTGTATTAGTATTAGTTGATCTCTGAAACTTGATCCTCCACTGCATGAAAAAGGCACTAAACTATCGGCAAGTTTATTTTCTGCAAGTTCTGTCTGATCCAAGTAATCAAATATCGGCATAAGTAATTAGCCGCACTGGAGTGCATTTTGTGTATCATGAATCGGGCCTATAGTCACTGTAGCTGTGGCAACTTATGCTTTTGTGGAAAAAAAAACTTATTAAATTCGAATTTAATATATCCTCTAATCCTTCCATTTTGCGTGTTTCTATTCATTCCCATTATGAAATTACTCACCTAATTAATCTCATTGATTCTGGCTCTTTGGGTTTGCAAGGGTAGACATCTATGATCCATTATGTGGCCTATAAATAGAGCTATGCATTTTTACTCTAGGTATTGAAAATTTTGGTTAGATTTCTCTGAAACCCCTTTGTTCTTGGTTTTTCTTTAAAATCTTCAAATTACTTTTTATATTATCTTGGGCAAATGAAGCATCAATCTGGTCATACTCCCGATCATTTGTGCACCCTCGGAACTTTGGCGAAAGCGGTTTGGTACCACCGGGAAGGATGGCATCTTGGTGGTCTGCACAAAAGACGATGTCATCATCCTTAAGAGCAAGAGATTACTCGCCTAACCCCTCAGGCTAGAGATCTTTACTCATTTTATTTATTTTGCTATAGTATTTTATTTTTGTGTCAACAATAATTTTATTATGACGAGGTAAATTAAAAGTGTCACGTCCCGCTTCCCAAAATATGGGAGGCGACTAGGCCAGCCATACTTCTACGGTCAGGAAACAATCTCGCCGTAGTCACATTTCGGCTTCTAGCATAACATAGTAATCAGTAAACACAACAAAGAAGTAAAGGAAATACATCACTAGTTTATTACATCAAATTTCATTGTTCACAGATTACAATAGTTCGAAAGAAAAGGTAGCTACTAACCAAGTGTGAATACAAGGTTGATTTATGGAAAGCGGTAAAAGTACTGAAGGTACGACCGTCTAGATCTTTGCGAGCTCGAATGGTAGATCTGACTTCTGAACTGGGTCCTTTCCAAGCTCTGAGCATGCATACCCATGTTGTCAGAGCGACGCAATAGCAATAATATGATAACAATAATGAGACATGAAATAAAAGTAATAACAGTGGAGACAGTGAATGATATGTCTACAATCAATGCAATGTATGACCTGTGTTCCTACTGATCTCTAAGTCAATTTTAAAATCGAGTTTGCAGAAAGGAGTGATCATATTTAATGAGGGTCTCATGCGTATCCGAGACTACGACCCACTGTCTTCCGGAACATAACCCTGTCAGCCAGATCGCGAAGTCCAAATCTAATATATGAGTCGTCGTTCGAATGATCATTCTCTAAATCACTAACCTCGCTAAATACAAGTTCATTTCCACGTCGATTTCCCCATTTTCCCCAGATTTCAATAAATGTATGATGGGCTAGTCGTGTACAAGTACGTACCAATAACGCTGTTTTGTTCGCTATTCACTGTACTGTTCACTATCACAAATCGTTCAGTTTTCACTGGCGTACTCGACACAACTAATTCGATACCGTTTACGTTCGACAATGCAATACATACTGAGAATTAATAAGAGCGCTCGTTAACGCTAAAGGTATCACAGTCGGGTAAATATGTGAATTATGCCGCTAAGCAAGTCATACACAATAAGTCATTACGCGTCTTAGGAATTTAGAAAAATTCACATTAAATTGTACGATCAAAATTAAGCAAAAAGATACAAAAAGGGTAAATAGTAAACTTAAGTAGCGATTCAATGAAATTGGTTTCAAATCATTCGGGTTCCGGGTTTGCGAATTACGGTCAATTCTTTTTAAGTGTTCTCTACTGGAAATTCAGTTTCTGAACTGAAAGTCCATTTCGTAACATAGTTTTTATCCTGTTGGGATCATAATTAGGCGACGCTACAGTTGGGTAATATTTAGATCTATTAATTAGATTTCCAACGCATCAGACGGATCGACAATATTCGCTGTGTGCTGGAAAATATGCACGGTTTAAGATTAGAGTATATGTTTTGTCCTTGCTTGGGTCTGCAGTATGTAACAACGATTTAAAAGATAGTTAAAATAGTAAACGATAGTAAAAACGAATGAAACCACCACCAATGGTTAGCTAACAGAATAATCTTCGCAACGGTATAGGATTCCACATAATATTATATCCACGCCGAGTTATAAAAACATTTTAATTCAGGTGTCGACAAGCAGTACAGCGCTAGACTGCAGTCCAGAGCTGCATTCCCGAATAGTTTTCGTCATCGTTTTTAACAGTATTGAAATATAATTTACATGGGGTTCTGGGTTATCGAGTCGGTTTCGATACGAGCCCTCAAACTCTGCATTCCAGTATGTATCTAAATTACTATGAATTTCATAAGTTAGGTGTACAGGAAATTTTCAGATTTGGTGGATCTAAGTAGGGGAGACATTCCACGGTGTTAGGGCTTGCATTTTCGACCCAACTCTCTATGTATCGTCCATTATCTATAAAAGAATCTAGCAACCAAAAATTTCGCCACACTCGATTTGGTTTTCGCACAAGATACGTATCGAACACCTAATAAAGGCATTCGGTATCAACAAAACACACGTTTTCATAGATTTCTCGTAGAGGCGGTTTTCTCTATTATTTTCAAGTGATATTGGCTTGCCATAAGTCCTAGTGTGGCTCTACGCAGATTTTGTTGTCACGGTGTTTGTTATACCACGTTCAAACACACACATATATATATATATATATATATATATATATATATATATATATATATAAGCATGTCAATATAGTTGCATTTGTTTGTATATCTAGCTCTAATGTGGTTTCCTATATTGCAACATGAAAACAAGTGAAGATTTTCACTTGCCTGCAGACGATAGCGACGCGACAGCAATGAACGATGATGAACGACATAACGCACGGCTAGGCACGACACGAAAATTGTCAAGTTCGGCCCCGGCTCGAGCTCGACTTCGGGGCTTGGACTCGACTAGTAGCTCGGGTTTGTGCAGTGGAGGGTGGCCGGAGGCGGAGCACGTGGTTGTGGCTGGGACGTGGGGAGCTGGTGAGGTGTCGATGGAGGCGGCAGTCGACGAAGAGGCGACGAATGGCGACGACGACTTGGTGTTAGGTTGACGACATGAAAGAGAGGAGGTCAGGTGGTGGCACGACAGGGACAAGCTTCGACGTGGTGAGGAGCTCAAGCGGCAGCAAGTGGTAGTTAGGTGTAGAGCTAATGGCGGTAGGGACGACGGGGAGGAGCCTGGGTTGTCGACGACGAGGAGATGGCTCGACTGGAGGCGGGGGTCACGGACGATGGGAACGGTGACGGCGAGGTGCAGGGGAAAAAGGTGATGTTGTTGGGGTTCGTTACATAGGGCACGGGTGTGTGTGGAGGTGGGTTCGAGAAGAGGAGGCGTTTAGTGGTGTTGTCGGTGAGTTGCAGGCGACGGTTGAGGATGGCCGGCGAGATGGCAGTGAGCTTGATAAGGGAAATATAGTTTTGGAGAAAGTGAGTGTAAGAGAGATCTGGAAAGATAGAGATATGAAGAGAGGGGGAGAGAGTGTACGGTTGAAATTTGGGAGGATTTGCAAGTGCGGGGATCTCAGAGGCGAATTTTGGAGGTGAGCGGAGACGTGGGGGAGAGCGGGTCTCGAGGCGAGGAAGAAGAAGACGTGGGATTTTGAGGGAGGGAAAAAGAAATGAAGAAGATGGGCCGGGTCGAGTGAGGGTGAGGGCCAGGGCTTGGGATTAGAGTTTAAAACAAAAGGAAAAGAAAAGAATGGAGAGTGGGAAAAAGGTTTGTGGGTAAGGGGTTTAGAAAAATTTAAGAGATTAGGAAAAATATTTGAGAAGTATATAACACAATTTTTTTTGGAATTATTTTTTTTGAAATTAATTTATTCAAATATGGATACAAAAGAATAGGGTATTACAAAAAGCTACTATCTTATGATTTGAAAAATCACTGTATCAGTGATTTATCTAAAATTTGTCAAACAACTTATATGGCAACACCTCTTTGGGGTTAGTTATTAAATGGTAGATGACGTAAAGTGAGTCCTATATCTATTAGAAGAGGGACATTATATAACCTTAAATATTAGGTAGCTCTCAACAAAGTATTGTCATGTCAGTATGATGTTCCCAACAATCACTACTACATACAATCAATATTAGAGACCTTATGAAACGGTTTCCAAAAAATCAGGAACGGCCGCTAATGTCTATTAGCGACCGTTTATATTTTAAACGGTCACTAAAACAGTCGCTGATTGGGTGGTCGCTGATACATATGTTAACTACCATTCATGAACGGTCTCTAATAAGAACAGCCGCTAATATATGTATCAGAGACCGTTTGTTCCGGTCGCTAATAAGGAAACACGTGGACATCCCAACGAATTTAACCATTTTATAATATCAGCGAACGGTCGCTGATAAGGTATCATATCAGCGACCGTTCCTGTAGCTAATACGGTCGTTAATACCTATTTTTCCAGAAAAAATTACAGAAAAATGCTATATTCAATACAATAATACACAAAATCACAATATATTACGCCACAATAGTTTCACATACAAATCAATATATATGCACAATGCACAACATATCCAACAAAATCAACAACTGATATGGACACATACGCATACAAACCAACATATAAACACTATCCATGATATATCCACTAATATCAACAACTCATTCAAACACATGAACTAAATTCTTAATAAACAAATATACATAAACTAAATTGTTTTGAATACGAACAACACAATACATACATTATATATGTCTAACAATACGAAAAAATCTCTAAATCTGGCGCAATTGCAGCTCACTCAACCCTGTGAATCAAAACAAACAAATAAATATATGAACTTAAATTATAATCTTCGAAACAACGTTAGCTATACTAACACATATATATGCGTACCTCACTAACTCCTGTCACTTCTATCACCAAAACATAATTCTTTCACTGTTAACTTATAAGAACCCTACGAATATACAACATAAATTTTAAACATCAAAACCCAACACAGTTTAATTGTATGCTCAAATTTATATAAATAATAACTATACGTACCTCACCAACTCCCACCGTTACCATCGCCACCAGAACGTTGGCTTGAATAGTATTGATTCATATCGTCGAAGTCCTTCTCTGAAAAAAGTTACCTAATAATCCTTCCTGCGGGGTCGGTTGACCAGGGTTATATGGTTTCTGTAGTGGAAGGTGAGGGTAATAAGGATCTTGTGGTGGAGGCGGAGGCCGAGGGTAGTACCCTCCTTGTGATTGCGGAGGCGAAGGATAAGGGCAGCACGACGTTCCCTGTGATAGGGAAGAGTAATACGGTTGCTGCGTCGGAGGAGGGTAATATACCGGCTGCGGCGGTAATGGATCCTGTGCTGACCACTGTTGTGGAGGCAGAACGTATTGTTGTGAGAATTGTTCCTACAGTGCCTCCATTTGAGCTCTCCAAGCTGCTTTATCTTCCGCCCTCTTATTATCTGCTTCATCCCTCCTCCTGAGCTGCTTCTTTAGCTTATTGATCCGTTGTGCCGCAGCCGATTGTTGGTTGGAGCAAGCGATCGACGAACTTGAAATAGTTCTTCTGGAACTGGACCGTGAAAGACTAATGGGACCGCCATCGTATAGGGGAATATGAACGTGTCCCCTCGACTGAGGAAAAAGCTGCTCTATAATAGATTTCTCGGCCTCCGTAGAGAGAGGATCGTCGACCGGATATTTGGGATTTGATGCCCAATATCTCCTCTCTGCCTTCTCGAAATCCTCCTTCGATAAGTAAAACAATAATTAATTTTCTTTACGAAGTTAACAAGTGTAGTTAATTTACTTAAAAAAATTGAAAAATGCAAGCTTACCATATGTCGAGTGGCTATATCCATCCTTTCTTCTGGCATGCCCTCTCTTATATGCAATACCTCCCAAGTCTCATGGAGGCTCAGCTTTTTCCCAGCCTTCTCCTCTAACGGATATTTGATTTATTTATACGTGAAGATATATAACGATGAAATTGAAAAATCGAACATTTATGTAATTAAAGATAAGCTAACCAAATTGTCCTATACTTATCAGCAGGAACAGATCCACCATAATAGTCATCTGTGGCTTTCCCTCGGTTCTGCTTATTCTTTTTTGATACTTCCTGCTTATTCAGAAGATAATATCTCTAAATGCAATTTAATCTAAATTCGGTATTCAAATCATTTAAGTATATTTTTAATTACCTTTGCTTCAGGTGTATCCCAATACAATAGGAGAAACGCAAACCGATCTTTAATGATGATGGAGGGAAGAGCGGCAAAACGTTCCCAATCATCCGTAAATTTATCTGACTGTTTGAATTTTTTCTTTAATTTCTGACGCCGTCTCTTGAATATTTATGACATCTCATACCGGACATGCGTCCAATGTCCGTCTATATCGTCTTCTAAGACAAAATGTTTCTGTAATACAAATTAATAAATATATTATTTAATAAATTTATAACATATAACAGGTATGCATATAATATTGAAATATAGTTGAGTTATGTATTATCAAGAGTGAGCGCCAAGTCCATACGTATACTTTCTATGGGTTATATGCAAACGTGAAGTCTACGTTCTAGAAGTCAAGTGTTGCAGACGAGAATACCGATATAACCGTGGAAATTTGAAGCCACATACCCAGACCTACGAGATTCCCACTTACTCATTGCAGAATTGCTCTTTTTCCACGCATATCGTATTTCGTAATTTCGTTTGCAACACCTCTTCCGTGGTGTTCAAATCGGGCCAGATTATCCCCGCAGCCCGTGCCTCATTAATACTCATGTTTACTGCCTCTATCATCATATCGATTTGAGATCGAGCATCAGCCCACCGCGTCAGTACTTTCGCATTGTCCCTATCTCGATACGGTTTTTCATTTTGTAAATCGCGAGAAAGGGGCAATGCATGAATCCACTCATTGGTGACGGGATCCGAAAACGCCCCAGGTTTTCTACTTAAGTCCGTGCACTGTTCGTCTAGGTGTGCATACAGATCATGCTACTCGGATGGACCTGCATCCTCCTGATTAGATATACCTACACATTTTAATTTAGTATAGTCAATGCAATAGTTATCTGAATAAAATAATACGGTCGACGATTATTTAAAACTCGTAATATATACCTCTACTCTTAGGATCAGGCTGTGTTTAGGAGGAAGTATTTCGATATCTTCTTTAAAGAAAATGTTTTGGCAAATTTTCCGAATATTTCTTTTCGTCTCATTTGTTTCATATAAGAGTAATGACGATACAAAATATATAATATACATAAATCATTAAACTAACAAATCAATACATTACAAGTGATTAGAACTGCAAAAATTTTCATATATCATTTACATGCAGGCGATTAGAAGTTTTTACAGCTGCAAAGTTTATAACATATATATATATATATAAATTATTACAACCGCAAAGTTTTTCATATGTCAACTGGATCTGCTTCATCAAGATCAATTTCGTTAGTAGTACTATCGAATAAGGATTTAGGTAGTGCCAGCAATGCAATCCAAGTTTCTTCACGATTAAGACTTTTGACATAGAAACACTGCTCAGCTTGTGGAGCTAACATGAACTTATCATCTCGATAATTTTTTTATTGAGATTGACAAGCTGAAAACCGTACCCATCTATCTGGATGCAAGCGCGCCAATGAACTTTGAACATAAATATTTCTTGCTCATTACTCCCGTAAAATAGCTCTATTATATTCTCTAACTGACCGTAGTATTCTTTTTTCCTCTCTACGGTCTTTGATCGCAGGAACATGAGAAGCACGTTTGTTCAAACGGACAATAAATCCCATTGTTTTGGATAGTCGATTTATTGGTTGTAAGAAATTTTAGGTTATTAATGCAATATGAATCATATCGATTCACTTTTACATTAGAACCTTTAGATAGTCGCACGATTACATCCGGGAATTGCATCCCTATTGCTATGTCATTTTCAATCTACAATGCATTTACACGTAAAATGTATAAGCTATATGTGATATATGCATGTGAAACGTGAAATATACAAGACATACGTACGTGTTTACAGAACTACCGTGGAAATTGTTTCTTATGTTCTTGATTAATCTTCCAATTAGCACCATTTCCGGAAATCGTATGTGTAAGTTCTTCAATATATCGGCTAAAATAATAACAATATTAATTATTTAGGTATATCTAGACATATACACTCAAAATATTGACGCGATTAAAAGTTTTAATTTATATACCTTTTATGATCGGTAGGAATTTCAAGGTTATTAAGGATATACGAATGTGCTTGATCGAGCCACTCCCTCCGGTAGTATCAATCCTCCCCTTGTGGATGGGATAGCTGGTCATCATTAATTCAAAAAGGACGGTTTAATCTTATTTCAACTCCACGCAAGTAACGAAGAGTGAAGTTGAGGCATTCGTTGGCGCAATAACTCTTGGCTATTAACCCTTCCGGTCGAGCTCGATTGCGTACTTACCGTTTCAGGAATCCCAAGTATCTAAAACGTTAACGAATATTTTAGACAAATGAGAATATTATAATGCATTAAATAACACAATTGACTGAAAAAATATATTACCTTTCTACTGGATACATTCACCTATATGAGACAAGTCCAGCAATCATTGCCTCTGTAGCTAGATGCACAGAAAGATGAACCATGACGGTAAAGAAAGATGGTGGAAATATCACTCTAACTTACAGAAGATATCAACAATACTCTTTTGCAACTCCTCTAACTTAGCTACATCTATCACTTTAGAAAAAGTTTATTGAAAAAGTCACAATACTCTATCAAAACCTTGGTGAAATTGGATGTCAAATTATATCGAAGAGCCACTGGAAGCAATTGATGCAGAAGGATATGGCAATTGTGAGTTTTGGTGGCTCGTCCTGCACATTCTTTGCTATGTTAGAGGAGTAGCCATCTGGGGTTTCGACGCTCTTTAGCACCCCACAAAATTTTTTCATAGCCAATTTCGACATTGTGCGGCTCGAAACTAGTAATTCATAGACACCATCACCACAAAGTACCGGATGCAATTCTTGTCGGATTCCAAGCTTCTCCAAGCACTCGCGAGCACTTAACTTATCCTTAGACTTAGAATCGTCCCGTAACAATGTGCCAGCAATATTATCAAACACATTCTTCTTTACATGTATGACATCAATATTGTGTCGAATCAACATAAGTTTCTAGTAAGGAAGATTCCATAATATACTTTTCTTCTTCCACACACTCAATAATTCGTTATCATCGGATCGCTTTCGGGTTTTTTTTGTTTATTGAAGGAACCATCTGAGTTAAAACGATTAGAACCTTATTGGAAATTGACGCGATAAAATCTGCTAAAAAATTTCTGTACGAATGATTCGCTGATAGCCATCTACGATGAAACGGTAGCTAAACTTACCACGTGTCTTAAGCTGGAGGGCACTGTAATCAAGATCATATGATGGACATGCATGCTTCACGTAGGTAGACCATCCAGATAACATGCCAAATACTGGAAAATCGCAACAGCCGCTCGCATTCTAAATTTCTCCTCGGCGTACGCATCATATGTTCTACTCCATATTCCTAGAGTTCTATCAGCTCTTCAATTAAATGTTCCATATAGACGTCGATGTTCTGGCCAGATAAATATTTTTCAGGAATTAATAAAGAAAGAATCATATACGATTGCTTCATACACATCCAGGGAGGAAGCAATACCGGCCATGTGGACCAACTAGAGCTCATGAGTCCGTAAGACATGAAACCGTCGGCTGCCAAACTTATACGTGCTTTTCTCGGCTCATCCTCAAAATGATCAACACTATCTAATTGTTCCATGCTTCTGCATCGGCCAGATGCCTCAGCTTTCCGTCTTTAATCCGACGATCGGAATGCCATCGCATGCTCTTCGCCATGTCTTTTAAAATATATAAATTTTGTAACCTCTTAGCCAGGGGAAATAACGAAGGACTTTGGCTGAAGTTTTCTTGCTCTTGTTGATATCAGACGTTTCTGCGTTTGAATTTCGTTTAACATTTTTTCACCTAAACAAGTTGCAAGTGGGACTCATCGAGAGACGCATAATTCTTGCGATACAGCACACAAACATTGGGACATGCATCGATCTTCTCATACGAGAAACCAAGTGTCTTAACAATCATTTTTACCTGGTAATGATTTTCTGAAATGTTTTCCTTTCTTTTAGGAATTATCTTGCATAGAAGATCAAAAGGCACGACAAAGTGCTCGTTAGCCATTCCACTGATCGTCTTCAGATGGAGATGCCTTATTACAAAACGCAGCCTACTAAATTCCGTCAGCCTTTGTATAGATTTTGTTCGTTTTTTTTCCAAAAGTTTCTGCAATTCCTCTAATTCACTGGTGTCTTTAGACAGTTCAAAATCATTCATTTCCTCTCCAGCAAATAAATCTGCCAATATCTTATGCGTGTCATCTATCCTGTTACCCGTCGGCAATTCAACTTGCGAAGCTGCGGTCTCATTATCCATTCCCGTTTTCTCGTCATGTATTCTCTCGCTATGATAATTCCAATGTATATAGTTCGGTTCAAAACCCTCTACAAACACATGTTCTTCTATCATTTCACGTCGAAAACATGCTCTATTCTTACATTTCTTATTAGGATAGAACAAGAGTCCGTCTCGGCTACGCTTTGGGTTCTTATCTGCGTAATCAAAAAAATCTTTTAGCCCATCTTTAAATCTGGTCTCTCAAACTATACCTATCTTTTTTCCTCATGTGTATAAACGATTTATCCAGAAGAATTCTCATCTGTAATCACACAGATAATAATATGAGTTTAACATATTTTATGAGTTTATTATAAGCTCATCATTAAATAAATTTTCAAGTCTTAAATAAAATTTCATGATGTGGATGCATCGAAGTATCTAAAGTCATTTAAGATTAGCGTAAGTACTCAGGGCAAAAGATCGGGACGAATAATTAGTTTCACAGCTGTCAGGGATAAAGATCCTAATTTTCATTACGAATGCAACACCCGCATCTCACATCTTCTTGTTTTTCGTCCATTTCGAGAAAATTTCGGCAGCACTTTTCTCCTGTTTCCCGTGTTAGTACATAAATCTGTACACAGGGAACAAGTGGAAAGCACCGTCGAAACTTCTCGAAATAGACGAAAATACAGGAGGATGTAAGATATGAGTCTTGTTGCATTCGTAACATGTCCAAACTGGACAAATCCGACAATCACTGTATATCAAATTCACTCGTCGAATATTACACATACGTTTGAAAAAATTGAATATGACGCTCAACTCTCACAAACATATAATGTGATCCTATCAATTCAACGGGAAAAAAATTTGGCATACACCAATTGTCAGACGGGAAACTTTATGTCGATTCTAAACAAGTTTAAGACCTTTCGATCTTAAACTTACTGATCAAATGAAAACATAAAACCTTAGTTAAGTTTCTATTCAAAATTTAAGGTATTCCTTAATTTTCTATTTAATCGTTTTTTTGATCAGGGTCTCAGTTCATTATTATTTGGTCTTAATTAAGATTTTTTAATTAATGTAATAGGTTAATTAGTGTTTATTTTTCTTAATCAGTTTGGTTTTATTTTTGATTTATGCATCAACTATAGTTTAATTGGTATTAAAAGATTTGATTTATCAGGGACAGTATAAGTTAGGATGAATATATTTTTGAAATATTTTATATGCGGATGCACACACTCTCACACACTCACACATACGCATGCGCACTCAAACACTCATACATACACTCGCTCACACATTCACACACTTGCTCACATACATACGTGTGGACACACACTTACACATACTCACAAACACACATGCGCGCGCGCACACTCGCTCACACACCCTCGGTTAACTATAATACATTTACCCCTAAATTCATCTAACAAAATTCTATAATCTATCTTACCCAAAATTAATCTAATAAGTAAATTCATTGATCATCTATAATCCTTATATCTTCACTTTAATCCTAAATTACGAAATTTATATTTCAATTTTTTTTAATCTATTTTCAATTCTAAAACCCATCTAAAACAATTTTCAATTCTAAAGAAAATCAAAACCACTCTTCAATTTCATCGTATATAATTAGCCCTCAATCACTCTTCAATAACCATAACCCTCAATCACTAATCAATCAAAAATCACTCTTTACACTCACATACACACACACAATCACAAATTCTCATAACCCAACACATTTAAAAATGAGTTTCATACCAATTTAACCCTAGCTAGCTAGTTGTTTTAATTAATTTTAATTTTCAAACCAATTAAAAATGAGGAATTAAATGTGGAATTGCAATGAAAATCAAATATTGCCCTAACCCAACATCACAACCGCACGATTAAATTCAAAAAAAATAAAAATTGGAAGAACCCTAACCTTTGGATAAGGATTGTGAAATTTTTGGAGAAAAAATCGAGCACCAGTCGTGGCGGCAACAACTTAAAAAAAATATTTGATCAGAAATTCGAAATTTTAGCATGAATCTAGATAAGAATCGGAGGGGGGGGGGAATTCACCTTGAGGATTTTTAGCGCGTCTGACAGAGAAATTGCGGAAAAATGGGAGAGGAGAAGCTTTGTCGTGGGCTAAAATTGCAGGAAACATTAGTGACCATTGCATACGGTCGCTAATGGAAAACAAACGGTCTCTAATACATTAGCGACCGGATATTAGCGTCCGTATGTTTTAAACGGGCGTTGATACTTCATTAGCGACCGTTTAAAAGTAGACGGTCGCTAATTAACCGTCCATAATATGCACAGTTTCTACTAGTGAGTGATACTGCCCCGTTTTCTTTTTGTACATATCGGTCATGGACTCACAAATACAATTTCCCATCTTTCAGCATCTGTATGCTGATTTTGTAACTGTAATTTCCATTTTCGTTGTGTGAAAGGGTTTTCGGTTGCTTACATGCCCTCACCCCCCCCCCCCCCACACACACACATTTACTTAAATGGAAAATGGGTTCTCACTAGTTACTTCTCTTGCTCACTCTGTTTAGGATTGTGCTTAGCCTTACCTTCGCTAATTTATTTATCTCAAACTGCAGTTACTAATCGACGATCTCACTTTTTCAGGCATAGAACTGATTCTTGGAACCAGGGTAAAATCTGCTGATGTGAAGAGGAAGACATTAATCACATCAAATGGTGAAACAATAAGCTACAAGACTCTCATTATTGCAACTGGTGCTCGGGTACTAGATTCAAAATCCTAATGACTTTATTTTACCTCCTTTTCTTCAAATAGAGAAGCATATGCTGTCATTGTCAACACAATTTGATTGCATGTACTGCATCCATAGGCTTTGAAGCTTGAAGAATTTGGGGTGAGGGGTTCAGATGCTGAAAATGTTTGTTATCTACGGGATTTGAATGATGCAAATAGGCTTGTGGATGTAATGAAATCTTGTAATGGTGGCAATGCTGTTGTAATTGGCGGGGGCTACATCGGGATGGAATGTGCAGCTGCCCTAGTCACAAATCGAATAAAAGTAACCATGGTGTTCCCTGAGGCGCATTGTAGTAAGTGCAGCTGCTATATTTTCCCTGTATTTGTATACTGTAAGATAACACAAATTCCGTTTTGAACATTGTTGTTTTCCACAGTGGCTCGTTTGTTTACACCGAAGATTGCTGATTTTTATGAAGACTTTTACGAGTCGAAGGGAGTGAATTTTATAAAAGGGACCGTGCTTACCTCTTTCGAAAATGATTTTGAAGGCAAGGTAATGATTATAAGTTGTCGTTGGTTTTCGTCAATTTCTTATGAGATTTCATGGTTCTCAACCAAGTTATCATTATTATTTTCAGTTTCTCTATAGTGGATATAAGCGGTGAAGTTAGAGGGAAAAATGGCTTTGTTCTTTACGTGCTAGTTTTCATATAATAGAATCTCGTTTAGGATTAGTTGATTATATGTGGATCTGTAAAAATTCTATTGTATGCTAGACTAAGTAGATAACTGATGTTAGATTTCAATGTTCTATAGGGAGAAAATTCTCTTTTTATATTGCGGCTGCCTGTTGAATATAGTGTTCATGTCAAAAGTGCCAAACTACAAATTGGACCAATTCAAAGATTTTGGAAATATTTGCATGAAACTTATAGGTTATCATGATTTATCTCTTATAATTATTGACATCTGCTCCCATCCTGCAGTTTTATCTAACTACCCATACCCATTTTTCACTAAACTATCAAAAAAGTTATAAAAGACAAGAAACAACCACCAAAAGATTTTCATTTCAACACTACCCATTTTCACTATACTACCGTAATAATGTTATACGAATTTCATTGACGACATTATGTTTAGTTTATTAAAATATGGGTATAGTTCACTAAAAAAGGGTATTGTCAGTACGGAGATTTTTGGTAGTTTCTTGTAACTTTCAATCTTTCGGTAGCATAATGAAAAACAAGTATAGTTTTTTTGTCAGTTCAGAGAAAATAAGTATAGCTTAATGAAGAGATACAAATGAGAACATTCATAGCAATTGTTATTTACAAAATTCATCCATGACCTGCAGGTTACAGCAGTGATTCTCAGAGACGGCACCCGCGTGCCCACCGACATGGTAGTAGTAGGGATTGGAATCCGTGCAAACACATCCCTCTTCGATAACCAACTCACCATCGAAAAAGGCGGCATCAAAGTCAACAGTCGCATGGAAACAAGCAACCCTTCAATCTACGCGGTTGGCGACGTCGCCGCCTTCCCTGTCAAGCTCTTCGGCGGAGACATCCGCCGCCTTGAGCATGTTGACTCTGCCCGCAAATCCGCGCGCCATGCCGTATCTGCAATAACAAACTCTAATAAAACCAATGACTTTGATTATCTACCCTTCTTTTACTCTCGGGTTTTTACTTTATCTTGGCAATTTTACGGGGATAATGTTGGCGAAGTTGTGCATTATGGCGATATTTCGAGCGGGAGATTCGGGGCATATTGGGTGAATAAAGGGAGAATAATTGGAGCTTTTCTTGAAGGAGGGACTAGAGAGGAGTATGAGGCGATAGCAGGGGTGGTGAAGCATAAGAGGGTGGTGAAGGATCTGGAGGAGATTGAGAAGCAAGGAGTTGAGTTTGCATTGAAGGCGGGAATGGGCCCGAGCCCGAAGGAGGTGGGCCTGGAGGGCGGGGGCGTGGTTTTGGTGGAGAAGCCGGTGTATAATTGGCATGCGGTGGCTGGGGTTGCGGCGGCTGTAGCGATATCGGCGGTGGCTTATTGGTATGGGAGGCGAAGAAGGAGGTGGTGATGCAAAATGGAAGGCCAAAGTTGTGAACCTCAAATCGAAATTGGAAAAGAAGTTGTAATGAAATGTTGGAAGAAGAGCAGATTCATGATCTGCCGTGTACATATGTATACTACTTGTGTAACATTATATTCACTTTGGAAAATTATTATTTATACCATGGCTTATTATAGACACATGGCCGTTGAGTTTATTCTACCTTTTCTATATGTTAAATTGAAGTGAATGATTATTATTATTATTATTCGAATATATGCCTTTCTTCTATCACTAAATCTCAACAGTTGATTTGGTTTCAACATTTTGATGTAGTACAAATCAGAAGAAATAATAATTGGTTTCCATGATGATGCAAGGCTAAATTTTTTATATATAAAAAAAACCAGCCAACTTCTTGCCGTCAAAAAAACCCCTGGTCCAAATAATCTCAACAAAAACCCTCAACCAACATTCTCCCTTAAAAATCCCCTTGACAATATCTGTTCATGCAATATCTACTTTGATGCATGCCTATTGCAGTAAATTATATAGATATGTAAATTAATTAGATATTGCAGGAAAATATACAATTATTGCATCCAGGTAGGGCTAGAAAATGAGGCGAGTCGCCTCGCAAATCGCCCTATTCACCTCTCAGACGAGACGGGTTGACTGACTCGAAAACCTAAACCCACGCGTCTTGCCGACTCGCCTAGATGACTCACGAGGTGAGTTAGACAAGCTGACTTTATATTTTTTTTAAAATTGACTTCAAATTTTGAATCTGACGAGGTGAGGCGAGTTGGGGAGATTCGACTGAATTCTTCCAGTTGGATGTGGGAATCGAGACGACCCGAGGCGAATTCCACCATTGCTTTATGAAATCGAGGCGAGGCAAGACGAGTTGAGGCGCTTTTTGACCGTTGGGACTCACAAACGGCTGTTTAGGCAAGTCGACCCGCGAATTATACGAGACGGGTTGCAACGAGGCAACATTGGATTTTTGCCAAACCCACTCGCTTCGTATGACTCGGGTAGGCAAGGCGAGAGGCGAGTCACCGACTCGTCCACGTCAGCGACGAGGCGCGTAAAATGCGCGTCGTCGCCAGGCAAAGCCAGGCGAGTCCGTGATGACTCGCCTCACTTGCAAGGCCTACATCCAGGGAGCTTTTGCCAGCAGGAGAAGAGATTCTTTGTGCCAGAAAATTTTTTGATAGCGGCAAAGTTGGCCAGTGTTTTCTCTCTCTCTCTCTCTCTCTCTCTCTCTCTCTCTTTTACAATTTACCCCCAAATTATTTTCTTTCTTGAACTCGTACTTAGACTCTGTCGCCTTCAATGCTCGCGACCTTATATTGTCCTCAACTACCTATTATATAAAGCATTAATCTTCATCCTTCATGTTCCATTGTGCAACCTGGCAAGTTTTTGTTTTTTTTTTTATTAATTTTCCTCTTCTTTTCCTATACGTGAGAATAAGAAAGTGTTGTTAATTGATTATTTTTCTTCTTATTGATTAACTCCTTCCATGCAATGCCATGACTCTTCCACCAATAAATATTCTCACTAATTGCTCTCATTCTAATACCTGCCTAGAGAGGGACCAAAGAGAAAGGTGAGCTTGTTGCCCTTGCATAGATTTATTTGGTCTTATAGTTTCAAACGATCCAAGTACAATGGCGCTGCAAATGTGTTTCTGAGACCTCAGACATGCTATGAATCATAAAGCTAAAATACTATAATGCTCATTCAATCAGTTATGTTCTTCCTTCTGTAACCTGAATTTATGAACGATATCAAATAATAAACTATCAATTAACATCCGTGTCGACTGCAATTTCACAATTTCATAACGTGTCCGAAAGCTCCAAGCAACCCGAAAAGTAAGCGAAAATCTTATGAGCTCTCTAAAGATGAATTTATCGGCAATACAACAGCACTTGATTATCTCAACTTCTCGGGATAACTAAATAAATAAAAAATGAGAAAATTTCTTGGAAGCTCATTGGGTTTGAACTGCATTGTCCTATGTTTCTCCCAATTGTAAGAAGCCAATTGTAAGAAAATTGCAGCAGCATCACAGCACATTTCCAGAATAAATGATACAATAAATCGTGCCCAGATAATATGATTTTCAGAAGAGAGATACAATAAATCACGCCCAGAAAATAAATCACGGCACATATGTATGTAAATTGTTAACATTTGTTATTTGTGAGGTTGCACAACGTTTTTGTGCTTCATCCATGTGGCCCAACGATTAGAGAGGCTTCCAATTGCTATTCGACGGCTTGAAAACAATTCACATGATGTGAATATCAATACATAAAAGTCACTAGAGTAGTGGCAATGTCAGGCTATTACCGATTTTGATAGTTGAGAATGATCAAATTAAACATTTAACATCCAAGCTGCAAATACAGCGCAAAGGATATACATGTGATGTGAGATTTCACAGATGTTGCAGCAGTTTTTAACCGATGATCTACAATTTTTGACATGCAACCTACAATTTCTCACCAAAATTAGCCTTAACCTCTGCGAAGATTTTGCTACGATAATTCTCCAGCTGGTTCAAAGCGACAGACACAGTCGTATATGTTCCCATTCACAAGCTTTTCTGCCAACCTCTGATTCTTCACCATTGCAAGCTAACCAAAACGGATTGCTTTTAGCAAATCAAGAGCGTGCGATTTATATGTTACCCAATAAAAATGTCATGGCTGTTACGGTAAAGTTTGTACCTTTAGGGCGTCACATTTAAAACGGGCATTGAAGTTGGTATGAAGAGATCGACCCATTCCTTCTAAGATCACCTGCAACATAATGAAACAAACCGCAACAATGAAAATATTAGGAATTTGCAGATATCGTTAGAATTATGGTAAAACTAGATTTGTTATTGTCAAACCAAATCAGCGTCTTTTGCAGCAGCCGCAAGCTCTGAACTGACTTGCCGGAGATCTATGCATGGGCTCCCACACCCGTTCTCAACAACCATTAGCGGAACTGAATCTGAACTTTCTTTTTGGCCATCTTGGATATTAATCATAGCATCTACAAGCAAACCTCCAGCTTCAGCAGCTTTTCGAAGGGTATCACAATGCTGCATATAATCAAATGGGGAAAAGATCATAGTAAATATTCAGAAAAAGGGAAAAAAAGAAAAGCTTACAGAATAGTGTTTCAGTGCATCTCAAATCGAACCTTCGCAGCTTCAGCTACAATTTCAGGAATCTCATTAGCAGTAACATCGTTCAAAGCAGGCAAAGAATTTGCAACGAGAACCACCTGCAATAATGTGATTGTTTTGTCATTCAGTAATTAGACGACCGATTCAGCTAGCAATTAGATACTCGTATCCAAACTACTCGCTTGCTATTAAATGAACAAGGAAAAAACTATATCTATTATATCACAATTAATAAAAATGAAAAATATATATTACTAGTTTAAGATTCCAACCTCAGTTCCACGAAGTAGAAATTCACGAGCCAAAGGAAGCATGCCAAGAACAATATCAGCACCTGAGTTGTCAACAAAAAGTAATGCTCTTTTATATGGTTGATTTTTCCGGTCCCCGCAACCAAGCATTCTTTTTTTAAACAGATCAAAATCATCTACCTACAAGGAGGAACAAGTTTTTAATTAATCGGTGACTAGAGAGATAGGATTGATTAAATTACAAATTAAGAATGTTTTTGGATAAAATTATAAATAGCACGTTAACTCTCTTATATAAACATTTAATTATATAAGAAAACATACCCGCCATGGACGTTTCATCTTGTTGCGACTCATTCGATAAATTTCAATAATTGTCCCTTTATGATAAAGGTCCACACAAGCACGGGATCCCCAGTCAAATATATTTGCAGCTAGAACACCTTCGATAAGAGCGAGTAATCTTTTCTCCTGAGAAATAGAGAAACATGCACAAAATGGCATATTTTATCATCTCATTAACATTTAATTTGTGTACATCGTTGACTAGCAGTGTCCGCCATTATCATGGATTATTTTTACTAACATGTACCAAGGACAAATAGTATGCTCACAAAATTGACATTTCAAAATTTTATTTTGGGTTTAGCTTCAAACTATGTGGTGCATAAGAATTAAGATCACAATCTATACCTCGTCCATGCTGTCAAGTTCCATAAGAAGGTCGGGTAAAACAGCAAGAGATGCCTCATTTTCCCTGGGGCAGAGAAAGCAATAAAATCAATAGAATGAAATACTATTATAATGGGAGATGAAAGACAAAAGGACCCCTAAAATAATTGATAATAAACATAACATAATTCTCCGCCGGTAGTCAAGTTATGCTGCAAAAGTTTTGATTCTCATTAGTACATATCATATCCTACCTTTGTTTGATAGTAATGTAAGCATCCGCAAAATGAAATTCTCGAAGGCATTCTTCTCTAAGCTCCAAAAGGTTAGCTAATCCTAACTTCCCGTATGCTGCAGGCTCTTCCATCAACCTACATTAAGATATTAGAAAGCTATTCAAATGAATGCCAGTTGATACTGGAAGAGTTTACACTCTGGTACTGTTACATTTAAGAAATTCTCATTCACGGCCATCTAAAGTTCTATACAGTTGGCACAATTTTTCATTTTGAAAGCACATGCATACATAAGCGATTGTAAATTAAGAAAAAAAAATATAAGGGAAAAAGAGAGAAGGATATGGGAACAGCTGAAGAACAAAAAAAGTAAGCATTTTAATGAACATGATTAACCTTGCCAAGTGAGCTGAGAAAGCACGAGCAAATGCATCCCCTCTTCTTTTAGCGTCATCGGTTCCACCTTCACTTGCTACTGCCTGTCGCACAAATGGATAAACATCAACAAGGCGTCCACTTTTTATTTTGTGAAAAAAATTAAAAGGTCATGTGTGCATATATAGATGAAGAATCAGAGCATGATCTCATAATCCCAGTTGGAAAATGAAAACAAATAAAACACAATTCATTTACTATATAATTCAGAGGTTATAGGTTCTTATTATACCTTATCAACAAGGTCAGGCAAATGTCCTGACATTACTTTAAACCAATACCTAGAGCAACATTTAGCATAAATAAGTTTGACATCCATTTAAAAGTAATGTAACTAAAGAGGAAGAAGTGTATATTTTTATTTTTAAAAAAAAGTTCACGATGACTTACTCTAGCTCACCATGGTCTGATAGATCAATTGTATTTGGTTCATACCTGCAAGCAAAATTTGGGTTACTCTAGCTCAGAATGACTTTAGTTCAAGTTAAACCATATAAAATAATATTGGATTATTGGGAACTTACGATTTAGGGTCTGCCAACAAAGGAAACACCTCGAGCGAAGGTACGAGATGGAGAACCCCGATATTTAATGCACTTGCGTCAGAGCGCAAAGTGTTGCCTTTCGAAGATGGTCGCTCAAATCCTCCAACGCCAGTAGTGCCAGGTGGAGCCATTGGGACAGGAGCTGTTATCTCTGTACCCTTCCGGACAAACTTCTCCATCCATGAAATCTGCTAGCATGCCATCATGCTCAGTAATTAATAATAACAATACCAATGCCGATAATAATAAGTCCAAGAAATGCCATAAGAGCATGAAAAAGTAGGTGTAGGATTTGGAAGATTAAGTGAAGTCGGATAATAGTTGACCTCATTCTGTAACATATAATTTATCTGCATTAACAAATAATAATACTTTTGAGGGGTTTCCTTCGTGAAAGGTCCTAATAAATATTAGTATTAACCACCCTAGGATAAAAAGAATAAGGACATAAATTCTTTTAAGGAAACCCTTTCCAAGTATTAACTTAGCCAGCATAGTTAAGTACAATAGTGATCAGTATCATAATTTGACAAACAATAATAGAAACAACCGATGAGCGCAACTAATTATTCCGGCGTTGCAAAAATAAGGATGTGGATACTTGCCTTCTCGTTCAGATCGCCAAGAGGAGGACCATGAATCTTTCCCCCCATGTATGGAGCCCCCATAGGAAACCGTTCAACAAACTGATGTGCCATCAAGTCATCAAGTCCATGCTTTTCATAACTCAGAAATGCACCAAGAACTCCTAAAAAACCCTCATGGCGTAAAAACATGGCTTGTGCCTGTCCTTTTGACCTTCAGAATAAGGTAAGGTTCAGTAAAGACGTTTTTTAGCAAAACAAATGGTACAACAATTTATACTTTGATCTTCTGAAGCTAATGCATATTGGAAAAATAAATAAATAGAAGAATCCAATTTAGCAGAAAAAATCATATTTTCTCGTGTTAGCAAATAGGTTCATCTATAGTCCAGAATATACAAGTAAGTGGAAAACATGTACGAAAGAATTATAAAAATGAAGAACTAGTGTATGTACCAGAAGTGCACAGCGAATGATATGGTGTCCATGGTGTAAGCATGCCCCCGAATGAAAAATCCACCAAAAAAGATTCTTTTGAGTCCATAGCGAAGTGCATTTAGATATGAGATCTGCATACAAAAACTAAATAAGAGACAAGCAAGGATACAAGACAATATAAACTATCCACATTGAATGTGTCTCCATCATCCCTCAGAAAAATAGACCTGCTATCTGTAGATGATATAAAGAGGAGAAAAAACGATCCCTGACTTTTCTAACTTAATCATCAATTAAAAAGAAAATTCTATATCTTCAGAGATTAAAAATATTGGAACTGACAAAAAAATCTTGATGAAGGATAGCCAAGATATCCATAATAAAATATACATCTAAGTTTTTCATGAATGTATAGGACCTTGCCACTTGCGTGGATGCGTTGTCATAAAATATTAATTGATCCATTGGTTAAGACGACTAACCTGACCAATGTTATATGAGATCATCCGAAGGAGGGATAAAGAAATATCTTCAGGTCTGTAGTCAGATAGCTCCTTGGTTTCTGAAATTGTCTTTCCAAAACTAGAGGCAATAGTTGATGCCGAGAGACCAATCTGCATCCGTCAGAAGATCCAGATAATGTCGATTTATTCAAACACCATAATACAAGTTTCCCTTATGCATTCATCAAAATGTATGACTTTGGAAATCATAAAATCCACATGAATCCAAACAGAAACAAATAAACCTATACAGAAATATAAAGTGAAGCTTATCTATTGCAAACTTTCTCCTTAAGTTCTTTATTAGGAATAAGATATTATGAAAAACAACTACCTTGGAATAATCCATTCCACCGTATATATCCCCAACAAGCATGTCAATATTACTGTTGTCTCCCCTCTGACTCGACTCTAGCAATTCATCAAAACTGCAACAGTAAATAAACGTGAGATTGATAGAATCATCAATTTAGAAGGGCAAGGCATAGCAGTTTTAAAAAAATGGAAAGGCAGTTAAAACCTCTTGCACTTTGTTAACAGCCGACCCAAGCCCCAATAAGTACCACCCCCAACATTTGTCCCACTAACTCGTTGAAATTTTCCTTCACCGTCTACCTATATAAGGCTCAAGTTGAAACTAATATCTCAAAATCTTCATACGAAAAGCTGAAATTCAAGAAAGATAAATGTATGCTTTACCTTGATCATACTAACTCCAGATCCAATATTAACAAGAAGATAAGGAAACAAATCATTATGATCAATCTGCACAAACTCCTTGTGGCCCTCCATATGAGTAAAAGCTTCATGACGAATTGCCTGTAGAGTATCATGATCAGGGCTTAAATGATACGATTCTTATATGCATTGCAAAACAAAGAGATAGGTATTGAATATCTAGCTGCTATAGCATAGGAGATAGCCCTTAATAATTAAACTTAAACCAATATAAAAATGTGATACAACCACAATATCTATGAGAAAATATTATGTCCCACATCATAAGAAAGTAAAAATAATATGTAGAAACTTACTTTGAGCAAAAAATTAGCTCCAGATACTAGACAATCCATTTCATCCTCCTTATCAAGACTAACCCCAAGTCTCTCTTTGAAGACATCTGCAAATTTATATGCTCCACCACCTGTCGCCTTTCCATGAAGTTTAACTAGTCAGTTAACTTACCTAATCAAGAGCAAATATAGCCTGAATGTATATTACATACAAGCGATTTACACATTAAAACCATAGACTCAAGAATATACAACCATCTTACATGAAGAAAAGGAGAGGGAGATAAAAAAAAAACACCTATTATGTCAATTTCAAGCAGATATGAACAGATATGAAAAACACATACTCTTTTTGCGACCGCAGAAAGTTTTATACAGAAATATTGCAGACTACATTGAAGATCAGAAAACAGAAGGATGGATGGTATACAAAACTCTCAAATTAAAACACAAACATTTTATGTGATAGATAAAGTACGTCTATACTGAAGAGATTCTTTAGAAACCTGAAAATTGGAAGGAAATGTTATAGAAAGGAAAAGGATAAGAGCCTTGCCCATTTACATAATATAACATAAAAAGAGATCACATATTTTGCATTTTCTCCTGGATAGTCATGTCAGATAGATTACACTTTGATTTGTGTGTGTGTGGGTGCTTTACATTAATTCACAGCTTAAAAGGAATTATCTCTTAGTCACAATACTAAACAATTTCTCAACATTTACTCCAAGTCTAGTCTTCATGGCAGAAACTACCGTATTCAGTCATTCTCGACAGATATCCACATAGTTCGTGAAGTTGGTCAAAACATCATATTTGTAAAGAGTTTTGAGTCTGAAAGTATTGGCTCTTTATTACTCACTGAGGACATCACCTCTAACCTCACGAATAACTATGATGTACGAAACATATTCTATAAGTAGGATCCAATTTCTGGAGGCTGACATGGGATTCTGTCTTAAAGGACGACCAAAATGTAATGCAAAGGAACAGTGAATGAATTGTCAAATTCACTGTATGCTCATAATATGTAGTTATTACTATGATTACCTTGATTACTATGTCTTGGTCAGGCTGACTCCCAGAACGCCATGAAGGTGAATCAACTCCTGTCATATATAACAAGGAAAAAAAATAACTGTCTTTTCTTAAAAATTGCAGGAAGGGTTTTAAGAAATAAAAACTCCTAAATGATTGTGAGTCGACATAGAAAATTCTGGTTCTCCTATTAAAATTGAGTCAACTTCATCAAGTATGTCTGAAAAGAAAAATAATTGAGAAAGCATATGGATAAAGCAAGTTCTAGCACAGTAATCAAATCTTCTTTATTATGTGAGCATTAGGCAGTATGACTACCCAATCCCGGTACTGTTCCCAATAATTCTGGAACTTAGGCATTCCTTCTGGCTCTAATCTCAATCAGATCAATTATAAATTTGCAATTCAGTGTATATGCAGTCTTTTTAAACAATACAATGGAATATAATATATATAAAATCATCTTGCATACCACCACGATGAAGCTGTTTAGATGCAATGAAGTCCAAACACTCGTTCAGTTTCCCCGTCTCAAATTTGGCAAAATGGAGCCTTCCACCAAGAATAGGGTAGCTCCTCCTGTTTCCATTAGAGATCCCAAACCTTTGCTTTATTGATCTCTTCCTCTTATCTTTAGATGACTGTTCCTCATGCCGTGAGAAGTAAACCAACTTGATAAGAGATCCTGGTATGATAAAGGAAGCATGTCACAAATTAAAAAAGATAGTAAAATCTAGTATTTAATCTGCCATACCAGACATATATGAAAAATACATCAGATGAAAACAATATTCAAATAAGAACTTAGTGTAATAAAATCTGAATATTTGTTGGTTAGCTTGCCGTTAAGCAGACGTGAAGCATCAAATATGTGCAAGCACCAAAAGGTGCGTTCATCATCAAAACTTTGTGGTGTGTTCAAATGTCCAATGCTAAACATGGCGGCCTTGTGACAAGCAAAAGATGTTTGCAATGCTTCCTATTAAAAAGATCATCTTAATAATGTGAACATCATGACGACATCGTATTGATTGAACAGAACATATGTAAAATAAGCATGGATAGATGATTTTTCATTATTATTTTTTTGATATAGGTTGTGACCATCAATGGACCCACAAGTAGGGATGCAAACGGATCGGATATAGGCATTACCATATCCGTATCCGACACCTATTTATGGATACGAATGTGGATACAGATAGTTGTCGGTAACAATAATTCACTATCCATATCCGCTACAAATCGAATTCGGATACGGATCAGATATTATAAAAATTATAAAAATCATATATGTTAAAATCGGATACGGATAGTATTCGAATAAATATAAAAAGTCATGATTCTTACCTACAACTAATACAAGATTTAAATAGGTTAACCAATTTTTTTAGATTCAAACACTCACATCAAGTTCAATAGTTTCAAATTAGGGCTTTTTCATGTAATATCAAGTCCACATGTCATTCATAAGTTTAGCTATAACTAATAGTAATTAGAAATTGGATGGTGGGTGCCATTAGTTCGGATATCTGAATCCGGATTCGGATAGGAAATTTGTATCCAAGTCGGATCCGGATTTGGATCCGGATACTAACAAAATCCGTTTGGATATGGATTTTTAGTATCCATATCCGCAAGTAGTCGGATTCGAAAACGGATCCGGATCGGATTATCCGGGTTCGTTTACATCCCTACCCACAAGTCCCCTAAATAAGTAAGATTCGTTGCATGTATTGAACTCCTGTTGTTTCTGTCACAATTCGCAAAACACGTGATTAAAAATGTACTTCGTACTACCTATACATCTATGGAATTGAATCTCAAATAACAAAAGAAAACATTAGAACCAAACTTTTCATAAAAAAATATAAATAGAAGACAAGGCCTCTCACATGATCATCTAACACAATATAGAACTAATCGGAAGTTGAATAAATTAGCAACAAACCTCCAATGTCGAGAGCAAGATGTGAAATATCATCAGACTGATTAGGTAAGAGAATCGTCGGGTTCCTCTCCTCAAAGTTTCCTTGAATAGCGGCGCCACTCAGATCAAGCTGCGGCCTCGAGCTTGACCGATGCATCGACGATGTTGGGGCCATTTCTTTCTCTTCCTCCCACTTCTTATTGCTTTCCTTTGCAATTTCCTCTTTATTTATGTCAGCATTGTAAGTATCTTCTGTATTATTCCCAGCCATTGGACCACACTCTCTCTACCTCCTGCCTAACCCCAACAAAGCAAGTAATTGTTCTGAAACCAAGAATTAGAAACAACAGGTACAGAAAGATAAAGTAGCTCAATGACTTTGTAATAATAAACACAATATTTGTGCTCATCTCCAATGCTCAGAGTATTGACCCACATCATTAATAACCAATAAAAGCCTAAGGGAATAGCACTCTATTCACCTGACAGTTGAAATTTTTTAGGTAAAGATGTGAAAATTTTCAAAGAGATCCAAAACCCAGTTTTGGATTATATCAATTGAAGTGATTTTTGGAAAAAGTAAACATCTTTTGATGAAATTAAATGCAAGCATCAATGAAACAATACAAAAAAATCAAACTTTTCTTACGTTGACTATATATTTTCTAGCAAAATCGGTTCTCATGAATAAAAATCGAATTTTGCATCGGACGAACTGAAAATAAGCACATATACCATGGTTTTTGGCAGAAATTTCTGGGTTCCTTTATCTGTAGGATGAAATAGAAGTCAAGGCTGTGTTTGTTACCTTCAAAAACCTTCAATCCAAATATGCGAGAGAGAGAAGGTGAGAAAACGATATTGAGAGAAGGGGAAAGACACCAACTTCGAATTGAATTTATTGTATTAAATGATTGTTTCGTCTTGAATTGAGAATTTTTCTGCAATCTGATCTCATTTCTTTCATCACTCATCAATAGGCCACGACAATAGATAAAGCTATTTGCTTTATTGGGTACGGATCCTGAAGCCTTTTGGTTTGTTCTCTTATTGGATCTGGATTTGGATCCGATAAAGAAATGGATCGACAAGTGGTTTGAATGGGATCTGATGAAGCCCCAACTTGCATTTCCCGTTGGGAGGCAAGAGCTACATAATAAATTTCAGGTGGGGGAAATAAATTATTCTTTTCTTTTTGAGTAATATATATTTGGGTTTTTTTTATATTTCACCCCAAAACTTCAATGTTTCTAAATTTCTCCCCCAAAAAACGATATTTCGAAAACTCACCCCTAAAATCTTTAAGTTGTTCAAAAATTTCTCCCTAGTCAGTTTAACCAAGCATTTGAAGAGAATATTTTTCATCTTGAATTAATAACTGTTATAGGCTTAGTAAAAGTCGAAAATGCCCCCCAATAATCATCTTCTTCTTCTCCCTTTAATGTCATAAATTGGGGGTTAGGGATAGGGTTCTTCTTAATTTCAAAATTGGGGCTTTTCTTTAAACAAAATTAAAGCAATTCTTCTTTACAATTTCTAGTATGTTGATGCAGAGGGAGATTGCGTTCTTTATTACAGCAATTATAACAATTCCAACGAAAAAAATGAGTCATGGAAGAAGTGAAGCCCTCATGATTGGGTTGAAGATAACATTTAAGAAGAAGGAGCATTGTGTTTTTTGATAATAGAGCCGGAGAAATGAATATATGCCTTTTTCACTCAAAACCCTTGTCCAGAAAAACTAGCCCGGTTAAATTCTAATGGAATT
The DNA here is from genome assembly GCA_030015575.1 of Agapanthus africanus. Lineage (NCBI taxonomy): Eukaryota > Viridiplantae > Streptophyta > Magnoliopsida > Asparagales > Amaryllidaceae > Agapanthus > Agapanthus africanus. The sequence continues at coordinate 13,038,332 of CM057342.1, read as the reverse complement.
ATAACAAATTGGATATTTTTGGTTAACAGAATGGTTTTAGAAGGTGAAATTTAGAAATATAGATTTTTAGGGGAGAAACTTAGAAATATTGAAGCTTTGGAGGTAATATTATACTTGAAAATCCATGACGCAAACTTGAAAATTCATGATGTTTTAGCCTGTGAGGTGGAAAGATTAGGGTTATTTTGGTTTTGGAGCCTCAAAACTTCCATATTTTCAAAAATTGCTTCTCAAACTTAGAATTTTCAATGGTTAAATCTTAAGGACAAAGATAAAAATACGCCTACTCTTCTTCTTCTTCGCTTTTAAACCATTGAGGGTATTTCGGCCATTTATAGCCCTCAAATTGTTATATTTAACAGAATTTGGATGCGAGTTAACGGAAGGTTTTTTTTTAGTTAACTTTAGTGGTTTGGGGTGTCTTTTCTGAAATACCAAGTTTGTGATGTCTTTTTTTTTAAATATGGAAGTTTGTGGGTCCAAAATAAAAAAAATCTAATTAAAAACACTTCTACTACTATAATGCTAAGTGTGGGGTCATGCAGCACTCTCATATTTAGTTGGAATGAAATATTCAGAAAGAATAGAAAAATCCATGCACGTGCATAACATATATGTTAGCATTGGCATCATAAACAAGATTTACAAAGATTTTATAAGAATTTTAGTTAAGAAAATAGATTCTTTGAAAAAATTTAGTTAAGACAAGAAAAACACCATAATCATACCTTGAAATAATAAATCAATAAAAAATATTTTAAAAATTCTTAGGAAAGATGTATTTAAGCCATGAGATTTAAAAGCAATCAGATTAAATCCTTGGGTCCAAAACACTTGTAATTGTTAATAAAATCAAAACGAAAAACGGTAATATCGACAAATTGATTTCGCAGTATGGTACATATAAACTATACTCCCTCAACCCTGACACATATCTGCAAATCAAAGACCTTTTGGGCCGAAACATGGACTTTTGCATAGACGCATTCCTAATTTAAATTATTCCGAGTTAATACACACCCGGTATAACTAAACTTGGGTTGCCCTGACCATGTCGAACGTCCAAAACTTCGACGTTGTGATTAATGTTGAGGGAAGCTTGTGAGATCTAAAAGAAAATAACTCAGCTAAGCTAGGCCTAGCAACAACATAGAAGAAAATTAATAGGAAAAGATGGGGTTGCGGAATACCGCTGCCCCGTCACTGTGCTGCCAAGAGCATAGACTGGAGACAGGGCCGTCCAACTTAAGCCCTGCAGGGCACAACCGTCCTATTCTATGATCGTTAAGCTCTTGGTCGCATAGTGAGCAGCGGCGGTACACTGCAATGCCATCATCCTCAAATTAATACACAAACTACAAAATAGGCTCAAAATGTTAGCATGCAGTTAGATTTTAGATAGATACATTGAGGAGCTTGCCAGATTCCGAAACAACGTGGCTTCCATATTGCTGTTCTGATATAGAAATTTGAGGGAACTCAGTTGCTTCAGGTACTGATCCCTTTCAGCTCTCCATCAAATCACTGAATAAGTGTGCATTGCACTTCAAACTTCATGCCTTTGGAGTTATTTGCGAATGATATACTGATTTTTCGAATGAAGAATGAACGAGTTGGCGATAGAAATTATAAATAGGAAAATTATAAATAGGAATCAACGATATAAATTATATTATGGTCAGAGAAACAATGTATTTGCAACATAACACAAACACTTGATGCACTTGGCACATCAATTAGCATCTCGGCTTCTCCGATTAATTACTCTCTGCTGGTATCATAATGTATACAAAATTACTGTTATCCCAGCTAAATAGTTGATATCAGTGGTTTATGGATATAAAAAAAATCAAAATGTTGTATTCAAGAAGCTGCAAAGAGAGAACATTTTCAACATATGTACTAAATTGCTTCGAAGCGCAACCGGTCATCAAACTTTTCAGACGATGATGATGGATATTCCCATTGCCAAGCATCCTAGTGCCACCCAAGGGCTTAGCCGTTCCCCTGAAACAGGAAAAGAATGGTGTTACGAGTCTCCGAACAACGAAAATTACAGAACAAGAATAAAAGACGTACTGTGTGTTGGCTCTTGCTTTATGTTCGCCATAGAGTTGAAAATAATTCTGTATAACAGAACGATCATAGAGTTATACTAGGTCCCTCAATTGTCTATAGTTGTCTCGGCTAAAAATTTGTCATTGGTAAATAAGTGAGGGTAGAAAATTGTCTAATGCTTAGCCTTGCGCTCGAAAGCCTATCCCATCTTAATGGGTAAAGGATAAGATAATGGCAATGACTGTATACCGTGCATGCTGCCTTGTTCTAGAGATGATGCAATGAATGTTCCATCTAGATAATTGGGAAAGGCTACCGTCATCACCAATTGATTGATTATAACAGTAATCCATTAACTATAACCTAGTTTGAGTAGTTACATATGCTTGATACTAAAGTTTATACAGTTGAAAAACAAAAACAGAACAAGGAAGCAAGGTTCGACCCTGAATAAGAATCCAAAAGCGTACCTATTCTAGCTGCCTTCCAAAAGAAGCCACGGAACCTGCCAAATTTGAAATATTATGAGAAAGTTTGTGTCACAAACAAGTTAAATTGAACACATTTAATTCGATACGGTGAACAAAATTGGCATAACGCTTTGTATTGGATGACGTGCCTAATACAAAAGGCTCCCCTTCTTGAGATGTATAGTTTTCTTGAATTTTTCTTGAATGATGTGAGTAGCCAATGACAACTTCTTGAGATGTATAGTTTTCTTGAATTTTTCTTCGGTGCCTTCGATATTGAGGTGCTTTCCTATTTGCAAGAAATCCGACCGATTGTACCAATCAAGAAGCGTCACGTGTCAGTTTGAATCCACCACGTCACTTATCTATAAATTGTTCATGTCTCATCCTAAGCAATAAATTTGGTTGACTTCTAAAAACCAAACAAAGGATGGGGGAAACCCTAAGAAAATCAAAACCAAATATGCATCTTCCCCACATCTATTCTTCTCATCTTCGTTAATCTGTCTCTATCTTCTCAACAATCATTCTTCTAATTATGCAGGCAAGTATAATTGAAATGTGTAAATAATCATACCAAATATGAGAATTTCTTGAGACGAATTCACCATTTACTCTAACTGCAACTTTTCCCCGATAAATTAAAATCAAAATATTTATTATTCAAATCTCTTATTATATTAGCAAAACCATTGATCTCATACAAAACCAAGATAACGAGTGTATGTGTTTATGGTTGTCTTCAATTCTCCATGAACCTCTGATCTGCTTCTCGCTCTCGACATTATTTTTCATTTGTAGCAGGCGAACGCTTTGTTGTAGTTAGAAGTTTTGCATCAAAAATATATCACTCTTCGGAGTTTGATCATTTGCATCAAAGTGTTGGAAAAGTAGTTTGTTGGGTTCGGAGTTAAATCGACGGCCATGAAATCAAACCATTACTCAAAAGAGATAATGAAGATCAAATTCCTATTAGATATGTGCTGGCGAAATAGAATAAAGAGGTGATACCGAACTAAATCAAAATGAGTTCATGGGATCGTTTGTTTTTACTGAGAGAGTTTTGAGGGATATGGAAGAAAATTGAGTTTTACTGAAGGGCAAAAAAGAAGATACAAGAATCTGGATTTTTCTTTTTACTCTTTTATGAGGAAAAACATGGTAAGAATGAGATAGAGAAACTGATTGACATTGAACGTTTTTATGTGATTTATCACATGGCAAAAAGTTCAACCCGCTTAACCGGTAGAACCGGTTATGCCGGATCCAACGGTGCAAAACTCATCCGTACCGCTAATTAAAATAATAGAAAAATGCATCGAAGATGGACTCAATTTTTTTATTGTTTTTGTTGCTTTTCATTTTCATTGGAGTCCACCTCCGGTGCATTTTTCTATTATTTTATTCAGCGGTACGAATGAGTTTTGCACTGTTGGATCTGGCAATAACCGGTTAAGCTGGTTGAACTTTTTGCCCAGTGATTAACAAGCGGCAAAAAGCGGTGCAGTCAAAAGGCCTAGGCTGCGGCCCAAGCCGCATCGACATCAATTATGTGTATTTTATGTTAACTTTTGTTATTTGTTAAACATTGATTCTAATATAATTGTTAAACATTGATTCTAATATAAGTTTATTTGTTAAAAATTGATTCTAATATAATTGTTAATTACTTTAGTTTTTTTTCACTTGTGGAAAATGTCTAAATAAGCATTCTCAAATGTATTAACAATTAAACGCAAACTGACAATGAAGTAAATTCCGTCAATTTTCCAAAGATCCAAAATAATTTAATTAATTAATTGTCTAAGATAAATCTATCTAATTTAAGTCTAAAAAAGCCAAAAAAGAAAAGGCAAGCAAAAATCCACGGTTTTCAAAGGCTCGAAACTCGAATGAGCAGTCGAAACTCAAAGACAGTGTTGACGTGGTTGAAACTCGAAGTCGAAGATGAGCTCGAAATTGAAGATTAAAGGTGAAGACAAAATCAATGTTTGACGTGGAGATCGAAATGGAGATCTTGGTTCAAGATAGACTTGGAGAACATCGAGCCAATGAAGGTCGCTAGCGCTCATGGCCCTCGAAATTAGCTGTGGCTCTCAAAATCGGTGGTGGAAGGCTCTCATGATGACCCTCGGCGTTTACTAGTTCTAAAACAATTCCAACTTATTATAAATTACACTCCAATTAACATAGAAAGTATACCCAAAAGAATACAAGTGTAAGCATAATTCCTGACTAAACAGTCTAATGCAGTGCAGTGCAGCTCTTTTATGCGTCTAGGCAGCCGCATAGACGCCTAGGCTACAGCCTTTTAAAACATTGTTTTTGCCATGTAACAAGTCACATAAAAAACCCTCAATGTCAATCAATTTCTCTCCTCTCTCATCCTTACTACGATTTCCTCACAAAAGAGAAAAAAAACCAAATTCTTGTATCTTCTTTTTTGCCCTTCAACAAAACTCATTTTTCTCTCATCTCCACCGAAACTCAGTTGGAAAAGACGAACGATTCCATAAGCTCATTTTGATTTAGTTCGAAATCACCGTTCTATTATATTTCGTCGGCACAGATTTAATAGAACTTCGATCTTCATTATCTTCTTCAAATAATGGTTTGATCTCATAGTCGTCGATTTAACTCCGAACCCAACAAACTACTTCTCTAAGTTTTTGATGTAGATGATCAAACTTGGTAGAGTGATATCTCCGATGCAAAGTCTTTAACTACAACAAAGCGTTCGTCTGTTACAACGATTGAAAATATAAAAAATAATGCCGAGAGGAAGAAGCAGAGCAGAGGTTCATGAAGAATTGAAGACAACCACAAACAGCCTCTCTCTATCTTGGAAATCTGTTACCGCTTCTTTCCTTTTTTGTGTTTTGCATGAGATCAATGACGTTGTATGAGATTAATGGTTTTGCTAATAAAATGAGAGATTTGAATAATAAATATTTTGATTTTAATTTATTAAGGACAGGTTGCAGTAGAATCGAGAGTGAATTTGCCTCAAACATTCTCATATTTGGTATGATTATTTACTCATTTCAATTATGCTTGCCTCTATAATTAGAAGAATTAATGTTGAGGAGGTGGAGGCAGATTAAAAAATGATGAAGATGAGAAGAATAGAGGCAGGGAAGATGAACAGTAATCACTGATAATATTTGGTTTAGATTTTCTTGATTTTTTTCTCTTCTTTAGTTTGATTGTTGGGAAGTCAACAAAATTTATTGGTCAGGTAGACACATGAACAATTTATAGCTAAATAGATGAGTGACGTAGTGGATTCAAACCGACACGTGACGCTTCCTAATTGGTACAACCAGCCAGTTTTCTCGCAAACAAGAAAGCACCCCAATATCGAAGGCACCGAAGAAAATTTCTTTTCATTGCATTACAATAGAAAGCTTGGTTCAACAAAGTGTACAAGGATTCATAGATTTTAGAATAGGCACAAACACTTGGCTTAGAACTATAGGTATTTATTCAAACAAATAATTAAGAATCTTCAAGCAGATGATATCTATTAGACTAGAAAGTCGGTGATCATGAGATAGGTCAAACCAAAATATGTCCCAATTTGTTCGGTGTGTTTCAATTAATCAAATCAAATAACCTTATGACAGCCAATGATGGGGAACACACAGCTCCCTCTTAGGCTACTATGCTGGCACTTAAAGCTATAACTTTGACACAGTTCATTGAAACAAGCCCAGGATCTAAGACCAATGGTATATGCCTCTATGATTTTGGTCCATATTGATTAATGTGATACTAGGAACTCAATGGCACTAAAACCTAAGGGCATGTTTGTTTGCACGGAAGTAACATGAAAGTACCGAAAGTAGGTTTACTTCATTACTTCATGTGTTTGTTTTGATGGAAGTAGAGTTTGGAAGTTACTTCATGGTGATGAGATGAATCCTATGTGGCATAGTTACTTCCAAGATTTTCTTCCCCTCATTTTGGATGGAAAGTAACCATAGAGCACAAGTAACAAGAAAAGACATTAATTATTTAATACTTCTCTTTATTACTTCCATAAAGTAATGATATAATACTATTAAAAAATACCATTTTGTTTGTTTTTCTTATAAAAGAAACATAGTAAATTACTTCATTTTTTACTTCCTTCTTAAAAAAAATATACAAACAAACACTAGAAGTAAGATTTGGGCCTATTTCCATGAATTTTTTTTTGGAAGCTACTTCAATATTACTTTCGGCACTTCCAGACAACCAAACATGCCCTGAATCACCAGCAAAAATATCACAACAAAGTTAACCAAGTAATATTAACATTGAGCACGCCGAAATACACTCTCTTCACTATATAAGCCATCAAGATTTCATTCGCTACTAAGCTAAGAAATTCTCCTCAAAAGGCTCAAACTAAATAAACAATCAACAAGATAGCTTTGAACCTCGCACAATGTATACATCAGAAAATTTCTCAAAACTCAATTGAGAACAGCAAACATACCACCACCTCAAATAATAGATCGAATAATAAAAATCCGAAAAATGATACTGAAAATATATATTATTAATACCCGGTCCTTTGCTTGAGGATGGTAGGGAACTGGATCTTGATGTAGGAGCACGTGCATATCACCAGCAGCACCACCGTCAGAAACGAGTGGAAGTTGAACAGCGCCGACTGCATTCATTCATTTTACCATCATCATCATCAACAACAACAACAACAACAAATTTCAAGAAGATCAATCGAGAAGAAACATAATCAGTTAGTTAATTACCATGACGACGATAGAGATTCAAAAAAAAAACCTCACATCAATTGATCGTGGAATCCCCCAAAACTTAAAATTGAATATGTCAGAAAAGGGGAGGAGTCAAAATGAAGAAGAGACTCTCCACTCCTCTTCCATTCGATAGTGGGCTGGGCTCTGTTATTCACTTCAACATGGACACCCCCAATGGGCTTAAATGGACTTCCCTTTTCTGAAAGCGATATTTGAAGAGTCAAAAAAATTCTTCCATGCACCCTATGCATATGCCCCATGAGACAGAGATAAACATATGGACCCCACAAAAGCTATTTGAAATTATAAAAAAATCTCTATCTCTTTATCTCTCTTGCTCATTTGCTCATGTGCATTACTATACCAAATAATCTCTCCATAACAATAACATAAAACTTTTTAAGTTGAAGAAAACACTTGTATACATATTTTATTTTAGGTTTCAAGGTTAAGGGTTGGATTTTTATTTTTAAAAAATTGTTTCGCCCATGACTTGCTTTAAATATATTATTTAAATTTCATAATAGTATGACATAAGTGTTAATTTCTGAACACAGTTTGAATATCCACTGAGAAAATATTTATGTGTTAATTTAGAGAACAAAAGTCTTAGAAGGACAAAGATATAAGTAACTCCAAAATTAAACATCACACGTTGAGCAGGTTTGTAAACGATCAAATAAAGAATTTGAGTTTTAATAAAGCCATCGCACATCTAATTATGTGAATATACATTAAATATGCTAAGTTATACTTGTATTTTGCACGCGAAATGCTCCTTATATTAAGAGAAATTAAAAAAGATCTGTATGGCATTAGTTACTGAGAGAGATTAGTGATGTTAGTTACCGGAAAAGATTTATGAGATTAGTTGCGGTTACAAATTGAGTTTCAATCTTTTATATATTTTTTAATGCATTTCTGTCACATCCCGCTTCTCAAAATACGGAATACGAGGGGTCGACGAGGCCAGTCATGCTCCTACGGTCGAGAAAATATCCTTCCGTAGTCACACTTCGGCTTTTAGCTTTACGTGGTAATCAGTAATCAATGCACAGATAATGAGAAATGTAGTAATTAAATCAAAAGAACTAACCAGGTGGAGATCAAGAAAGTATAGCTCTCGGTCGCTGATCAAGATGTACGCGATGTCCTCGGGTACGTCGGGTCCTGGTCCAAGCTAGATCCACTTCTCACTCTGAGCATGCATACTCAGGTCGTCAGAACGACATGATAACAATACACACACACACACAAATATGAACTCGTGCAATAATAATGAATGTGAAACGGTAATCATGGAATAATGACGTGAACATGAAGTAGCCAATGCAGGTATCTATTAGAGCAGGTAGACAGTAAAGCAGTAAATAGTATGTCAGGTATGTTGAATCAGTAAGTAATGCATGTCAATGTCGCTAACCCTATCAGTCTCTAAGTCTCACTGTACAGGTCGCTAAGCCTATCGTCAGTCCAAGTGTGAGAATCGGCCATTCGTGAGTATCCCCACCCAAGGGTAGGACCCAAGGACAAGGGAACTGTAATACCCAGTCCCTATAAATAATTAGCGTATTCTTAATAAATAAGTCTCCAGATATTTTCCCAAATTTTCTACAAATTTTCCGTATTTTTCCAGAATTTAATCTTGATTTAATACGATTTAAAATGTGTATAAATTTAATTTAAACTAATTTATTAGACTTCCAATCTAAAACTAAAATCCTATTACTTATTTCTTTTATTTCCCCGTTTCCATTTTCCCCGAGCCCAGCCCAAACCTCCAAAACCTAACCCTATATCTAAATCCCTTTTTATTTCCCAAATTTTTAACCCAAACCCTCTCTCTCTTTTTCCCAAACCCTAGCCCCATTTCCATTTTTCTTTTCTTATCTTTCCCTCACAGCCGACCCAGACCCTAACCTCCCTTATTTCTTTTCCCTTCTGGCCCGGCCCATTACCCTATCACCTTCCTCTTTATTTTTTCCTTTTAATTATTCCGGCCCATCTCCTCAACCAATCCGGCCCAACTTCCTCTCCCTTCTTCTTCAATTCTCGCGTCCTTTACCTCTCATTTTCTTTCTCCCCCCCTTACGACGCGCACGTCCCCGAGCCCCACTCCCCGTCGCGACCACGTCCCCGCTTCCTTACCCACGACCGCGCGCGCTACCTCCCTCCTCTCGTACGCACTCTCTCTCCTCTCGTCTCTCCCCACTCTCCCTCCTCATCCCCTACGAGAACGCCGCCTCCACCATTGTCACCATCCCTCTCGTCACCGCCCTCATCTCCTCGACCCACACCCCTACTCCTCTATCTTACGATGAGACCACTTGCATTCCCCGAGCTCGACCGCTTCCTCTTCCGAGCACTTCGACTGCCATCCTCCTTCCTCCGGGGCTCCACCTCGTTGGCCCCCACCGTCGCCGTCCCCTCACCGCCGACTTCGCCCTCGTCTCCCTCATGCTTCGACCTCCTCATTCACTCGCCTAGCTCCCCTATTCATCGCCTGCACACCAGACCCGACGCCAGCCATCACCTCCGCCGAGCAGCCACTGCCCTCTCCTTGCCGGCGACCGTCACCTGCACCACAAGTGCTTCTGACTTCTTCCCAGCAGCCCTCACCGCCAACCGCAACCAAGCCGCCGCTGTCGAAGAACTCGAGCCCGAGTCAAGTCGGGTTCCGTGCCGCGCCTGTGTCGTGCCATGCCCCCGCCCCGTGCCACACCGTTCCGCTTCGTAACCGCTACTGCACCAACACCGTGCCACTGCAGACCCACTCCCGTGTCGCGCCCCGTGCCCAGTCTCCGTGCCACCGCAGACCCACTCTCGTGTCGCGCCCTGTGCCCAGTCTCCGTGCCACCGCCGACCTATTCACCTGTCACGCCCCGTGCCCAGTTCCCGCGTCGCGCCTGTATCGTGTCGTGCCCACCTCCGGACCAGGTCCCGTGCCGCCCCGTGCCCAGTCTCCATGCCACGTCGTGCCAGTCCCCGCGCCCACTCCCGCGTCGTGCCGTGCCTACCTATGTGCCACGACAACATTCACTCCGTACCCGGCACCGTGCCACATCATGCCCGTTACTGTACCCGATCCAGGCCCAGCACCGTGTCGCGTCCGCGTCATCACCGGGCCCAGTTCCGTGTCGCGCCGTGCCACGCACCGAGCCAGGACCACGCCCATTGCCGTATCACGCCCGCGTCGCTACCGCGTCTAGTACCGGGTCACGGCGCTCGCGCCGTATCCAGTATCGCGCTGTCCTGTGTGTCGGGACAAACGCTGCAGCGACGTTGCTTCCATATCAAGCGATCGAGGCAAGTGATTCCCACTTGCTTTACATGCTATTAATGTTATACGCATAATTATTTATATCTTTGCATAACCGAAGCTTTGATCACCTTACGTATAAACAAGTAATTGATGCTAAACTCTGAGTGAAAACCTGTCTTTGAATGGCGGAACTGGTGATCATTGGACCCGTCTACTGTTTACCGATGTGCTGTAGAAATTTAGTTGAAAACCACAGTCGTTTCACTTATATAATACTGCTCCCGAAAGTCGGTACGAAATCTGAATTTCCTGAATATGCTAGACCGTTAAATTCATATTAAATCGTCTATAAGTCGGATTTTGGCGTTCCATGGCTCGTATCGAAGACAACGGAATAATATACAGAACCCTATAATTTATATTTAAATTTGAACTAGTTACAATAGAGAAAACTGCGTTGGTTAACGATTCTGAACTGCAGTCCAGAACGGAAATCCCAGTTAACCCCTGTTTTTAAATCGCTGTATATTCCTGTTCAAATATGAGAATGCACGGAACCCTTTATCGTTACGTAGGAAATTTAATTATATTTATTACTCCACTGGTCTCACTGTATTTCACAACCGTTTGATATTTTTAACTCATTTTATAGTGTCGATACGTTTTGCTGAATCTGCAGAGGTAGACTTTACACATCGAACATAATCCGTCCATAAATCCCTGTAGGCATAGCATATTACTGATCCTCTAATTGCGGTGGAAACCTAACTGATAATCCTAAATATTGTTAAACTATAGCGTCGCTTAATTATGATCCCAACTAGGATTAAAATGTGTTACGAAACGGACTTCCGATTCTGAAACCGGAATTCCAGCAGTGAACGCTTAAAATGAAATGGCCATATCTAGCGATCCTGAAACCCGATTAACGTGAAACAAATTTTGATGGATATATAACTAAACATACTGCTTACTCCTTTTTATTGTTTTGCTAAATTTTGCATGTATGATTTATGATAAATTATGCAAGTGGTAGGACACCGACTGATGATATCTTAATCATGCCTTAATTATTGTATTCTCATCACATCAAATAGATGTCATTGCATTGGTAACCTAGTGATCATGTGCATTACCCAGTGTTAGATATTAGTGTTTGATTGTGGCAAGTACGTTAGTGTTTAAGCATGAATGGATAAGTGAATGTGACACGTACTTGTACACAATCAGTGGACCCTGTTGATTTATTGCATTGTCGATGTCTATGGGACGTGTATAAGTGTGACTATAATTGGTATGAGACAATTATGGAAGTACTTATATGGGTGTCATAGGTAAGGCACCAAACACTATCCATTTGTCTTGGGTATTAGTCGAGACATGCTTGATGGAGATCCTGTCTCCAGTTCTCCCGTAGACTTGTCATGGACCGATGGGTATTTGAGTTTATGGTTGGCGTTTGATGTATACCACGAGGTGTGGGGTAGTTTGAGTGTGAGTTCAACAGAATCTCGGGAGTCCCATGCCGGCACATACAGCGATTCTGGAGATATATGGGGATATTACTAATTATTAGCGAGTGACTCGGGCCCGTGTTCCCTTGGCCTTGGGTCCTACCCTTGGGTGGGGGATACTCACGAGTGGTTGACTCTCACACTTGGACTGACGATAGGCTTAGTGACCTGTACAGTGAGACTTAGAGATTGATAGGCTTAGTGAAATTGGCATGCATTGCTTACTGATTCAACATACCTGCCATACTGTTTACTGCTTTACCGTTTACCTGCTCTATTAGCTACCCGCATTGGCTACTTCATATTCACGTCATTATTCCATGATTACCGTTTCATATTCATTATTATTGTACGAGTTACCATTTGTGTGTGTGTGTGTGTGTGTGTGTGTGTGTGTATTGCTATCGTGTCGCTCTGACGACCTGAGTATGCATGCTCAGAGTGAGAAGTGGGTCTAGCTTGGACCAGGACCTAACGTACCTCGAGGATATCGCGGACATCTTGATCAGCGACCCAGAGTTATACTCTCTTGATCTCCATCTGGTTAGTTCTTTTGTATTTGTTTTGATTTAGTGACTGCATTTCTCATTACCTGTGCATTGATTACTGATTACCACGTAAAGCTAGAAGCCGAAGTGTGACTACGACAGGATATTCCCTTGACCGTAGGAGCATGGCCGTCCTTGTCAACCCCTCGTATTCCGTATTTTGGGAATCGGGGCGTGACATGGTTTTGTTGGTATCAGAGTCAGGTTTTGCTTCGATTGGGATTGCAGTTTCCGTGTAGGGCTTGACAATATAAGACATCCTTCGGTCTAGATTGTAAACTCGTTATGCTTGATCTTGATTCACATAGTGTGTTCTGCTATACATATTGATACATTCGCTAGAGTTTTGGGTGACTTAGTAAAGTTTCGTGGTTATAATTACGAACTGCAGTATAGTTACCATACTGTACTCTATTGAGTGACTTGGAGTTCTACATTTGACCTTCGATCGATTGAGTTTCACCCCACCCGATATTCTTGTTTCACTGTCTATTCTACATCTTGCCCTGATTTTTACTCCTTGTACCTTATGCCATCCAAAAATTGTTGTTTAAGGACCATGCCTTCCAACGACTCTTCCTCTATATCCACTCCCCAAAATCAGACCGTCGAGATCTTGAATGTGCTGCAAGGTTTGAAGGAAGCCCAGGAGCGAACGAACGACCTGTTAGTTGAGGGATTAAGAAGGCAGATGACTCAGACACCAGCGGAAGCCTCCACTCGTAAGGGAAACCCCGTTAAACAAGGAAAAGAGGTGAAGATGAAGCGTCCACCTGTTCCCCAGCAACGGAAGTAGCGGAAGGCTCAACGTTGTGGATACTGCAAGAAGCCAGGACACCTTCAGAGAGACTATCGCAGTGCCAAGGGACAGTGCCTAATTTGCGGATCCAGCGAACATCTTGTCAATGGTTGCCCTAAAAGGAAGGACTACAAGGAGGAGATTCGTCCACACTCTCCATCCCTGTAGCTCGAATTTCGAGGATAGTACGGACCCAGCGCAGGATTCAACTCGCGTGACGAGAATGCAGCGGTCTAGAAATCAAAGAAGAATTATCACCTTTCTGCTTTCAATAAAAAAAAATATTGTCACTCTATTGTAAATATTTCCCTTCGTTTAAAATCTTGTATCCGTTGAACTTTAGTTGAAATGCAATGAAATTCTGAGTTGTGATGTATGTATCGTCCCTTGCCACTTATTTTCCTTATACTACTTATTGCATCAGTATTCTAAATTTTGATTTTTCGGTCATTACCTACCGCATATTTTCCTTGTTCTACGTATCATTAGTTATTTTCTCGGTGTGTTCCACTGCCTAATCATGACCCTTCCTTTTCAGGCCATGGATCACCCTGGAGCAGCGCCGCCTCTAGATGAGGACACACGGTCGTGCGTTTCCTTGGACTGCATGCTGGTGAGTTCAGATGACGAGATCAACGGCCCACAGGTTATTTTCGGAAACAGCGATTCCGAGGGTGAGGGATTCGTCTCCCCAGAAGTCGACATGAGCAGCGACTCTGAAGACAAAGAAGAGGACCCCGAAGAAGACCCAATAGAGGAGAACCCGATAGAGGAAGATCCCGAGGAAGACCCGATGGAAGAAAATCCAGGAGAGGAAAACCTTGAGGAGAATCCAGTGGAAGAAAATCCTATGGAAGAAGATCCAGAAGAAGAGAATCACGTGGAAGCAGACCTCGATGAAGAGTCTCCAGCCGAGGGAGAAGGACCGGAAGAACAAGACCCCGCGGCAGAAGAACCTCCAGTGGCGATCCCTGCGAGGCGCTATGGAAATGGACGCCCCTATCTGAGCGCACGAGCCTACCGTAACCTGCTGAACTCCTATAACCGCGCCTGACGTGATTTAGTTTTGTCTTCTCTGGCAAAATAAATCTATGTATAGTTTAGGGCTATCTTTTATCTTTCGAGAATGCATTGTTTGGAATTTTCTGGAATGATAATAAAATTTCTGAGCTCGCTAATCTTTTTATTTTTGGTTCGTATGATGCATTGACTGTCCTCCCTCCCCAATACATTTCTTTCCCTTCTGAGATTCATGACTATTCGCCCTTACGCCCTGTGCTGACCCGATCCCAGTCTCTTCGACATTCAGTGTGAAGTACTACAGTCCGACCTTTTAAGTGGGCCATACTCCATTTTAATCCCTACGCTGGCCAGCCCTATACATTTTTGTGCTATCTCCTATTACCATAATTACATCTAGGGACATCATTTTAGATGCTTCACTATTCTTCACATTTTCAATAGTGCAATCATATATCGAGCATATTATTTTGTGCTATGTTTCTTATTTTCACCATGTGGGTGTTCCAAGTTATTTTAAAATTGTTTGATCGATACATTATTCTAAAATGTTTTAATCTATCGACAAATCCTCCACTATTTTATTATTGTTACTTTATTTTCCCGGGTATTGTGCTTATAGTTTGCTAATATGAATGGTTATGCCTTATGCTTATTATTTTAGCTGCGCTATTTTCTTGATATATGTATGTATGTATTTAGGATTCTGATTTTATCTAGCTGCTTCTACGTAGATCACTATATAGTAGTATTTGATTCTGTGGTTCTTCACACATTATTTATAGCTTATCGTTTATTTTAAATTTCGAGGACGAAATTTTGGTAAGGGTGGTATGATGTAATAACCAGTCCCTATAAATAATTAGCGTATTTTTAATAAATAAGTCTCCAGATATTTTCCTAAATTTTCTACAAATTTTCCGTATTTTTCCAGAATTTAATCTTGATTTTATCCGATTTAAAATGTGTATAAATTTTATTTAAACTAATTTATTAGACTCCCAATCTAAAACTAAAATCCTATTACTTATTTCTTTTATTTCCCCGTTTCCATTTTCCCCGAGCCCAGCCCAAACCTCCAAAACCTAACCCTACATCTAAATCCCTTTTTATTTCCCAAATTTTTAACCCAAACCCTCTCTCTCTTTTTCCCAAACCCTAGCCCCATTTCCATTTTTCTTTTCTAATCTTTCCCTCATAGCCGACCCAGACCCCAACCCCCTTATTTCTTTTCCCTTCTGGCCCGGCCCATTACCCTATCACCTTCCCCTTTATTTTTTCCTTTTAATTATTCCGGCCCATCTCCTTAACCAACCCGGCCCAACTTCATCTCCCTTCTTCGTCAATTCTCGTGTCCTTTCCCGCTCATTTTCTTTCTCCCCCCTCCCCCTCGACGCGCACGTCCCCGAGCCCCACTATCCGTCGCGACTACGTCCCCGCTTCCTTACCCACGACCGCGCGTGCTACCTCCCTCCTCTCGTACGCACTCTCTCTCCTCATCCCCTATGAGAACGCCGCCTCCACCATCGTCACCATCCCCCTCATCACCGCCCTCATCTCCTCGACCCACACCCCTACTCCTCTATCTCACGACGAGACTACTTGCATTCCCCGAGCTCGACCGCTTCCTCTTCCGAGCACCTCGACTACCATCCTCCTTCCTCCGGGGCTCCACCTCATCGGCCCCTACCGTCGTCTTCCCCTCACCGCCGACTTCGCCCTCGTCTCCCTCACGCCTCGACCTCCTCCACCTGTAATACCCGGTTCTTTTACGCGCCAATATCCGTATTTATATGAATTGTGGCTTACAAAATTTGTCTATTTATATTTAAAATTATTTTTGTTTGTCTAAAACCCTATCCCGAATCTAATCTAATATCTTTTTAATTTTCCCTAACCCAAACCCGAAACCCAGCCCACTCCGTTCCCAATTCTTCAAATTCTTCTTCTACCTTTTTTCCCTTTCATATTTTCTTTTCCTCTTATTAGCCGGCCCATTTCCCCATATCTATTTTCTTTTTTTTTACTTAATTTCCTATCCAAACCCCAACCCAAACCAAATTTCAAATTTAATAAATTCTCCAGGCCCAGCCCACTTCCTTTTCCCCTTTACCAAGATTTATTTAAACCAATTAACAAAATTCCCGGCCCGGCCCAATTCTCTAATTCCATTTAATTATTTTCCCTACTCCCCGGCCCGGTCCTTACACCTCCAAGCCAGCGCCCATACACCCGCACCAACCCGACCCGACCCGCTCGCCTCACCTTCTTCCCCACGTCGCTTCTTTTCCCGCTCCTTTTCTTTCTTTTTCCCCTCCGTGTATCCCACGTCGCCTCACCAACGTTTCCCCACCTCGTCGCGACCACGTCTCTCGTGCCCGCCTCCCTCGCACCCATGACGCGCACTCCCTCTTACGACCGCGTCTCTTCTTTCTTCCTCTTCTTCTTTTCCCGCTCGTTCCCTCAACCGCCGCGACCGCTTCTTACGCACCCACGCCCCGCGACGCGCTCTCTCCCTCCAACCTCTCTTTCTCCCTCCCTCTTCATCCCCTCGCCAAGACCGGCGCCACCTTCATCTCCTCCTGCACACCCCCACCAAGCATCGACGCCGCCTGCATCCCTCACTGCAACCCCGAGCCCCTCCTCCACTGTCGACATCCCATCACAACCACCTCCAACGCCTCGGGCTCTTCCCTCGCCGTATCCTCACACCCGGCCACCCTCTCAATGCTCTCACTGCCTCCTCCCATCGGCCACCTTGACCACCTCGACGGCGCCTCCGTCGACCCCATGTCGTCACCGAGCACATCTTTCTCTCTCTCTCTCTCTTTAAATCTCTCTCTCCCCCTCTCTCTTCCTTTCTCTCTCTCAGCAAATCTCTCTCTTTCTAAATTTCTCTCTCCCCCTCTCAGCATCTCTCTCTCTCTCTCAGCATCTCTGCCTCCCTCACATCAAAATAAGAAACAACTTGGAGCAGTGATGAAAATGAGTGCACGGTGATTAACTGGATTGAGTACAATTATCTGATTCCAAAGGCCGAACCTGTGCTGCGCCCGTGACGCGATCGTGTCGTTGCCGCTGCCGGACCATCGTCGACACGTCTTCAGGCAAGTTTAATACTTGCTTCATGCTTCTTGTATATGTTACAATTCTAGTTACTAATAATTGCCGCATGCCCTTTTTACGTGAACCGTATAATTCAAGTATTCGATGCACGGCCCGAATGGGAAACTCACGTTAAATTTGACGGAAAAATATAAAATGTGATGGCCCGAGTAGTAAGGAATGTTCCTTGAGACTTTGATTCCAAAATTATGTCGTTTACTCACATAAAATGAGGTCTCGGTTTCTTTTGTAAAACCTGAAAACCTTCGTACATGCCAAACTATAAAATTTATATTAAATTGTGTATAAACCGGATTTTAGTGTTCGATGGCTCATAACGAAGCTAACTGGTTAACCTACTGTAAAATATTGCTGATCACTGAATTTTAGTACACTATGATAGAGATAACTGCGGTGGATTATGATTCTGGACTGCAGTCCAGAATGGAAATTCAGGTTAACCCCTGTATATCACTGTTCATATAAGAGAATGCGTAGAACCCTATATCGTTACGTAGGGAATTAAATTATATTTATTACTCCATGGGTATTACCAGATTCCTTAACCGTTTGATATTTTTAATTCATTTTACAATATCGACACGTCTTGCTGAATTCTGCAGAAGCGGATTTTACACATCGAACATAATCTGTCCATAACTCCCTGTAACATAACATATTACTGATCCTCCAATTGTGGTGGAAACTTAACTGATATTCCTAAATATTGTTCAACTATAGTGTCGCCTAAATGCGATCCCAACTGGGATTAAAATGCGTTACGAAACGGACTTCCGATTCTGAAACCAGATTTTCAGCAGTGAACGCTTAAAATGAAATGGCCATATCTAGTGATCCTGAAACCCAATTAAAGTGAGACCAGTTTTGTTGGATAGATAATTAAACACGCTACTTACCCCCTATTCATTGTTTCGCTAAATTTTGCATGTATGTTTTATGATAAATTATACGAGTGACAGGACACCGACTGATGATAACTTAATCATGCCTTAATTACTGTATTCTCATCACATTATATGAATGTCATTGCGTCGGCAACCTAGTGATCATGTGCATTACCCAGTGTTAGGTATTAGTGTTTGATTGTGGCAAGTATGTGAGTGTTTAAGTATGAATGGATAAGTGAAAGTGACACATACTTGTACACAATCAGTGGACCCTATTGATTTATTGCATTGTCGACGTCTGTGGGACGTGTATAAGTGTGACTATAATTGGTATAAGACAATTATGGAAGCACTTGTATGGGTGTCACAGGTAAGGCACCAGACACTGTCCATTTATCTTGGGTATTGGTCGAGACATGCTTGATGGAGACCCTGTCTCCAGTTCTCGCACAGACTTGTCATGGACCGACCGGTATTTGAGTTTATGATTGGCGTTTGATGTAGACCACGGGGTGTGGGGTAGTTTGGGTGTGAGTTCAACAGAATCTCGGGAGTCCCATGCCGGCACATATGGAGATATATGGAGTTATATAGGGATATTACTGATTATTATCGTGCGTGTTTCGGGCCCGTGTTCCCTTGCCCTTGGGTCCTACCCTTGGGTGGGGGATACTCCTGCGTGGTTGACTCTCACACTTGGACTGACGATAGGCTTAGTGACCTGTACAGTGAGACTTAGAGACCGATAGGGATAGTGATATTGACATGTATTGCTTACTGATTCAACATACCTGCCATACTGTTTACTGCTTTACTGTTGCCTGCTCTATTTGATACCTGCATTGGATACCTCATGTTCACGTCTTTACTCTCCTGATTACTGTTACATATTCATCATTATTACACGAGTTCATATGTCACGCCCCGCTTCCTAAAATATGGAAAACGAGGGATGACTAGGCCAGCCATGCTCCTACGGTCAAGGAATAATCCCGCCGTAGTCACATTTCGGCTTCTAGCATTATATGGTAATCAGTAAACAAAGCACAACAGTAAAGGAAATACATCACTAAATTATTACATCGAATTTTCATTGTTCACAATTCACAAATAAATAGGAAAGAACTACTAACCGAGTTCGAATACAAGATCTCTAGGGAAAACAGAAACGAAGAAAAAGGTACTCCAGACTAGATCTCCGTCAGCTCGAAAGATAAATCCGACTCCTGCGCTGGTTCTTCCTCGAGGTCTGAGCATGTATACTCAGGTCGTCAGAGCGATGTAATAGCAATTTTTATATTAATGACATGAAACATGCAAATACGATAATAACAGTGAAAGTAAAATGCTGATAATCGCTATGTCACTAAATGATGCAAAGTATGATCTGTGTTCCTATCAGTCTCTAGGTCATGTTTGAAATCGTATAGTGGAAAGGAGGATCATGTTTAACAGGAGTCTCGTACATACCCGAGACAACGGCCCACACGCCCGGGACATAACCATGTCAGCCGGATCGCTAGATCCTACCTAATATATATAAGAATCACTGTTCGAATGATCATCCTCTAAAACACGGTCCCGCTAAATATGATGCTCTTTCCACTTCGATTTCCCCTTTTTCCCCAGGTTTACACTATTGATGATTATGATTTAGTCGTGTACAAGTATGCACCAATAGCACGGTTTTATCACTGTTCACTGTATTAATTACTGTCACGAATCATTCACTTTCCATTGGTGTAATTGACACTCCTAAACCATTATCATTCACGCACGATAATGCAATGTCCATTGAATACTAACGCGCACTAATACTATGTATATGGCAATTGGGTAAGGTATGTGTATTTATGCCGTTAACAAGTCATGTGTAATATGAACCAATATGCACGTCATGAGCTTACAAAAATTGCAGTAATTCATATGTTCAGAATTCAGCGAAATGATACAAATACGATAACAAGTACACTCTGTCGGCAGTTCAGAAAAATTGGTTTCAGTATAATCGGGTTTCTGGTATTCAAGTTATAGCCGTTTCAATTTAAGTGCTCGCTGCAGGAAGTTCAGTTTCTGAACTGAGTGTCTATTTCGCGACACGATTTTCACCCAGTTGGGATCAGAATTTAGTGACGCTACAGTTAAATGAAAACTAGGGTTTTCAACGCAATAGATGGATTCTCAATCGCGTCTCTACGTCAGAAGTTATGCACTGTTCAACGCTAGGGTATCAGTTCAGTTTCTGTTTGGGACTGCTAAACGTCATGATCTTTTAAATTGCAGTTTAAATAGCAAATGACGATAAAACGGGGTGAAATCACTTGTGTTATTTAGCTAACAGATTCATCTTCAATAAGGTGTAGGGTTCCGCAACATACGAGTTCAGGCAGCAAGATAGTAAATATTACGGGACAGAAAACAATAACCAGAGTTGCTCTGGACTGCAGTCCAGAGCCGCTCTCCGAACAAATTTTCGTCATAATTTCAGTACATAAACAATTAAGAACTTGCATAGGGTTACAGGTCGTCGAGTCGGCTTCGATTTGAGCCCTCGAACGCCTTATTTCAATATGTACACAATTAATTGTGATTTTAACAAATTTCAGGTGCGGGAAATTCCCAGTTTTTTTACGGGTGTAACTGGGGGTGTTCGTTTAAGCCTTAAAAAATTGTATTTTCCAGTAAAATTTCTACACAGTGCTCATTGCTGTAGGGTTCCTAGGCATCCTATAGAGGTCTCACAAGGCATCGAACATGCCAAATTTAAAATTATGGTGCCGAGAAACCCTAGTTAACGGATCGTTGCTAGATGTCTAGGCGAAACTAAAAACTAGTTAACTACTTAACTAGAAGTTAGATGCTACAACCTTTGTAGATCCGGATTTCCACCTCCTTAGCTCCACGTGGTCATGCCCTCGCTGTCCATCATGAATCCTCGACTCATTCGTCGGCTTCATCGGAAAACGGGCGAGCAAGGTCGTCGGCTTCGTGTCAAAGACGATCTACGTCGAGGTTGCACTAGTTCAAGCTCCGACTTCACCAAGTAGTGAAACTTGTGAAGAAAACACCCAAAACCACTTGGCAAGAGGTAGAGGATGAAGAAATAGGAGGTGGGTTCACTTTAGATTTGGATTTCTCTCACTAAAACTCAAGTTGCCATTGATGTAGCAAGCTTGAAGAAGAAGAAGAAGATGAGCTAGTTATGATAAGTTCTTTTTTTTAAAAGAAAATAGAAAATGAATACTTATCATAACTTAAACTAGGGTTAAGTGTAGAGAATAAACCATGGTCATTTGAGTGGGTTAGGGTTAAGCATGAAGACAAGAATGGTAAGCAAAGTCAAAGCTTCATGAAGCTTCAATATAAAACAAATAAAGCCACCATTCTTATCTTAATCCATTTCAAATAAATGAATAAACAAATAAATAAATAAATGAATATGCAAAACCCTAATTATCAAATTAACCATGGATTAATTCTATACACTTAACTAAATGATCAAGTATCATCAAACATGATACAAAAATGTGCACGAAAGCATATCACATATACAATGTGCAATCCAAGTGAGAGAAAAATCCGTTTAAAGTGAACCAATACTAGTTAATGCAAAGTAATATATCAAATATATAATTATACATTAAATCATTAAATCAACACTTGATTCAATGATCCGGTCATGTCGCACATAACCGACTAGTATTTAATGCATCGATTTATCGAATCAATGATTCGATAACTAGGTCATATCTCATACAACCAATCGAAACATTAATCGTGAGAACGAAATACGGTATCACATACACGCATTATTCTCGGTCCCGCACATATCTCATATGCACTCCTGTTTCATTTCGCTTGAGCTAGGAAACCTCTGTGTAGGACTCTAAAGACTCGTCAATACGCCGGTAGCAGATGATGATCATATCAAGCACCCACAAGCCTCAAGCGGTCTGCTAAACGTAACGGCCACCCGGGTATTGAGCGATCAGAAGATCGACGAGCTAGCCCGCTCACACTCCTGCGAATCCGATCAGTAACACTTACCGTACAGTCCGGTCTCTTTGTCTGATATGTCGCATATCAAGTCTAGGGGTGGTAAACGTCAGACCCCAATAACCCGATAAGTCGTGCCGATGTGAGGCTCGTAACGGGTCGAGAAACTACTGGTAACACTTACCAGCAAATCTCTGATCAGCCCTGGCCAGGGACTTCCCTGTTACGGCCAATCGAGCACAGCGCAACATCAACCCCCAATACCGGGAGAGACGAAACCCCTCCTATCCCTCATTGCCTCCATGTGACTCGGGACTGTACCCAAAGACCACCGTTTTGCACGCCCTCATGGACGTGGTAAGGTGGAGATCAAAGCACAGTGGGAATCACACAAGACTCTATGACGATCTCGGGTCTACAGACTAACCTGTACAAGTGTCACCTGAGAACTGCCATCTGACGTGAGGTATAATACCATCTGGGAGTTCTCGGCGAGTCCGTCCAGTGTACCCAGTCTCCACTGAGCACCCGTATACCATCTCTGATGTCAAACACCAATGGATATGGGATCATCCATCGCCCATCACATGGGTCGAGAAGCGTATACGCTAGTCTACTCTGGTATATCGATGCCCCATCTCGATACACCCACGACTAGGGACCTTGAAGGATGTACTTATGGACTACCACGTCCCCACTAGTATGATCTGCATCATAGTCCAGGTAGTCAAGTACATATCCTAAGGGCTTTACCAACATGTAACTATAAGACAGTATAAAGAGACTAGTGTACATGTTAAGATAAAGAGTAACCAGATAGCATACTATCATCTCGAGCAAGAAATTCATCTCTATATATGTCCAAGCATCCAATATAATATACATAATCTGTACAATACTGGCCTCTAGGGCATACATACAACTAACAATCTCCCACTTGCACTAGGGCCAGCTGCTGTAGTATCTCATACCGAGCATCCCGAAGAGTCTCTCAAACTGTATCTGGGGAATGGCCTTCGTGAGTGGATCTGCCGTGTTGTTCTTCGTGTCAACTCTCCTGACCTCGATCTCCCGGCGATCAACTATCTCCCGGATCAGGTGATACCGCCTCAGAATATGCCTGGACCGCTGATGGGACCTGGGTTCCTTGGCCAAAGCCACCGCTCCATTGTTATCGCAATACAAAGGTATTGGATGCACAATGGATGGAACCACTCCAAGTTCAGTAATGAACTTCTTGATCCAGACAGCCTCTTTGGCAGCATCGTTGGCAGCGATGTATTCAGCCTCCATTGTCGAGTCTGCCACGGTTTCCTGCTTGGAACTCTTCCAGCTAACCGCCCCTCCGTAAAGGGTAAAGACAAAGCCCGACGGCGACTTAGAGTCGTCCTTATCACTCTGGAAGCTCGAATCGGTAAAGGACTCCACTTGGAGTTCTCCGTTACCATACACCAAGAACATATCTCTAGTCCTTCGCAAGTACTTGAGAATGCTCTTCACAGCTGTCCAGTGACTCTCTCCAGGATCAGCTTGATACCTGCTCATTACACTTAGTGAGTATGCTACATCGGGTCTGGTACACAGCATCGCATACATGATAGAGCCTACTGCCGAAGCATAGGGTATCCCTTGCATGCGAGCTCTCTCCAAATCAGTCTTGGGAGACATCTCTTTGGAGAGAGTGACTCCAGAGATCGTGGGCAAGTTCCCACGCTTGGACTCTTCCATACTAAACCTCTTTAGTATGGTGTCAATGTACCTGGATTGGGACAATCCCAAAATCCGTTTGGATCTATCTCTATAGATCCTAATTCCCAATATGCAGGAGGCATCACCAAGATCTTTCATTGAGAATCTTTGTGATAAGAAGAGCTTGACCGCTTGCAGCATAGGAATATCATTTCCTATCAAGAGTATGTCGTCCACGTACAATACGAGGAAGACAACCTTACTCTCTGCCACCTTCTTGTAGATACAAGGTTCATCTGGATTTTTGACGAAATCAAACTCTTTGATAACGACGTCAAAGCAGATGTTCCAACTCCGCGATGCTTGCTTTAATCCATAAATGGATTTAAGCAGCTTGCACACCTTCCCGCTGCTCCCACTGTCTACGAAGCCCTCTGGCTGAGTCATGTACATGCACTCTTCTAAATCACCATTTAGAAAGGCGGTCTTAACATCCATTTGCCAGATTTCGTAGTCATGAAAGGCAGCAATGGCAAGCATGATTCGGATGGATTTAAGCATAGCCACTGGAGAAAAGGTTTCGTCATAGTCCACACCTGGTCTTTGACGAAAACCCTTTGCTACAAGTCTAGCTTTGAAAGTCTCCACTTTCCCATCTACACCAAGTTTCTTCTTGAAGATCAACTTGCTCCCAATGGGTTTTACCCCTTCAGGAGCAACTTCCAAAGTCCATACTTTGTTGGTATACATGGATTCCATCTCGGACCGCATAGCATCCAGCCATTTCACTGAGTCCCTACTCGTGATGGCTTGCTCGAAGCTAGTCGGGTCATCATCCTCCATGATGCAATCCTCGCTCCCACCATCCATGAGAAAACCGTAGTATCTCTCAGGTTGGCGAGAAACCCTACTAGATCGGCGGAGTGGCTGAGGTTCATTGGGAGCTACTGAATCCTCTGGTTCCACTAAATCTTCTGTTGTGTTTTGTTCAGCTGGAACCTCTTCCAGTTCTACCTCAGAGCCACTAATCTCTTTTTGCAAGAAATTCCTTTTCTAAAAAGGTGGCATGTTGAGCAACAAATACTCTTTGTTCCTCACTGTGGTAGAAGATATACCCTCGCGAATGTTTGGGATATCCAACAAACTTACACAAAACAGATCTTGCCTCGAGTTTGTCCGGTTTTTGTCTTTTGACATAGGCCGGGCAACCCCATATCTTTATAAAATTAAGATATGGTCTCTTCCCTTCCCATATCTCATATGGTGTGGTAGGCACAGATTTGGTGGGAACCCTGTTCAGTAGGTATGCTGCTGTTTCCAGTGCATATCCCCAGAAGGAAACAGGTAACTCAGCTACACTCATCATAGAGCGCACCATATCTAATAGGGTGCGATTTCTCCGCTCCGATACACCGTTGTGCTGTGGTGTATATGGAGGAGTTAGCTGAGAGAGAATCCCATTCTCTTTTAGGAAGTCCAGGAATTCAATGCTCAAGTATTCACCTCCTCGATCAGATCGAAGGATTTTAATACTCTTTCTGGTTTGGTTTTCGACTTCTTGTTTATATTCTCTAAATTTCTCAAAAGCTTCAGACTTGTGTCTTATTAAGTACACATGTCCGTATCTTGAGAGATCGTCAGTGAATGTAATGAAGTACGAAGAACCATCCCTGGCATGTGTAGACATGGGACCACATACATCACTATGTATAAGTCCCAAGAGTTCGGTAACTCTTTCTCCGTGTCCCGTAAACGGAGTCTTGGTCATCTTGCCTTTGAGACATGACTGGCAAGTGTCATAAGATGAAAATTCAAACGGATTTAAATATCCATCTTTATGCAACTTAGCGAGTCGTGTCGCATTGATGTGACCCAGTCTACAATGCCACAAGAAGGATTCATTGAGTTCAGAACTCTTCCTCTTGTGTGTGTTTGTTATGCTCAGAACTGTTGATTGATTTAGAACATAAATGCCATTGCATAACGTGCCTGATCCAACCAACTTTTGGTTATGGAAAATGTTCATAACATTATCCTGTAATACAAAATTATATCCCTCTTTACTTAATAAAGAAACCGATATAATATTTCATATCAGGTTCGGCATGTAATAGCATTCGTTCAGAACCAATGTATTACCAGTTGGTAATACAAGGTGATATTCCCCGACAGTCTTGGCTGCAACAATTGCACCATTTCCTACTCTTATGTCTTTATCACATTCTCCAAGTTCTTTACCTTTCCTAAGCCCATGTAACTGATTACATATATGGGATCCTGACCCGGTATCCAATACCCAGGACGTAGAGCAAATGGAGAAACAGTTCTCAGTAACGAACACACCCGAAGAAAATGCATCATCATGTACTTTCTTCATTCGGGTGGCATGGGAATCCTGGTATTCCCCTATATCCTGTTCATTCCTATAACTCTTACAGGAAAGAACGGAACCAACGTTCCCCAGCACAGTATAACATGCGGGTTCGGTCAATACATCCATATTATTATCTTCATTAGGGCATGAAATGGTCGCTACCTGGAGAGAGAGAGAAGAAAACACTTTAGCGTATGCTCGTGCAAGATCAGATTGGTTATTATCTTATCTAATCAGGATGGCTCCCACTGCTTTTTATCAAATCTTCCTTCAAACCCTAAAAGGAAAGACTAGCCGGGATTAATTACACACTACAAGTTCGCCAATCTTTCAGCCAGGCCAGTGTCGGTACTTTGAGGGAGGTCCCCCGTGCTTTCGCACGAACCTAATTAATGTAAACCTCGTTTTCCCAGAGGCGTAACCCCGTTGACACCTTTCTAGACACCTACTTGATCGGCTAATTGCACTGTGTAAAACTCTCCCAGGAGTAACTCTTACTCGCAGCGGGTATCGGGATCCAACTATCTCATAGAAGGTATGCAATCTCATTGCAAATTTCAACACTTGAAATTCCCGATAATATTTTGCCCCAAGCATCCTATGACCTTGACGGAGGTCAACAAACCACAGGGTGCAAGTCAAGTTCAACCCGTCATTTCTTGATTGAATCAAACCCACCCGCACGACCCTTGACGGAGGTCAACAAGGTCGTACGACTACCATAATCCAATCTGCATCATATGCATAAGCAGACAAATACTAGTTAGCTACCGCACACTACGCCTTGACGGAGGTCAACAAACGTAGCACGAATACTAAGTAGGATTTATCTGAAATGACGGAGGGCTACGCCAGGTTTTTCTGAAAACCATGAGCGTAATGAACTTGATATCGTTGTAGAATCAAATGAAGTTTTAAAATGGAGTGATTTTGAGGCTTTTCCAGTTTTGCTAAAGGGGTCACTCCCGGTGAAGGGATCGTCGGCCCTTTCCTCGTCGAATGAGGTGCAGGATATATCATATATATCGCTGTGCAAAGCAGAAACTATAGAAGCAATTAAAAACAAACCGAGTGTGTAGCATCTGCCAGTTACTGCTAAAGGAGTCACTCCCGGTGAAGGGATCTCGGTCCTTTCCTCATCGAATAAGGTGCAGGGTATATCATATATACCGCTATGCAAAGCAAGAACTGTAGCTACCTGTTTTATTTTAAAATCTGATTCTACAACATCTTAGGTTTTTTATCTTTCATTAATCACATTAATGAAGTCCCATCATTTAAATACCTAAACATCACAGATAGATATGACGTACACTTATGCCATCCGCATTCGCCTCGATGTCCCCTCGTGCACCGTTAGGTTAGGTAACTAACGACAAAGCAGGACAGGGCTAGCGCGGGTGTAAAACATAAGTAACGTCTATACAATATATCATATATACTATATACTATATCCATCACAGAGTCACAACACAGATATCGCAGCAGAATAAACATATGAAATATTGGATATACTAGGACGTCCGTGTTTTCAATACGAGCCAGTATAAAACACGGATTCCACGGTCGTGATGAATAGCCAATCCCACACCCCTAGACCCCTACGAGAGCGGCAAGCAACCCTGCCAATTCTAGGGTTAGGAGACCCGGACTCGACTCCTCGAGTTGGTCTCCCACTGGACCCCAGAACCCGGTTACTTGTGCTCCCCTCCTTGGGTCTACCCTAATGCGGAAAAGTAAATAATATACAAAGGGTGACAACTTCCGCTACCTGGAAGTGCCCCAAATAAAAGAATATTACATACAAGTTTTTACATGAATGAAAATGGAAAAACACTCATCTCACATAAAACCCCCCGGCTATTCGAACACGACGATCCAATATAACATATCCAGCAACACATAACATCACATGTCATCAACGTAAGTAAATATGTCCATCCCAATTGTCGTTGACATATAGCAACGAAACCGGCGATATCACATATTACACTTACGGTCACAGAAAAGAAAGTGTAAAACTACAACAGTTGGAATCCACAACCTCTTTAGACATCACATGCCTAACAGTTACAAACCCCGCATTTTAGTCTCATTATCGAAAACTCTTTTCAATATCGTATGGGACTAAACTGCTAGATTTATAACATTCATCCAGTTATCTCATAACTGTTTGTGAATTCCAATTATTGTATCCAATTCCGGATAAATAGAATATATTAAACTTTCTGATCGAACATTCGAACACCCAAGTTTTCCCGAAACCATCCAACACATGAAATAGGTTCAAAGACATTCGTTTCATGCCTCAGTACCAACGGTCCAGCCGTAGAAGGGTCAAGCCAACGCCTCACATGTGGCACGCCGTACTGCCCCAAACCCGAAGGTTCAAAGGGCAGTTCAAGACGGTCACATAATCGAGTTAAGGTTTGTTGTCTTCTAGAGGGACTATCGCGTTACTTGCACTACTCAGAACGTCCTTAAACCACACAATAATCCAACACTTGGATGTTTTAGGCAGGGGAAAGATTGGGTATTTATATCCGGTCGGACTTTTTAACATATTCAAAAAAAATATCCGGAAAACACTTAGACAAAGTTCGATAATCCGATCGAATCGTTGATTCCCTACACAACCCCAGAATACTCAACTCTGCAGTCAAATTAAAATTCCCAGAAAACTCAGAACAATTAATCAGGTATTACTGTGCAAAGAAGTGGGGATGACGTCATCAAGGAGCCGCGGAACCGCCGCAGAAACCATGCTTCTGCCGCGGTTCCGCCGCAGTTTATACTGTTCACAGGAAACGTTTTGCACAGTAATTCTTAGATTTTATTGCTGATTTTTTTAAGCATTTTTAATTGACAAAAAACCACAAATTTGAAAAATTTCCAGAGAGCTATTTTGGGGTTTGGATTTCGATTCGTCCGGGTTTCAAACTTTGTCTAGACTTCGCCTAAGGCTCTAGCTAGGCTCTGATACCACTGTAGGGTTCCTAGGCATCCTATAGAGGTCTCACAAGGCATCGAACATGCCAAATTTAAAATTATGGTGCCGAGAAACCCTAGTTAACGGATCGTTGCTAGATGTCTAGGCGAAACTAAAAACTAGTTAACTACTTAACTAGAAGTTAGATGCTACAACCTTTGTAGATCCGGATTTCCACCTCCTTAGCTCCACGTGGTCATGCCCTCGCTGTCCATCATGAATCCTCGACTCATTCGTCGGCTTCATCGGAAAACGGGCGAGCAAGGTCGTCGGCTTCGTGTCAAAGACGATCTACGTCGAGGTTGCACTAGTTCAAGCTCCGACTTCACCAAGTAGTGAAACTTGTGAAGAAAACACCCAAAACCACTTGGCAAGAGGTAGAGGATGAAGAAATAGGAGGTGGGTTCACTTTAGATTTGGATTTCTCTCACTAAAACTCAAGTTGCCATTGATGTAGCAAGCTTGAGGAAGAAGAAGAAGATGAGCTAGTTATGATAAGTTCTTTTTTTAAAAGAAAATAGAAAATGAATACTTATCATAGCTTAAACTAGGGTTAAGTGTAGAGAATAAACCATGGTCATTTGAGTGGGTTAGGGTTAAGCATGAAGACAAGAATGGTAAGCAAAGTCAAAGCTTCATGAAGCTTCAATATAAAACAAATAAAGCCACCATTCTTATCTTAATCCATTTCAAATAAATGAATAAACAAACAAATAAATAAATGAATATGCAAAACCCTAATTATCAAATTAACCATGGATTAATTCTATACACTTAACTAAATGATCAAGTATCATCAAACATGATACAAAAATGTGCACGAAAGCATATCACATATACAATGTGCAATCCAAGTGAGAGAAAAATCCGTTTAAAGTGAACCAATACTAGTTAATGCAAAGTAATATATCAAATATATAATTATACATTAAATCATTAAATCAACACTTGATTCAATGATCCGGTCATGTCGCACATAACCGACTAGTATTTAATGCATCGATTTATCGAATCAATGATTCGATAACTAGGTCATATCTCATACAACCAATCGAAACATTAATCGCGAGAACGAAATACGGTATCACATACACGCATTATTCTCGGTCCCGCACATATCTCATATGCACTCCTATTTCATTTCGCTTGAGCTAGGAAACCTCTGTGTAGGACTCTAAAGACTCGTCAATACGCCGGTAGCAGATGATGATCATATCAAGCACCCACAAGCCGCAAGCGGTCTGCTAAACGTAACGGCCACCCGGGTATTGAGCGATCAGAAGATCGACGAGCTAGCCCGCTCACACTCCTGCGAATCCGATCAGTAACACTTACCGTACAGTCCGGTCTCTTCGTCTGATATGTCGCATATCAAGTCTAGGGGTGGTAAACGTCAGACCCCAATAACCCGATAAGTCGTGCCGATGTGAGGCTCGTAACGGGTCGAGAAACTACTGGTAACACTTACCAGCAAATCTCTGATCAGCCCTGGCCA
Source organism: Agapanthus africanus (assembly GCA_030015575.1). Lineage (NCBI taxonomy): Eukaryota > Viridiplantae > Streptophyta > Magnoliopsida > Asparagales > Amaryllidaceae > Agapanthus > Agapanthus africanus. The sequence continues at coordinate 13,007,339 of CM057342.1, read as the reverse complement.
GGGACTTCCCTGTTACGGCCAATCGAGCACAGCGCAACATCAACCCCCAATACCGGGAGAGACGAAACCCCTCCTATCGCTCATTGCCTCCATGTGACTCGGGACTGTACCCAAAGACCACCGTTTTGCACGCCCTCATGGACGTGGTAAGGTGGAGATCAAAGCACAGTGGGAATCACACAAGACTCTATGACGATCTCGGTTCTACAGACTAACCTGTACAAGTGTCACCTGAGAACTGCCATCTGACGTGAGGTATAATACCATCTGGGAGTTCTCGGCGAGTCCGTCCAGTGTACCCAGTCTCCACTGAGCACCCGTATACCATCTCTGATGTCAAACACCAATGGATATGGGATCATCCATCGCCCATCACATGGGTCGAGAAGCGTATACGCTAGTCTACTCTGGTATATCGATGCCCCATCTCGATATACCCACGACTAGGGACCTTGAAGGATGTACTTATGGACTACCACGTCCCCACTAGTATGATCTGCATCATAGTCCAGGTAGTCAAGTACATATCCTAAGGGCTTTACCAACATGTAACTATAAGACAGTATAAAGAGACTAGTGTACATGTTAAGATAAAGAGTAACCAGATAGCATACTATCATCTCGAGCAAGAAAGTCATCTCTATATATGTCCAAGCATCCAATATAATATACATAATCTGTACAATACTGGCCTCTAGGGCATACATACAACTAAAAATTGCCACATGGGCCAGAATATGCAATCAAGTTCCGTCAATTTAGTGGAAGGTTTTCTTTCAGGTTTTGCATCGAACAGTTATGTCATATAGGTTTTCGTGAATTGTAAACATGGAATTAATACGATTTTAGTTTGTAACGGAAATAAACTAGCATGTAGCAAGTAGGGTACTTGCTTGGAGACGTTTTGGCGACGCACGGCAGCGGCAACGGCACGAACGCGCGACGAACGGCGCGGCTAAGGTTCGCGGCCTCGGCTCGCGTTTCGGGTTCGTCGTCGGAGTTGCCTGGAGATGTCTCGCGATCATCGAAGGAGGAGAGTGGTGCTGTGGATCTCCAGAGGCGTGCTGGGGTCGACGATGGTCGGCGGTGACGCTTCGACGATGGGTAGCAGTGAGGTTTGAGTGATGGTTTGGTGTGGGTTGGTGGTTTTGGAGAGAGAGCGAGAGGTAGTGAGGCTTGGGCTAGGAGGTAAGGCGATGATGTTGAGGATGTAGGGGTGTCGACGAGGTGGTTCAGGGAAGTGGGGGCTCGCCGGCGTCGAGGTGCAGGGGGTGGCTGTGGTGGTGCGGGGGAAAGGCTCGGTGAGGCAGTGTGGGGGAAAGGTGGCTGGAGAAGGTGAGGAGAGGGCTCTGTTGATGGAGAGAAGAGTGCGAGGGAGTCGACGAATGAGGGGTTGTAGTCGTCGTCGTCGACGGCGGCGGCGAGGGCTCGGCAGTGGGTTTTGGGAGTCTTGGAGAGAGAGAGAGAGGGGAGTGAGTTGGAGAGTGAGAGTGATGAGGGGGAGAGAGTTAGAGGAACGAGGGTGAGTTTGAGAAGGGCGCGCGGTCGTAGGAACGTGGCCGACGAAGGCGAGGAACGTGGGCGCGCGACGTGGTGACGAGCATTCGTGAAGAGGGAAAAATGGGCGGGAAGTTTTACGTGGGGAAGAAGGAGAAGTTATGAGACGGGTCGGGTTTGGTTAGGGTGTTAGGGTAAGGAGTGTGGGACTGGGCTGGGCCGGCAGGAGAAATGCTTAGTTTTAATTAATCTTTTATTTCTTTTGGTTTGGGCTGTGGAAGAAAGTTTGGGCCGGGGATTAAATTATTTGTTTTCTTTGGTGTTTGGGCTGGGTGTTTATATTAATATATTTTTGGTTTTAGTTTTGGGCTGGGGTTGGATTTAAAAAGGTTTAGAAAGGTTTAAATACGACAATCGCTTAACTAATTTCATACAAAATTACGAGGAAAGGAAAAGGGAAAAAATATAGAAAAGATTTTCATTGATGGAAACGGGGATTCACATCATAGTTGTATCTATATATACATTGCTATCGTGTCGCTCTGACGACCTGAGTATGCATGCTCAGAGTGAGAAGTGGATCTAGCTTGGACCAGGACCTGAAGTACCTCGAGGACATCGCGGACATCTTGATCAGCTACCCCGTGCTACACTCTCTCGATCTCCATCTGGTTAGTTCTTTTGTATTTGATTTGATTTAGTGACTGCATTTCTCATTACCTGTGCATTGATTACTGATTACTACGTAAAGCTAGAAGCCGAAGTGTGACTACGGCAGGCATTTCCTTGATCGTAGGAGCATGGATGGCCTTGTCAACCCCTTATATTCCGTATTTTGGGAAGCGGGGCGTGACACCTCCACTCACCTAGCTCCCCTACCCATCGCCTGCACATCGGACCCGACGCCAGCCACCACCTCCGCCGAACAGCCACCGCCCTCTCCTTTCCGGCGACCGTCGCCTGCACCACGAGTGCTTCCGACTCCTTCCCAGCAGCCCTCACCGCCGACCGCAGCCAAGCCGTCGCTATCGAAGAACTCAAGCCCGAGCTAAGTCGGGTCCCGTGCCGCGCCTGTGTCGTGCCGTGCCCCCGCCCCGTGCCACACCGTGCCGCTTCGTAACCGCTACTGCACCAACACCATGCCACCGCAGACCCACTCCCGTGTCGTGCCTCGTGCCCAGTCTCCGTGCCACCGCAGGCCCATTCACGTGTCGCGCCCCGTGCCTAGTTCCCGTGTTGCGCCTGTATCGTGTCGTGCCCACCTCCGGACCAGGTCCCATGCCGCCCCGTGCCCAGTCCCCGTGCCACGTCGTGCCAGTCCCCGCGCCCACTCTCGCGTCGCGCCGTGCCCACCTGTGTGCCACGACAGCATTCACTCCGTACCCGGCACCGTGCCACATCGTGCCCGTTACTGTACCTGATCCAGGCCTAGCACCGTGTCGCGCCCGCGTCATCACCGGGCCCAGTTCCGTGTCGCGCCGTGCCACGCACTGAGCCAGGACCACGCCCATTGCCGTATCACGCCCGCGTCACCACCGGGTCCAGTACCAGGTTACCGCGCACCGCGCTCGCGCCGCGTACCGTATCCATCATCGCGCCGTCCCGTGTGTTCGGACAAACCCTACAGCGACGTCGCTTCCATATCAAGCGACCGAGGCAAGTGATTCCCACTTGTTTTACATGCTATTAATGTTATACGCACAATTATTTATATCTTTGCATAACCGAAACTTTGATCACCTTACGTATACACAAGTAATTGATGCTAAACTCTGAGTGAAAACCTGTCTTTGAATAGAGGAACTGGTGATCATTGGACCCGTCTACTGTTTATCGATGTTCTGTAGAAATTTAGTTGAAAACCACGGTCGTTTCACCTATATAATGCTGCTCCCGATAGTCGGTACGAAATATGAATTTCCTGAACATGTTAGACCGTTAAATTCATATTAAATCGCCTACAAGTCGGATTTTGGCGTTCCATGGCTCGTATCGAAGCCAACTGAATAATATACAGAAACCTATAATTGATATTTACATTTGAACTAGTTACAATAGATAGAACTGCGGTGGATTATGATTCTGAACTGCAGTCCAGAACGGAAATCCCAGTTAACCCCTGTTTTTAATCACTGTATATTCCTGTTCAAATATGAGAATGCACGGAACCCTTTATCGTTACGTAGGAAATTGAATTATCTTTCTTACTCCACTGGTATCGCTGGATTTCACAACCGTTTGATATTTTTAACTCATTTTATAGTGTCGATATGTTTTGCTGAATTCTGCAGAGGTAGACTTTACACATTGAACATAATCCGTCCATAACTCCCTGTCGGCATAGCATATAGCTGATCCTCCAATTGCGGTGGAAACTTAACTGATAATCCTAAATATTGTTCAACTATAGCGTCGCCTAATTACGATCCCAACTTGGATTAAAATGTGTTACGAAACTTCCGATTCTGAAACCGGAATTCCAGCAGTGAACGCTTAAAATGAAATGGCCATATCTAGCAATCCTGAAACCCGATTAACTTGAAACCAATTTTGATGGATAGATAAATAAACATACTGCTTAACCCTTTTTATTGTTTTGCTAAATTTTTCATGTATGATTTATGATAAATTATGCAAGTGGTAGGACACCGACTGATGATATCTTAATCATGCCTTAATTATTGTATTCTCATCACATCATATAGATGTCATTGCATTGGTAACCTAGTGATCATGTGCATTACCCAGTGTTAGATATTAGTGTTTGATTGTGGCAAGTACGTTAGTGTTTAAGCATGAATGGATAAGTGAATGTGACACGTACTTGTATACAATCAGTGGACCCTATTGATTTATTGCATTGTCGACGTCTATGGGACGTGTATAAGTGTGACTATAATTGGTATGAGACAATTATAGAAGCACTTATATGGGTGTCATAGGTAAGACACAAAACACTGTCCATTTGTCTTGGGTATCAGTCGAGACATGCTTGAGGGAGATCATGTCTCCAGTTCTCCCGTAGACTTGTCATGAACCGACGGGTATTTGAGTTTATGGTTGGTGTTTGATGTATACCACGGGGTGTGGGGTAGATTGAGTGTGAGTTCAAAAGAATCTCGGGAGTCCCATGCAGGCACATACAGCGATTCTGGAGATATATGGGGATATTACTGATTATTAGCGAGCGACTCGGGCCCGTGTTCTCTTATCCTTGGGTCCTACCTTTGGGTGGGGGATACTCACGAGTGGTTGACTCTCACACTTGGACTGACGATAGGCTTAGTGACCTGTACAGTGAGACTTAGAGACTAATAGGGTTAGTGACATTGATATGCATTGCTTACTGATTCAACATACCTGCCATACTGTTTACTGCTTTATTGTTTACCTGCTCTATTAGCTACCCGCATTGGCTACTTCATCTTCACGTCATTATTCCATGATTACTGTTTCATATTCATTATTATTGTACGAGTTACTATTTGTGTGTGTGTGTGTGTGTGTGTGTGTGTGTGTGTGTATTTCTATCGTGTCGCTCTGACGACCTGAGTATGCATGCTCAGAGTAAGAAGTGGATCTAGTTTGGACTAGGACCTGACGTACCTCGAGGATATTGCGGACATCTTGATCAGCGACCCAGAGCTATACTCTCTTGATCTCCATCTGGTTAGTTCTTTTGTATTTGTTTTGATTTAGTGACTGCATTTCTCATTACCTATGCATTGATTACTGATTACCACGTAAAGCTAGAAGCCGAAGTGTGACTACGGCAGGATATTCCCTTCACCGTAGGAGTATGGCTGGCCTTGTCAACCCCTCGTATTCCGTATTTTGGAAAGCGGGGCGTGACAGGAACACGGGCCCGAGTCGCTCGCTAATAATCAGTAATATCCCCATATATCTCCAGAGTCGCTGTATGTGCCAGCATGGGACTCCCGAGATTCTGTTGAACTCATACTCAAACTACCCCACACCCCGTGGTCTATATCAAACGCCAACCATAAACTCAAATACCAGTCGGTCCATGATAAGTCTACGCGAGAACTGAAGACAGGGTCTCCATCAAGCATGTCTCGACTGATACCCAAGGTAAATGGACAGTGTTTGGTGCGTTACCTGTGAAACCCATACAAGTGCTTCCATAATCATCCCATACCAATTCTAGTCACACTTATACATGTCCCACAGACGTCGACAATGAAATAAATCAATAGGGTCCACTGATTGTGTACAAGTACGTGTCACTTTCACTTATCCATTCATGCTTAAACACTAACGTACTTGCCATAATCAAACACTGATACCTAACACTGGGTAGTGCATATGATCACTAAGTTACCAATACAATGACATCTATATAATGTGATGAGAATACAGTGATTAAGGCACGATTAAGATATCATCAGTCAGTATCCTACCACTTGCATAATTTATCTTAAATCATACATGCAAAATTTAGCAGAACAATGAAAAGGGGGTAAGCATTATGTTTAATTATCTATCCATCAAAATTGGTTTCACATTAATCGGGTTTCAGGATCACTAGATATGGTCATTTCATTTTAAGCGTTCACTGCTGGAAATCCGGTTTCAGAATCGGAAGTCCGTTTCGTAACGCATTTTAATCCCAGTTGGGATCGTATTTAGGCGACGCCATAGTTGAACAATATTTAGGTCTATCAGTTAGGTTTCCACAGCAATTGGAGGATCAGTAATATACTATGGAGACAGGGAGTTATGGACAGGTTATATTTGATGTGTAAAATCTGCCTCTGCAGAATTCAGCAAAACGTATCGACCTTAGAAAATGCGTTAAAAATATCAAACAGTTGAGGAATCCAGTGAGATCAGTGGAGTAATAAAGAAAACTCAAATTCCTACGTAACAATATAGGGTTCCGTGCATTCTCATATTTGAACAGGAATATACATGGGTTCATATACAGGGGTTAACTGGGATTTCCGTTCTGGACTGCAGTCCAGAATCGTAATCCTCTGCAATTATCTTTATCATGATTAGTTAGAGTTCAGTGACCAACTATAGAAACCATAGGTTAAACAGTTAGCTTCGATACGAGCCATCGAACGCTAAAATCCGGTTTGTACACAATTTATTATAAATTTTATGGTTTGGCATGCACGAAAGTTTTCAGGTTTCACGATAGAAATCGGGACATCGTTTTATGTGAGCAAACGACATGGTATTGGAACCAAAGTCTCAAGGGATATTCCTTACAACTCGGTCCATCACATTTTATATGTTGCCATCAATTTAACGGGAGTTTCCATTCGGGCCGTGCATCGAACACTTGAATTATAACGATTCACATGAAATTATATGCGGAAATGATTGGTAACATGAATTGTAATATATAAAAGTAGCATGAAGCAAGTGTTAAACTTGCCTAAAGACGTTCGATGGTCACGAAGGCGATGATGATGGCAGACTGCAGCGACGACACGATTATCACAACGACATGCACACGGCTACACACAGCTGGGATTCGAGTTTGGCCTCGGTGAAGACGATGGAGCTAGGAGGCGACGGTAGCCGGAGGTGATGGTCAAGGCCACGACGATGAGAAGCCCGGCAGCAACAACGGTAAGAGGTCACGTACGGGTCCGGCACGGTACCAGCAGCGGCGACGGCAGCAAGCTCAGGGGTGTGCCCGGGTCTATTCTCGGAGCAGCGGAGAGGTGGAGGTTGCGATGTTCAGGGGTGGCCGAAGGTGGAGGTCGAGGCGATGGGTGCTTGAGTTCTCGGTTGTGGGTATATGATGGAGTAGGGGGAACTGGGTTCGTTGGGTGTCGAGAGGGGTGGTAGGGGTGAGCAGACGGTGAGTTGAGGGGGGACGAGGAGGAAGGCTCGTCGTCGAAGGTGAGGAGTTTGCTGGCGGTGCTTGGGCAGTGGAGCTTGGGTCTTGAGTTTGCAATCGAGGATCATCTGTTTGTGCAGCTTTGATGCGATCCACAAGGGAAGACTGCACCTGTAGTTGCCAAAGTTGACTGAATGCGCTCGGTGTAACGACTTCAAGCTCGAGTCTCTGAAAATCCTCAATAATGCTCCTCTGACTGGTCAACATCATGACCGCTGGTTTACGACTGAGCGCATCTGGTACAACATTCATCTTCCCCGGGTAATACTGAAGGTCCAAGTCATAATCTGCCATCAGCTCTAGCCATCGGCGCTGCCTCATATTTAGTTCCTTCTGAGTGAATACGTACTTCAGACTTTTATTGTCACGCCCCGCTTCCCAAAATACGGAATACGAGGGGTTGACAAGGCCAGCCATGCTCCTACGGTCAAGGAAACATCCTGCCGTAGTCACACTTCGGCTTCTAGCTTTACATGGTAATCAGTAAATAATGCGCAGGTAATGATAAATGCAGTAACTGGAACAAAACAGTATAAAGAACTGACCTGATGGGAAACAAAAGGTATAACCGTGGATAGCTAATCAAGATGTCCGTGATGTACGTCTAGTCCTGGTCCGGGCTAAATCTTCTCCTCACACTGAGCATGCATACTCAGGTCGTTAGAGCGACACAATAGCAATATAATATATATAAATTCATGTGACAATTCTAACAGTGATAATAGATATATATAATAGTATATCAATGACGGTATAGGTATGAACATGCAGTAATCAATGCAGCGGAACAGTAAAAGCAGTAGAATGATATGCCACGTATGTCAACACAGTAAGTATGTATATCGATGCTATCATCTCTATCAGTCTCTAAGTCTCACTGTACAGGTCACTAAACCTATCGTCGGTCCAAGTGTGAGAGTCAACCACTCGCGAGTGTCCTCCACCCAAGGGTAGAACCCAAGGGCAAGGGACCACGGGCCCAACATGTAACCCACGGTAATAATCATGTACCCTGTAAATCTCCATATATCTCCATATATATAAGCCGGCAAGGGACTCCCGAGATTCTGTTGAACTCACACTCAAACTACCGCACACCCCGCGGTCTACATCAAACGCTAACCATAACCCTAAATACCAATCGGTCTGTGACAAGTGTGCGCGAGAACTGGAGGCAGGACCTCCATCAAGCAGGTCCCGACTAATACCTAAGATAAATGGCAGAGTCTGATGTCTTATCTGTGACACCCATGCAAGAGTTTCCATAAGTGTCCCATACCACTTATAGTTACACGTACACAGACGTCGACAATGCAATAGAATCATAAGGTTCACTGATTGTGTACAAGTACGTATTACTTTCACTTATTCACTGATACACGAACACTAACGTACTTGCCACAATCATCACTAATACCTAACACTGGGTAATGCACGTTATCACTAGGTTATCAATGCAATGACATGTGTATGATATGATGCGTAAACAGTATATAAAGCATGATTAGGGTGTCATGAATCGATAATCTACCACTTGCATAATTTATCATAAATCATACGGTTACAGTTTAGTGAAACGATGAACGGGGATTAAATAGTATGTTCAGTTATCTATCCATCGAATTTAGTTTCATGCCAATCGGGTTCCAGGATCACTAAGTATAGCCATTTCATTTTAAGCGTTCACGGCTGGAAATCCGGTTTCAGAATCGGAAGTCCGTTTCGCAACACATTTTAATCCCAATTGGGATCAGATTTTAGCGATGCTACAGTTTAATGAAATCTAGAGTTTTCAGTAAGGTTTTTAACGCAACATACGGATATTTAATCGCGTCTATACGTCAGGAGATATACACTGTTCAATACTAGTATGTCAATTCTGATTCTGTTGGGACTGTTATACGTCCCGATCTTTTAAATTACGGGTTAAATAGCAAATGATGACGAAACAGGGTGAAACCACTTGTATTATCTGGATAACAGATTCACCTATAATAAACAGTGGAGTTCCGCAACATACGAGTTAAGGAAACAAGGTGGTACCCATTACGGAACAGCACCCAATAAACAGAGTCGCTCTGGACTGCAGTCCAGAGTCGCACTCCGATCCAAATATTGTCACAGTTTAAGTACAGATACTAATAGAAACTTGCATAGGGTTATAGTTCGTCGAGTCGGCTTCGAATTGAGCCCTCGAACGCATCATTCCAGTGTGTATATAATTTATGGTAATTTTAACGGTTTTCAGGTACAAGGAAATTCCAGTTTTACGAGTAAACTTGGGGGTAGTCGTTTTAGTCGTTAACGGTCATATTTTCTAACGAAATTCTCACACTAGATTCACAGCCATACGGGCCAGCTTATACAATCGAGTTCCGTCAAATTAAATGATGATTTCCTATGAGAACATATATCGAACAGTTACGTCGTAATAATTAACATAAAGTAAAACATGGGATATATACGATTTTAATTTATAATTAACAAAAGGTAGCATGTAGCAAGTAAGGAACTTTCCTGGACACGTCTCGGGGATGTACGGTGACTGTAACATCACGAACGCGCGACGAACGGCGATTGGGATGGATGCAAGTGCTCGGTGAATTGACCGAGCTCGATGGTGCCGTTGATTTGGGTTAAAATCAATGGCGGAGTTGTTGGCGACGGCAGTGATGGTGCTCTGGCCGTGGCAGGGAAGCTCGTCGGCGATGCAAGTGTCGGTGTTGATGGTAACAGCAAGGTGGTGCTGCGACGATGGGTGAGCTCGGGGTTCTGGGTTGAGGGGATCGCCGGTGAGGTATTGATCGGCTGAGAGGGAGGTGAGGAGGTGGTGCTCGAGTCGACGAGGCGGCTCGGGGCAGCGGGGAACCTGTCGACGTCGTCGGGGTGCAGGCGAGGTTGATGGTCAGTGGTGTAGTAGTGGCCTCGGTGACGATGGTGGGTGCTTGGGAAGGAGGTAGCGAAGGGGTCGACTATGGAGTTGTGAGGGTCGGCTTAGGGGATGGTGGCAATGAGGTGGTCATGGTGAGGGCTGCAGCAAGATGAGCTCGGGGTGGAGATGGGTTTTAGGGAGGGTTAGCTAAGGAAGAGGAGAGATTGTGGGGAATAGAGAGAGACGGGGTGAGAACGAGAAGAGAGAGAGTGGGTGAGCGAGAGAGAGAAAGAGAGGGTTATAGAGAGAGAGAGAGAGAAGTGGGAACGAGAATGAGGGGATGCTGAGGAGAGCGGGTCGTTGTTCACCTCCGAAAGACGGCGCAGACTTTGCGTCTATGCCTGAGATTCGGGGCAGATGCTATGTGGTTTTATCCGTCTACCTCTCCGAAGACGCCAAATTGATTTATGGCACCGTGTATCGGAAGTTTAGACGGATGCGGCCGATGTAGCAGACTTCGTCAGATTCCCCCTCGCGGTGAGGGGTTTTTGATTGTGGGGACGCTCTTCCCTGCAGGCGCAAGCCCCTGCAGTTAATTACGCTACCGCATCGCGGTAACAACTTTCTCCTTCTCCAGAATTTCACTTCGTGTCGTGTGTGTTTGTTTTGTTTGTGGTTGCTCGTGGATTGTATACGGAGACTGAGTAATGTCGTCGCCCGTAGGACGTGGATTAGTCCAAATCCATATTTACTTAGATTTGGGTTTTGTGTTTTTAGTTTAAGGATGCATTAGTCGCGTTGCGGCTAAGATCAACTTAAACGTTCGTCGAGGATACATTAGTCCTGTTTTGGACTAAGATCAACTTGACGTGATGATCGATTTAATATCTGGCCATCGGGACTCGTCACCTCTCTAACGTCGTTGAAGGATTACAACGGCAGATGTCAGAGGAGTTCAGAGATGTACCCTGGAACCCAGGTTGATTTGGAGTTTTATAGTCCGTTTGAATGTTTAAGGATACGTTAGCCGTGTTTGGGGGCTAAGATCAACTTAAACGGGATCGTTTAGATCCGGCAAAAGAGCATTTGGAGGCTCCCTTGTTCCAGTTTAGGGACGTGGTGGTCCATACTCCAGTTTAGGGACGTGATGGTCTATCGCCAGTTTCGGGACGTGGTGGTCCATGTTCCAGTTTAGGGACGTGGTGGTCCGCATTCCATTTTAAGGACGTGGTGGTCCGATATTAGTTTAAGGACGTCTCGGTCCAACATTAGTTTAAGGACGTCTCGGTCCAATATTAGTTTAAGGACGTCTCGGTCCAATATTAGTTTAAGGACGTCTCGGTCCAATATTAATATGTGGTTGTCGGGACCCGTCACCTCTCTGACGACGTTGAAGGATTACAACGACATGTGTCAGAGGAGCTCAGAGATGTACCCTTGAACCCGTAGTAAATTGATTTAAGAGAGCAATCTTGCTCAGCCAATTTAATTTAAGGACTTATGGCCAAAATTGGGCTAAGTCCAGTTTCAACATTTTTTTTTGTCTTTGGCCTGTGCTAGGGCTTTTACCCCTTTTTAGTAATGCACTGCATTATTCTTGTTTTGATTGGGCTTTGCCCTTTTATAAATGATGCAGAGCATCTATTTTTTTGTTTGGGCTTTGCCCTCCCCTCCCTTTTTTAAAATGCATAGCATTTTTATCAGGCCTGTTAGGCCTTTTAATTGGGCTCTGTCCCTTTTCTTTAATAATGCAGAGCATTAAATACTCTGACAGTGCCCCACGTGGCTTGTCAGGCGCTTTGCGCTAAGTATTGAGCGCAAACTCGTATGGTGATGACATGTGTCACGCTCTGGTGAGCGCAAGCGCACTAGCGCAGTGCGCCGCGTTAGTGCGCTGCGCTGTTGCGCTGCCGACACGTGGCGCGTTCTGGTGAGTTGCGCCAATTCTAGAGAGCAAAGCTCTATTTCAAGAGCGCATAGCGCAAGTGGTTCTATAGCTGACACGTGGCGCTCTCTGGTGAGCGCAAGCACAGTTTGTAAGTGCAGAGCACTAAGAATCTTTTAGATTCAAGAACAGAAGTGCAAAGCACTGTTTAATTTCTTGATCTAAATTTAGATCAAAGAAAAATAATAATAATTTTTTTTTCTTTTTTGTTTCAAGAACCAGAGGTTCATAAAAGTGCAAAGCACTATTTTTTATTTTATTGTTTTCTTGTTTTAAAGAACCAGAGGTTCATAAGAAGTGCAAAGCACTGTTTTTTTTTATGTAAAGATCATTGATCTTGTTTTTAGATCAATGATCTATTAGAAGAAATTTCTTCTATTTTATGAAGGTTCTTTACCTTTTTCTTGGAATTTTCTCAGAGTTCTCTCTGTTTGAAGCTCTTGACTTTTTTCAAGAAAATGTTGATTTGAATTGAGGCCTAGGGTCCTTTTTACAGTGCCCATAAATTAGTTAAATTTGTTAGAGAGATCCTTCTCTGAGTGATTTGGGGAATTTTCCCCACCGTTGGATCTTTGATCCAAGGGCTTCTGCTTTGCAGAAGAAAATCTTCTTGTTTTAACAAGAACAGAAAAGATTTCTTAGAAATTTAATTCTGTTTGGCGCAGTGCCCCAGCGCGTGACACGTGTCACACAGCGCAGCACAACTGCGCTAGCGCATCTGCGCTGACACGTGTCGCGCAGCGCAACTGCGCTAGCGCATCTGCGCTGACACGTGTCGCGCAGCGCAGTACTTGCGCAGCTGAAGCGTTGCTTCATAGAGCTTTGCTCTGATTGGGCGCGCCTTCTTGGGCGCTGCGCTGACGTATCAGCGCCTGACACGTGGCGTGCTGCGCAGCGCTTGCGCAGCTGTGCTTGCGCAACTGCGCAGACACGTGTCGTGCAGTGCCGCGCTTGCACAACTGTGCTTGCGCAGTTGTGTTTGCGCAACTGCGCAGACACGTGTCGCGCAGTGCAGCGCTTGCGCAGCTGTGCTTGCGCAACTACGCCGACACGTGTCGCGCAGTGCAGCGCTTGCGCAACTGAAACGTTGCTTCCTTTACTTTTTTGTTTTAAACAGAGCTTTGCTCTGATTGGTTGCGCTGCCTCGGGCACTGCGCTAATGCGTCTGCGCCAGACACGTGGCGCCCTGCGCTCAGCGCAGAGGATCTGAAGCGTTGCTTCATTTATTGAAACTTAGATTTTGGGCAAATCGGAAGCGTCGCTTCTCCTGAGATATCTTTTCATCTCCTTTTTTCAAGTCAAACTCGTATTTCCAAAATTCTGATTTCCCGGGCCTTGGAAATGATTTCATTGTGCACAGAATCTTCTGCGCCTGGGTCTATATATATAATTCGAGGCTGAGCCTTTTCTTCTCTCATTTCCAGAGAACTTCTTCGATCATAGCTTGCAATCGCCCTCATGCCCGCCGACAACCATGGGAGGTGCCGATTAGGGACATTGTTCCCCGTTTTGCTGCGCGCCTGGTGGATCCTTCTCTCTCGGACGAGCAGTGCGATGCTGCACTGCACGAGCTTTTGACTCGTGTGGGGTCTCCTCTCCCTCCGAATTCCATTTGGCTTTGGATGATCCTTGCCTCGGTGCTCGCCGACATTCTCCCTCCTCCAGCAGAGATGTCCTCGGCAATGCTGGATACCGCCGAGGACAAGATTGAGTGCTTTCTTGAAGCGCACTTGATCACCAAAGCCCTAAGGGACTGCTCTCTCCACTTGCTGAGCCAGATACGGGCTCGTCGGGTTGTCATCGCCACTATTTCCCGGGAGTGCGGCGTCGACCGTTGGATGGCTACCCCTCGGGAGGATCGCCGTTTCGACATGATGGAGAAGACGGAGAGAGAACTGAATAATCTCCTCTTTCTTTTTGTGAATCCTAGTCTTTCTGATCCCGTATTCGGTGATCTTTTTTAACTGTAATAACAATAATAATGAATAAGTATTTTTCTTTTTAATCAAGTACTTCATTGTCTGTTAAGGGTTCTTTTATTTCATTTCTCTGTTGCGCTTGTGCATCGTATAATTTTAATTTGTTATTATCAAATGCATGTAATTTCGCAAGGGTAAATTGCCTTTAGCACTTAACCTTTTCCTTTCTACGAAACGGTGCATCTGCGCTGACACGTGTCACACAGCGCAAAGCGCAGCGCAACTGCGCCGACACGTGTCACGTAGCGCAACGCAACTGCGCAAGCGCGTCTGTGCTGACATACATCGCGTAGCGCACCGCTCGTGTAGCTGAAGCGTTACTCCCTTTAACAGAGATTTGCTCTGATTGAGCGCGCCTTTTTGGACGCCGCGCTAATGCATCTACGCCAGGCACGTGGCGCGTTGCGCGCAGCGTAAAGGATCTGAAGCGCTGCTTCATTTATTGAAGTTTAAATTTTCAAAGTAAAGCTTTGCTTCTGATTGGGGGATTCATCTTCCACCTTGGAATTTGATCAGAGCTTTGCTCCGATTGGGGTAAACAAGTGCCCCCCACCGTTGCGCTTACGTGGCCCTGAAACGTGAGCGCAACGGTGACAGAATTCCAACCGTTGCAGTAACTTTTGGAAGTTGAAGAGGCATTCGATGCCTATAAATAGGACTTTTCGTCCCCCCACAGATGCTTATCATCTTTAAGATTTTGTTTTCAAAAGACTCCAGAGCTTTGCTCTTACTTAAGAACTTTTAGAGCCCTGCTCTTGTTTCTTTTTTAGGAACTTTCAAAGTTCAGAACCCAGCACCCCTTTTAGGTAAAATTTTAAATTAAATCAAATTTAGTTTAATGAATAGAGCCTTACTCTCATAGATCTTTTGATCTACAGAAAATCCTTTTGGGGTTTCGTCAAATAGAGCTTCACTCTCAGGAATCTGTTTCAGGGTTTCTCAACCCATGAACAGAAACTTGCATCTTTGGCAAAACATAGATCCCTCTGATTTAAAAGAACTCTTAAGAGTGTTTAATTGATCTTAGAGTTTGAAGATGGCATTTTATTCTTCAGTGCATTATATCGTTTTGCTTAATCAATCTTTCTGATAATTCTGTTGACTCTCTTTCACAGTAACCATGAACGCCCGCATGTATGCCCTTAACGAGATCATCTCGTATGGGGACATCCGCCGACTTGGCCGCTCTCAAAATCGGGAATTCACAAACGAGGAGTGCGCTGAAGTAATGAGTCGCTTCGACGCGTATAATGGTCCACTACTCCCCCGACGTTCCTCCCTCCTTAAGCTTATCGTGGGAGCCATCTGGGAAGCGCTTCCCCTTTTTTGTTCCGGCGTGCCGCTTAGGGCGTTGGATGCTGCTGAGGACAAGGTGCACTCGGTGTACCTGTTGAACTTTATCTCGAAGAGACGACGAGACAGTCTTATCGATCTCTTGCACGAGGTCTTTCAACAGTCCGCCATACTCGCTGCTTATCGGAGGGTGGAAGACATCAGGGGGGACCCTGACACTTGTGCTCGCGAAAGAAAGCATACTAGGATGGTCCGCGAGGCCTGAAAAGTCATAGATAGAGTAGCTTTTGAGTTCCTCAATCCATGCCCTGGGTTCGAGGTTATTCCCTTGTAATAATATTTTTAGTTTATTGTTTTTATGATTGTAAGAACTTCTGGCGATATTAATGAAATTTTTTGTTTTTCTTAGCCTGTCTTATCTTTTGTTCTGAATCTTTTGCATAAATGAATGTGTCTCGAATGCTTGATCAAATGTAGATCAGATGCTCTTTCCGTCGCTTTCTTTTTTCTTTTATTCTCGGTATGCTGTGTTAATAAGCAAGGTCGATAGATAACAGAGTAAGCATCTAGATTTCTCCAAAGGATAACGATGGCTCAGGCCGCAGGTTCAGATCTGTTGCCTAAGACTTTTCAACTCCATAAGCCGTGAGGGTCTCATAGAGATTCTTCTCCCTACGGATCGAGAGGATCTCGTAGGTGGATTTTTCTCCTTAGGAATCGTGAGGATTCCTAAGTGTGGTTTTCTCTTATAAGTCGTAAGGATCCTATAAGAGAATTTTTCCCTCTTACGAGTCGAGAGGGCCCGCACGCGGTTGTTTCCCTCCTTGTCGAAACTCGACTTCAGAGAGTGAGACCCGTGAATGGTATGCAAGAGATCTTTTTGGATCGACTTGCAGGGTCCCATTGTTCAGGAAGCAAGTTTTTTAGTCCCTGCTGCCTGAGGCTTCATCTTGCAAGTTGAGACGAATCGGGAATTTTCCCGCGGAGACACTGGTTTCTCTGCGAGCCGACGCGAATCAGGAGGTTCTCGTCAAGGATTGTTTGTATCCATGAGTCGAGGAATTTGCTAAGGATTATTTGTTTCCCCAGCGCCAAGGATCATTTGTTTCCTTGGGGTTTGAAACGAGTCAAGGATTTCTCACGGAGGCACTGGTGGCTCTGCGAGTCAACGCGGATCAGAAGGCTCTCATCAAGGAGTGTTTGTATCCGTGAGTCGGGGAATTTGATAAGGATTATTTGTTTCCCTAGCGCCAAGGATTATTTGTTTCCTTGGGGTTGAAACGAGTCGAGAATTTCCCACGGAGGCACTGGTGGCTCTGCGAGTCGACGCGGATCAGAAGGCTCTCGTCAAGGAGTGTTTGTATCCGTGAGTCGAGGAGTTTGCTAGGGATTATTTGTTTCCCTGACGCCAAGGATTATTTGTTTCCTTGGGGTTTGAAACGATTCGAGAATTTCCCACGGAGGCATTGGTGGCTCTGCGAGTCGACGAGGATCAGGAGGCTCTCGTCAAGGAGTGTTTGTATCCGTGAGTCGAGGAGTTTGCTAGGGATTATTTGTTTCCCAAGCGCCAAGGATTATTTGTTTCCTTGGGGTTTGAAACGAGTCGAGGATTTCCCACGGAGGCACTGGTGGCTCTGCGAGTCGACGCGGATCAGGAGGCTCTCGTCAAGGAGTGTTTGTATCCGTGAGTCAAGGAGTTTGCTTGGGATTATTTGTTTCCCAAGCGCCAAGGATTATTTGTTTCCTTGGGGTTTGAAACGAGTCGAGGATTTCCCACGGAGGCACTGGTGGCTCTGCGAGTCAACGCGGATCAGGAGGCTCTCGTCAAGGAGTGTTTGTATCCGTGAGTCGAGGAGTTTGCTAGGGATTATTTGTTTCCCAAGCGCCAAGGATTATTTGTTTCCTTGGGGTTGAAACGAGTCGAGAATTTCCCACGGAGGCACTGGTGGCTCTGCGAGTCGACGCGGATCAGAAGGCTCTCGTCAAGGAGTGTTTGTATCCGTGAGTCGAGGAGTTTGCTAGGGATTATTTGTTTCCCTAACGCCAAGGATTATTTGTTTCCTTGGGGTTTGAAACGAGTCGAGGATTTCCCACGGAGGCACTGGTGGCTCTGCGAGTCGACGCGGATCAGGAGGCTCTCGTCAAGGAGTGTTTGTATCCGTGAGTCGAGGAGTTTGCTAGGGATTATTTGTTTCCCAAGCGCCAAGGATTATTTGTTTCCTTGGGGTTTGAAACTAGTCGAGGATTTCCCACGGAGGCACTGGTGGCTCTGCGAGTCGACGCGGATCAGGAGGCTCTCGTCAAGGAGTGTTTGTATCCGTGAGTCGAGGAGTTTGCTAGGGATTATTTGTTTCCCAAGCGCCAAGGATTATTTGTTTCCTTGGGGTTTGAAACGAGTCGAGAATTTCCTACGGAGGCACTGGTTGCTCTGCGAGTCGACGCGGATCAGGAGGCTCTCGTCAAGGAGTGTTTGTATCCGTGAGTCGAGGAATTTGCTAGAGATTTTTTGTTTCCCAAGCGCCAAGGATTATTTGTTTCCTTGGGGTTTGAAACGAGTCGAGGATTTCCCACGGAGGCACTGGTGGCTCTGCGAGTCGACGCGGATCAGGAGGCTCTCGTCAAGGAGTGTTTGTATCCGTGAGTCGAGGAGTTTGCTAGGGATTATTTGTTTCCCAAGCGCCAAGGATTATTTGTTTCCTTGGGGTTTGAAACGAGTCGAGGATTTCCCACGGAGGCACTGGTGGCTCTGCGAGTCGACGCGGATTAGGAGGCTCTCGTCAAGGAGTGTTTGTATCCGTGAGTCGAGGAGTTTGCTAGGGATTATTTGTTTCCCAAGCACCAAGGATTATTTGTTTCCTTGGGGTTTGAAACGAGTCGAGGATTTCCCACGGAGGCACTGGTGGCTCTACGAGTCGACGCGGATTAGGAGGCTCTCGTCAAGGAGTGTTTGTATCCGTGAGTCGAGGTATCTATTGAAGACACTGGTTTCTTCGGAGTTGGACTGAACCGTCGAGATTTGGCTTCGTCTTCTGGCGGAGCCTGTTGGGAAAGTACAGTTCCCTCTTTGTTTACGCCCTTGGATTGTATACAGGGATCGATGTGATCTTAACTGTAGGGCCAAAGTTTTATCATTTACCTTTTTTTTTAATTTCCGCGATGCTCTATCATTTCAGCTTTTATATCGCGAAGGTCGCGATTGCCCAATCATTTCGGCTATCTTTTCGCGGTGCCCAATCATTTCGGCTATTTATTTTATTCTTACTCACCGCTTTTTTATTGCGAGTTGCCCAATCATTTCGGCTATTTTGTATGCATACGTTTTTACTTGCTGCTTTTTATTGCAAGTTGCCCCATCATTTCGGCTATTTCGTATGCATGTGCGGCCTAATGGCTTTTCGCCGTAAGCCGATTTTGGCATCAGCACCGCTACAACTGGGATATTGCCAGGAGCGGATCATCATCTGCTTCTGTCGATGTCGAACAAAGATGGCTTAGCGACCAGGGTTAGGGTCCTGTCGGCTAAGGCTTTTAACTTCATGAGCCGTAAGGGTCTCACAAAGGTATTTCACCCTACAAGTCGTGAGGATCTTATAGGTGTATTTTCTTTTTAGGAATCGTGAGGATTCCTAAGTGTTTGTTTCCTCTGTAAGTCGTAAGGATCCTACAGGAGGGTTTTCTCCTTGTAAATCGAGAGGACTTACAAGGGTCGTGCGAACATATCCCCAGTCACGGATGGATCTTGGTTAGGGAAATGTTTATTCGCGCCCGTGGATTGTATACAAGAGTCAGTATTGAGCCACTTGTAGGGCAATATCGGAAATTGTAGGGATTGCTTAAGCACAGTTTGAGGTCTCTGTAACTTAAGACTTTCAAATCCTATGAGCCGTGAGGGTCCCATAAGAGAGTTCTCCTTACGAGTCGTGAGGATCTCGCAAGTGTATTTTCTCCTTAGGAATCGTGGGGATCCCTAAGTGTGTTGCTCCTTTGTGAGTCGTAAGGATCTCACGCGGGTGGTTTCTCCTTACAAGGTCGAGAGGACCATGTAAGTGTCCTTTAACGAGGTTGCGCCCTTTCAGGTTTTCACAAACACTCGCCGGTAGTCCTGCTGTTTTTACTCACGGAGCCCTTTCAGGTTTTCATCCGTGCCCATTTTGCTTATGGACATACCGTTTTTTTTATTCTTTTTATTTTCTTTTTCTCTTTTTTTTTACGAGGTCGCGCCCTTTCGGGTTTTCACGAACACTCGCCGGTAGCCCTGCTGTTTTTTACTCACGGAGCCCTTTCGGGTTTTCATCCGTGCCCTTTTTGCTTATGGACATACCGTTTTTTAATTCTTTTTATTTTCTTTTTCTCTTTTTTTTTACGAGGTCGCGCCCTTTCGGGTTTTCACGAACACTCGCCGTTAGCTCTGCTGTTTTTACTCACGGAGCCCTTTCAGGTTTTCATCCGCGCCCCTTTTGCTTATGGACATACCGTTTTTATTTATTATACTTTTTTCTTTATTTATTTTTTTTATTCATCTCGTCAGCCTAAGGATGCTGCGGTAGTAGTTTAAAGACGTTTCGGTCTGCTATTAGTTTAAGGACGTTTCGGTCCGACGTTGAGAAGGCCGGTTACTGCTGATAAAGTTTGAGCTTAGGAAGATAGCGAGCGGACATAGTCGTCGTCATCTATCATTGGCCTAGGCTGTGGCTCATTAAGCGTAGTATCTCTTTAGGAAGCGACCGTTTATCGGCCTGAAAGGCCTTTCACCGTGCATATCCATGAGTAGATAGGCCCCACCCTGGTAGACCTTATCTATGATGTACGGGCCTTCATAGTTTGGCTCGAATTTTCCTCGCTTGGCGCGATTGGGGATCATAGGCCTTTTGACCACTAAAACAAGTTCGCCTTGGCGGAATGTCCTCGACCGGGTCAATCTTTCATATGAGGGCGTCATCTTTGCTTTATAAGCTTCCAGATTTTGTTGTGCTATTAGCCGGGTTTCATCAAGGGCGTCAAGCTCCTCAAGCCGAAGGTGGGCATTTTCTTCGTCCGTTAGCTCGTAGTGGACTGCCACTCGTAGAGAGGGTAACTCTATCTCGATGGGGAGTACTGCTTCTGTACCGAACACCAACGCGTACGGCGTTGTGTTCGTGGCCGTCTTGAACGTAGTTCGATATGCCCAAAGAGCTTCTTGCAGTCTTTCGTGCCAGTCTTTCTTATTTCGGGACACCATTTTCTTTATGATCTTTGTCAAGGTCTTGTTGAAGGCTTCAGCTAGACCATTTGCTCGCGGATTGTAAACTGAAGAATATCTCCAGTCTATATTGTGCTACTGTGCAAAGCGACTGACCTTGTGGCTACTGTAGGCTGGCCCGTTATCGGAGATGATCCGTCGCGGAGTTCCAAACCGATATATGACGTGCGTCTTGAAGAAATGGAGGATATTTTCCGTCTTCACTTCTCTTAACGGTATTGCTTCTGCCCATTTAGAGAAGTAGTCAGTCGTTGCTAGGATGAAACGATGTCCTCTAGACGATGGTGGTTCGATGGGGCCGACTATATCAGCCCCCCACATTTCGAATGGCCAGCTAGCCACCGTTGGATGTAGTGGATTTGGATGCTGGTGGATGAAGTCCCCATGAATTTGGCATGAGTGGCATTGCTTCGCATATTCGAGGCAGTCTTGAATCATCGTGGGCCAGTAGTAGCCCATCTGTTTTATCTTCAACTTCATCTTTGGGCCTGCTTGGTGAGAACCGCAGAGTCCGTCGTGAACTTCCTGGACGACCCTTTTCGCTTTGTCAGGTCCTAAGCATCTCAGCCACAAAGAATCAAATGACCTCATGTACAGAGTATCGCTGACGAAGGCGAAAGACAGAGCTCGTTTCATGAGTTGATGTCTTGTGGATGCTTCTTCAGGCATTCGGTGGGACTTGAAGTAATCTATGAAGACTTCTCTCCAATCCTCGGCATTTTTCCAATCTTTTACTTGCAGGGTCGTCTGCTCGCTCACTCCCTTTTCTTCGGATGATTCCGGAGATATTTCTGCTGGGGCAAGCACTCGACGGCTTTGTACCATGATTCTAACGTCATCGAGGTTCTCGTCAGCCAATTCTTTAGCAAGTTTGGCCAATGCGTCTGCTTTACTGTTTTCCGCACGCGTTATGCTTTCCAAAGTATAGGAGGGAATTCGGGTCAACAGTTGTTGCACTTTTTCGCCGTACTTCATCAGTTCTGGCTTGCACGTTTGGTAGTCGCCGTTTACTTGACTAACGACCAGTTGAGAATCCCCATATATGAGGAGGTCTTCAATTCCCATGTCAATGGCGATCTCGAGGCCTGCTATCAAAGCTTCGTATTCGGCTTCATTGTTTGTCCTCGGCTTTGTTAAGGAGAAAGCGAAACGCATTATCCCTCCTTGTGGAGTCACGATGATGAGGCCTACCCCCGATTTGATTATAGGGGTACTTTGTTTGCGCTTCTTCACGGAAGACGCTCCGTCGAAATAAAGCTCCCATCGGGTATTATCACCGTCGATCGCATCAAACGCATGTTTGTCTGGAAGATCGCAATTCAAAGGAGAATCGGCGGGTATCGGATGTTCAGCGAGGAAGTCGGCAATGGCCTGGCCTTTCACTGCCTTGAGAGGTTGGTACGTTATCGAGAACTCCATCAAGAGCAGGGCCCATTTAGCAAGTCGTCCCGTCAATATGGCCTTCGACATCAAATATTTAAGGGGGTCCACCTTTGAAATAAGACGGACCTCGTGCGCTAACGCATAGTGCCTGAGCTTTGTTATCGCGAAGATCAACGCCAGGCAGTGTTTTTCAATAGGGGAGTAATTGCTTTCTGCCCCCAGTAGAACTCGACTTAAGTAGTAAAGCGCTCTTTCTTTCCCCTGGTCATTCTCTTGCGCCCATAATGTGCCTAAAGAACCTTCGAGGGCGGTTGTATAAAGAATGAGAGGCTTTCCCTTAACTGGAGCAGCCAACACTAGCGGGTTTTGCAGGTACTGCTTGATTTCGTCTAGTGCACCTTGGCATTTTTGATCCCAGACGAATGGGGTTCCTTTCTTCATCAGGTGGCTGTAGGGACGGCACTTTCCTGAAAGATTGGCTATAAATCGCCGTATGTATGCGAGCTTCCCTTGGAGAGACCGCAGCTGCTTAAGATTCTTTGGCGGAGGCATTTCCATAATCGCCTTGATCTTCAACGGATCTATCTCGATTCCTCGGTATCGGACGATGAATCCTAAGAATTTGCCCGAGGAAACTCCGAATGCACACTTGAGCGTGGTTCATCTTCAAGTTGTATTGCCGAAGGCGTTGAAATACGGTCTTCAAATGCTCGAGATGTTCCTCGTATGATTTGCTTTTAACCACGAGATCGTCGATATAGCATTCAACGATTTCGTGTGTAAGGTCATCGAAGATCTTCGTCATGGCCCTTTGATAAGTGGCACCGGCATTCTTTAAACCGAAAGGCATTACTTTATAACAAAATATCCCTAGAGGGGTCCTGAAGGCGGTATGCTTCTGGTCTTCAGGATGCATTTTTATCTGATTATACCCTGATGAGCCGTCCATGAAGGAGAAAACCTCATGAGTGGACGTATTGTCTATCATCAGTTCGGTGACTGGCACCGGGAAATCGTCTTTCGGGCAGGCTTTATTGAGATCCCGGAAGTCTACGCATATGCGCACTGTCCCATTTTTCTTCATCACCGGGACGATGTTGGCGATCCATTCAGGGTATTGAACTTCCTGGATGAAGCCAGAGTCGATCAGCTTCTTGACCTCGACATTGATACTCATCTCAAGCTCGAGCCGCATTCTCCTCGGCGCCTGTTTGACTGGCTTGATGTCCGGGGATATCGCCAATCTGTGTACAGCAATTTCTGGATCTAGTCCCGGCATTTCGGAATAGTTCCACGTGAAGCAATCTCTATGCTGTAGAAGCACGTCCTTTAACGCAGCTACCCTTTCTTCAGATAGTAACTCGCTGATGAATGTCGGTCGTGGATCGTTTGTCGTCCCCAACTCAATCTTCTTGAGGTTATCTGCAGTGGTATGGATTCCATCTTCCAGTTCTTTTGGCGCTGGTGGGAATTCTGAGATTATTTCGTCGCTGCTGTTTTCGAAGCACCAAGGGAGCTCATCTATGTCTTCGGGCTCTTCTTTTAATATTTTAATCGTATGACAGGTGCGAATTCGCTTCCAATCCTAATGTGGAACTGGTTCTTCTTTCGTGGCCTTGGGCTCGTGCTTTTGTGGTGGCGTTACCCTCCAGTTGTCGGACAGAGCGAACTTGCCAAGCTGATACTGATCTTCGACCCAATTCTTGAAAGTGAAGCAATCTTCAAGAGGATATTCTATTACTCGATGGTAAGAGCAATAGTCCAGGTGTGAGATTTCGCCCGCTTGTTCGGGGTGTGTAGACTCCGGCAGTGTAAGCATCTGATGTTTTAGAGCAAGATCAAGTATCTTCTTCGTCTTGTCCCGAGGAAACGAGTACGCTCGACCCATTTTCTTCATAAGGGATAGATCAATAACGCTCGACTCCCGTTTGCGTGGCTTCTTAGCCCTGCTTTGTTGTTGTTGAGCGCCTTTTTGGCCTTTCGACTTATTTCTGCTTTTGCGCCGAGCCTTCTTTATAACAGGTTGACAGGGAGCAGCCTTTTCATCTTTCACGGCTTGTTGGAGAAGGCGCTGTGTTTTGGCTTTCTCGTAGATGACCATTTCGCGGTTATGGTCGTCTCGGACTTTTTGACCCGCTTCCCTTATAAGCTTGTCCATTTGTTCTTCGAACGACGGACTGGGCTCCTTTGCATCTGGCACTTTTATTGGCTCGGGATTAGCGTCCTCCCATTGAGCATCCGCTTCTTCATCGAAGTCATGTATGACATAGCAGCTGTTTAATAGCTCTCGTTTCTTTGACCGGATGTATCCGAGCTCGATCGTCTCCATCCTCCCATTAGGTATCTTGTGTTGAGTTCCGGGGACGTTCCAAACCCTGTCATAGAATTTGGCCTTCCTAACAGTCTGTTCGAAGGGTATCCCTTGGCGCTTTAACAGTCGTTTCAAGCCTTCTGTATAATATCTAGGTAGACGAATGTGTTGAAGCCTGTCCAGCGTTGGATCTGCTCCATACCAGATTTCTTTCTCCACTTTATTTTCTTCAGAGCGGTAAAGCAGAATTGCTTTCTCTCTCTTTCTCCTGGGAGGGATATAGAATGTCCGCAATTCTTCTACACTATAGATATTAAGTGTATCCAGTTCTTTATGGTGTCTAAGCGGCACCATGGCTATCTGCAGACTTTGCTCTTCATCAGCAGAAGCTCGTATTGAAAGCCGAGCAGGGAATACAGCATGGACTTCATCCTCCGAATCACTACCGAAGATCAATGAAGGAACGGATGGTCCCGGCTTGGTGTATTGGGGCGGACCCGAATAAGTTATATCCTCTTCCTCCTCGGTATCGCTGCCGAAGACAGGGATGGTGGCGTTAGTTTTGTTTTCAGGCTTGTGACACCTTTCCGTGTCTTCGAAACTCGGCAAGAAGTATTTGGCATCTTCATACTTACGAACTTCATTCACGGAAAACGGATTCAATTCTCCTGCCACAGTGTACTCGAGACCATCCTTGCAATATTTCATACACTGATGCTGTAGAAGGGATGATATTGTACTCGTGTAACCATGGTCGACCGAGCAGAGCATTGTAGTATGTCTTGGCATCTATGACATGGAATTTAATATCTGTGACGAGCAACCCGAAGCGTAACGTCAATATCACAGATCCAAGAGTTTTTGATGATTGGGAGTCGAACCCGGAGATGGTGATCTTGTCTCGGGCGAGGTGTTGGACACTCATGCAAACTTCCTTTAACACCCGTACATTGAGTAAATTAACAGACGATCCGTTATCGACCAAGATTTTACTTATCTTTATGTCATGGCAATATCCTGAGACATAAAGGGGACGATTGTGTTCGCACGTCCCGAGGAGAAGGTCTTCATCGCCAAAAGCAACGTCGGCCGTGTGCACCTCTTCCAACTCATTCTTCATCTTTTCTTCGGCCAGGAAGGCTTGGAACTGGTCTGGATCTTGTAGCGCCTTAATCAAAGAATCCCTCGCCTCTTTTGATAGTAACAGGGCATCAAGAATGCTGAGTTGTGAGGGCAGCTTCCTCAGATGCGCCAAGACATTGTAATCCACCTTATTTCTCTTCGGCGGATTCTTGGCGGTTAGCTCTTCCGCAACTTGGTCATCTAGAGTAATATCCTCAGAGACCTTTTCTTTCCCTTTATCTTTCTTGTTTAAGGGTCCGAGATTCTTTTCAGGTAGCGTCCGATTGCGTAGCTGGATATTTTCGCAAACCTTTGGCTCTTCTTCTTTTCCCGAAGTTGACTCTTTAAAGAGAGGGGCGAGTTCCGGTTCCTCATCAGAATCGCTCCCGAATGTAGGCACTTGCGACCCGCCAGTGTTAACCATGCGACAATCGCCGGTAGTTCTTTCAAGCCCTTCGGTTGTATTTCTTTGCTCTCGACGAGTTTTACGCTTTTCCCGCTTGAAGCGTTGTCGACGAGCAACATATCCTTGCCACCATTTATCGAAAGCTTTGCATTCTTGAGTGGGGTGCGAAACCTTCTGATGATATAAGCAAAAGGAGGGGTGCATTTCTATTTTACCAGTAATTTTTCCTTTAGAGGATGGTAGCTTCATGCCCATTGATGTGGCCTTAGCAAACCTTTTCTCTATCTTGAATTGGCTTTTGTCGGTAGCGAAGGTATTTTGCTCTAGCGTGATCGTCTCAGCTCTTTCATCAAGTCGCTGGCGCTTGGCCTTTTCAAATATAGCCATCTCGCGTTCTCGATCAGCTTTACTTTTCAGTCGAGCTTCGTTAAGGAACGCGTCAATCATTTCGACTGATAGCTCCGGAATTTTTGATTCGGGATCTACCCCCAGCGTTTTAGTGCGAGAAGTCTCCTCATCGTTCGTGATCGAATGGGAGATCATATGACAGCTCGCTACATATTCCTTGGATTCATCCAATGAACTTTCTCCTTCATCTTCTTCTCGAAAGACGTGATTGAGGAACTCTTGGAGGGTAATGGGAGTCCGTGCCTTTTGGTTGTATTCATCCAGCGCGTCAATTTGTTTTTGCAGATCCGTGCGCTTGTCGCCAGGATTCACGGGCTTCTTTGACTTCTTTTTCTTCTTCTTCGAGGATTTTGACGGCTGGTTGCGAGTGTTTGAGCCACCACCATCGGTCTTTGGAGTTGTACACGGCTTCAACATCCCCTCAATGACCTGCGGTTCCAACGGGTTCTTCCACTTGATCGCTGGACATGTCTGAAGATCGTTTAGCATCCTCTTTGTCTTGGCCGATAATACAACCTCCCAAGGAGCATCTTCAACGACGGAGCATGTTGCCCCCGGCGTATTCGTCCCCTTAGAGGTATGGGGCTGCGGGGGATTCACCTTCCATTTGTCAGATAACACGAACTTGCCCTGTCGGTATTGGTTTTCAAGCAAATTCTTGAAAACGTAGCAATCTTCGATCGGATGGCCTAGTACTCGATGATAAGGACAGTAGTTAGGCTCGTTGACGTCACTTGGTTGCAACGGACGTTTTGGATCCGGCAGATTTATGAGTCTGTTGCGCAACGCCAGCTCGAATAACCTCCTCGTTTTATCGTGGGGAAAGGAATAAGGACGTCCCATCCTATCCTCAAGGGGTACGTACGGGCGCATATTATTTTGACGAGCTACTGGCTTCGGGTCGCTCGGTTGTTGTTGAGTATTAGCGACGACGATCGCTTTTCCCTTCCCTTTGTCATTTCGGGAGTCCGGCCTTGGAAGAGGAGGTTTATGGCCCATCTGATCCATCTGTGCTAGTTTGTCGATCAAGGCCTGAAAGGTAGTCGACTTGAAAAACATCATAAACTGCGAGATGGTTGCTTGTGGATCGAGGGTTCCCACAAACATACCAACTGCGGGAGCTTCTTCAATGCGCTGCTCACACTTTGACCATAAATTCCGCCATCGTATAGCGTACTGAACCTACGTCTCGCCGGGTTTTACCCTGGCATTAATCAGGGCCGTCATCGGGGTACGCTCACTGGCACTTGCAAAACGCTGAGTAAACAGTAGCTCCATCTCTGCGAAGGTTTTGATAGAGTCATTCGGGAGTTCAGAGTACCACTCAAACGCCGTATCCGATAAACTTCCAACAAACTGGCGCAGTAGAAGCTTGTCATCACCGCCGGTATTGCCGCAGAGTGCCCTGAACTGGGCAACATGCTGATGAGGATTTCCCGTCCCCTTGTAGACATGGAACTTGGGAATTGTGTAACCTGGCGGGTACTTGATTTGATCGTACCAACTTAGATATGGCCGCCCCGTTTTTACGACCTGACCGGCCGCTTCGGTCGCATGATGCACCCGTATTTGCTGGGCGATGTATTCATCCAACTCAGTTTTTTAGATTGTATCCTCTTTAGCCGTGGATAGAGCTGGTGGAGGATTCGACGTCTCTCCCCTATCGTCTTCAAGAATGATCGGGGGATCTTCAGCAGGTGGATCTTGTTGAATCATCATACCCACCATATCCTGGAACAGGAGGGCCATTTTCTTTATGTTGGCTACCTGCTCCGCAGCTTCTTTATCTTTCTTCTCTAGTACGCGCCGAAGGAATTCAGCGTCCGTTTTTTGTTCTTGACGTTCCTCCGAGGATGTTTCCGGGGTTTCTCTCGTCCCTGTAAGTGCGGCCATAGCGTTCATCATCTCCTGGAGCTTCTGTTACTGCTCCTGAGCCTTGGTCACTGACCGTGTAAGCGGTCTATGACCCGTGGATGCACGGCTGTCTTCTTTTCCCAATGCCATGTAAACCGTATGAACTGTTATGCCCCCTGACTTGGGGCGTTTAGGTTCACCATGTTTAACTTATGCCGCTGACGCGGGGGTTTTCTCCGGCCTCTTTCTTTTGTGGGCCGTTGAGGTTGAAGGAACCATTGAAGGGGGCACCCTAGCAGCTGCTGTCCCTTGCGGTTTAATGGGACAGTCCTTGTCTTTTTCCATTTTCGCCTTTTTCTGGTGATGAGAGTGACCTGGGTCAATCACAGAGTCTTGAACCCTCCGCCAAACTTTATAAATTTTTGAAGACAACCATTGAGGGGGCTGTTCTCGTTTCGTTTCTGGAACTCTCTCCGCAGGTGGAGGAGATCTCTTCAATGTAGCGGTTGGAGAGTTCTTCCGTACCCTCCTCAGTAGTTCAAAGCTGTTCCCAGTTGGAACAGCAGCGTTGACTTCCACCACTGGAGCCGGTGGAGTTATCCCTGAGGGGAAATTGCCCCCTGCCTTCCTCACTCGTTGCCAATGGCGACGTCGAGCACGACGAGCCGTTGGGACTGGCTCAGAGATAGAGATAGCTTCTTTTTGCCCCCTGTCTGAATGAGGCACCGCCGGTGTTAACCTTTTAAAAACTGAGGTTGTTCCTTGCGGGGTAATATCCAATCTGTCAAAGACAGATCTTCGTGCAGGGGCAGGAATCATCAGTCTTGAAGAGACCGACTCTTTGGCGGGAGAAGCCGCCTTAACGA
Organism: Agapanthus africanus; assembly: GCA_030015575.1. NCBI lineage: Eukaryota > Viridiplantae > Streptophyta > Magnoliopsida > Asparagales > Amaryllidaceae > Agapanthus > Agapanthus africanus. Next base: position 12,978,286 of record CM057342.1, on the reverse strand, counting down.
CTTCCGGAACAGCGGCCGTTGCCCTCTTTGGGATAGCCAATTTAGAGTTCTGATTTAGCCTGGTGAAAACAGAGTTTTGATCCAGCCTCGCAAAGGCAGAGGCTGTTGGCTTGGTGGTGGGCGACCCGTTGACAGGGGCCGTCGTAGCAGTGAGCCGGTCGAAGACCGACTTCTTGTTCACTTCCGGTGCAGGTATCGGCATAGAGAAGCTTGTAGGTGGGACCATGGTCCCGAAAAACAGGCCAGTGGTGGCTTGGGTCACCTGGTCTACCGGCAGAGCGAGGAAGGAAGCCGCTTGGGGCCCATATGCTACACCTCCCGGTGAGGTAGAGCGTCCGTTGCAGTGGCACTTCGAGCAGTTGGTGCAGTTAAAGGCCATTGAATCTTGAGTTCTGCACCAGGCAAAAGACCAAATTTTAGTAACTTGAAATCCGAAGGCAACCATTTAACAAACCGCGATTGGTTCGCGAGAATGACACACGAAGTGTGGAGTGGAAAGAGGAAAAGGTCCCACCGGGCGTTCCAGAATCTGTTCCCCTCCGAAAGACGGCGCAGACTTTGCGTCTATGCCTGAGATTCGGGGCAGATGCTATGTGGTTTTATCCGTCTACCTCTCCGAAGACGCCAAGTTGATTTATGGCACCGTGTATCGGAGGTTTAGACGGATGCGGCCGATGTAGCAGACTTCGTCAGATTCCCCCTCGCGGTGAGGGGTTTTTGATTGTGGGGACGCTCTTCCCTGCAGGCGCAAGCCTCTGCAGTTAATTACGCTACCACATCGCGGTAACAACTTTCTCCTTCTCCAGAATTTCACTTCGTGTCGTGTGTGTTTGTTTTGTTTGTGGTTGCCCGTGGATTGTATACGGAGACTGAGTAATGCCGTCGCCCGTAGGACGTGGATTAGTCCAAATCCGTATTTACTTAGATTTGGGTTTGGTGTTTTTAGTTTAAGGATGCATTAGTCGCGTTGCGGCTAAGATCAACTTAAACGTTCGTCGAGGATACATTAGTCCTGTTTTGGACTAAGATCAACTTGACGTGATGATCGATTTAATATCTGGCCATCGGGACTCGTCACCTCTCTAACGTCGTTGAAGGATTACAACGGCAGATGTCAGAGGAGTTCAGAGATGTACCCTGGAACCCAGGTTGATTTGGAGTTTTATAGTCCGTTTGAATGTTTAAGGATACGTTAGCCGTGTTTGGGGGCTAAGATCAACTTAAACGGGATCGTTTAGATCCGGCAAAAGAGCATTTGGAGGCTCCCTTGTTCCAGTTTAGGGACGTGGTGGTCCATACTCCAGTTTAGGGACGTGATGGTCTATCGCCAGTTTCGGGACGTGGTGGTCCATGTTCTAGTTTAGGGACGTGGTGGTCCGCATTCCATTTTAAGGACGTGGTGGTCCGATATTAGTTTAAGGACGTTCCGGTCCAACATTAGATTAAGGACGTCTCGGTCCAATATTAGTTTAAGGACGTCTCGGTCCAATATTAATATGTGGTTGTCGGGACCCGTCACCTCTCTGATGACGTTGAAGGATTACAACGACATGTGTCAGAGGAGCTCAGAGATGTACCCTTGAACCCGTAGTAAATTGATTTAAGAGAGCAATCTTGCTCAGCCAATTTAATTTAAGGACTTACGGCCAAAATTGGGCTAAGTCCAGTTTCAACATTTTTTTTTGTCTTTGGCCTGTGCTAGGGCTTTTACCCCTTTTTAGTAATGCACTGCATTATTCTTGTTTTGATTGGGCTTTGCCCTTTTATAAATGATGCAGAGCATCTATTTTTTTGTTTGGGCTTTGCCCTCCCCTCCCTTTTTTAAAATGCATAGCATTTTTATCAGGCCTGTTAGGCCTTTTAATTGGGCTCTGTCCCTTTTCTTTAATAATGCAGAGCATTAAATACTCTGACAGTACCCCACGTGGCTTGTCAGGCTCTTTGCGCTAAGTATTGAGCGCAAACTCGTATGGTGATGACACGTGTCACGCTCTGGTGAGCGCAAGCGCACTAGCGCAGTGCGCCGCGTTAGTGCGCTGCGCTGTTGCGCTGCCGACACGTGGCGCGTTCTGGTGAGTTGCGCCAATTCCAGAGAGCAAAGCTCTATTTCAAGAGCGCATAGCGCAAATGGTTCTATAGCTGACATGTGGCGCTCTCTGGTGAGCGCAAGCGCAGTTTGTAAGTGCAGAGCACTAAGAATCTTTTAGATTCAAGAACAGAAGTGCAAAGCACTGTTTAATTTCTTGATCTAAATTTAGATCAAAGAAAAATAATAATAATTTTTTTTCTTTTTTGTTTCAAGAACAAGAGGTTCATAAAAGTGCAAAGCACTATTTTTTATTTTATTATTTTCTTGTTTTAAAGAACCAGAGGTTCATAAGAAGTGCAAAACACTGTTTTTTTTTATGTAAAGATCATTGATCTTGTTTTTAGATCAATGATCTATTAGAAGAAATTTCTTCTATTTTATGAAGGTTCTTTACCTTTTTCTTGGAATTTTCTCAGAGTTCTCTATGTTTGAAGCTCTTGACTTTTTTAAAGAAAATGTTGATGATTTGAATTGAGGCCTAGGGTCCTTTTTATAGTGCCCATAAATTAGTTAAATTTGTTAGAGAGATCTTTCTCTGAGTGATTTGGGGAATTTTCCCCACCATTGGATCTTTGATCCAAGGGCTTCTGCTTTGCAGAAGAAAATCTTCTTGTTTTAACAAGAACATAAAAGATTTCTTAGAAATTTAATTCTGTTTGGCGCAGATGCCCCAGCGCGTGACACGTGTCGCGCAGCGCACAGCGCAGCGCAACTGCGCTGACACGTGTCGCGCAGCGCACAGCGCAGCGCAACTGCGCTGACACGTGTCGCGCAGCGCACAGCGCAGCGCAACTGCACTAGCGCATCTGCGCTGACACGTGTCGCGCAGCGCACAGCGCAGCGCATCTGCGCTGACACGTGTCGCGCAGCTGAAGCGTTGCTTCATAGAGCTTTGCTCTGATTGGGCGCGCCTTCTTGGGCGCTGCGCTGACGTATCAGCGCCTGACACGTAGCGTGTTGCGCAGCGCAAATATACTGAAGCGTTGCTTCATTTATAAATTTTTTTAAATTTTCAAAGTAGAGCTTTGCTCTGATTGGGGGAAGATGAAGAGTTGCTTCATCCCCCGCCTCGGAATTTGAACAGAGTTTTGCTCTGATTGGGGTAAACAGTCGTAAGGGAGGTGCGCGTTGCCGGGGTCAGTTGGCGAGAGTCGCGGGCGCGCGTGAGAAACGGCCGCGAAGGAAGCTCGGGCGACGTGGCCGCTGGCGTTAGCGTCGTGGGCGCAGGCGTGAGCGGAGGAGACGGGTCGAGGGAGACGTAGGCATGGGCGGGAAAGAGAGCCGTTGGGGAGAAGATGGGTTGGGTAGTGGGCCGGGTCAGGTAGGAGGCGTGGGTGAGGGTGAAGCGGGCCGGGAGATTTGGGATTAAGTTTATGGAAAAAAATGAATGGGCTGAGGGATTTTTGCTGGGCCGCCGGAAATTAATTTAGAGGAAAAAATGAAAAAAAGGCCCGTGTGGCTGCTGGGCTGGGCTGGTAATAAATCAAATAAATAAATAAAAGGAATGGGAGATGGGCCGTGCTTAAAGAAATAGAATGGGCTGGGGGTTTTAAAATGGGAAAATTTGGGTTTTGAGTTTAAATAAAAATGTGAAAAGAGACGGGTGTATATAAATTGAGGTTTATACTAATGGGACAGGAACATGAGGAATTGGGATTGGGGTCTGAGAAAGGAGAGGGGAGGTACTATAATAGATTGGGAGTTTTTTAAAACAATAAATAATTATAAATAAAATTTATAGGTTAAAAGAAATACGGATATAGGCGTATGTAAATTAACCGGGTATTACATCATACCACCCTTACAAAAAAATTTCGTCCTCGAAATTTAAAATAAACGATAGGTTATACAAACATCAGCAAAAGCTATTATATTGCAAACTAACACATAATGCTTTACTTGAAGTAGGCAGATAAAGAAATTTGAAGGTTTATATATGTAAGAACAACATACAAAGGATGGGTCTAAGTAAGTATAAGGCAGGAACAACTATAAGAGCAAACTACATATATACGGAAATATAAATATCAACAATAACGAACAATATTATCCGAGGCATACTCGATAAAATCGAAATTCAACTATGTGCACTTATAAATATATTAAAAGTAGCACAGCAGAAATAATAAGTATAAAGTACAACCACTTATAATAGTAACCATAGGCACAATACCCGAAAATAAAGTAACGACAATGAGGTAGTGAAAGCTTAGTCGGTAGGTTAAAACTTTTTAGGATAATATATCGGTCAAATAACGTAGGAAACTCATATAGTGAAAATAAGAAACATGGAACGAAAATAGGCGCGATGTAAGGTTGCGCTACTGAAAATGAGGATAATAGTAGTACTGAAAATGAGGATAATAGTAGTGTGCCTTGAAACACATAAAACTAAATAGTCAATAACACGCACTCTTCGACTAATACAAGATAATGAAAACCAAATTTCAATAATAAAGTCCCTAAATATATATAGGGTAATAGGAAAACACAAAGTGTGTAGGGCTAGCTAGGGTAGGGATTACAAGGAAGTGTGGATCATTCAGAGGTCGGAGTGTGGCGGCTTTAGACTAGCGGTCAAAGAGATTAGGGTAAAGGTGAGCAGCAAGGACCACAAGTGAAAAAGTATGGAGAGGATAACGGTTGGTAGGTCATATGAATCAAAATTTGAAGGGTTAGCGAACTCGGAAATTTCACTATAATTTCTCCTCCAAGAAGGATCTCAAACGAGGCACTGACGGAGGATGAAGGGTGGACCTCTAAACGATCGGGTGTGGTACTTGTTAATCTCCGTGAGGGTTAAAACAATGTAAGGAGTAGGGTGAACAGATCTTAGTAGGAAAAATAATTGTATAGAAGAAATACTCAAGTATCAAGTGAACTAGGAAGATCGAAAGATTAGCGAACTTAGCAGTTTATTTCATTCCAGAAGATTTTAAACAAGCATTCTCAAAAAATGAAAGGTGGCCCTAAACCATATACAGATTTATTTGGCCAGATAAGACAACATCTAAAAGAAATCCCGTCAGTCGCGGTTGTGGAGATTCAGCAGGTTGCGGTAGGCTCGCGCACTTAGGTAGGGGCGTCCATTCCCGTATCGCCTCGCAGGGATCGCCATTGGGAGTTCTTCCACAGCAGGGTCTTGATCTTCTGGTCCTTCTTCCTCGGCTGGAGCTTCTTCATCTAGGTCTGATTCCACGTGATTCTCTTCTTCTGGATTCTCTTCCATGGGATTTTCCTCCACTGGATTTTCTTTTATCGGGTCTTCCTCTAACGGGTTCTCTTCAGGGTCTCCTTCCTCTTCGTCGGAAACGTCTATCATGTCAAACTCTGGGGCGGCTGCTCCTTCGTCTTCGGAATCGCTGTGTCCGAAAATGACCTGGGGACCGTTGATCTCATCGTCAGAACTCATCAGCGTGCGGTCTAAAGAAACGCATGACTGTGCATCCTCATCTAGATGCGGCGCTGCTCCAGGGTAGGCCATGGCCTGAAAGGAAAAAGTTATGATTAGACAGTGAAATACATCAAGAGAATAGCTCAGGGTATGAGGTATAGGAAAATATACGGTGGCAGGAACCGAAAAATCAGGATAATAATGCGGTGATAATGAATAGTATGAATATGGGAAAGGACAAGAGAATGATACATATATTACGATTCAAGTTTTATTGCTTTCAACTAAAAATTCGACGGATACAAGATTTCAAACGGAAAGAAATATTTATAAGAGGATGACAACATAATACTGAAATTGGAAAACATGAAAATTCTTCTTTGATCGCTAGACCGCTGCATTCTCCTCACGCGAGTTGAATCCTGTGTTGGGTCCGCTTTATCCTCGAAGTTTGAACTACGCAGTAATCATCACTTGGCAGAAGGGGAGAGCATGGTCGAGTCTCCTCCTTGCAGCTCCTTTCTTTTTGGGCAACCGTTGATAAGATGTTCGCTGGATCCGCAGATCAGACATTTCCCCTGGGCATGGCGACAATCTTTCTGAAGATGTCCTGGCCTCTTACAGTACCCACAACATGGGGTCTTTTGCTGCTTCTGTCGCGGGGAAACAAATTGGCGCTTCATCTTCTTCTCTTTTTCTCGTCTAACGGGGATCCCTTTATGATTGGAGACTCCCGCTAGTGCCTGATTCACCTGCCTTCTCAGTCCTTCAGCTAACAAGTTGTTCGTTCGCTCCTGGGCTTCCTTCAGACCTTGCAGTACACTCAGGATCTCAACGGTCTGATTCTGGGGAGTGGAGATAAAGGAAGAGTTGCTGGAAGACATGATCCTGAAACAATAATTTTGAGGATGATATAAGGCACAAGCTATAAGAATCAAATATAATATGGACTGGACAAAGATTCAAGAATATCAGATGTGATGAAATTCATTACAAGTGGAAAATCAACTGTATGACTCTAAGTCAATTAAACAGAGTATGGTAGTGTAATCGTGATGTAGTTCACAATTACAACCACGAAACTTGCCAAGTCACATGAAACCCTAGCGAATGGATAGCAGAACGCTCAATGTGAATATGGATCAAGGATATCAAGTTTACAATCTAGTCTGAGGGATGTCTTAGATTGTCAAGCTCTACACGGGAAACTGCAATCCTAATCGAAGCAAAACCCGGCTCTGATACCAACTAAACCATGTCACGCCCCGCTTCCCAAAATACGGAATACGAGGGGTTGACAAGGCCAACCATGCTCCTACGGTCAAGGAAACATCCTGCCGTAGTCACACTTCGGCTTCTAACTTTACATGGTAATCAGTAAATAATGCGCAGGTAATGAGAAATGCAGTAACTGGAACAAAACAGTATAAAGAACTGACCTGATGGGAAACAAAAGGTATAATCCTGGATAGCTAATCAAGATGTCCGTGATGTACGTCTAGTCCTGGTCCGGGCTAAATCTTCTCCTCACACTGAGTATGCATACTCAGGTCGTCAGAGCGACACAATAGCAATATAATATATATAAATTCATGTGACAATTCTAACAGTGATAATAGATATATATAACAGTAAATCAATGACGGTATAGGTATGAACATGCAGTAATCAATGCAGCGGAACAGTAAAAGCAGTAGAATGATATGCCACGTATGTCAACACAGTAAGTATGTATATCGATGCTATCATCCCTATCAGTCTCTAAGTCTCACTGTACAGGTCACTAAACCTATCATCAGTCCAAGTGTGAGAGTCAACCACTCGCGAGTGTCCTCCACCCAAGGGTAGAACCCAAGGGCAAGGGACCACAGGCCCAACATATAACTCACGGTAATAATCATGTACCCTGTAAATCTCCATATATCTCCATATATATAAGCCGACAAGGGACTCCCGAGATTCTGTTGAACTCACACTCAAACTACCGCACACCCCACGGTCTACATCAAACGCTAACCATAACCCTAAATACCAATCGGTATGTGACAAGTCTGCGCGAGAACTGGAGGCAGGACCTCCATCAAGCACGTCCCGACTAATACCTAAGATAAATGGCAGAGTCTGATGTCTTATCTGTGAAACCCATGCAAGAGTTTCCATAAGTGTCCCATACCACTTATAGTTACACGTACACGCGTCCCACAGACGTCGACAATGCAATAGAATCATAAGGTTTACTGATTGTGTACAAGTACGTATCACTTTCACTTATTCACTGATACACGAACACTAACGTACTTGCCACAATCATCACTAATACCTAACACTGGGTAATGCACGTTATCACTAGGTTATCAATGCAATGACATGTGTATGATATGATGCGTAAACAGTATATAAAGCATGATTAGGGTGTCATGAATCGATAATCTACCACTTGCACAATTTATCATAAATCATACGGTTACAGTTTAGTGAAACGATGAACGGGGATTAAATAGTATGTTCAGTTATCTATCCATCGAATTTAGTTTCATGCCAATCGGGTTCCAGGATCACTAATTATAGCCATTTCATTTTAAGCGTTCACGGCTGGAAATCCGGTTTCAGAATCGGAAGTCCGTTTCGCAACTCATTTTAATCCCAATTGGGATCAGATTTTAGCGACGCTACAGTTGAATGAAATCTAGGGTTTTCAGTAAGGTTTTCAACGCAACATACGGATCTTTAATCGCGTCTGTACGTCAGGAGATATACACTGTTAAATACTAGTATGTCAATTCTGATTCTGTTGGGACTGTTATACGTCCCGATCTTTTAAATTACGGGTTAAATAGTAAATGATGACGAAACAGGGTGAAACCACTTGTATTATCTGTCTAACAGATTCACCTATAATAAACAGTGGAGTTCCGCAACATACGAGTTAAGGAAACAAGGTGGTACCCATTACGGAACAGCACCCAATAAACAGAGTCGCTCTGGACTGCAGTCCAGAGTCGCACTCCGATCCAAATATTGTCACAGTTTAAGTACAGATACTAATAGAAACTTGCATAGGGTTATATTTTGTCGAGTCGGCTTCGAATTGAGCCCTCGAACGCATCATTCTAGTGTGTATATAATTTATGGTAATTTTAACGGTTTTCAGGTACAAGGAAATTCCAGTTTTACGAGTAAACTTGGGGGTAGTCGTTTTAGTCGTTAACGGTCATATTTTCTAACGAAATTCTCACACTAGATTCACAGCCATACGGGCCAGCTTATACAATCGAGTTCCGTCAAATTAAATGATGATTTCCTATGAGAACATATATCGAACAGTTACGTCGTAATAATTAACATAAAGTAAAACATGGGATATATGCGATTTTAATTTGTAATTAACAAAAGGTAGCATGTAGCAAGTAGGGAACTTTCCAGGACACGTCTCGGGGATGTATGGTGACTGTAACGTCATGAACGCGCGACGAACGGCGATTGGGATGGATGCAAGTGCTCGGCGAATTGACCGAGCTCGATGGTGCCGTGGATTTGGGTTAAAATCAATGACGGAGTTGTTGGCGAAGGCAGTGATGGTGCTCTGGCCGTGGCAGGGAAGCTCGTCGGCGATGCAAGTGTCGGTGTTGATGGTAACAACAAGGTGGTGCTGCGACGATGGGTGAGCTCGGGGTTCTGGGTTGAGGGGCTCGCCGGTGAGGTAGTGATCGGCTGAGAGGGAGGTGAGGAGGTGGTGCTCGAGTCGAGGAGGCGGCTCGGGGTAGCGGGGAGCCTGTCGGCGTCGTCGGGGTGCAGGCGAGGTTGGTGGTCGGTGGTGTAGTAGTGGCCTCGGTGACGATGGTGGGTGCTTGGGAAGGAGGTAGCGATGGGGTCGACTATGGAGTTGTGAGGGTCGGCTTGGGGGATGTTGGCAATGAGGTGGTCATGGTGAGGGCTGCAACAAGATGAGCTCGGGGTGGAGATGGGTTTTAGGGAGGGTTAGCTAAGGAAGAGGAGAGATTATGGGGAATAGAGAGAGAGGGGGTGAGAACGAGAAGAGAGAGAGTGGGTGAGCGAGAGAGAGAAAGAGAGGGTTAGAGAGAGAGAGAGAGAGAGAGAGAGAAGTGAGAACGAGAATGAGGGGATGCTGAGGAGAGCGGGTCGTAAGGGAGGTGCGCGTTGCCGGGGTCAGTTGGCGAGAGTCGCGGGCGCGCGTGAGAAACGGCCGCGAGGGAAGCTCGGGCGACGTGGCCGCTGGCGTTAGCGTCGTGGGCGCAGGCGTGAGCGGAGGAGGCGGGTCGAGGGAAACGTGGGCGTGGGCGGGAAAGAGAGCCGTTGGGGAGAAGATGGGTTGGGTAGTGGGCCGGGTCGGGTAGGAGGCATGGGTGAGGGTGAAGCGGGCCGGGAGATTTGGGATTAAGTTTATGGAAAAAAATGAATGGGCTGAGGGATTTTTGCTGGGCCGCAGGAAATTAATTTAGAGGAAAAAATGGAAAAAGGCCGGGGTGGCTGCTGGGCTGGGCTGGGAATAAATCAAATAAATAAATAAAAGGAATGGGAGATGGGCCGTGCTTAAAGAAATATAATGGGCTGGGGGTTTTAAAATGGGAAAATTTGGGTTTTGAGTTTAAATAAAAATGTGAAAAGAGACGGGTGTATATAAATTGAGGTTTATACTAATGGGACAGGGACATGAGGAATTGGGATTGGGGTCTGAGAAAGGAGAGGGGAGGTACTATAATAGATTGGGAGTTTTTTTAAAACAATAAATAATTATAAATAAAATTTATAGGTTAAAAGAAATACGGATATAGGCGTATGTAAATGAACCGGGTATTACATTTATGATCCGTGTACACCTCCACTTTCTCGCCCAATAGATAGTGCCTCCAAATCTTCAACGCAAAGACTACTGCAGCTAACTCCAAGTCATGTGTAGGATAGTTTTTCTCGTGATTTCTCAGTTGTCGAGAGGCGTAAGCAACCACTCGGCCGTGCTGCATCAGAACACAGCCTAAACCCTTCCCTGAGGCATCACTGTGTATCACTAAACCGTCGGAATCATCTGGTTCTGTAAGGATAGGCGCCGTGGTTAACTTCTACTTCAGTGTGTCAAATGCCTGTGTACACTCCTCTGTCCACGCAAATGGTACATCCTTCCGTGTAAGCCTCGTCAAAGGTTCAGCGATTCTCGAGAAATCTTGGACAAACCTCCGATAATATCCTGCCAATCCCAAAAAGCTTCTGATCTCGGCCACTGACTTCGGCGTTGGCCAATCTCTGACGGATTCTATTTTCGCCGGGTCTACTGAGATGCCTTCGCCCGAAACAATGTGTCCCAAGAACTGAACCTTGTCGAGCCAGAATTCACACTTGCTTAATTTCGCATACAGCTTCTCTTCCCGAAGAATTGTAGAACCGTGCGCAAATGCTCAACATGCTCCTCCCGGGTCTTTGAGTGGACAAGTATGTCGTCGATAAACACAACGACAAACGTGTCCAAGTACTTTGCAAACACCCTGTTCATTAAGTCCATGAATATCGCTGGAACATTGGTAATACCGAACGACATCACAAGGAACTCGTAATGTCCGTATCGGGTCCTGAAAGCCGTCTTTCATACATCCTCAGCTGCTACTCTGATTTGATGATATCCCAAACGGAGGTCCAACTTCGAGAATACCTTGGCCCCACTTAACTGATCGAATAAATCGTCGATGCGCGGGATTGGGTACTTGTTCTTTATAGTGACTTTGTTCAACTCCCGATAATCTATACACATTCGCAGCGACCCATCCTTCTTCTTTACTAACAGAACTGGTGCACCCCACGGTGAAACACTTAGCTGGATAAATCCCTTCTCCAATAGTTCTTCAATTTGCTTCTTCAACTCCGCCAACTCAACTGGTGCCATTCTATATGGGGCCTTGGATACTGGGGCCGTACCTGGAGTCAAATCGATCGAGAACTCCAAGATGCGAGGAGGTGGTAGACCTGGTAGATCTTCAGGAAATACGTCCAGAAAGTCCCGAACAATCTCTGGGGCTGGGCTCTCATCAATCTCCATAGCCGTCAGCTCCTTGGGCTTGGCTCTGTACTTGACTGGCTCCAAAGATTCGCTTCCGCCCTCAAAAATAAACTCCGGGTGATTGGGAATGCGGAAGATCACATTCCTCGCACGGCAATCAATAACTGCATGGAAGGTACTCATCCAATCCATTCCGAGAATTGCGTCATAACTGCCTGTCCCAATCAGAAGGAAATTCGAATAGAATTCCCTGCCACACACTACAACCGGACATGATCTACATTCTCGACTAGATATTATAATGCCATTACCCGTATGTATCTCCCATCTTGGTTAGTGGTTCATGTGGTATGGAGCGTGTATCAATGAAATGCTCCGATATGAAGCAGTGCGTTGCCCCAAAATCAAATAGTACTCTAGCTGGCAAGGAATGTACGAGTAGAGTACCTGTAACAACGTCTCCTGATGCCTCCGCCTGCTCGGCGGTCAAGGTGAAGGCCCGTCCCTGACCACGACCTGTAAAGGGTTGCCTCTGCTCTTGTGGCCTCTGCTGCGGCGGTCCAGAACCTCCCTGTATCTCCGCTCGCTCAGGGCAACCGCTAATCCTGTGCTGACTGGATCCGCAAATCAAGCACTGTCCCTTGGCGCGGCGACAGTCTTTCTGGGTATGCCCATCTCTACCGCAGTTGCCGCAAACTACGTTCTGTCTCTGGGGGCGATGCTGTGGCACGAACGGACGCTTCATTTGTGCCGTTCCAGGCCTGTGAACCGGTATGGCTCCTCAAGAAGGTGCAGGGGTACGTGCTGGAACAACTGGGGGCTTCCTGAACTTATTGTTCAATTGCTCCTGAACTCTCGCCGCGTTGAGTACCTATGCGAAAGTCTGCAACTCCAGTGATGCAATCAACTGCCGCAGCTCGAAATCAAGCCCCTGCAAGAAGCGTCTGGCCCTGGTGGCCTCTGAGGCGACCATGTATGGAGCAAAACGGCTCAGACGGTTGAACTCTGCCGCATATACGTCCACTTGACGTCCATTCTGCTTCAATAAAATAAATCTTTCCTCCATCTCTGCCTTGGCGGTGGAAGGGAAATAATGGTCTAGGAAGCACTCCTTAAATTTGCCTCATTCAATCGGCCTGTCTAGCCTGCTTTCTTCCACTGACCACCATGTATGGGCTTCATCTTCCAATTGGATCTTTATCACGTCCACCCTATCTTCATCTGGTACCCTGGCGGCTGTCAGTAAGTTCTCCATGTTCACTAACCATTGCTCGGTCTCAAGGGGTTCAGCTAGTCCTGTGAAGGCAGCTGGATGCAGCCTCCGGAAGTCTGATACGGTACCAGCCCTAGCAGGGTAAGCTGGTGGAGTAGCGCCCTCGGGGGCAGTAATGATTGCGGAGGGTCCTCCTGCAGCGGTAATCGCCCTGAGTCCCTCGGCGAGTAAGTCTGTCTTCCTCTCCTGAGCTTCCGCGAGAGAGGTCAGTGCACTAAGTATTCTTTCCGTGCGGTCCTGAGAACTGGAGTCCGAGAAGGGGTCGTTCGGGGACGTCATATCCCTGGAAGATTCAAAAGGATAAGATGAGATTCAAGGATGAAAATCAGGAATAGTGAAACGAAAATAATGTAATACAGTATAGTTAATGTTATCCCTTGTTACAAAACCTGGCTCTGATACCAACAAAACCATGTCATGCCCCACTTTCCAAAATACGGAAAACGAGGGATGACTAGGCCAGCCATGCTCCTACGGTCAAGGAATAATCCCGCCGTAGTCACACTTCGGCTTCTAGCATTACATGGTAATCAGTAAGCAAAGCACAGCAGTAAAGGAATTACATCACTAAATTATTACATTAAAATCCATTGTTCACAACTTACAAATAAACCAGAAGTGCTACTAACCAAGTTCAAGTACAAGATCTCTTTGTGGAAAGCAGAAAGAAAGAAAAGTACTCCAGACTAGATCTCCGTCAGCTCGAAAGGTAAATCTGTCTCCTGCGCTTGTTCTTCCACGAGATCTGAGCATGCATACTCAGGTCGTCAGAGCGACGTAATAGCAATTTATATAATAATGATATGAAACAGGTAATTATGGTGATAACAGTGAAAGTACAATGTGTGTAATCACTATGTCACTATATGATGCAAAGTATGATTTGTGTCCCTATCAGTCCCTAGGTCATGTTTGAAATCGTATAGTGGAAAGGAGGATCATGTTTAACAGGAGTCTCGTACATACCCGAGACAACGGCCCACATGCCCGGGACATAACCCTATCAGCCGGATCGCTAGATCCTACCTAATATATATATCACCTCTCGAATGATCATCCTCTAAAACACGGTCCCGCTAAATACGATTCTCTTTCCACTTCAATTTCCCCTTTTCCCCAGGTTTACACTATTTATGATTTTGATTTAGTCGTGTACAAGTATACCAATGACACGGTTTTACCACTGTTCACTGTATTAATCACTGTCACGAACCATTCACTTTCCATTGGTGTACTTAACACTCCTAAACCAATATCATTCACGCACGCTAATGCAATGTCCACTGAACACTAACACGCACTAACACTATGTATATGGCATTTGGGTAAGATATGTGTATGTACGCCGTTAACAAGTCATGTATGTTTTGCATTAATTCATATGTTCAGAATTAAATGAAATGATACAAATACGATAATAAGTACACTCTGTCAGAAGTTCATCAAAATTGGTTTCAGTTCAATCGGGTTTCCGGTATTCAAGTTACAGCCGTTTCATTTTAAGTGCTCGCTGTAGGAAATTCAGTTTCTGAACTGAACGTCCGTTTCGCGATACGAATTTCACCCAGTTGGGATCGGAATTTAGCAATACTACAGTTGAATAAAATCTAGGGTTTCCAATAGGGTGTTCAACGCAATAGACGGATTCTCAATCGCGTCTGTACGTCAAAAGTTATGCACTGTTCAACACTAGTATGTCAATTCTGATTCTGCTTTGGACTGTTATACGTCCTGTACTTTTAAATTACAGATTTAATAGCAAACGACGCTAAAACGGAATGAAACCACTTGTGTTATTTAGCTAACAGATTCACCTTTAATAAAATGCAGAGTTCCGCAACATACGAGTTCAGGAAACAAGGTGGTACGCATTACGGGACAGTAAACAGTAACCAGAGTCGCTCTGGACTGCAGTCCAGAGCCGCACTCCGACCCAAATATCGTCACAATTCCAGCACAGAAACAATTAGAAACTTGCACAGGGTTACAGTTTGTCGAGTCGGCTTGGACTTGAACCCTTGAACGCATCATTTCAATATGTACATAATTTATGGTGATTTTAATAATTTTCAGATGCGGGGAATTTCCAGTTTTCACGGGTGTATTTGGGGGTGTTCATTTTAGTCATTAGCAGTCATATTTTCCCGTGAAATATATACAAGGTATTCATCATCACACGGGCCAGCATAGGCAATCCAATTCCGTCATATTAGATGAAGATTTCCATTGGGATCTTACGTCGAACAGTTGTGTCATAACATTTATCGGGAATTGTAAATATGGAATTTATATGATTTGAGTTTGTAACACGAATAAATTAGCATGTAGCAAGTAAAGTACTTGCCTGGAAACGTTTTGGGCGATGCACGACAGCAGCAGCGTCACGAACGCGCGACGAACGGCGTGAATTGGTTTGCACCACCTTGGCTCGCGTTTGTTGTTTCGTCGTCGGAATTGTTCGGGGAACGAATCGTGGTCGCTGGAAGCGGAGGGGTGCTCTGTGGATCTTAGGGAGTGCGCTGGGGTTGAAGACGGTCGGCGGCATCGCTCCGGCGATGAATACAGTGAGCTCGCAGTGAGGGGGAGAAGTGATGGTTGTGTGTTGTGGGTTGCTGTTTTGGAGGGAGGGAGAGAGAGTAGGGGCTCGGGTGCTTGTCGTGATGGAGATGATTCTGAGGAGAAGAGGGTGTAGAGGTCGACGATGTGATGGAGAGATCGCCGCCGTGAGGGTGCGGGGTGGCCGAGCTCGGGTGCAGTGGGTTGGGTGTGCAGGGGTTCTTGGTGAAGGTGCTTGGTTGATGGAGGAAGTGGCTGCAGTGATAGTGGCGTTGGTAGGGGAGAAACGAGGGAGGAGTACGAAGTGGTTGTTTCCCCCAATTACAGCAAGGCTCTGTTTGGATTTCAAAAATTCAAAAATTGAAGCAACGCTTCAAATCCCATGCGCTGCGCGCAACGTGCCACGTGTCAGAAGTTGATACATCAGGCGCAGCGCCCAAGGCAGCGCGCTCAATCAGAGCAAGGCTCTATTTAAAACAAAAATTAAAGGAAACAACGCTTCAGTTGCGCAAGCGCTGCGCGACACGTGTCAGCGCAGTTGCGCAAGCGCTGCGCTGTGCGACACGTGTCAGCGCAAACGACGTTGCGCTGCGCGACACGTGTCAGCGCAGTTGCGCAAGCGCAGCGCTGTGTGACACGTGTCACGCGCTGGGGCGTTTGCGCCAAACAGAATTAAAATTCTAGTAAGATCTTTCTGTTCTTGTTAAAACAAGAAGATTGTCTTCTGTAAAACAGAAGCCCTTGGATCAAAGATCCAACGGTGAGGAAAATTCCCCAAATCACTCAGAGAATGATCTCTTTAACAAACTTAACAAATCTATGGGCACTATATAAAGACCCCTAGACCCCAACTCAAAACATTATCAACATTGTGAGAGATCAAGAACTTCAAAACAGAGAGAACTCTGAAGAAAATTCAAGAAAAAGGTAAAAACCTTTATAAAATAGAAGAATTTCTTCTGAATAGATCATTGATCTAAGAACAAGATCAATGATCTTCAATAAAAAATAAATAATAACAATGCCTTGCACTTTTTATGAACCATTGGTTCTGGAATTTCAGAAAAATTCTTTTCTTGAATCCAAAATTGGATCAAGTTATTGAAACAGTGCCTTGCACTTGCAAAACTGCACTGTTGCGCTCCTGGGTTGGCGCAAGCCACCAGAGAGCGCCACGTGTCAGCAGCGCAACAGAGTATCGCACTGACGCAGTGCACTGTGCTGTTGTGCTCGTGTGACACGTGTCACCTCCACATGCGCTTGCGCTCAATGATTGGCGCAAAGCGCCTGACAAATGCACTGCATTGTTTACTGAAGGGCCAAGCCCAGATCAAAAAGGCCTAGCAGGCCAAAATAAAATGCAATGCATTAAAAGGGCAGAGCCCAAACAAAATAGATGCTCTGCATCATTTATAAAAGGGCAGAGCCCAAACAAAACAAAAATGCAATGCATTAAAAGGGCAGAGCCCAAACAAAATAGATGCTCTGCATCATTTATAAAAGGGCAGAGCCCAAACAAAATAAAAATGCAGTGCATTATTAAAAAGGGGCAAAGCCCTAGCACAGGCCTAATAGGTCAAAGATAAATAAAAAAAATTGAATATTCCCAACTGGACTTAGCCCAATCATGGCCGTAAGTCCTCAAACTAAATTGACTGAGCACGGCTGCTCTCCTAAATCAATTTACATCCGGTTCGAGGGTACATCTCCGAACTCCTCTGACTCCTATCGTTGTAATCCTTCAACGACGCCAGAGAGGTGACGGGTCCCGACAACCACATATCAACACGGACTATGGGGTCCTTAAACCCACGGACTTATGCGTCCTTAAACCAAGATACGGACTGTGGGGTCCTTAAACCCACGGACTTATGCGTCCTTAAACTAATAGACCACCATGTCCCTAAACTGGCAATGGACCGAAACGTCCTTAAACTACCTATGGACCACTACGTCCCTAAACTGGAACAATAGAGCCCCCAAATGCTCTTTTTTCGGATCCAAACGATCCCGTTAAGTTGATCTTAGTCTCAAATCAGACTAACGCATCCTTAATGAACGTTTAAGTTGATCTTAGCCTCAATATGGCTAACGTATCCTTAAACTAAAACACCAAACCCAAATCTAAGTAAATACGGATTTGGACTAATCCACGTCCTACGGGCGACGATATAACTTAGTCTCCGTATACAATCCACGGGCATCCACAAATAAAACAAACACACACGACACGAAGTGAAATTCTGGAGAAGGAGAAAGTGGCTACCGCGATGCGGTAGCGTAATTAACTGCACGGGCTTGCGCCTGCTGGGAAGAGCGTCCCCACAATCAAAAACCCCTCAAACGAGGGGGAATCTGACGAAGTCTGCTACATCGGCCGCATCCGTCTAAACCTCTGATACATGGTGCCATAAATCAACTTGGCATCTTCGAAGAGGTAGACGGGTAAAACCAAATAGCATCTGCCCCGAATCTCAGGCAAGACGTCCCCACGTCGTCTTGGCTGCCATTCGGAGGTAAACAGTGGTGTGGTCATCGACGGTGTAGAGATGGAGGCAGTGGGTTCGGTGTTAGAGGGAGAGAAGAGATTTGAGAAGGGACTGGAATGAGATTGAGGGAGTGAGGGGGAAGGGTTGAGGTTGAGGAGATCGCGAGGGGCGCGCGAGTCGTGGGGAAACGGCTCGGCGACGTGGTCGCGGGAGTTGGCGTGAAATGCGGATCGGGGAAGAAAAAGTGAGCGAGAAAAGAGAGAGACGTTAGGAGAAGAAGGAGTTTAGAAGCGGGTCGGGTCGGGTTTGAGCGTGCGCGGGTAGGGGTGTGGGCTTCAACGACGCCAGGCCGGGAAGGGATTAGTATAAGTTTAAGTTTATTAACCTTTTATTTTTGTTATCTGGGCTGAGTTCACTATGGGCTGGGGTTTAAATTTAAGGAAATTAATTTACTTTATGAAAGGGAATGGGCTGGGTTGTGTATATATATATTTTTGGTTTATAATTTGGGTTTTAGAAAACAAATACTTCAACTTACACACTAATTCTCACACAAAATAATGATACGGAAAAAAATGGGATAATATTCGGGAACTTGGGAAATTAGGGAAAATTTTATTGAAGGAAATGGGGATTTACATCATACCCCCCTTACAAAAATTTCGTCCTCGAAATTTAACAAGGATACAATGAAGCAAAGTACTAAACAAAGAGATGTGGATAACGAGCACGGATATCTTCCTCCCGCTCCCAGGTGGATTCTCCTGGGGAACGACCGCCCCAACACACTCGGACTAAAGAAATGACCTTGTTCCTCAGCACCTTCTCTCTACGGTCGAGGATGGTAGTGGGCTGCTCCTCGTATGATAGATCGGTACCCAAAACTAGCTCCAAATAGTCCAGAACATGGCTCACATCCCGAACATAACGCCGCAACTGTGACACGTGGAAGGTATTGTGCACACCAGCTAGCGATGGAAGCAAGGCAAGTCGGTAGGCCACCTCTCCTACTCGCTCTAGCATCTCAAAAGGTCCGATGAAACGGGGACTGAGCTTTCCCCGACCTCCGGACCTGATAACTTTATGAGTAGGGGAAATCTTCAGGAACACGTGATCTCCGACTTCAAATTCTAGTGCCCTCCTGTTGGTATCTGCCCAACTCTTCTGTCGATCCTGAGCCGTCTTAATTCGCCGCCTGATCATTTGGACCTTGTCGACTGTATGAACTATGAGCTCGGGACCCAGTAATCTTCGCTCTCCCACATCATCCCAACATACTGGGGATCGACACTTCCGCCCGTAAAGCGCTTTGAAAGGAGCCATCTGAATGCTAGCCTGGTAACTGTTGTTATAGGAAAACTCGACTAGATGCAGGTGGTCTTCCCAGGAACCCTGAAAGTCCAACATACAAGCTCTCAACATATCCTCGAGCGTCTGAATCGTACGCTAGGATTGGCCATCCGTCTGCGGGTGATAAGCTGTGCTGAACTTGAGGCGGGTACCCAAGCTCTCCTGTAAGCTCCTCCAAAAGTGAGGCACGAATCTGGTGTCCCGATCTGACACAATACTGACTGGAACACCGTGAAGTCGCACTACCTCCTGCATATATCTCTCTGCCAGTGACTCTGTCGATTGTCCCACTCGGAATGGTATGAAGTGTGCAGCTTTCGTGAGGCGATCGACGATAACCCAAATGGCTTTATTGCCCCTTGGGCTCCGTGGTAAGGCCGTCACGAAGTCCATGGTAATGTGCTCCCACTTCCATTCTGGTATCGGAAGTGGTTGCAACAACCCTGCAGTCCTCTGATGCTCCGCCTTCACCTGCTGACAGACCAAGCATCTGGATACGAACCTCGCAATTTCCGGCTTCATCCCGTTCCACCAGAAATACTGCTTTAGATCCCGATACATCTTCGTACCTCCCGGATGCACAGAATAAGCCGAACTATGGGCCTCAGCCAGTACTTCTTCTCGAAAATCTCCCTTGGGCACGCAGAGTCTGCTACCGAATCTCAGAGAACCGTCTTCATGTATGATTAAGTCCGTTCTCAGCCCGGCTCCCACTTGCGCTCTGAACTTTTGCAATCGAGGATCATCTGTTTGTGCAACCTTGATGCGATCCACAAGGGAAGACTGCACCTGTAGTTGCCAAAGTTGACTGAATGCGCTCGGTGTAACGACTTCAAGCTCGAGTCTCTGAAAATCCTCAATAATGCTCCTCTGACTGGTCAACATCATGACCGCTGGCTTACGACTGAGCGCATCTGGTACAACATTCACCTTCCCCGGGTGATACTGAAGGTCCAAGTCATAAACTGCCATCAGCTCTAGCCATCGGCGCTGCCTCACGTTTAGTTCCTTCTGAGTGAAGACGTACTTCAGACTTTTATGATCCGTGTACACCTCCACTTTCTCCCCCAATAGATAGTGCCTCCAAATCTTCAACGCAAAGACTACTGCAGCTAACTCTAAGTCATGTGTAGGATAGTTTTTCTCGTGATTTCTCAGTTGTCGAGAGGCGTAAGCAACCACTCGGCCGTGCTGCATCAGAACACAGCCTAAACCCTTCCCTGAGGCATCACTGTGTATCACTAAACCGTTGGAATCATCTGGTACTGTAAGGATAGGCGCCGTGGTTAACTTCTACTTCAGTGTGTCAAATGCCTGTGTACACTCCTCTGTCTTCGCAAATGGTACATCCTTCCGTGTAAGCCTCGTCAAAGGTTCAGCGATTCTCGAGAAATCTTGGACAAACCTCCGATAATATCCTGCCAATCCCAGAAAGCTTCTGATCTCGGCCACTGACTTCGGCGTTGGCCAATCTCTGACGGATTCTATTTTCGCCGGGTCTACTGAGATGCCTTCGCCCGAAACAATGTGTCCCAAGAACTGAACCTTGTCGAGCCAGAATTCACACTTGCTTAATTTCGCATACAGCTTCTCTTCCCGAAGAATTGTAGAACCGTGCGCAAATGCTCAACATGCTCCTCCCGGGTCTTTGAGTAGACAAGTATGTCGTCGATAAACACAACGACAAACGTGTCCAAGTACTTTGAAAACACCCTGTTCATCAAGTCCATGAATATCGCTGGAGCATTGGTAATACCGAACGGCATCACAAGGAACTCGTAATGTCCGTATCGGGTCCTGAAAGCCGTCTTGCATACATCCTCGGCTGCTACTCTGATTTGATGATATCCCGAACGGAGGTCCAACTTCGAGAATACCTTGGCCCCACTTAACTGATCGAATAAATCGTCGATGCCCAGGATTGGGTACTTGTTCTTTATAGTGACTTTGTTCAACTCCCGATAATCTATACACATTCGCAGTGACCCATCCTTCTTCTTTACTAACAGAACTGGTGCACCCCACGGTGAAACACTTAGCCGGATAAATCCCTTCTCCAATAGTTCTTCAATTTGCTTCTTCAACTCCGCCAACTCAACTGGTGCCATTCTATATGGGGCCTTGGATACTGGGGCCGTACCTGGAGTCAAATCGATCGAGAACTCTAAGATGCGAGGAGGTGGTAGACCTGGTAGATCTTCAGGAAATACGTCCAGAAAGTCCCTGTTCCCCTCCGAACGGCGGCCGAGACGTGCTGTCTTGCCTGAGATTCGGGGCAGATGCTAATAGGTGCTATCCGTCCACCTCTCCGAAGATGCCAAGTTGATTTATGGCACCATGTATCGAAGGTTTAAACGGATGCGGCCGATGTAGCAGACTTCGTCAGATTCCCCCTCGTTTGAGGGGTTTTTGATTGTGGGGACGCTCTTCCCTGCAGGCGCAAGTCCCTGCAGTTAATTACGCTACCGCATCGCGGTAACAACTTTCTCCTTTTCCAGATGGTCACTTCGTGTCGTGGGTGTTTGTTTTATGTTTGGTTGCCCGTGGATTGTATACGGAGACTGATTTATGTCGTCTCCCGTAGGACGTGGATTAGTCCAAATCCGTATGTTCTTAGATTTGGGTTTGGGGTTTGGTTTGAGGATACGTTAGCCATATTTGAGGCCAAGATCAACTCAAACGTTTGTTAAGGATACGTTAGTCTAGCCTGAGACTAAGATCAACTTAACGGGATCGTTTAGATCCAACAAAAGAGCATTTGAGCTCTATTGTTCAAGTTTAGGGACATAGTGGTCCATTGCATGTATGGCCGTCGGGACCCGTCACCTCTCTGACGACGTTGAAGGATTACAACGACAGATGTCAGAGGAGTTCAGAGATGTACCCTCGAACCAGAGTTAATTGAGGGGATCTATAGTCCAGTTTGGGACTAAAGCCTGTTTGAAAGGTTTAAGGATACGTTAGCCATATTTAAGGCTAAGATCAACTTAAACGGGATCGTTTAGATCCGACAAAAGAGCAGACGTGGCTCTATTGTTCCAGTTTAGGGACATGGTGGTCCATTGCTAGTTTAAGGACGTTGCGGTCCGTGGGTAGTTTAAGGACGTTGCGGTCCATGGGTAGTTTAAGGACGTTTCGGTCAAGGTTAAGGACGTCGTAGTTCATGGGTTTAAGGACCCCACAGTCCATTGTTAGTTTTAAGACATTTCGGTCAAGGTTAAGGACGTCGTAGTCCATGGGTTTAAGGACCCCACAGTCCATTGTTAGTTTTAAGACATTTCGGTCAAGGTTAAGGACGTCGTAGTCCATGGGTTTAAGGACCCCACAGTCCGTATCAATGTGTGGTCATCGGGACCCGTCACCTCTTTGAAGACGTTGAGGGATTACAACGCCGAGTATCAAAGGAGTAAAGAGATGTACCCTGGAACCGGAGTGGATTAAATAGTCTTTGGCCCAATTTGGGATCAAGACCAATTAATTATGTTATGAGCCCATTAGCCCCGTTAAGTCTGAATTGAGGACTTATGGCCATCTTGGGCTAAGTCCAATCAGGTCTGGAATATTGGCTTCCTGTTGGTCCATTGAAGGAGAGGCTTTGCCTCTGGCCATTTAGCCAATTGGACCAATGCCTAGTGTTAAATACTAAAGACCAATCAGTGTTGAACACTGGGAATGAGAATGATAAGTTAGTGTTTAACACTAAAAGATAGTTGGTGTTAAACACCAGCAACAAGGCTTTCAGATTAGTGTTGAACACTAAAACAGACCAGTGTTAAACACTGGCAACAGAAATCCCAAATTAGTGTTGAACACTAAGGTAATCAGTGTTGAACACTGCAAATAAAGTTCTTTGCTTAGTGTTGAACACTAA
Organism: Agapanthus africanus; assembly: GCA_030015575.1. Lineage (NCBI taxonomy): Eukaryota > Viridiplantae > Streptophyta > Magnoliopsida > Asparagales > Amaryllidaceae > Agapanthus > Agapanthus africanus. The sequence goes on along the minus strand of CM057342.1, from coordinate 12,955,257 downwards.
GGCCAAACAATATTTTAACACTGAATTCAGGGGTTCCAATTTAGTGTTAAACACTAAGGCAAGAGGGGTCACGTGGCAACACGTGAGAGCGCCCTCCCTTCATTTGTTCTTCTGAGACTATCGCATATTTTAGAGCATCACGTACCATCACGTGACGGGCATTCAAATGCTTGTATGTTAAAGCTTCTGTCAAGGGTCACGTGAGGCACTGCCTCAAAAGGGCTCTTTGTAGATCTTTTTAGGGGTCACGTGGTGACACGTGACCCTGCCTTCATGTATGTTGTTTAGAAGATCTGTTAATCCCTTTCTGGAATTAAATTCCTCGCAGGGTTGAACCCTGACAATAATTTCAGAGGAATTAAATTCCTACTTCCTTTTAAAGAGTTGAACTCTGAATTTTCTGTAGGAATTAAATTCCTTATATATGTGAAGAACTGAATAGGGTTAAACCCTAATAAAAGCTTTAAGGAATTAAACTCCCACTCTCCGTTAAAGAATTATGATTAAGGGAATTAAATTCCCATTGTTTCAACAGAACCATGTTCTTAATTAGGGTTAAACCCTGTTTCTTTTTGTTCTGAAGGAATTAAATTCCCATAATACAGGGTCAAGCCCTAATTTTATTTTAAAGGAATTAAATTCCTATAGTTCTGTGAGAATTAAATTCTCGTGCTTCCATTCCCTTTCTATGCTTTAGATCTGCATGGCAGGATCTCAACCCATTGAGAATTAAATTCTCAACTTCAAGGGGAGATGTGCACTTTACAGATCCTCCATCAAAGAGAGAAGAAATATGCCCTTCTGTTTTATACCAGAGTTAAACTCTGTTGAGAATTAAATTCTCTTTTCTTTCCATGAAACCTTCCCTTTCTTACCTAGGGTTTTCTTTTGCAGAAGATCCAAATTCATCTAAAGTATCAAGGCTCTCTCTCTTCTCTTCCCTCTGCACATATCTCTTTTTTGTGTGTCTCTTGACTCCTATTTATAGGAGAAGCAGCCGAGTCAATTAGTTTCGGTGAATCTTTTATTGGGAGATTTGATTTGCATCCATCATTCATTTTGGACCTTTGGATTGTTAGGTGAATTTTATTCACCATTGGATTTTAAATCCAGAGATTCTCCTTTATTATTCCGGTTAGATTTAAAGAGGAAATATTTCCAAATTTGAGATTTTCCCATAGATAAATGATATTTAATCACCTCTAAATCTTTAATTCAATCGGTTGCTTTTGGAAAGATTTGAGAGGTCTTTTCTCAGAATTTAATTCTGTTAACAAATGGGCTTTGAGGTCAGTCACGTGTGGCCACGTGACCCTTGGTCACGTGTGGGCACGTGACCCCCTTGGAACGAGCCTTCTTCTTTCTTTTTGCGCTCTGTCTTCTGGTTGCTGTTTAACCGTCACGTGCCATCACGTGACCCCTGGTCACGTATGAGCACGTGACCCTCGTCTGGACTCTTTTTCTTGATTTAGCCGGAGAACAAATCTGCTGCTTTTGATTATCACGTGCCAACACGTGACCCTGGTCACGTGGGAGCACGTGACCTCTTCTGAAGCCTTTTCCTAGGTTTGATCAGGGAACTGGTTTGCCTTTGAAGCCGCTCTTAATTGTCACGTGCCAACACGTGACCCAGGTCACGTGGGAGCACGTGACCCTTTCTGAAGCCCTTTTCTTTGATGTAGGGAAGCTGAATTTGCCTTGCTGATGCTTTTAGATGTCACGTGCCAACACGTGACTGTTGGTCACGTGTAAGCACGTGACCCTTTTCTGAAGCCTTTTCCATAAGCTTTTCTGATTTTAAATCAGGAAACAAATGCCCCCACAGCGTTGTTCTCACGTGTCCGCATGTGAGTGCAACGCTGTCACCTTTTGTGACCGTTGGATTTCTCTAGGGATTTGGGGAGATGAAACGTTTCCATCACCTCCTATAAATACCCATGTCTCTTCAGAAGAGCCTTCACTTTGCTCATCTTCTTCCTTTGAGAGCTTTTTCCCTTGAGAATTTAATTCTCGTTTCCAGAGCTTAGTTCTCTGTCTCAGACATTTTCCAGAGTTTAACTCTGTTAAAGGATCCCTTTTCCTCAGGTAATAATGTTGAACGGCCGAAGCACCTTTGTTTTAAAAGAACTCTCTGGATTTTAAATCCACATTAAGGATTTCACAAAGAACCCATTTTTCTTCAATTTCTTTAACCAAATATGAGTCCACTTAACCTCCAACAGTAGATCTCTTAGGGTCGGATGATCCTTGGGGAGATGATGATGGCGGTTCAACTCTATGGAATTTAATTCCATCCCAAAAATGTTTTCTGGGAATTTAATTCCCTTCTCTTAATAAGGAATTTAATTCCAATGAAGAACTCAGTTTCTTCACACGGAGGCTTCTTGGGGTCTCTTGACCCTAGGTTGTCCTTCTGCAATTAATGCAACAGAAGCTTTCTAATGATTCTCATGACCTTTATTTCAGGTATCATGGATGCCCATCTGTATGGTCTTGATGAGATCATTTCCTATGGGAATATTCGTGCACTGGGCCGCAGTCAGAGCCAGGAGTTCACCGATGCTCAGTGTGCCGAGATCATGAGTCGCTTTGACGAGTACAACCATCGGCTACTCCCCCGTCGCTCTTCTCTTCTGAGGCTCATCGTGCTGGCGATTTGGGAGGCGCTTCCTCTCTTCTGCGCCGGTGTGCCACTCAAGGCATTGGACGTTGCCAAGGATAAGATACATTCGGTGTATCTGATGAGTCTGATCTCGAAAAGAAGGCGTGACAACCTCATTGATCTTTTGCACCAGGCGTTTCAGCAGTCGTCCATACTTGCCGCCTACCGGAGGGTGGAGGACATCCGCGAGGACCCCGACGCTTGCGATCGCGAGAGAAAACATACTCGGGCGGTTCGAAATGCTTGGAGGATCTTGGACAAGGTCAAGCTTGAGTTTCTCAACCCATGCCCCGCGTCTGAAGTCTTACCATTGTAAACGTGTCCTTTTTATTTTGTATGAACTTCTTGAAGTATGAGTGACAAGTTTTATTATGTCTTTCTCTGCTTGCATGCCTTTCTCTGGGATTTCATCATTTTGCTACCGTTGTTGTTGATGCTTTTAATATGCAGGGTGCTACTCCATCCATTTTTTTTGCACATCAAGTTTGGGCCTCACGTGTTCTGCACGTAGGGTCCCTTGATGGGGCTGTTCACAAAATTTTCCCATGCCATATTTTCAGTGCACAATATCAGATGCAGAAAAAGGGCCTTGGAAATAGTTCCATCTCCCTGATTTTCGATGCCTTTCCCTTTTTTTTGGGCCTTGGAAATAGCTTCATCATACAAGATTTTCCGCGCACAGCACTTAATGCACTCCTTTATATCTGAGGCAATGGCCTTCCCTTTCTCTTCACAGAGAACTTTTATTCCTATTTTAACGCGATTTAATTCGAGAACAACTAAGTGCCATGGCCTGCAACCGTCCACACGCTCGTCGACAGCCATGGGAAGTTCCTATCGAGGAGATGATCCCCCGCTTTGCTGCACGATTGGTGGACCCTCTCCTTACCGACGACGAGTGCGACTCAGCAATGTATGAACTCTCGATCTGTAGGGGGTCCCCCCTCCCGATGGGTTCCCTCTGGCTCCGGATGATTCTCACGGCCGTGCTTGCCGACATCCCTCCTCACCCGACAGAGATGACCTTGGCGATGCTTGACGCGGCTGAAGAAAAGCTCGAGGGCTTTCATGAAGCGCGCCTGATTACTCAGGCTTTGAAGGATTGCTCAATTAATCTGCTGACCCAGATAAAGGCCCGGCGAGCTATTATGTCTGCTTTCACGGACGAACACGGCGCCAATCGATGGGGAGCGACTCCTCGTGAGAACCGTCGCTTTGATGTGCTGGAGAAAGCAGAGAGAGAGATGGAGAATTTTGTCCTCTGCTTCATTAACCCTTGTGCCATTGATCCCGTGTTTGGTGACCTTTTCCCGTTAGCATAGCATTTTTAAATTAGTCCTTCTTTTTGTGTGCTTTATGTTAAACTTCCATGTAGGCTTGGTACTCGTATGTATGTTTTCGCTTGCATGAATAAATTTTGCGTTCCTTTTATGAAAACTTCCTTCAATTATCAACACTGTTGTCATGTCGCATGCGCATTAAAGCTTCGAATTTTATTTCTTTTTTCGGATGCTCATGTGATTGTGAACACATGTCCGATAGGATAATCATCGGAAAGTTTCTCGTTGCTTTTCATACCAGGTTATGTGAGCGCGTTTTTAGATCGACTATTGCCGTCGACCGAAAGCCCATTTATATGGTCTTGAGCGTGTATGTCCCGTTTCCAAGGTTGCGGTCGCGAAAGTGAGCTTACATGGCCTGATAGGGCGATGCGTGGTGAGCATATTGTCGTGCGAGAAAAGGGGTTCGGCCGTAAATCCTCAGAGAGGGAGCTGGTTTCTAAGGCGCTGAGCGAGCTTCAGGCCAGCCTCACAGCCAAAGCCAACGAAGCATACGAACTCTGGCGGGTGCTTCAGGAGTCCATAAAAGAGGTGGTGGCTCTCAATAAAGCTGCCACGTTCACTCGTGAGAGGGTCGAGGCTCATAAAGCCACCGAGAAAGAGCTCGAAGCCCGGCTTGCTTCGTATCAGGCTCAGCAAGCTCAGGCGGAGGCTCGTCTTCTGGAGATCTTGCGTCATGAAGCCGTGTTTCAGCAACAGAATGATGAGCTGGTAAAATTATTGCACCGCCCGCCGGCTTGAGGACTTGTATCTTTTCTCCTTTTTTGTACATACTCATGAATGAGAGTATCTCTTTTTTTGTTTCTTTCATAAATTGTACTTCGTATCTATTTTGGTTTATGAATAAAAGATACATTTTTCCTCTTAATGGTGTGTCCCCTTTTCATTGAATGTATTCTGCGGATATTCTACCTTGATCTCCTTGCAGGACAGCGATGGCTCAGGATTCAGGGTTAACATCTGCTTTCTAAGACTTTTGCATTTTATGAGCCACGAGGGTCTCATAAAGAGTTTTTTTCCCTACAGGTCGGGAGGATCCCATAGGTGTACGTTCTTCTTAAAAATCGTGAGGATTCTTAAGCGGGTTGTCCCTTGAGAGTCGTAAGGATCTCACAAGAGAGTTTTTCTTTCTTACAGGTCGTGAGGACTTATAAGTGCTGGATGTGGTCACCCTTGTCCGTGTTTTACGGAGTCAGGGGTTTCTCCATGTATTGTAGTTTAAAGACGTCGCGGTCAAGGTTAAGGACCTCATAGTCCGTGGATTTAAGGACTCCACAGTCCGATGTTAGTTTTAAGACATCACGGTCAAGGTTAAGGACCTCATAGTCTGTGGATTTAGGGACTCCACAGTCCGATGTTAGTTTTAAGACATCACGGTCAAGGTTAAGGACCTCATAGTCCGTGGATTTAGGGACTCCACAGTCCGATGTTTGGTTGCAGGGACCCGTCACCTCTTTGAAGACGTTGAGGAATTACAACGCCAGGTATCAAAGGAGTGAAGAGATGTACCCTTAAACCAAGGCAGAATCCGTAGGGAATCGGGGTGGTTGATCGTTAGTTTTAAGACATCACGGTCGAGGTTAAGGACATCATAGTCCGTGGATTTTAAGGACTCCACGGTCCGGTATTTGCTCTGGATGCTTCACACGGGTTCACTGCCGTGCTTGGCGAGGACCAGGCTCCGCTCTGGGCGTTTTCCGCGGGGTCAAAGAGTGACGTTATCCGCGTTCCACGTAACCAGGAATTTTGCACTAGATGCTTCACACGGGTTCACTGCCGTGCTCTGCGAGGACCAGGATCCGCTCTGGACGTTTTCCATGGGGTCAAAGAGTGACGTTATCCGCGTTCCACGTAACCAGGAATTTTGCACTAGATGCTTCACACGGGTTCACTGCCGTTCTTGGCGAAGACTAGGCTCCGCTCTGGATGCTTCACATGGGTTCACTGCCGTGCTCTGCGAGGACCAGGATCCGCTCTGGACGTTTTCCACGGGGTCAAAGAGTGACGTTATCCGCGTTCCACGTAATCAGGAATTTTGCACTAGATGCTTCACACGGGTTCACTGCCGTGCTCGGCGAGGACTAGGCTCCGCTCTGGATGCTTCACACGGGTTCACTGTCGTGCTCTGCGAGGACCAGGATCCGCTCTGGACGTTTTCCACGGGGTCAAAGAGTGACGTTATCCGCGTTCCACGTAACCAGGAATTTTGCACTAGATGCTTCACACGGGTTCACTGCCGTGCTTGGCGAGGACTAGGCTCCACTCTGGATGCTTCACACGGGTTCACTGCCGTGCTCTGCGAGGACCAGGATCCGCTCTGGACGTTTTCCACGGGGTCAAAGAGTGACGTTATCCGCGTTCCACGTAACCAGGAATTTTGCACTAGATGCTTCACACGGGTTCACTGCCGTGCTTGGCGAGGACTAGGCTCCGCTCTGGATGCTTCACACGAGTTCACTGCCGTGCTCTGCGAGGACCAGGATCCGCTCTGGACGTTTTCCACGGGGTCAAAGAGTGACATTATCCGCGTTCCACGTAACCAGGAATTTTGCACTAGATGCTTCACACGGGTTCACTGCCGTGCTCGGCGAGGACTAGGCTCCGATCTGGATGCTTCACACGGGTTCACTGCCGTGCTCTGCGAGGACCAGGATCCGCTCTGGACGTTTTCCACGGGGTCAAAGAGTGACGTTATCCGCGTTCCACGTAACCAGAAATTTTGCACTAGATGCTTCACACAGGTTCACTGCCGTGCTCGGCGAGGACTAGGCTCCGCTCTGGATGCTTCACACGGGTTCACTGCCGTTCTCTGCGAGGACCAGGATCCGCTCTGGACGTTTTCCACGGGGTCAAAGAGTGACGTTATCCGCGTTCCACGTAACCAGGAATTTTGCACTAGATGCTTCACACGGGTTCACTGCCGTGCTCGGCGAGGACTAGGCTCCGCTCTGGATGCTTCACATGGGTTCTCTGCCATGCTCTGCGAGGACCAGGATCCACTCTGGACGTTTTCCACGGGGTCAAAGAGTGACGTTATCCGCATTCCACGTAACCAGGAATTTTGCTGATTGTATCCGCATTTCACGGGATGGAGGTTTGACTGTTGGCGATGTGTATACCACCGAGCCATGTAACTGGGAGTTGCCGCCATTCCGCTTAGCTTGAAGTTGTGTTCGTCGTTACGGGACGAATGTTGGGATGATCTCTAGGTCGCTTGTGGCCCGTCGAGACTTAGCTTCTTTCTTGGGTGAAACCTGGGGGAGAAGTATGATCCCTTTTTGTTTACGCCCTTGGATTGTGTACAGGGTGTGATGGAACATCACCTGTAGGGCATAAATTTTATTTTTATTTTATTTCTTTTTCCGCGATGCTTTATCGTTTCAGCTTTTATATCGCGAAGGTCGCGATTGCCCCATCATTTCGGCTATTTTTCGCGGTGCCCAATCATTTCGGCTATTTTTTATGCCTTCATTTTTACTTGCCGCTTTTTATTGCAAGTTGCCCCATCATTTCGGCTATTTCGTAGGCATGCGTGGCTTGCTAGCTTTTTCGCCGCAAGCTTGGATTTTAGGCACCGATTTCGGCATCAGCACCGCTACAACTGGAATATTGCCAGGAGCGAATCATCATTTGCCTCTGTCGATGTTGAACAAAGGTGGCTTGGCAAACAGGGTTAAGGGTCCTGTCGACCAAGGCTTTTGACTTCATGAGCCGTAAGGGTCTCACAAAAGTATTTCTCCCCATAAGTCGTGAGGATCTTGTAGGTGTATTTTCTCCTTAAGAATCGTGAGGATTCCTAAGTGTATGTTCCTCTGCAAGTCGTAAGGATCCTACAAGAGGGCTTTCTCCTTATGGGTCGAGAGGACCTACAAGGGTTGCTCATCATATGGACGTATCCCTAGTCACGGGTGGGACTTTGCTGGGGAAATATTTATTCGCGCCCGTGGATTGTATACAAGGGTCAGTATTGAGCCCCTTGTAGGGCAATATCGAAGGTTGTGGAGGATTTGCTTAAGAACAGGTTTAGGTTTCTGTAACTTAAGACTTTCAAATCTCATGAGCCGTGAGGGTCCCATAAGAGAATTCTCCTTACGAGTCGTAAGGATCTCGCAAGTGCATTTTCTCCTTAGGAATCGTGAGGATCCCTAAGTGTGTTGCTCCTTTGTGAGTCGTAAGGATCTCACGCAGGTGGTTTCTCCTTACAAGGTCGAAAGGACTCTGTAAGTGTCCTTTAACGAGGTTGCGTCCTTTCAGGTTTTCACAAACACCCGCCGGTAGTCCTGCTGTTTTTTACTCACGGAGCCCTTTCGGGTTTTCATCCGTGCCCCTTTTGCTTATGGACATACCGTTTTTTTATATTATTTTTCTCTCTTTTTTTTACAAGGTCGCGCCCTTTCGGGTTTTCACGAACACTTGCCGGCAGCCCTGCTGTTTTTACTCACGGAGCCCTTTCGGGTTTTCATCCGTGCCCATTTTGCTTATGGACATACCGTTTTTTTATTCTTTTTCTCTTTTTTTTTATCTCGTCAGCCTAAAGATGCTGCGGTAGTAGTTTTAGGGACGTTTCGGTCCGTCGTTAGTTTAAGGACGTTTCGGTCCATCGATAGTTTAAGGACGTTTCGGTCCGTCGTTCAGGGGGAGGCCGGCTACTGCTTATAAAGTCTGAGCTTAGGAAGATAGCGAGCGGACATAGTCGTCGTCATCTATCATTGACCCAGGCTGTGGCTCATTAAGTATAGTACTTCTTTAAGAAGCGGCCGTTTATTGGCCTGAAAGGCCTTTCACTGTGCACGTCCATGAGTAGATAGGCTCCACCCTGGTAGACATTGTCTATGATGTACGGGCCTTCATAGTTCGGCTCAAATTTTCCCCGCTTGGCACGATTGGGGATCATAGGTCTTTTGACCACTAGTACGAGTTCGCCTTGGCAGAATGTCCTCGGCCTGGTCAATCTTTCATACGAGCGCGTCATCTTTGCTTTGTAGGCCTCTAGATTTTGTTGCTCTATGAGCCGGGTTTCATCGAGGGCATCAAGCTCCTCAAGCCGAAGGTGAGCATTTTCTTCGTCCGTCAGCTAGTAGTGGACTGCCACTCATAGAGAGGGTAACTCTATCTCGAGGAGGAGTACTGCTTCCGTCCCAAATACTAGCGCGTACGGCGTTGTGTTCGTGGCCGACTTGAATGTAGTTCGATAGGCCCAAAGGGCCTCTTGCAGCCTCTCGTGCCAGTCTCTCTTATTCCGGGAAACGGTCTTTTTTATGATCTTCGTCAAGGTCTTATTGAAGGCCTCGGCCAGACCGTTAGCTCGTGGGTTGTAAACTGAAGAATATCTCCAGTCTATATTGTGCTGCTGCGCGAAGCGGCTAATCTTATGGCTTCTGTAGGCTGGCCCATTATCGGAGATAATCCGCCGTGGGGTTCCAAACCGATAGATGACGTGCGTCTTGAAGAAGTGGAGGATATTCTCCGTCTTCACTTCCCTCAGTGGTACTGCTTCTGCCCATTTGGAGAAGTAATCAGTTGTCGCCAGGATAAAACGATGTCCCCGGGACGATGCTGGCTCGATGGGGCCGACTATGTCAGTCCCCCACATTTTGAATGGCCAGCTAGCCACCGTTGGGTGTAGTGGATTCGGATGTTGGTGGATAAAGTCTCCATGAATCTGGCACGAGTGGCATTGCTTCGCATACTCGAGGCAGTCCTGGATCATCGTGGGCCAGTAGTAACCCATCCGTTTAATTTTTAACTTCATCTTTGGGCCTGCTTGCTGAGAACCGCAGAGTCCGTCGTGAACTTCCTGAACGACTCTTTCTGCTTTGTCAGGTCCTAAGCATCTCAGCCATAGAGAATCAAACGATCTCTTGTATAGAGTATTGTTGACGAAAGCGAAAGATAGAGCTCGTTTCATGAGCTGATGTCCTGAGAACGCTTCTTCGGGCATTCGGTGGGACTTAAAGTAGTCTATGAAGACTTCCCTCCAGTCCTCGGCCTTCTCATGGTCTTTTATTTGTAGAGTCGCCTGCTCAGTCGCTCCCTTTTCTTCGTATGATTCCAGAGATATTTCTGCTGGGACGAGCACTCGACGGCTTTGTACCACGATTCTGACGTCATCGAGGTTCTCGTCAGCCAGTTCTTTAGCGAGCTTAGCTAACGCGTCTGCTTTGCTATTTTCCGCACGTGGTATACTTTCCAAAGTATAGGAGGGAATTTGGGTCAACAGTTGTTGCACCTTTTCGCCGTATTTCACCAATTCTGGTTTACATGTCTGGTAGTCGCCGTTTACTTGACTAACGACCAGCTGGGAGTCCCCATACACGAGGAGATTTTCAATTTCCATGTCGATGGCGATCTCGAGGCCTGCTATCAGAGCTTCGTATTCAACTTCATTGTTTGTCCTCGGCTCTGTTAAGGAAAAGGCGAAGCGCATTATCCCTCCTTGTGGAGTTACGAAGATGAGGCCTATCCCCGATTTGATCATTGGGATACCTTGTTTCCGTTTCTTTACGGAGGACGCTCCATCGAAATAGAGTTCCCACCGGGTACTGTCGCCGCCAATCGCATCAAATGCATGCTCGTCCGGCAAATCGCAGTTCAGAGGAGAACCGACAGGTACTGGATGCTCAGCGAAGAAGTCGGCGATGGCCTGACCTTTCACTTCCTTAAGAGGTCGATACGTTATTGAGAACTCCATCAGGAGTAGAGCCCATTTAGCGAGTCGACCCGTCAATATAGCCTTTGATATCAGGTATTTAAGAGGGTCCACCTTCGAGATGAGACGGACTTCAAGTGCCAACGCATAGTGCCTGAGTTTTGTTATCGCAAAGATTAACGCCAAGATGTACAACACCCCACGACTTGCGGGGAGGCGGAAATTTGAAAAACGATCTTGTTCTTTGCTTAAACATCGACTAACCGCATGAATCGAAGCTAAACGATAACTAACATGTAACATAGAAGTTCTATACTACTATGTTTAGGGATTATACCTAACGAATCGTGTCCTTCGTCTTTGCGAACTCCACCTCCTCCTCGGCCTTCTCGAAGTAGTAGACGATCCACCCGAGAGCTTTACTCCAAGCTTAGCCTCTAAACTTGAGGCAACTAACCTTCTTTAAGTGCTAATCAAAGAAGCTAGGTAATATAGAGTGAGGGTTATGGTTTAGTTAGTCTAACTAATCCTTGTACTCAACACATGAGAGCGGAGGATTAGGGTTTGAAGAGGGAGAGCTTGAGGAGAGAGAAGGTGAGAATAATAATAAAGTGAGAATAATGAGTTATCATAATATATATCAAGCATTTCTTTTTATCAAGAAAAGAAAATAAAATCATTTAACAACCATGCTTGATAATATCTAGTGATGATTCACATCCATGAGTCATTAAGCAATTATGAAGCATTAATGACATGGATGAATCATCCATATGACTCACTAATCACATTCATTGTATATGCCACCTAAACCTCCTTAGTCACCACCTTCTAGAAGCTTCTCGCGCAATTACGAGAACGCCCCTCCTTTCCGCAAAAATACGGAAAAACTTTAGACTGTATAAATCCAATAACCGGATACCAGTAACTGGCTTAAACCAAAGCCGACTGGTAAAAACTGTCCGAAAGTCGTACGTGCGTAAACACACGTATGTGTCCGAACCCTTGTCGTAAAACCATACGACCTCTATATCGTTTCGCCCGGAGTAGGGAAACTCTCTGTGTGGGACTCTAGAGACTCGACTACTACGCTGGCAGTGGGTTTAACCACAGACCGCAAGCGGCACTAGCTGTACGTAACGGTCCCCAGGTAGATGTCGATAAGAAGGCCGATGAGGGAGCCCATCCGAACTCCTACTGAGTCTGATGTGACAATCTCCGTACAGTCCGGTCCGTTCGTCCAAGACTATCGCATATCTGGCCTAGGGGGGCGGCAAGCGTCAGTCCCCTAATAGCGGTATAAGTCGTGTCGGAGGGAAGCCCATTACACCCTGAGAAACTACTGGAACCTACCAGCAAATCTCGCTTGCCCTGGCCAGGGACTTTGCGTAATGGCTCTCTGACACAGCGCGATATCAACCCCCAATACCGGGAGAGACGAATCCTGTCTAACCGCCACTGCCTCCAAGTGCTCGGGACTGCACCCAACTGTTGGAGATAGTGCCCTCATAGTCAATTATTGGATCGCAGGTACGTGATTGCAATGATTGCGGAGGACCTATCCCGGTAGGACAGTCTTACTCGAAATGATAGTATGCTATCTGGTTTGCCTTTATCAGTCGTGTACATGTTCAGGTGACTGATTGCATGTTACACTTTGATAGAGCCCTTAGGATCTTGCTTTACTACCAACTGTATGATGGCGATCATATACGTGAGAGTTGGGTAGTTTATATGCATATCCTTAATTGTGGTCCCTAGTCGTGGGAGTTTCGAGACAGGGCATCGATACTCCGGAGTAGACTAGTGTATACAGTCGAGACCCCGACGAGGGGCGGTGGCCGGTCTCACAAGCCACTGGTGTCAGTTGGATCACCTAAGATGTATACAGGTGCTCATTGGGTTATGAGTACACCGGACAGGACTCGCCGGGAATCTGCTAGTTAGTACTATACCTATCGTCATATAGCAGTTCCCAGGTGACATGTGTACAGGTTAGTTCATCGACCTGAGGTCGTCATTTGTCTCGTGTGAGTTCCCACTGTGCTTTGATTTCTACCCTACCACGGCTCAAAGGAGTCGTGCAAACAGGTAGCTTTTGGGTACAGTCCCGAGCCATATGGAGGCACGTGAGCGGATCGGCAGGGGATTCGTCTCTCCCGGTATTGGGGGTGAGGTCGTGCTGTGTCTAGGAGAGCCATTACACTAAATCCATGGCCATGGTAGGAGATTTACTGGTAGGTACTCCAGTAGTATCTCAGGGTGTTATTGGGCTACACTCCGACACGACTTATACTGCTTCTGGGGGTCTGACGTTACTAGCCCCCTAGGCGGATATGCGATACTCATTGACGAACGGACCGGACTGTATATACATTGTCACTGTTAGGCTCAGTAGGGTTTTCTGGATGAGTTCATTCATCGGCCACCCTTGAGTTTGCTCATCCGTCTCCCTTGAGGTCAGTCCGTGGGCAGCCGTTACGCATAGCTAGTGCAGCTGACGGTTTGTGGTTAAACCCACTGCCAGGGTACTGAAGAGTCATTAGAGTCCCCCACAGACAGTTTCCCAAGTTCGGGCGAAACGTTGTAGAGGCCGTATGGTTTTATGGCAGGGTTCGGAAAATGCACGTGCGTTTACGCACGTGTCAGTTTTCGGGCAGATGATACTGGTCGGCTTTGGTTTAAGCCGGATCCGAGTATTATATTGAGTAGGTATAATATCTTTGTCTCAGTTGCATTTGTATTCGGTCGTAATACAAATGCGGGTATATTTATACAGATACGGGGTTATCCTGAAAGTCGTTTCAGGATCACTTTTGGAAGTTGCCAGTTTCCAGTTTTCTATCAGCCGTCTTTTAACATTTGGTTAAAGGCGGATTTATCTTTTCTTGGATGAGAGTGAGTCGTGCTTCTAGAAGGTTCTAGAAGGTTCTAGAATTTGTGACAAGGCTAAGTGACTCATGCTTTGATTTCATTACATTCTTGTTTTGCTTAAGATCTTTATGCTTTGTTATTAAAGCTTTTTGTTTTCCTTAAGATATTTTCTTCATGATAAGCTTCATCTTAAGGTCACCACTTGCTCCTACGGTCACCTCCCTCCATCATATAAAATGGCCGGCCCTCTCTCTCCTCCTCACTTCACTTGATGTTTCATTTTGGTTAGAAAAGATTATGATAGTATTCGGGGTGTATGGAATTTTACAGTTCATTTCATTCCATCACCCGATTTCCACGGCAACTTCATTAACCGATCGTCCACGGATTTGGACGAAGTGAGACGAAGTCATCTACTCATTCTCTACATCAATTCTTGGTCGTCTCTTTTAGCAAACTTGACGATCGAGTTGCCTCGAGTCAGAGGCGGGAGCCCGTTTAAAGAATCGCTGATGTGGTGCCACCTCGACGAGGATATCGCACATCGACGAAATCGGAGCAGCCGCAACGGAGCGTGGGATGATGGTTGAAGAACGAAGGACTCGGGTCGTTCGGTATAACCTTTCTACACTCTTTACAGTATGTTAGTTTAGCAATAATGGCAGATCCGGGTTAAAGTATACGATAGCGCCAGTTTAAAAAGTTTTATTCCGCATTTGGCGTCTGTAGACGGCCGGGGCGCTAGCGTAGACTTACACCAACTGCTACCTGTTTGCACGACTTCTTTGAGCCGTGGTAGGGTAGCAATCTAAGAACAGTGGGACACACTCGAGGCGAAGTAGCAGTGTCAAGTCTGCGGACTATGCTGTACTCATGTCACCTGGGAACTGTTCACTGACGACTGGTATAAAACCAACCAACAGTTCCCTGTGAGTCCTGTCCGGTGTACCCGTAACCTAACGAGCACCTGCATACTATCTCCAGTACGACGTACTGACGGCTGTGGGACAGACCATCTCCCCAACTGGGATGAGAAGCGTACACACTAGTCTACTCCGGAGTATCGATGCTCTGTCTCGATAATCCAACGACTAGGGACCTGAATAAGGATGTGCTTGTAGACTACCCAGCCCCCACTAGTGTGACTGCCATCACAACGCTGGTAGTCAAGCAAGATCCTAAGAGCTCTATCAATACGTATACTCACATATTAAGATAGAAAAACCAAGTAGCATACTACCATGTTTAGCAAGACTGTTATATACATGTGAATATCCCAAGCTTCCATTAAGTAATATACAAACTAGTATGATACAATAATGGCCCCTAGGGCATATACACTAACAATCTCCCACTTGCACTAGGGCCATGTACTGGCATATCGAAGACCGATGATCTCGAGTAGCCTCTCGAACTGAATCTGAGGTAGGGCCTTCGTGAATGGATCAGCAATGTTCTCTTCAGAAGCAACTCTCCGAACCTCGATCTCCTGACGATAAATGATCTCCCTGATCAGGTGATACCGCCTTAAGATGTGTCTGGATTTCTGATGGGACCTTGGTTCCTTCGCTAAAGCTATAGCTCCGTTGTTGTCGCAATACAGAGGTATTGGATCAACTATGGTAGGAACCACCTGAAGTTCTGTTAGGAACTTCTTCATCCAGACTGCTTCTTTTGCGGCATCGCAAGCAACTATATACTCCGCTTCCATCGTCGAGTCAGCAACGGTGTCCTGCTTGGAGCTCTTCCAGCACACCGCCCCTTCATTGAGGGTAAAGACATAACCCGACATGGACTTGGAATCGTCCTTATCACTCTGAAAGCCGGAATCAGCAAAGGCCTCCAACCTGAGGTCTTTTCCGCCGTAAACCAAAAACATCTCCTTAGTCCTTCTCAGGTACTTGAGAATGTTCTTTACTGCTATCCAGTGCTTCTCCCCTGGGTCTGACTGATACCGGCTTACCACGCTTAGTGCGTAAGCTACATCTGGTCTGGTGCACAACATTGCATACATTATAGAGCCTACCGCAGAAGCGTAGGGTGTAATAGACATGTGTTCTCTTTCCAAATCAGTCTTGGGAGACATCTCTTTGGAGAGGGTGATTCCGTGACAAGCCGGTAGATTACCGCGCTTAGAATCTTCCATACTGAATCTTTTCAGTACAGTGTCGATATACCTGGACTGTGAAAGTCCCAACATCCTCTTGGATCTATCACGATAGATCCGGATCCCCAGAATGTAAGAGGCATCACCCAGGTCTTTCATGGAGAACCTGTGTGACAAGAATCCTTTGACAGATTGTAGCATAGGAATGTCATTTCCTATTAATAGAATGTCATCCACGTACAAGACGAGGAATACGACATTTCTGGCTACAACTTTACTATATATGCACGGTTCATCTGGATTTTTGATAAAGCCATATTCTTTGAATGTCTCATCAAAACAGATGTTCCAACTCCGCGATGCCTGCTTTAGTCCATAAATGGACTTAAGCAGCTTGCATACTTTCCCGCTGCTCCCACTCTGATTGAAACCCTCTGGCTGATCCATATAGACGCACTCTTCTAAATTTCCATTCAGAAAAGCCGTCTTTACGTCCATCTGCCAGATTTCATAATCATGGAAGGCAGCAATAGCAAGAAGGACCCGAATGGATTTGAGCATAGCCACTGGAGAAAAAGTTTCGTCATAGTCCAAACCAGGTCTTTGACGAAAACCCTTTGCAACAAGTCTAGCCTTATAGGTTTCCACCTGTCCATCTACACTAATCTTTTTCTTGAAGATCCATTTGCATCCTATGGGTTTTACCCCATCTGGAGCAAAGTCCAAAGTCCATACTTTGTTGGTGTACATGGACTCCATTTCGGTCCGCATTGCATCTAGCCATCGTACCGAGTCGCCGCTCTGGATGGCCTGCTGGAAGTCAGTAGGTTCATCATCATCTATGATGCAATCCTCTCTATCCCCTTCTATGAGAAAACCGTAGTATCTCTCAGGCGGATGAGACGGCCTACTACTCCTGCGGAGGGGTGCGGGAATGTCCTGTACTTCTTGAACTTCCGGTTCTACCAAACTTTCAGTAGCAGTTTGTGGTTCAGGAATTTCTTTCAGTTCTATTTCGCTCCTACTTATTTCCTTTTCTAAAAACTGATGTTCTAGAAAATGGGCATTACGAGAAACAAAAACCTTTTGTTCCTCTGCGTAATAGAAATAATATCCCTTGGAGTTCTTTGGATATCCCACAAATTTACATTTTACTGATCGTGCCTCGAGCTTGTCCACATGCTGCTTTTTAACAAAAGCTGGATATCCCCAAATCTTCATATGCTGAAGATGGGGTTTCTTCCCAGTCCACATCTGATATGGAGTGGTAGACACAGTCTTGGTAGGAGCCATGTTCAGAAGATATGCTGCTGAATCCAGCGCATAACCCCAAAAAGATCGCGGTAACTCAGCATTACTCATCATGGATTGTACCATATCCAATAGGGTTCGATTCCGTCTCTCCGATACACCGTTATGCTGTGGAGTGTATGGAGGAGTAAGCTGAGAGAGAATTCCTTTCTCTTTTAGGTAACCTAGGAACTCGGCACTCAAGTATTCACCACCTCGATCAGATCTAAGTGTCTTGATACTTTTGCCGGTTTGGTTTTCTACTTCATTCTTATACTCATGGAATTTCTCAAAAGCCTTGGATTTATGTTTCATCAGATAAATGAATCCGTATCTTGAGTAATCATCCGTGAAAGTAATGAAATAGGAAAAACCACCTCTTGCATGTGTAGACATTAGACCACATACATCGCTGTGTATGAGTCCTAAGAGCTCGCTCGCTCTTACTCCTTGTCCAGTAAATGAAGTCTTTGTCATCTTTCCTTTGAGACAAGATTGACAAGTGTCATAAGTTTGATATTCGAATGAGTCCAAATATCCTTCTCTATGCAACTTAGTCAACCTTCTCTCATTGATGTGACCCAGTCTACAATGCCATAAGAAAGCTTTATTTAAATCTGGAGACTTTCTTTTTAGTGTGTTCTGGACATTGAAAATTTGGAGTTGGTTTAAAACATATATACCGTTATTTAGTGTACCGGACCCAATCAAACCATGATTAAGGTGGATGTTAACATCTCTTACAAACGTGAAATCATAACCTTTATTTGATAACAAGGAAACTGATATGATATTACACGTTAAGCTTGGTACAAAAAAACAGTTATGTAAAACCAAAATGTGTCCACTCGTCAATCCTAGGTGATAATCCCCGACGGATGCAGCTCCCACGCTAGCTCCGTTAGCAACCTGTAGGGTCATATCACCTTCCTTCAGCACTCTACGGTTTCTCAGTGCCTGCAATGAATTGCAAATATGAGATCCTGGTCTGGTATCCAATACCCAGGAAGTAGAGTTGATCGACAGACAATTCTCAATTACAAACACACCTGAAGTCAAAGCCACAGCTTGCTTCGGTTCCTGGTTCTTGGCGTTCCACGCCTTGCAATCCTTCTTCCAGTGCCCTTTCCTGTGACAATGGAAGCACTCATCCTGGCCAACTACCGGTACCGCAAACTTTTTCTTTCCCTTCCCTCCCACTTTACTTACACCTCCTCTAGGTCTGGGGACGGCCTTCTTCTTCCTTCCTTTGGCCCTAGCCTTAGACCCGGAAGAAGATGAACCGCCAACAAACATAGCGGGTGTTTCCCTTGCTTTCTGCAAGGTGCCCTCTGCACTCCTTAACATGTTCAGGAGTTCCGAAAGTTCAACTTCTTTTCTTTGAATGTTGAAGTTCAGGATAAACTGGGCGTAGGTGGAAGGAAGGGACTGGAGAATAAGGTCTGTATAGAGCTCATTATCCAAAGTCGTCCCAAGGTCTGCGAGCTCTTCTATATAGCCGATCATCTTTAGGACATGTTCTCCTACCGATGACCCGACAGCCAACCTCGCTCAAAACAAGTTCTTTGAGGTCTCGTATCTTGCTATACGAGATTGCTCTCCATAAAGTTCCTTTGTATGGAGAAATATGGCGTCTAGTGTTGGATATATGTATGCCCTAGAGGCCATTATGTGATAGTGGATGTATCTATACATGTATATATATTCAGTTTGCATTCTTGCTCGACATGATAGTATGCTATCTGGTTATTCTTTATCTGACATGTTGATTTGATCATGCTTTTATTCATTCATACATGCTGATAAAGCCCTGAGGATATCGGCTTGACTACTCTGATTATGATGGAGATCATACTAGTGGGACATCTGTAGTCTATAAGCATATCCTGGAACGTCCCTAGTCGTAGGTATATCGAGACGGGGCATTGATATACCAGAGTAGACTAGCGTATATGATACTAGACCCATACGATGGGCGATGAATGTTCCCACATTCATCGATGTTTGACATCAAGATCATATACGGGTGCTCAGTGCTGACTGGGTACACTGGACGGACTCACCGAGGACTCCTATATGGAATTATATCTATCGTCGGATAGCAGTTCTCAGGTGACACTGGTACAGGTTAGTCTGTAGACCCGAGATCGTCATGGAGTCTTGTGTGTTCTCCCACTGCACTTTGATTGCCACCCTACCACGGCTCTACTGAGTCGTGCAAACAGGTGGCCGTTGGGTACAGTCCCGAGACACACGAAGACGATGAGCGATAGGAGGGGTTTCGTCTCTCCCGGTATTGGGAGTTGATGCTGTGCAGTGCCCGACTGGTTATAACAGCAAGTCCCTGGCCAGGGCTGCTGAGATTTGCTGATAAGTGTTATCAGTAGTTTCTCGATCTGTTATAGACCATTCACTGACACGACTTATTGAGTTATTGGGGTTGACGTGACCATCCCTAGGCTCGATATGCAGCATATCTGACGAAGAGACCGGACTGTACGGTAGTGTTGCCGGATGGCTCGACGGGAGTTGTAGCAGGTTCACTTGTTGTCTTCTGATCGCTCAATACCCGGGTGGCCGTCATGTTTAGCTGACCGCTTGCGGCTTGAGGGTACTTGATATGATCATTACCCTCTGCCGGCGTATTGACGAGTCTTAGAGTCCCACAAAGGAGTTACCCAGTCCAGGCGAAACGTTGTGGTGCGCATATGCGATATGCGCATGCACCCGATTGAAATGTGCGTATATGATACCGAACATTGATCGGGTGAACTGCTTTTGGTGGGGTCATATGAGATATGACCGGATTGATAAATTAAGTGTTGATTTGTCATCTAACCATTAGTTTTCTCACTTGAAACCTTTCTAGGGTTTGATGGATGTATGCATGCATGCATGTGTTTCTTTCTTCTTTTCTAGTTTCATGCACATATAGATGTGCATACATGTACACATACATACATCAAACCATCATGGTTGATTACATATGGAAATGGTGGCAATATAAGCCTCACACCATAGATTAAACAATGGAAAATTATTTAATTTTGGTTTTAATTTAAAATGAAAAAGGAAAGGATAAACATTCTTGCTTCTACATTCTTCTTCTAACCTAACCTATCTCAACTACCACTAACCAAGGGTTATCCTTCTCTTTATCATTTAAAACCCAAGTTAAATTAACTATCTATGTTTTAATCATGGTTGGAGTTAAGAAGGAAATAAATATATATAGTGATATATATTTCCTTTTCTTTTTAACTCAAGGTTATTTTTCATATACCTCTTGTTCATTTTAGCCACCATCTTCATCCTCCTCCATCTCCTTCTCTCTAGTCTTTTCTAGTGAGCTAAATACAACAAAAGAAAGGTTTTTGAAGTGAGAAACCTAACCACAACACCATTCTACACAAGTTTAGCCGCTTTGTTTAGAGTGTTCTCTTCGGTTTGTCGAAGTTGCGAGCTTGGACGGAGTACTCCGTGGTGGATCGTCGTGGACACAAGGGGAGTTCAAGAGGACCTCGATTCAACACCCAAGACACCAAGGAGTCTTGCAAAGGAGAGCTACAAAGGTTGTAGCCTTCAAACCCTTAACTTTTCTAGCTTAAAGTTTCATAACCCTAATTTTTCTAGGATCGATCCATGTGCATGTTAGTTTAGCACCTTAAAAATTATAACTTTGGGTCATGTGATGCTTCAAAACTCTTCATAGGGTGCTATACTAACCTTACATTGGTATCAGAGCCGACCTAGAACATTAGGCGACATTTTTACGAAGTCAAAACTCCGATCGAACCGAAATACGATTTCTTTAGGTGCTCTCTGGAAATTTTCTAAAATTTGACATTTTGCAGAATTAAAAATATGTAAAAAATACAGCAGTAAAATATAAGGATTACGGTACAAAAATTTTCAGGTGAACAGTGTTTTTAGCCGCGGAAACGCGGCCTAAGCTTGCTTAGGCCGCGGTTCCGCGGCCGTACATATGAATTAATGGATATAGTTTGCACAGTAATTCTTGGTTCTGCATGTATAAATTTTTGGGTATTTTTGATCTGTATTTAGTTTAGAAAAATTCTGGAGATAATTTTAGACCCGTCGATTCGATCGGAATTTTGTTTTCGTAGCTTTTCCGGGTAAATTAGGAAGTATTAAAGTGTTTGAATGAATATCATTTGCTCACTATTCACGGGGTTTGAATACTTTGGAAATACGTGCAAGTCTTTTTGTGGTGGTCCCTCTAGAAGACAACAAACCTTAATTCGATTATGTGACCGTCTTGAACTGCCCTTTGAACTTTAGGGTTTGGGGCAGTATGGCGTGCCACATGTGAGGCGTTGGCTTGACCCTTCTACGGCTGGACCGCTACTACTGTGTCACACTCCAGGTATTTGAATCCTGCTCAAGTGTTGGGCTTTAGTGAATCCTGGGTATTTGATAGTTCGTTCGAAAAATTCAATACTGTCTGTTTATCCGGAATGTGATACTATTTTACACTTTCTTTTCTGTGACCGTAAGTGTAGTATGTAGAAGGTATTGCCGATTGCCGTTGCTATATGTCGACGACAATCGGGGTACGCATACTTACTTACGTTGATGATATGTGATATTATGTGTTGCTGAGATATGATGTGCAGGATTGTCGCGATCGAATAGCCGGGGGGTTTTTGTGAGATGAGAGTTTTATATTTTCATTCATGTAAATTCAAATGTAATGTAATATTCTTTTATTTGGGGCACTTCCAGGTTGCGGTTGTGTCACCAGTGTTGTATGTTATTTACTTTTCCGCATTAGGATGGACCCAAGGAGGGGAGCACAGGTGACCGGGTTCTGGGGTTCAATGGGAGGCCATCTCGAGGAGTCGAGACCGGGTCTCCTAAACTCCAGGATTGGTAGGATCACTTGCCGCTCTCGTAGGGGTCCAGGGTGTGGGCTTGGCTATTCATCGCGACTGTGGAATCCGTATTTTCTATTCTGGCTAAATACTAAATACGGACGTCCTAGGATATCCCACGTTATATCTATGTTTCTGCTGCCTGTGTTCTGTGATATCTGAGACGAATGACATATTATATATATGATATATAGTAGATGTTGCTTATGTTTTACACCCGCGCTAGTCCCGTCCCGGTATACCGTTAGTTAAGTAACCTAACGGTGCATAACGGAACATTGCGGCGAATGCGGATGGCATAAGCGTACGTGTTATTTTCGTTTCTTTTCTGTGATTGGCTTAAGGACTTAAATGATGGGATTACATTAATGTGATTAATGTAAAGAAAATAAACCTAAAAAATGTTGTAGAATCGGATTTAAAAACTACTCGGCTATTTATGAAAAAGCTACATTTCAAAACTGCGGAACTTAAGCCACTCCTTTTGAAAACTGTTTGATTCTACAACGATATCAAGTTCAAAGCGTTAAAGATTTTCTTAAAAATCATTCGCAACCCTCCGTCATTTTAGGAAGTAGAGTACTTAGTATTCGTGCTACGTTTGTTGACTTTAGTTAAGGCGTAGTGTACGGTAGCTAAGTGATGTCTTCCTACAATGCATATGATGCAGATTAATTAGGACATTCATGCGACTTTGTTGACTATAGTTAAGGGTCATATGGGTGGGTCTAATTGATCAAGAAATGACGGGTAGAACTTGACTGGTACTTATGATTTGTTGACCATAGTTAAGGTCATAAGTACTAGGGGTAAAAATTACATCGGGAATTTCAAGTGTTGAAATTTGCAATGAGATTGCATACCTTCCATGTGATGGTTGGATCCCGATCCCACTGTGGGCAATAGTTGCTCCTAGGAGAGTTTTACAGTTTACAATTAGCTAACTCATTAGGTGTCAAGAAAGGTGTTAACGGGGCTCCGCCTCTGGGAAAACAAGGTTTACTCTAATTAGGTCCGTGCGAAAGCACGGGGAACCTCCCTCAAAGTACCGACACTGGCCTGGCTGAACGGTTAGCGAAGTTGTAGACTGTAATTAATCCTGGCTAGTTTTTCTTTTTAAGGTTTGAAAGAAAACTTGATAAATAGCAGTGGGAAACATCGATTAGACAAGATAATAAACCAATCTAATCTGTGCAAGAGCTTTCGCTGAGTGTATTCTTTTCTCTCTCTTAATGGCAGATACCAATGACTGGACTTAAGCTTCTACTAGATAAGAACAAACTGAATGGGACCAACTATAAAGACTGGCTAAGGAATCTGAAGATCGCTTTGACTTATGATAAAGTATCATATGTCCTCACGGCTTCAGCCCCGCCCGTCCCAGGCCCAAAATCCTCAGTTGCGGACATTGAAGTCCGCAAGACATGGGATGCTGACTGTGCCACGGCAAAATGCCTCGCGCTTGCATCGATGGACAACACACATCAAAAGCAGCACGAGGACATGGACATTCACGGGATATTGCTCCATACAAAGGAGTTGTATGGGGAACAGTCCCGCGTATTACGATACGAAGCATCAAAGAAACTGTTTCACATGCGGATGGCCCCTGGCACACCAGTAGCAGACCATGTTTTGAAGATGATAGCTCTTATAGAAGAGCTTGAGGACCTCGGATGGACAATGGACAATGAACAATATATAGATATTATTCTTCAGTCCCTCCCCTCCACCTTTGCTCGGTTCATAGTGAACTTTAACATGCATGGCATGGAGAAGGAACTCCCTGAACTCCTTAATATGTTAAGGAGTGCAGAGAGCACTATGAAGTCAGCAAAGACTCCCGTTATGACTATTGGACAGTCTTCTTCTTCTCGCCAGAAAGCTAAGGCCAAGGGAAAGAAAAAGAAAAAACCCACTAATCCTAAGGGCGGAGTCAAAAAGGTGAAGGGAAAGGGAAAGTCCACGGCTGGAGACCCAGGGAAAGGCGAGTGTTTTCATTGCCACAAGACAGGACACTGGAAGCGCAATTGCACGGAGTACCTAAGTCTCAAGAAGAAGCATGGTGATGCTTCTGCTTTAGGTGCGTTTGTGACTGAAAACTGTTTTTCTATAAACTCTGCTTCCTGGGTATTGGATACCGGTTCAGGTTCTCACATTTGCAATTCTTTGCAGGGGCTGAGAAATAGCAAGGTTTTGAAGACAGGTGACCATACTCTCCGCGTTGGAAATGATTCCAATGTACATACAGTCGCAGTGGGAGAGTATCACTTGGGGTTGCCGTCTGGATGTATTTTGATTTTGAATCCATGTTATTTTGTACCTGATATGCTATGTAATATAATATCCGTTTCTTTGTTGGACAATGAAGGGTATAATTTTGTGTTGCAAAACAATGTTATGAACATTCACCTAAATCAAATGTTGGTTGGGTATGGTACACTTAATAACGGAATATATATCCTAAATCAACACACAGTTTTCAGTATACAACACACTAATAAAAGAAAACTTTCAGAATTAAATGAAGCTTTTCTTTGGCACTGTAGACTTGGTCATATTAACGAAACAAGACTAAACAAGTTACACAAAGATGGATATTTAAATTCTTTTGAATATAAATCTTATGCGACTTGCCAGTCTTGTATCAAGGGTAAAATGACCAAAACTCCGTTTACCGGACACGGAGAAAGAGCTACTCAGCTCCTGGGCCTCATACATAGTGATGTATGTGGGCCTATGTCTACACAGGCTAGAGGCGGTTTTTCATACTTCATTACATTCACTGATGATTTCTCAAGATTCGGTCATGTATTTTTATTAAAGCACAAGTCCGACGCTTTCGAGAAATTCATTGAATATAAACAAGAAGTAGAAAAACAAACCGGCTTGAGTATTAAGATGCTTCGATCAGATCGAGGTGGAGAGTATCTCAGTACAGAATTTGCAAACTTCCTAAAAGAGAATGGGATTCTCTCTCAGCTCACTCCTCCTTACACACCACAGCACAACGGTGTGTCAGAACGACGGAATAGGACCCTATTAGATATGGTCCGGTCCATGATGAGTGACGCTGAGTTACCAGTCTCGTTTTGGGGACATGCATTGGAGACTGCAGCGTTTCTGCTAAACAGGGTTCCAACCAAAGCCGTGTCTACCACGCCATATGAGATATGGAATGGGAAGAGACCATCTCTTAAAAGAATTAAGATTTGGGGTTGCCCGGCCTATGTTAAAAAGCAGAATCCGGACAAACTCGAGACACGGTCAGTCATGTGTAACTTTGTGGGATATCCAAAGAATTCTTATGGATATCTGTTCTACCACAAAGAGGAACAAAAAGTATTTGTTTCTCAGTATGCCACATTCTTGGAAAAAGAGTTTTTCACAGATAAAGATGATGGCAAGGTAGTAGATCTGGAAGAGGTTCTGGAGACACAAACTACAAATGACGATTTGGTTGAACCGGCTGTTGCAACAGAAACTGAAGAACCTCGGCCACTCCGTAGGTCTGGTAGGACTTCTCGCCCACCGGAGAGGTACTACGGTTTCCTCATTGATGGTGACAGAGAAGACTGTATCATGGAAGATGATGATCCTACCAGTTTTCAGCAAGCTATCACGAGTGGTGACTCTGTGAAGTGGCTGGATGCCATGAGATCCGAAATGGAGTCTATGTACACCAACAAAGTATGGACTTTGGACGTTGTACCCCCTGGGGTAAAACCTGTAGGTGCAAATGGATCTTTAAAAGAAAGATTGGTGTGGATGGGCAGGTAGAGACCTATAAGGCAAGACTTGTGGCGAAAGGTTTTCGTCAAAGACCAGGTTTGGACTATGACGAAACTTTTTCGCCCGTAGCCATGCTTAAATCCATTCGGATCCTACTTGCTATTGCTGCTCACTACGACTATGAAATCTGGCAGATGGACGTTAAAACAGCATTTCTGAATGGAGATTTAGAAGAATGCGTTTATATGGATCAGCCAGAGGGCTTCATTGACAGTGGGAGCAGCGAGAAAGCATGTAGATTGCTTAAATCCATATATGGGTTAAAGCAGGCATCTCGGAGTTGGAACATCTGTTTCGATGATGTTATCAAAGAGTTTGATTTCATCAAAAATCCAGATGAACCTTGTGTTTATAGGAAGGCTGTAGGAAGAGCTGTCACATTCCTCGTATTGTACGTGGATGACATTCTTCTGATAGGAAATGATATTCCTATGCTGCAGTCGGTCAAATCATTCTTATCACTGAGGTTCTCCATGAAGGACCTGGGTGATGCCACATACATCCTGGGCATAAGGATCTATAGGGATAGATCCAAAAAGTTATTGGGACTGTCCCAAACCAGGTACATCAACACCATCCTAAAGAGGTTTAGTATGGAAGACTCCAAGCGGGGTGCCTTACCCGCTTGCCATGGAGTCACTCTCTCCAAGGATTCTTGTCCAAAGACCGATGAAGAGAGAGCTCGCATGAGCATTATACCTTATGCTTCGGCAGTAGGATCTATAATGTATGCGATATTATGTACACGCCCAGATGTAGCTTATGCACTTAGTGTTGTAAGCAGGTATCAATCCAACCCAGGGGAGAACCACTGGACAGCTGTGAAGAACATTCTTAAGTACTTACGAAGGACTAAAGAATTGTTCTTGGTGTATGGTAATACAAACCTCCAAATGGAGGCCTTTACCTATTCGAGCTTCCAGAGCGATAAGGATGACAGCAAATCTATCTCAGGGTTTGTATTTACCCTCGATGGAGGGGCGGTAAGTTGGAAGAGTTCCAAACAAGATACCGTTGCAGACTCTACGATGGAAGCTGAGTACATTGCTGCAAATGATGCCGCCAAGGAAGCCGTCTGGATGAAGAAGTTCGTCTCGGAGCTAGGAGTAGTTCCAACCATTATTGATCCAATACCTTTGTATCGTGACAATAATGGGGCAATGGCGTTAGCCAAGGAGCCCAGATCCCATCAGCGGTCCAGACATATCCTGAGACGCTTTCATTTGATCCGGGAGATTGTAGATCGCCGCGAGATCGAGATTAAGAGAGTAGACACAAAGAACAACGCCGCGGATCCACTCACCAAGGCCCTCCCTCAGCCACAGCATGAGCGACTTTTTGAGATGTTGGGTATGAGATACGCCAATAACTGGCCTTAGTGCAAGTGGGAGATTGTTGGATATATGTATGCCCTAGAGGCCATTATGTGATAGTGGATGTATCTATACATGTATATATATTCAGTTTGCATTCTTGCTCGACATGATAGTATGCTATCTGGTTATTCTTTATCTGACATGTTGATTTGATCATGCTTTTATTCATTCATACATGCTGATAAAGCCCTGAGGATATCGGCTTGACTACTCTGATTATGATGGAGATCATACTAGTGGGACATCTGTAGTCTATAAGCATATCCTGGAACGTCCCTAGTCGTAGGTATATCGAGACGGGGCATTGATATACCAGAGTAGACTAGCGTATATGATACTAGACCCATACGATGGGCGATGAATGTTCCCACATTCATCGATGTTTGACATCAAGATCATATACGGGTGCTCAGTGCTGACTGGGTACACTGGACGGACTCACCGAGGACTCCTATATGGAATTATATCTATCGTCGGATAGCAGTTCTCAGGTGACACTGGTACAGGTTAGTCTGTAGACCCGAGATCGTCCTGGAGTCTTGTGTGTTCTCCCACTGCACTTTGATTTCCACCCTACAAGTTTCGGTTTTTGCGGTTCCGAATATCGCATCCGCTCCGTCAGTTCCTTCCTTCGCTCCACTTGTTCACGGCTCTACTGAGTCGTGCAAACAGGTGGCCGTTGGGTACAGTCCCGAGACACACGAAGACGATGAGCGATAGGAGTGGTTTCGTCTCTCCCGGTATTGGGAGTTGATGCTGTGCAGTGCCCGACTGGTTATAACAGCAAGTCCCTGGCCAGGGCTGCTGAGATTTGCTGATAAGTGTTATCAGTAGTTTCTCGATCTGTTATAGACCATTCACCGACACGACTTATTGAGTTATTGGGGTCGACGTGACCATCCCTAGGCTCGATATGCAGCATATCTGACGAAGAGACCGGACTGTACGGTAGTGTTGCCGGATGGCTTGACGGGAGTTGTAGCAGGTTCACTTGTTGTCTTCTGATCGCTCAATACCCGGGTGGCCGTCACGTTTAGCTGACCGCTTGCGGCTTGAGGGTACTTGATATGATCATTACCCTCTGCTGGCGTATTGACGAGTCTTAGAGTCCCACAAAGGAGTTACCCAGTCCAGGCGAAACGTTGTGGTGCGCATATGCGATATGCGCATGCACCCGATTGAAATGTGTGTATATGATACCGAACATTGATCGGGTGAACTGCTTTTGGTGGGGTCATATGAGATATGACCGGATTGATAAATTAAGTGTTGATTTGTCATCTAACCATTAGTTTTCTCACTTGAAACCTTTCTAGGGTTTGATGGATGTATGCATGCATGCATGTGTTTCTTTCTTCTTTTCTAGTTTCATGCACATATAGATGTGCATACATGTACACATACATACATCAAACCATCATGGTTGATTACATATGAAAATGGTGGCAATATAAGCCTCACACCATAGATTAAACAATGGAAAATTATTTAATTTTGGTTTTAATTTAAAATGAAAAAGGAAAGGATAAACATTCTTGCTTCTACATTCTTCTTCTAACCTAACCTATCTCAACTACCACTAACCAAGGGTTATCCTTCTCTTTATCATTTAAAACCCAAGTTAAATTAACTATCTATGTTTTAATCATGGTTGGAGTTAAGAAGGAAATAAATATATATAGTGATATATATTTCCTTTTCTTTTTAACTCAAGGTTATTTTTCATATACCTCTTGTTCATTTTAGCCACCATCTTCATCCTCCTCCATCACCTTCTCTCTAGTCTTTTCTAGTGAGCTAAATACAACAAAAGAAAGGTTTTTGAAGTGAGAAACCTAACCACAAAACCATTCTACACAAGCTTAGCCGCTTTGTTTAGAGTGTTCTCTTCGGTTTGTCGAAGTTGCGAGCTTGGACGGAGTACTCCGTGGTGGATCGTTGTGGACACAAGGGGAGTTCAAGAGGACCTCGATTCAACACCCAAGACACCAAGGAGTCTTGCAAAGGAGAGCTACAAAGGTTGTAGCCTTCAAACCCTTAACTTTTCTAGCTTAAAGTTTCATAACCCTAATTTTTCTAGGATCGATCCATGTGCATGTTAGTTTAGCACCTTAAAAATTATAACTTTGGGTCATGTGATGCTTCAAAACTCTTCATAGGGTGCTATACTAACCTTACATCTAGTTCCATATCCTCGTGCCTCCTCTGATGTTCATTGTTCATCGAGGCAAGCACGATGCACTTGGCTTTCGCGCAATCTAAATCCCAGGTTTTGCGGATTTCCTTATCCGCATTACTGGATTTGGGACCAGGGACAGCAGGTGCCGTAGCGGTGAGGACGTACCCCAATTTGTCATAGGTCAAAGCCATTTTGACATTCCGCAGCCAATCTTTATAGTTTGGCCCTGTCAGTATATTTTTCTCTAAAAGTAACTTAAGTCCAGTCATTTTCAGGGTCGCTGCAATTAGGAGAGAGAGAAGAAAACTCTATAGCATGATGCTCTTGCAAGTTTAGAGTGGTTTTTAGTTTATCTAAACTGGATGGCTCCCACTGTTTCTCGAATCCTTCCTCAAACCATAAAAGAAGAATTAGCCAGGACTATTCTCACTGTACAATTCTTGCTTAACCGTTCAGCCAGGCCAGTGTCGATACTTCGAGGGAGGTTTTCCAACGCTTTCGCGAAGTTCCTTAATTAAATAACCTCTTTTCTCTGAGGGCGTAACCCCGCTGACACCTTTCTTGACACCTACTTGGTTTATAGCATTGATCGTTAAGTGACGAATATCCTGATAAGTAGCATATACTCACAGTAGGATCGGGATCCAAATATCATCGTATGATAATGTTGAAGGAATACTACCAACATTCATCAAACTCCAAATGGTATGCATCTCTTTGCAAATTTCAGTTTCTTTAGAAATTCCCGATATAAATTTTTGTCCCATGCTCTTATGACCTTGGCTTTGGTCAAAATGTCATAAGTCACATGTCAAGTTCTACCCGTCATTATCTTGTCAATTTGAACCCATCCGTATATACCCCTGACTTTGGTCAAATGATAATACGACTGTCCCAAACCAACTCATCTATCTTATGCAACAAATGAAAACCCAGCAGCTACCAAACACTATGCCTTGACTTTGGCCAAAATGCATAGCTTGAATACTACTGAATATCCAAATGAAATGACGGAGGGCTACGAATGGTTTTGGCGAAACCATGAACGTAGTGAACTTGATATAACCGAAGGAACCTGATAGCTTTTAAAAGGAGTGGTTAAAGCTCCGCATTTAAAAATATCTGTTTTAAAATTAACCGAGTGGTTTCTTTTAAATTGTTCCAACGATTAAACTTTTTGGTTTATTTTCTTTGCATTATAAATAATGCGTCCCATCATTAACCTATCATTGCAGAAAACAACGAAAATACAACGTCCTCTTATGCCATCCGCATTAGCCACGGGGTCCCGTCATCACCCGTTAAGTTACTTAACTAACGACAGAGCGGGGGCTGGGCTAACGCGGGTGTAAAACATAAGTGACGTCTAAATAGCTATCATATATATAGATATTTTACATTCGTCTGACGCAATGATATTCATTCCAGATCACAGATGAACTTAATTGGATTTGCAAGCAATCCATGTTTGTTTTGAGCCTGCAACAAAAGACGGATTATACAGTTGTGATGAATAGCCATTACTCCACCCAAGACCCCTACGGGTGCGGCAAACTACCCGCCCGGCAGTTTGTGCACCCCTCCTTGGGTCTGTCCTAGGAGCAAAAACAATAAAATGAAATAATACAACGGTGGCTACAACCACAACCTGGATGTGCCCCGCAAAATAATATTACAACAAATTACTTTTACATCAAATGAATTAAATAATAACCCATCACATAACCCCGGCTATACATCACAACAGTCCAACACAGTTCATATGCACAAACAGATAAAATCCATTACAGAAATGTGCAACCCCCTGCCAACCGACATACTAGCAGTTAGGGGAGGTTTACGAACACATTATACAAACACAGATATAATCTAACAAGCAAATACTGTATAATTTCGATCGATTAAACACTTTTAATTTTGCTCCAATACTTTTCTGTAAATCTGAAACCTGAGCAAAAATTAAAAATTCCAGAAAATACCAAATATCCCAGAGAACCAACACAGGAAAATTGGGTTCCTGAATCGCCAACTCGGCGGCGGAATCGCGGCGGATCGGTGGGACCCGCCGCGGTTCCGCGGCTCTTTAGGCGATTCAGGAGCCCAATTTTCTTGGGTGTTCTTCTACTGTCTTTTTAAGCTTTCTGAACATCCCTGAAAAAATTTTGGACTTCATTTAAAAATCGACAGAAACTTGTGATTTCGGGCTTTTCCGGTTTCGTTTTTTTCGTTCGAAATTCATAAAAATTTGCAAGTAAATTATTTATTGTTTAGCGAGGCTCTGATACCACTGTAAGTCGATGTACAACACCCCACGACTTGCGGGGAGGCGGAAATTTGAAAAACGATCTTGTTCTTTGCTTAAACATCGACTAACCGCATGAATCGAAGCTAAACGATAACTAACATGTAACATAGAAGTTCTATACTACTATGTTTAGGGATTATACCTAACGAATCGTGTCCTTCGTCTTTGCGAACTCCACCTCCTCCTCGGCCTTCTCGAAGTAGTAGACGATCCACCCGAGAGCTTTACTCCAAGCTTAGCCTCTAAACTTGAGGCAACTAACCTTCTTTAAGTGCTAATCAAAGAAGCTAGGTGATATAGAGTGAGGGTTATGGTTTAGTTAGTCTAACTAATCCTTGTACTCAACACATGAGAGGGGAGAATTAGGGTTTGAAGAGGGAGAGCTTGAGGAGAGAGAAGGTGAGAATAATAATGAAGTGAGAATAATGAGTTATCATAATATATTTCAAGCATTTCTTTTTATCAAGAAAAGAAAATAAAATCATTTAACAACCATGCTTGATAATATCTAGTGATGATTCACATCCATGAGTCATTAAGCAATTATGAAGCATTAATGACATGGATGAATCATCCATATGACTCACTAATCACATTCATTGTATATGCCACCTAAACCTCCTTAGTCACCACCTTCTAGAAGCTTCTCGCGCAATTACGAGAACGCCCCTCCTTTCCGGAAAAATACGGAAAAACTTTAGACTGTATAAATCCAATAACCGGATACCAGTAACTGGCTTAAACTAAAGCCGACTGGTAAAAACTGTCCGAAAGTCGTACGTGCGTAAACACACGTATGCGTCCGAACCCTTGTCGTAAAACCATACGACCTCTATATCGTTTCGCCCGGAGTAGGGAAACTCTCTGTGTGGGACTCTAGAGACTCGACTACTACGCTGGCAGTGGGTTTAACCACAGACCGCAAGCGGCACTAGCTGTACGTAACGGTCCCCAGGTAGATGTCGATAAGAAGGCCGATGAGGGAACCCATCCGAACTCCTACTGAGTCTGATGTGACAATCTCCGTACAGTCCGTTCCGTTCGTCCAAGACTATCGCATATTGGGCCTAGGGGGGCGGCAAGCGTCAGTCCCCTAATAGCGGTATAAGTCGTGTCGGAGGGAAGCCCATTACACCCTGAGAAACTACTGGAACCTACCAGCAAATCTCGCTTGCCCTGGCCAGGGACTTTGCGTAATGGATCTCTGACACAGCGCGATATCAACCCCCAATACCGGGAGAGACGAATCCTGTCTAACCGCCACTGCCTCCAAGTGCTCGGGACTGCACCCAACTGCTACCTGTTTGCACGACTCCTTTGAGCCGTGGTAGGGTAGCAATCTAAGAACAGTGGGACACACTCGAGGCGAAGTAGCAGTGTCAAGTCTGCGGACTATGCTGTACTCATGTCACCTGGGAACTGTTCACTGACGACTGGTATAAAACCAACCAACAGTTCCCTGTGAGTCCTGTCTGGTGTACCCATAACCTAACGAGCACCTGCATACTATCTCCAGTACGACGTACTGACGGCTGTGGGACAGACCATCTCCCCAACTGGGATGAGAAGCGTACACACTAGTCTACTCCGGAGTATCGATGCTCTGTCTCGATAATCCAACGACTAGGGACCTGAATAAGGATGTGATTGTAGACTACCCAGCCCCCACTAGTATGACTGCCATCACAACGCTGGTAGTCAAGCAAGATCCTAAGAGCTCTATCAATACGTATACTCACATATTAAGATAGAAAAACCAAGTAGCATACCACCATGTTTAGCAAGACTGTTATATACATGTGAATATCCCAAGCTTCCATTAAGTAATATACAAACTAGTATGATACAATAATGGCCCCTAGGGCATATACACTAACGTTTTCAATGGGAGAGTAGTTGTTTTCTGCCCCCAGTAGAACTCGACTTAAGTAGTAGAGTGCTCTTTCTTTCCCTTGATCGTTCTCTTGTGCCCATAATGCGCCTAAGGAACCTTCGAGGGCGGTTGTATAAAGAAGGAGGGGTTTTCCCTTGACCGGCGCGGCCAACACCGGAGGGTTCTGCAGGTACTGCTTGATCTCGTCTAGTGCACCTTGGCATTTGTGATCCCAAACGAATGGAGTTCCCTTTTTCATCAGGTGGCTGTAAGGACGGCATTTGCCTGAAAGATTAGCGATAAA
Organism: Agapanthus africanus; assembly: GCA_030015575.1. Taxonomy (NCBI): domain Eukaryota; kingdom Viridiplantae; phylum Streptophyta; class Magnoliopsida; order Asparagales; family Amaryllidaceae; genus Agapanthus; species Agapanthus africanus. The sequence continues at coordinate 12,921,611 of CM057342.1, read as the reverse complement.
GCGCCGGATGTATGCGAGCTTCCCTTGGAGAGACCGCAACTGTTTGTGGGTTCTTGGCGGAGGCATTTCCATGATCGCCTTGATCTTAGATGGATCTATTTCGATACCTCGATGTCGGATGATGAATCCCAGGAATTTACCCGAGGAGACTCCAAACGCGCATTTGAGGGGATTCATCTTCAAATTATATTGCCGAAGGCGTTGAAATACAGTCTCCAGATGCTTTAAATGCTCTTCGTACGACATGCTCTTTACTACGAGGTCATCGATATAGCACTCGACGATGTCATGTATGAGGTCGTCGAAGATCTTTGTCATGGCCCTTTGATAGGTAGCGCCAGCGTTCTTTAGACCAAAGGGCATAACCCTGTAGCAGAATATACCCAAAGGGGTCCGGAAAGCGGTGTGCTTCTGGTCTTCGGGATGCATCTTTATCTGATTGTATCCTGACGAACCGTCCATGAAGGAGAAAACCTCATGAGTGGACGTGTTATCTATCATTAGCTCGGTTACTGGTACTGGGAAATCGTCCTTTGGACAGGCTTTATTGAGATCCCTGAAATCCACGCATATGCGTACCGTCCCATTTTTCTTCATTACCGGGACGATATTGGCGATCCAGTCGGGATAATGGACTTCTTGGATAAATCCAGAATCGATCAGCTTCTTGACTTCGGCGTTGATGCTCATTTCAAGCTCGAGTCGCATCCTTCTTGGCGCCTGCTTGACTGGCTTGATATCTGGGGATATTGCTAATTTATGCACAGCAATCTCCGGATCTAATCCTGGCATCTCGGAGTAGTTCCACGCGAAGCAGTCTTTATGCCGTAGAAGCACGTTCTTTAACGCAGCCACCCTTTCTTCAGATAGCAGCTCGCTGACAAATGTCGGTCGCGGGTCATCTGCCGATCCCAACTCAATCTTCTTGAGGTTATCTGCAGTAGTATGTATACCATCTTCCAGTTCTTTCGGAGCTGGCGGAAATTCTTAGATCACCTCATCATCGCTGTTCTCAAAGCACCAGGGAAGGTCATCCATGTTCCTGGGCTCTTCTTTTGATATCGTAATCATATAACAGGTGCGAATCCGCTTCCAGGACTGAGGTGGATCTGGTTTTGCTTTTGCGGCTTTGGGTTCGTGCTTTTGTGGCGGCGTTACCTTCCAACCGTTGGATAAAGCGAATCTGCCCATTTGGTACTGGTCCTCGACCCAGTTCTTGAAGGTGAAGCAGTCTTCGGTAGGATGTCCTATGGCTCGGTGATAAGAGCAATAGCTCAGATGAGAAGCCTTGTTAGCTTGCTCAGGGTGTCTAGACTCTGAAGGCGCGATCATTTGATGTTTTATAGCGAGCTTGAGCAACCTCTCCATCTTGTCTCGGGGAAAGGAGTACGCTCGACTCATCTTCTTCATGAGGGACAAATCCGAGCCGCGCAATACCCGATCACGTAACCCTCTAATCCTGCGTCGTTGTTGTCGGCTCCTCTTTCCGCTTCTTGATTTATTTCCGTCTCTGCGTCGGGCCTTTCGTACAACGGGTTGACAAGGATGAGCATCTTTGTCTTTTGCAGCCTGTTGAAATAGACGTTGCGTCCTGGCCTTCTCGTAGATGGCCATCTCACGGTTGTGGTCTTCCCGAGCTTTTTGACCCATTTCCCTGATAGGCTTGTCCATTCGTTCTTCAAACGACGGACTCGGCACTTCAATCGCGGGGTCTAGTTTTGATGAGGGGTTGGCATTTTCTGACAGGGCAACCTCTTCTTCATCAAAGGTATATATAGCGTAGCTACTGTGGGCCCGTTCCCGTTTTCCGGTTCCCGCGTATCCAAGCCCAAGTGTTTCTATTTTCCCGTTGGGCAATTTGCGTTGAGTCCCAGGGACATCCCAAATCCTGTTGTAGAACCGAGCTTGTCGAACAGTCTGTTTTAAGGGTACTCCTTGGCGCTTCAATAGCCTCTTTAATCCATTTGTATAGTATCTGGGCAGACGGATGGGTTGGAGCCTGTCGAGTGTGGCATCCGCGCCATGCCAGATCTCTTTCTCTACTTTCGACTCTGAGGATCGGTAGAATAGGATTCCCTTCTCACCCCTTTTCCTGGGAGGGACGTAAAATGTTTGCAGGTCCTGCACACTGTGAGCTTGAAGTGTGTCGAGATCCTTGTAGTGTTCTCGCGGTATCATGGTGATTTGCAAACTATGATCATCGCTAGGGGGTTCTTGTATTGACAGCCGATTGGAGAACACGGCATTAACCTCATCTTCCGAATCACTTCCAAAGACCAACATGGGGGCGGACGTCCCCAGGTTGTTGCGTTGAGATGGCCCGGCATAAACTATCTCTTCCTCTTTTTCGGTATCGCTCCCAAAAACAGGGATGGTGGCGGCGGCTTTGTTCTCCAGGTTGCGACACCTTTCTGTATCCTCGAAATCTGGCAAAAAGTACTTCGCATCTTCGTATTTGCGGACTTCGTTCACGGAAAATGGGTTCAACTCACCTGTTACGGTATACTCGAAACCATCCTTAAAGTACTTCATACACTGATGTTGTGTAGAAGGGATGATGTTGTACTCGTGTAGCCAAGGACGACCGAGCAAGGCGTTGTAGCAGGTCTTGGCATCAATGACATGGAATTTGATGTCTGTGATGAGAAGTCCAAAGCTAATGTTAGTATCACGGATCCGAGAGTCCGTGACGATTATGAATCGAAACCGGAGATAGTAATTTTGTCACGAGCGAGGTGTTGCACACTCATGCAGATTTCCTTCAACACCCGAACATTAAGGAGATTGACGGAGGATCCATTATCCACCAGGATCTTGCCTATCTTGATATCATGGTAGTATCCAGAGACATATAGGGGACGGTTGTGGTCGCACGTCCCGAGAAGGAGGTCTTCGTCACCGAAAGTGATGTCGGCCGTATGCACTTCCTCCAGTTCATCCTTCATCCTTTCAGTGGCGAGGAAGGCTTGGAATTGCTCAGGTTCTTGTAACGCCTTAATTAGTGAGTCTCGCGCTTCTTTTGATAACAGGAGGGCATCGAGAATGCTAAGCTGAGAAGGTAGCTTCCTTAGGTGCGCTAGGATATTGTAGTCCACCTTACCCTTCCTGGGAGGGTCTTTGGTAGTCAGTTCTTTCATGACCTGGTCATCTAAAGTGATATCCTCAGTGACTTTTTCCTTTCCCTTATCTTTTCTACTCGCGGGCCCGAGATTCTTTTCTGGGAGTGTGCAATTGCGCAGCTGAATGTTCTCGCAGGCCTCCGATCTCTCCTCTTTCCCTAAAACGGATTCTTTAAAGAGAGGGCCCAGAGCCATTTCTTCATCAGAGTCGCTCCCAAAGGTGAGAACTTGTGACCCCCTGGTGTTAACCATGTAATAGTTGCCAGTAGTTCTGTTGTGTCCATCGACAGTACTTCTTCGTTCCTGACGAGTTTTGCGTTTCATGCGCTTAAAATGTTGCCGATGAGCAACATATCCTTGCCACCATATCTTAAAGGCATCGCACTCCTCCGTGGGGTGTGAAATTTTCCGATGATATGCGCAATAATCAGGGTGCCTCTCCACCCCATCGAGCGTGTTTCCTTCCGAGGGTGGTAGCTTCATTCCCATTGACATGGCTTTGGCAAACCTTTTCCTCGTCTTGAATATCTTCTTGTCTACTTCGGATGCCTTTCGATCTGGTGGGGGTAGTTCAACTCTTTCGTTCAGTCGCCTGCATTTGGCTCCTTCCGATGCGGCCATCTCACGCTCCTGATCCGCTTTACTCTTTAGACGAATCTCGTCTAGAAAGGCATTGATCATTTCATCTGTTGGCCACACACGCTCTGGTTCAGGCTCTGCCCCCAGTTTCTTAGTGCCAGGAGTTTTCTCATCGTCGGTAAACGAGTGGGAGATTACGTTACAACTCGCCACATATCCCCTGGATTCATCCGACGAGCTCTCTCCATCATCTTCCTCTTGAAAGATGTGGCTGAGGAACTCTTGCAGCGTGACAGGAGTTCGCGCCTTTTGATTGTACTCTTCCAGCGCGTCGATTTGCTTCTGCAAGTTCGTGTGCTCGTCTCCAGGCTTCACGGGCTTCTTGGATTTCTTCTTCTTTTTCTTCGAAGATTTTGACGGTTGGACGTGAGTATTTGGGCCATCACCACGAGTCTTCGTAGTTGGGCGCGGTTTCAGCATTCCTTCAATGATCTGTGGTTCCAGCGGGTCCTTCCATTCGACTGCCGGGCACGCGTGAAGGTCCTTCAGCATTCTTTTGGTTTTAGTTGAAAGAGCAACCTCCCACGAGGCTTCTTCAACAAAAGAACAAGTTGCCCCCGGCGTGTCCGTTTTCTTTCGAGTGTGCGGCTGTGGTGGGCTCACCTTCCACTTTTCGGACAGTACAAACTTCCCCTGAAGGTATTGATCTTCAATCCATCCTTTGAAGACGAAGCAATCTTCAATCGGATGACTTACCGTTTGATGGTAAGGGCAATAGTTAGGGTTATTCACCTCAGTGGGTTGCGGCGGTCGCCTTGGATTTGGTAGGTTTATAAGTCTGTTGCGTACTGCCAGCTCGAATAACCGTTTCGTTTTGTCTCGTGGGAACGAGTAGGGACGCTTCATCTTCTCATTATAATACCGGCGTCTTTCTTCCAATTGATCCGCCGGCTTCGGGGCGTTAGGTTGCTGCTGGGCATTCGCGACGAAGGTTGCCCTTCCTTTACCCTTGTTGTTCCGAGGTTCCGACTTCGGAGGAGGTAGTCTATGACCCATCTGGTCCATCTGAGCCAACTTGTTGATTAAAGCCTGGAATATGGTTGGCTTAAAGAACATCATAAACTGGGAGATAGTTGCGTGAGGGTCTAGGGTTCCCACGAACATGCCCACTGCGGGTGCTTCCTCAATGCGTTGTTCGCATCTCGACCACAAATTCCGCCAGCGTATAGCATACTGGACCCAGGTTTCGCCTGGTTTTACCCTGGCGTTAATCAGTGCTGTTATTGGAGTGCGTTCGCTGGCGCTTGCGAATCGCTGAGTGAATAGCAGCTCCATTTCAGCGAACGTCTTGATAGAATCGTTCGGGAGTTCCGAATACCATTCGAACGCTGTTTCTGATAAGCTGCCCACGAACTGGCGAAGCAACAGTTTATCATCACCGCCGGTGTTACCGCAAAGGGCCCGGAACTGGGCAACATGTTGATGGGGATTGCCGGTCCCCTTATACACGTGGAATTTTGGTATTGTATAGCCCGCCGGGTATTTGATTTGGTCGTACCAGCTTGGATACGGCCGGCCCATCTTTACGACTTGACCAGCTGCCTCAGTCGCATGATGAACCCGGATTTGCTGGGCTATATAGTCGACCAAATCAGCCTTAGAGATTGTCTCCTCCTTGGCCGTTGAGAGGGCCGGTGGTGGATTTGACGTTTCTCCTCGGTCGTCTTCAAGAACGATTGGGGGATCCTCGGCGGGTAGGTCCTGCTGGATCATCATTCCTATCATATCTTGGAAGATAAGGCCCATACGCTGTATGTTGGCTGCTTGTTCAGCAGCCTCTTTGTCCTTCTTCTCCAGTATCCGGCGAAGGAATTCAGCGTCAGTTTCTTCCTCCTGGCGCGCGTCTGAGGACGTTTCTGGGTTTTCTTTTGGCCCGGTAAGTGCGGCCATAGCATTCATCATTTCCTGGAGCTTTTGCTGTTGCTCCTGAGCTTTGGTCACCGACCGTGTAAGCGGTCTATGACCTGTAGACGCACGGCTGTCTTCTTTTCCTGACGCCATGTATACGGTGTGGACCATCGTACCCCCAAACTTAGGGCGTCTGGGCTCAGTGCTTTTAGCTGTCGTTGCAGGCTGGGGGATCTTCTCTGGCTTCCTCCTTTTATGAGCAGTGGAGGTTGAGGGGGCCGTTGAGATGGGCGTCCAGACAGCCTTTCGTGGTTTAGCCTGATGACCGGCTTCAGATTGGATTTTCAGCTTCTTGTGCTGGCGGGAGAAATTTGGATCGATCATCGAGTCTCGGGCCTGCCGCCAAACCTTATAGATTTTGGAAGACAGCCGTTGAGAGGATCGGGGCTGTTCTGACCTTATTTCCACGACCTTTTTTAGTGGGGGAGGAGACTTCTTTAGCACCGCAGTAGGAGAATTCCTTCGCACCTTATTTAGCATCTCGAAGTTGTTCCCCGTTGGAACAGCAGCATTAACTTCTGCCATCGGGGCTGATGGAGTTAGCCCAGAGGGGGAGTTGCCCCCAGCCTTCCTTACTCGGCGCCAATGGCGACGTCGAGCGTGTCGACCGGACGGCGTTGGCACAGCGGTGAGAATGGCTTCGTCTTGCCCCCTGTGTAGGTGGGGGGTCGCTACTGGTGTTAGCCTGTCAAAGACCGACGTCCTTTGGGTAGCAGGAGCGGGAGCTGAAGCCGTCAATCTTGTAAAGACCGACTTTTTGGCCGGGGAAGCCACCTTGGCGATTTCGGGAGCAGGACCGATCACTTTCTTAGAAGCAGCCCTCTCTGGGATTGTAGGCCCCATGATGGGTCCACAGGATTTCTGGCCCAATCTAGAGAAGACCGAGGCGCTGATGTTGGGCGACCCGTTGAGAGGAGCCGCGGCAGGGGTAAGATGATCAAAGACCGACTTCTTGGGAGCTTCCTTTGTCAGCACCGGCGCCGCGAAGCTTGTTGGTGGGAGCATAGTCCCAAAGAACAACCCGGTAGTAGCCTGAGTCACCTGGTCCACCGGCATTGTGAATAACGAAGCAGCTTGGGGTCCATAGGCTATACCTCCTGGCAAGGCAAAGCGTTGGTCGCAATTGCAGTCTGAGCAGTTGGAGAATTTCGTAGAAGTAGAAGCCATCGATCCTTTGCTTTCTGCAATAAGCAAGACGCCAATTCTTAGTATCTTGAAACCAAGGGCAACCATTAGCAAACCGCGACTGGTTCGCGAATCACGACACACGAAGTGTTGAGTGGAAAGAGGAAGAGGTCCCACCGGGCGTGCCAGAATCTGTTCCCCTCCGAACGACGGCCGAGACGTGCTGTCTTTCCTGAGATTCGGGGCAGATGCTAATAGGTGCTATCCGTCCACCTCTCCGAAGATGCCAAGTTGATTTATGGCACCATGTATCGAAGGTTTAAACGGATGCGGCCGATGTAGCAGACTTCGTCAGATTCCCCCTCGTTTGAGGGGTTTTTGATTGTGGGGACGCTCTTCCCTACAAGCGCAAGCCCCTGCAGTTAATTACGCTACCGCATCGCGGTAACAACTTTCTCCTTCTCCAGATGGCCACTTCGTGTCGTGGGTGTTTGTTTTATGTTTGGTTGCCCGTGGATTGTATACGGAGACTGATTTATGTCGTCGCCCGTAGGACGTGGATTAGTCCAAATCCGTATTTTCTTAGATTTGGGTTTGGGGTTTGGTTTGAGGATACGTTAGCCATATTTGAGGCCAAGATCAACTCAAACGTTTGTTAAGGATACGTTAGTCTAGCCTGAGACTAAGATCAACTTAACGGGATCGTTTAGATCCGACAAAAGAACATTTGGGCTCTATTGTTCCAGTTTAGGGACATAGTGGTCCATTGCATGTATGGCCGTCGGGACCCGTCACCTCTCTGATGACGTTGAAGGATTACAACGACAGATGTCAGAGGAGTTCAGAGATGTACCCTCGAACCAGAGTTAATTGAGGGGATCTATAGTCCAGTTTGGGACTAAAGCCTGTTTGAAAGGTTTAAGGATACGTTAGCCATATTTAAGGCTAAGACCAACTTAAACGGGATCGTTTAGATCCGACAAAAGAGCAGACGTGGCTCTATTGTTCCAGTTTAGGGACGTTGCGGTCCATTGCTAGTTTAAGGACGTTGCAGTCCATGGGTAGTTTAAGGACGTTGCGGTCCATGGGTAGTTTAAGGACGTTGCGGTCCATTGTTAGTTTTAAGATATTTCGGTCAAGGTTAAGGACGTCGTAGTCCATGGGTTTAAGGACCCCACAGTCCATTGTTAGTTTTAAGACATTTCGGTCAAGGTTAAGGACGTCGTAGTCCATGGGTTTAAGGACCCCACAGTCCATTGTTAGTTTTAAGACATTTCGGTCAAGGTTAAGGACGTCATAGTCCATGGGTTTAAGGACCCCACATTCCGTATCAATGTGTGGTCATCGGGACCCGTCACCTCTTTGAAGACGTTGAGGGATTACAACGCCGAGTATCAAAGGAGTAAAGAGATGTACCCTGGAACCGGAGTGGATTAAATAGTCTTTGGCCCAATTTGGGATCAAGACCAATTAATTATGTTATGAGCCCATTAGCCCAGTTAAGTCTGAATTAAGGACTGATGGCCATCTTGGGCTAAGTCCAATCAGGTCTGGAATATTGGCTTCCTGTTGGTCCATTGAAGGAAAGGCTTTGCCTCTGGCCATTTAGCCAATTGGACCAATGCCTAGTGTTAAACACTAAAGACCAATCAGTGTTGAACACTGGGAATGAGATTGATAAGTTAGTGTTTAACACTAAAAGATAGTTGGTGTTAAACACCAGCAACAAGGCTTTCAGATTAGTGTTGAACACTAAAACAGACCAGTGTTAAACACTGGCAACAGAAATCCCAAATTAGTGTTGAACACTAAGGTAATCGGTGTTGAACACTGCAAATAAAGTTCTTTGCTTAGTGTTGAACACTAAGGCCAAACAATGTTTTAACACTGAATTCAGGGGTTCCAATTTAGTGTTAAACACTAAGGCAAGATGGGTCACGTGGCAATACGTGAGAGCGCCCTCCCTTCATTTGTTCTTCTGAGACTATCGCATCTTTTAGAGCATCACGTGCCATCACGTGACGGGCATTCAAACGCTTGTATGTTAAAGCTTCTGTCAAGGGTCACGTGAGGCACTGCCTCAAAGGGGCTCTTTGTAGATCTTTTTAGGGGTCACGTGGTGACACGTGACCCTGCCTTCATGTATGTTGTTTAGAAGATCTGTTAATCCCTTTCCGGAATTAAATTCCTCGCAGGGTTGAACCCTGACAATAATTTCAGAGGAATTAAATTCCTACTTCCTTTTAAAGAGTTAAACTCTGAATTTTCTGTAGGAATTAAATTCCTTATATATGTGAAGAACTGAATAGGGTTAAACCCTAATAAAAGCTTTAAGGAATTAAACTCCCACTCTCTGTTAAAGAATTATGATTAAGGGAATTAAATTCTCTTTTCTTTCAAAAAGCCTTCCCTTTCTTACCTAGGGTTTTCTTTTGCAGAAGATCCAAATTCTTCAAAAGTATCGAGGCTCTCTCTCTTTTCTTCCCTCTGCATATATCTCTTTTTTGTGTGTCTCTTGGCTCCTATTTATAGGAGAAGCAGCCGAGTCAATTAGTTTCGGTGAATCTTTCATTCGGAGATTTGATTTGCATCCATCATTCGCTTTGGACCTTTGGATTGTTAGGTGAATTTTATTCACCATTGGATTTTAAATCCAGAGATTCTCCTTTGTTATTTCGGTTAGATTTAAAGGGGAAATCTTTCCAAATTCGAGATTTTCCCATAGATAGATGATATTTAATCACCTCTAAATCTTTAATTCAATCGGTTGCTTTTGGAAAGATTTGAGAGGTCTTTTCTCAGAATTTAATTCTGTTAACAAATGGGCTTTGAGGTCGGTCACGTGTGGCCACGTGACCCTTGGTCACGTGTGGGCACGTGACCCCCTTGGAACGAGCCTTCTTCTTTCTTTTTGCGCTCTGTCTTCTGGTTGCTGTTTAACCGTCACGTGCCATCACGTGACCCCTGGTCACGTGTGAGCACGTGACCCTCGTCTGGACTCTTTTTCTTGATTTAGCCGGAGAACAAATCTGCTGCTTTTGATTATCACGTGCCAACACGTGACCCTGGTCACGTGGGAGCACGTGACCTCTTCTGAAGCCTTTTCCTTGGTTTGATCAGGGAACCGGTTTGCCTTTGAAGCCGCTCTTAATTGTCACGTGCCAACACATGACCCAGGTCACGTGGGAGCACGTGACCCTTTCTGAAGCCCTTTTCTTTGATGTAGTCGGGAAGCTGAATTTGCCTTGCTGATGCTTTAGATGTCACGTGCCAACACGTGACTGTTGGTCACGTGTAAGCACGTGACCCTTTTCTGAAGCCTTTTCCATAAGCTTTTCTGATTTTAAATCAGGAAACAGTCCCGAACAATCCCTGGGGCTGGGCTCTCATCAATCTCCATAGCCGTCAGCTCCTTGGGCTTGGCTCTGTACTTGGCTAGCTCTAAAGATTCGCTTCCGCTCTCGAAAATAAACTCCGGGTGATTGGGAATGCGGAAGATCACATTCCTCGCACGGCAATCAATAACTGCATGGAAGATACTCATCCAATCCATCCCGAGAATTGCGTCATAACTGCCTGTCCCAATCAGAAGGAAATTCGCATAGAATTCCCTGCCACACACTACAACCGGACATGATCTACATTCTCGACTAGATATTATAATGCCATTACCCGTATGTATCTCCCATCTTGGTTAGTGGTTCATGTGGTATGGAGCGTGTATCAATGAAATGCTCCGATATGAAGCAGTGCGTTGCCCCAGAATTAAATAGTACTCTAGCTGGCAAGGAATGTACGAGTAGAGTACCTGTAACAACGTCTCCTGATGCCTCCGCCTGCTCGGCGGTCAAGGTGAAGGCCCGTCCCTGACCGCGACCTGTAAAGGGCTGCCTCTGCTCCTGTGGCCTCTGCTGCGGCGGTCCAGAACCTCCCTATATCTCTGCTCGCTCAGGGCAACCGCTAATCCTGTGCTGACTGGATCCGCAAATCAAGCACTGTCCCTTGGCGCGGCGACAGTCCTTCTGGGTATGCCCATCTCTACCGCAGTAGCCGCAAACTACGTTCCGTCTCTTGGGGCGATGTTGTGGCACGAACGGACGCTTCATTTGTTCCGTTCCAGGCCTGTGAACCGGTATGGCTCCTCAAGAAGGTGCAGGGGTACGTGCTGGAACAACTGGGGGCTTCCTGAACTTGTTGATCAATTGCTCCTGAACTCTCGCCGCGTTGAGTACCTCTGCGAAAGTCTGCAACTCCAGTGATGCAATCAACTGCCGCAGCTCGAAATCAAGCCCCTGCAAGAAGCGTCTGGCCCTGGTGGCCTCTGAGGCGACCATGTATGGAGCAAAACGGCTCAGACGGTTGAACTATGCCGCATATACGTCCACTTGACGTCCATTCTGCTTCAATAAAATAAATCTTTCCTCCATCTCTGCCTTGGCGGTGGAAGGGAAATAATGGTCTAGGAAGCACTCCTTAAATTTGCCCCATTCAATCGGCCTGTCCAGCCTGCTTTCTTCCACTGACCACCATGTATGGGCTTCATCTTCCAATTGGATCTTTATCACGTCCACCCTATCTTCATCTGGTACCCTGGCGGCTGTCAGTAAGTTCTCCATGTTCACTAACCATAGCTCGGCCTCAAGGGGTTCAGCTAGTCCTGTGAAGGCAGCTGGATGCAGCCTCCGGAAGTCTGATACGGTACCAGCCCTAGCAGGGTAAGCTGGTGGAGTAGCGCCCTCGGGGGCAGTAATGATTGCGGAGGGTCCTCCTGCAGCGGTAATCGCCCTGAGTCCCTCGGCGAGTAAGTCTGTCTTCCTCTCCTGAGCTTCCGCGAGAGAGGTCAGTGCACTAAGTATTCTTTCCGTGCGGTCCTGAGAACTGGAGTCCGAGGAGGGGTCGTTCGGGGACGTCATATCCCTGGAAGATTCAAAAGGATAAGATGAGATTCAAGGATGAAAATCAGGAATAGTGAAACGAAAATAATGTAATACAGTATAGTTTATGTTATCCCTTGTTACAAAACCTGGCTCTGATACCAACAAAACCATGTCACGCCCCACTTCCTAAAATACGGAAAACGATGGATGACTGGGCCAGCCATGCTCCTACGGTCAAGGAATAATCCCGCCGTAGTCACACTTCGGCTTCTAGCATTACATGGTAATCAGTAAGCAAAGCACAGCAGTAAAGGAATTACCTCACTAAATTATTACATTAAAATCCATTGTTCACAACTTACAAATAAACCAGAAGTGCTACTAACCAAGTTCAAGTACAAGATCTCTTTGTGGAAAGCAGAAAGAAAGAAAAGTACTCCAGACTAGATCTCCATCAGCTCGAAAGGTAAATCTGTCTCCTGCGCTGGTTCTTCCACGAGATCTGAGCATGCATACTCAGGTCGTCAGAGCGACGTAATAGCAATTTATATAATAATGATATGAAACAGGTAATTATGGTGATAACAGTGAAAGTACAATGTGTGTAATCACTATGTCACTATATGATGCAAAGTATGATTTGTGTCGCTATCAGTCCCTAGGTCATGTTTGAAATCGTATAGTGGAAAGGAGGATCATGTTTAACAGGAGTCTCGTACATACCCGAGACAACGGCCCACATGCCCGGGACATAACCCTGTCAGCCGGATCGCTAGATCCTACTTAATATATATATCACCGTTCGAATGATCATCCTCTAAAACACGGTCCCGCTAAATACGATTCTCTTTCCAATTCGATTTCCCCTTTTCCCCAGGTTTACACTATTTATGATTTTGATTTAGTCGTGTACAAGTATACCAATGGCACGGTTTTATCACTGTTCACTGTATTAATCACTGTCACAAACCATTCACTTTCCATTGGTGTACTTGACACTCCTAAACCAATATCATTCACGCACGCTAATGCAATGTCCATTGAACACTAACACGCACTAACACTATGTATATGGCATTTGGGTAAGATATGTGTATGTACGCCGTTAACAAGTCATGTATGTTATGAACCAATATGCACGTCATCAACTTTCAAAAATTGTATTAATTCATATGTTCAGAATTAAACAAAATGATACAAATACGATAATAAGTACACTCTGTCAGAAGTTCATCAAAATTGGTTTCAGTTCAATCGGGTTTCCGGTATTCAAGTTACAGCCGTTTCATTTTAAGTGCTCGCTGCAGGAAATTCAGTTTCTGAACTGAACATCCGTTTTGCGACACGAATTTCACCCAGTTGAGATCGGAATTTAGCAACACTACTGTTGAATAAAATCTAGAGTTTCCAATAGGGTATTCAACACAATAAACGGATTCTTTATCGTATCTGTACGTCAAAAGTTATGCACTGTTCAACACTAGTATGTCAATTCTGATTCTGCTTTGGACTGTTATATGTCCTGTACTTTTAAATTACAGATTTAATAGCAAACGATGCTAAAACGGAATGAAACGACTTGTGTTATTTAGCTAACAGATTCACCTTTAATAAACTGCAGTGTTCCGCAACATACGAGTTCAGAAAACAAGGTGGTACGCATTACGGGACAGTAAACAGTAACCAGAGTCGCTCTAGACTGCAGTCCAGAGCCGCACTCCGACCCAAATATCGTCACAATTCCAGTACAGAAACAATTAGAAACTTGCACAGGGTTACAGTTCGTCGAGTCGGCTTAAACTTGAGCCCTCGAACGCATCATTTCAATATGTATATAATTTATGGTGATTTTAATAATTTTCAGATGCGGGGAATTTTCAGTTTTCACGGGTGTATTTGGGGGTGTTCGTTTTAGTCATTAGCAGTCATATTTTCCCGTGAAATATATACAAGGTATTCTGTCACGCCCCGCTTCCCAGTGTACGGCGAAGTGGACGCGACGAGTCCCGCTATGTATGTACTCAGAAGTACATACGCTAAGCGTATCTAAGCAATAAATACACAAGAGACAAGAGTATAAAAGAACAACAACTTTTATTTAATAACATTCTTTGTACAATACATGGAAAGGAAAATACAACTGAAATAAAGATGTCTAAACAGTGGCATAACAGGAAAAGGAAAGTACTTGAAAAGAAAAGTGTACAATGAAATTATTCTTCTGAGTCTTCGGCAAATTGCTCCAAGTCTTCTTGTGTTGGCTCTACTTCTGCCGGGTCCAAGTCACCTGACGACATTCAAAGAAGAGAGAACAGAATGTCGTCAGCGAACAGATCGCTCGGTAAGTCCCAAAGGTAAGAGAGAAGTAGAGAAGGCAGAATAAGAAGATACATTGTTAAAGTGTAAACTGTTGTTGTAATATTATGTTAACGCTGTTGTTTGTAGCTTGGTACAGAAGAATGCCAGTGTATACGAGGGGAGTCTCACTTGCCAGAGACTAGGGCACGTGTAGTACAAGGAACCGTTATGCCACGGTACAACAGCAATGGGATTCAGGTTAGGTGTATTAATCTGACCACCTCGTGCCACCTTTAACACCTTCCGTACCAATCTACCCCTTAAACCCCACGATGTCTTGTTTGTATTGTTATCTTGTAAAATTGTATTGATTGTAAGATTGATTAACTGACTGACCGAAACCATGATATCAGGAAACGGTTATAACCATAGAGTCATGTAAATTGAATACTAGGAAACATGTAAAAGGAATATCCATGGTTCGGTTCGGTCAAGTTATATAGATTGTTAACTGGATTCAGGGATTCATGTATTCATCTTGAGTTGGAATATAACAGAATATAGATTAACTTGACTCATATTCAAGTCAGAAATAGTCAGACTCCAACCCGAGTCAGACTAAAAGAAAGGTAATTTGAAGTTCTATATTTGTTAGGGGCCTTATTGTAATTTATAAAACTTGAGGGGGTTTTATGTAAAAAGTACTTTTGTATAGATTTCAAAATACACCTCAAGTATTTGTTATTCGTCTTTATAGTTATAATGAGTGTGGATTTTATTTGTGTTATTCTAGTGAATATATCCTAATAAAAGTATTAATTGATTTATTTGAAACTCAGGGTATTTTAATGTAACTTTTAATCCTGTAATTTTAGAAAAAAGTGAAAACTTTATCTTATAATAAAATAAGTGTTTAAATGATAATTAAATATATATTAATACAAGAATAATTTTAAATAATTATTTTATTTTCCAAAATCTCATTTTTCTTAAATGCCGTATTTTAAACCCTTCGAGACCGAATGCTCCTTGCGGAGGTCTGAATCTCGCACTACTAGCCCGCGGGTGCACGATGAACCGTACTTTCCCTAACGGGTTTTTTCCCGCCAAAAATTTCTGCGCAAAAGAGTCCAAGGTATCAAACGGCAGCGATACGCTTAAGAAAATGCGAACCAGTATCTTCCGGCCTGTATTTTGATAAACTCCCCAATGAGTAACTGGTAAATTATGATGGTATTGAAATCATCTCGAAAAAACCTTCGATTTGATATATTATGGGCCTCATAATTCATCCAGGATCAAAAGTTATGAGCAAATGTCTATGCACATGTGATCTAAGGAAGAAGATGCGAACCAGTATTTTCCGAGCTGTATTTTGACAAACTCCGGAATGAGAAACAGCTAAATTCTGACGGTATTGAAAGTATCTTGAAAAGACCTTCGATTTGATATATTATGGGCCTCATAATTCATCCGGGATCAAAAGTTATGAGCAAATGTCTATGCACATGTGATCTAAGGAAGAAGATGCGAACCAGTATTTTCCGAACTGTATTTTGACAAACTCCGGAACGAGAAATGGCTAAATTCTAATGATATTGAAAGCATCTCGAAAAGACCTTCGATTTGATATATTATGGGCCTCATAATTCATCCTAGATCAAAAGTTATGAGCAAATGTGTTATGCACGTGTAATCTAAAGTAATGCTCTACTACATGGGGAATGCATTTTTTAGTCCCACATCGGGAAAAGGAGAGATGGCTTCTCTACCACTCCCATATAAATAAGAGGGGATACCTCTTAGAAAGGGTAGAGTTAAATCCTCAAAGGATTCAATACTCAAAGGAGCTTAGTTCTCCAAAAGAGCTTAGTTCTCCAAGATAGGAGCATGCTCCTCCATAATGCGCATATGCGCAAGCGCCATGTGCGCTACGTGCAACGCACGTGTGCCCGCCATGCGGCACTACGTGCAACGCACGTGCGCACCACATGAGAACATTTAATAATATTAAAAGGAGCATGTTCTCCATATATAGAAGCCCTGCTTCTCCTCATAATGCGCATGTGCGCTACGTGCAACGCACGTGTGCTCGCCACGCGCGCACCACGTGCAACGCACGTGCGCACCACATGAGAACATTTAATAATATTAAAAGGAGCCTGTTCTCCATATATAGAAGCCCTGCTTCTCCTCATGATGCGCATGTGCGCTACGTGCAACGCACGTGTGCTCGCCACGCGCGCACCACGTGCAACGCACATGCGCACCACATGAGAACATTTAATAATATTAAAAGGAGCCTGTTCTCCATATATAGAAGCTCTGCTTCTCCTCATAATGTGCATATGCGCCACGTGCAACGCACGTGTGCCCGCCACGCACGCACCACGTGCAACGCACGTGCACACCACATGAGAATATTCAATTAAAAGGAGACTCGTTCTCCATAGGAGCTTGCTCCCCCCATAATGCGCATATGCGCAAGATCCATGTGCGTTACGTGCAAATATGAGCGCCCAACACGTGCGACGCACGTGCGTCCAACACGTGCGACGCACGTGCGCGAACGCAAAGAAGCCTTTTTCAGCAGCGAGAAGCTTAAGCTCCAGCCTGTTCTTCCCCCTAATGAGTGAGACATGGTTCAAAGGGTACATCCCTTCACACCTTCGATATATGGCACTGTAATCTCTCAGTGTCGTCGGAGAGGTGGTGGGTCCCAACGACCAATGATCCTTCTTTCTAAAATAAAAAAAAGAAGAAGAAGAGAGAACATTGACAGAGAAACAGAGAAAGAATTCAGAGAACTCCTAAAAAGAAAGTTTGAGAAGAAATCAGAAAGAAAAGAAGGTAAACCTTTGAAAAGAAGAATTTCTTCTGAACAGATCATTGATCTGAGAACAAGATCAAGGACCTCTAAGGAAAAGGAAAATAAACAAATAAAAAACAGTGCATTGCACTTCTTTTTATGAACCATTGGTTCTGAATCTAAAAGATTCTCAAGATAACAGTGCCTCACACATTTTATCTGAAATTGATCCAAAAGAATAAGAACAGTGCCCAGCACTTGCCAGAAATGCACTATTGAGCAAGCCGCGCCACGTGTCAGCAGTGCAACAGCGCAGCGCACTGACGCAGCACACTGCGCTGTTGCGCTTGCGCTCACCAGAGCGTGACACGTGTCACCACCATATGAGTTTGCGCTCATTACTTGGCGCAAAACGCCTGACAAGCCACGTGGGGCACTGTCAAAGTATTTAATGCTCTACATTATTAAAGAAAATGGACAGAGCCCAATTAAAAGGCCTAACAGGCCTAATAAAAAGTGCTATGCAGGGCAGAGCCCAAACAAAATAGATGCTCTGCATCATTTATAAAAGGGCAGAGCCCAACCAAAACAAGAATAATGCAGTGCATTACTAAAAAGGGGCAAAGCCCTAGCACAGGCCAAAGACAAAAGATGTTGAAACTGGACTTAGCCCAATCATGGCCGTAAGTCCTCAAACTAAATTGACTGAGCACAACTGCTCTCCTAAATCAATTTACATCCGGTTCGAGGGTACATCTCTGAACTCCTCTGACACCCATCGTTGTAATCCTTCAACGACGTCAGAGAGGTGACGGGTCCCGACGACTAAACATTCAAACAGACCGAAACGTCCCTAAACTAATTTTGGACCGAAACGTCCCTAAACTAATAATGGAACACCACGTCCCTAAACTGGAACATGGACCACTACGTCCCTAAACTGGCGATGGACCACCACGTCCCTAAACTGGAATACGGACCACCACGTCTTTAAACTGGAATATGGACCACCACGTCCCTAAACTGGAATACGGACCACCACGTCCTTAAACTGGAATATGGACCCCCATGTCCCTAAACTGGAACATGGACCACTACGTCCCTAAACTGGAACAATATAGCCCTCAAATGCTCTTTTGTCGGATCTAAACGGTCCCGTTTAAGTTGATCTTAGCCTCAAATATGGCTAACGTATCCTTAAACATTCAAACAGACTTTAGTTCCAAATTGGATTATAGAAACTCCAAATCAACTTTGGTTCAAGGGTACATCTCTGAGCTCCTCTGACACCTGTCGTCGTAATCCTTCAACGACGTCAGAGAGGTGACGAGTCCTGATGGCCATATATCACTACGTTAAGTCGATCTTAGTCCCAAACAAGACTAATGTATCCTTAACGAACGTTTAAGTCGATCTTAGCCTAAACATGGCTAACGTATCCTTAAACTAAAAACACCAAACCCAAATCTAAGTAAATACGGATTTGGACTAATCCACGTCCTACGGGCGACGATATCGCTTAGTCTCCGTATACAATCCACGGGCAACCACAAACAAAACAAACACACACGACACGAAGTGAAATTCTGGAGAAGGAGAAAGTGGTTACCGCGATGCGGTAGCGTAATTAACTGCAGGGGCTTGCGCCTGCAGGGAAGAGCGTCCCCACAATCAAAAACCCCTCAAGCGAGGGGGAATCTGACGAAGTCTGCTACATCGGCCGCATCCGTCTAAACCCCCGATACACGGTGCCATAAATCAACTTGGCATCTTTGGAGAGGTAGACGGATAAAACCAAATAGCATCTGCCCCGAATCTCAGGCCCAGACGTTCAACGCGTCTCCGCCGCGTCTTTCGGAGGGGAACAGATTCTGGCACGCCCGGTGGGACCTCTTCCTCTTTCCACTCCACACTTCGTGTGTCGTGTTCGCGAACGAATCGCGGTTTGCTGTGGTTGCCTGTGGATTCGAGATACTAAGATTTGGTGTCTTGCTCCGTGCAGAAAACAGAAGATCAATGGCTTCAAACTGCACTACCTGCAACTGCAACTCTCGCTCGGTCCTTGCTGGAGGAGTGACTTATGGTCCCCAAGCGGCCTCCCTTTTCAAGATGCCAGTGGAGCAGGTAACTCAGGCCACCACTGGATTATTCTTCGGAACCATGCTCCCACCGTTGAGCTTCAATGCCACAATGACGTTGCAAGAAGCCCCAAAGAAGTCGGTCTTTGATCGGGTTACCACTGCCGCGACCCCTCTCAACGGGTCGCCCAACTTCAATACCTCAGTTTTCAACAGATTGGGCCAGAACGTCTACAAGCCCGCGATACCCGAAGCTGCCATCCCAAAGCGGATATCCATCCCGGCTCAAGCGGACGAAATCATTGGAAAGGCTCCTCCTTCCAAGAAATCAGTTTTTACAAGGTTGGCCATTCCGGTTGCTGCTCCAAGCGAGGTCTTCAAAGCTGCTTCCCCTGCTCAGAGGTCTGTCTTTGATAGATTAGACATTGCTTCTCAACGGGTGTCAGTCTTCGATAGGCTAGCACCAATAATAGTCTCTCCTCAAAGCAGGGGGCATGAAGAAGCTTATCCAACAACGGAGGTGATCTCATCCGCGCGACATGCTCGACGTCGCCACTGGCGCCGAGTGAGGAAGGCCGGGGGCAACCCCCCCTCTGGGATAACTCCGCCAGCTTCAACGGTGGGGATCGATGCTGCCGTTCCAACTGGGAATAGCTTTGAATTGCTGCATACGGTGCGCGGAAATTCTCCTACTGCGATGTTGAAACGAACTCCTTCACCTGTAGAGAATACTCCAAAGAAGAAGCTAGAGCGGCCCCCTCAACGGCTGTCCTCTAAAATTTACAAAGTCTGGCGACAGGTCCAAGAGTTGGTGATTGATGAAAACTATCTCCGCCGATAGAAAAAGATGAAGATGCGGCAGGAGAAGGACTACTCTGTCAAGCCGAAAAAAGCAACAGCTGGATGGGTGCCCACTACGAAGGCTCCCTCAACGTCAATCACCCAAAAGAAAAGGAGGCCGCAAAAAGCCCCTGTGAATATGGCGAACCGTAAAAGCGCTGAGCACAGACGCCCCAGGTCTGGGGGCATTGTAGTACATACTGTTTATATGGCTGCCGGAAAGGAGGAAAGCCGCACTTCGACGGGTCACCGACCGCTCACCCGATTTGTGACGAAAGCCCAAGAGCAGCAACAGAAGCTGCAGGAAATGATGACTGTGATGGCTGCACTTACCGAACCGAAAGAAAGTTCGGAAGTATCATCAGAGCAGCGTCACGAACAAGAAACTGATGCTGACTTCTTACGTAAAGTCCTCGAAAGGAGGGACAAAGAAGCTGCAGAGCAAGCGGCTAACATAAAACAGATGGCGCTCCTCTTCCAAAATATGGTAGGGATGATGTTACAGCCGGACCCTCCTGCTGAAGATCCTCCGATCGTCCTTGAAGACGACAGGGGAGAAACGTCAAATCCTCCGCCGGCTCTGTCAACAGCCAAGGAGAAGGCAATCTCCAAAGTTGACCTAGACGAATATATAGCTCAGCAGATCCGGGTTCATCAGGCGAATGAAACGGCTGGGCAAATTGCTAGAACCGGACGACCGTATCCGAGCTGGTACGACCGAATCAGTTACCCGCCGGGATATACGATCCCTAAATTCCACGTATATAAAGGGACAGGGAATCCGCATCAGTATGTCGCTCAATTCAGGGCCTTATGCGGCAATACTGGAGGCGATGACAAGTTGTTGCTACGCCAATTCGTCGGCAGCTTAGCAGAAACAGCCTTTGAATGGTATTCAGAACTACCTAACGACTCTGTCAAAACATTTGCGGAGATGGAGCTGCTGTTTACACAAAGATTCGCGAGTGCTAGTGAACGCACCCCGATAACAGCACTAATAAATGCCAGAATAAGGCCTGGCGAAACGTGGGTCCAATACACAACACGATGGCGAAACCTATGGTCGAAATGCGAATAACGCATAGAAGAGGCACCTGCGGTAGGCATGTTTGTGGGCACTCTCGATCCGCAGGCGACCATCTCGCAATTCATGATGTTCTTCAGGCCGATCACCTTCCAGGCCTTGATCGACAAATTAGCCCAAATGGACCAGATGGGCCATGGACCGTCTCCTCCAAGACCCATCCCCGAAATGAGAAAGGAAAAGGGAAAGCGATCATCGTCGCCAATGCTCAACAACAGTCGAACAACTCAAAGCCGGTCGTTCGCCAAAACAACGCGCGTCCACGCCCATCCCTCGAAGAGAGGCTAGGACGTCCTTACTCGTTTCCTCAGAATAAAACGAGAAGACTGTTCGAGCTGGCAGTGCGCAACAGACTTATTAATCTGCCGAGTCCAAAGCGTCTGTCGCAGCCAGGCGATCTTAATAATCCCAATTATTGCCCTTACCACCAAACGGTAAGTCACCCGATTGAGGATTGTTTCGTCTTTAAGGGATGGATCGAGGATCAATACCTACAAGGCAAGTTCGCGCTGTCTGAAAGCTGGAAGGTGAACCCACCACAGCCGCACTCTCCAAAGAAGACGGACACGCCGGGGGCGGCTTGTTCTTTAGTCAAGGATGAAAACGATGGAGAAAACTCATCAGATGAATCTGAGGACTACGTAACGACTTGTCATGTGATTTCTCACTCACTGGCAGACGTTGAAGAGGCTCCTTGCGCTGAGAAACCAATAGCGAATCCTGAGCCGGAGATCCTACAGCCATCAGACGAGTTGATCGATGCCTTCCTAAATGAAATTCGTCTGAAAGCAAAAGCCAATCAAGAGCATGAAATGGCCATACTGGAAAGTGCCAAGGCATTCCCGTCAAATCAAAAGCCATACACTGCGGGTAAAAACAAATTCAAGACGAGGAAAAGGTTTGCCAAAGCTTTATCAGTAGGAATGAAGCTACCGCCCTCTGAAGAAAATACTCTCGCTGAGGTAGAGATGCACCCTAACTTCTGTTTATATCATCAGAAGATCATACATCCTACCGAAGACTGCGAATCTTTTAACTGTTGGTGGCAAGGGTATGTCGCTCAAAAGCAACACTTCGACATGAAAAAATGTGAAGCTTGTAGACGTCAAAAAAATGCGATAGATGATCGCAAAAGAGCCGCCGACGATTGTCATACGGCCGACTCTAAGGTATCGCAAATTATCACCTTTGGAAGTGACTCTGACGAAGAAGCTACCCCCAACCCTTCCCTCAGGGAATCTATTTCAAAAATGAAGGAATTGAGGAGCTGTGAGAACGTTCAGCCATGCAATCGCATGCTACTCGGAAAAAATCCCGGCCCCGCAAACAACGGAGCGAACAAAAAGGATAAAGGAAAAGGAAAAACGGCCTTCATCGCCAGCGCTCAACAACAATTAAGTGACCCTAGACTGGTTGCTCACCAAAGCAACAAGCGGCAACCCCTCCAGGAAAAGTTGAAACGTCCTTACTCGTTTCCGCAAGATAAAACAAGGGGACTGTTCGAGCTGGCAGTGTGCGACAGACTCATCAATCTGCCGAGTCCAAAACGTCCGTTGCGGCTAGGCGATATTAATAATCCTAATTATTGCCCTTACCATCAAACGGTAGGTCATCTGATCGAGGATTGCTACGTCTTCAAGAACTGGGTTGAAGACCAATACCAACAAGGCAAGTTCGCGTTGTCGAAAAATTGGATGGTGAACCCGCCACAACCGCATGTTCCGAGAAAGATGGATATGCCGGGGGCATCATGCTCATTCATAGGGAAGGACTCATAGACCGAAAAGTCTGTAAACTAGAGATTCGCCTCAAATACGGCGACGGCGGACTGAAACGTCCTTAAACTAATGATGGACCGCAATGTCCTAAAACTTGCAAGCGGACCGAAACGTCCTTAAACTAATGATGGACCACAATGTCCTAAAACTTGCAAACGACCGAAACGTCTTTAAACTACTACCGCAGCATCCTCAGGCTGGCAAAAAAAAAAAAGATAAACGGTATGTCCATAAGCAAAATGGGCACGGATGAAGACCCGAAAGGGCTCCGTGAGTAAAAACAGCAGGGCTACCGGCGAGTGTTCGTGAAAACCCGAAAGGGCGCGACCTCGTAAAAAAAAAGAGAGAATAAAATTATAAAAAAAAAGGGTACGTCCATAAGCAAAAAGGGCACGGATGAAAACCCGAAAGGGCTCCGTGAGTAAAAACAGCAGGACTACCGGCGAGTGTTTGTGAAAACCCGAAAGGACGCAACCTCGTTAAAAGACACCTACAGGGTCCCCTCGACCTTGTAAGGAGAAACCACCCGCGTGAGATCTTTACGACTCACAAGGAAGAAGCACACTTAGGAATCCCTATGATTCCTAAGGAGAAAATACACTTGCGAGATCCTCACGACTCGTAAGGAGAACTCTCTTATGGGACCCTCACGGCTCATAAGATTCGAAAGCCTTAAGCTACAGAGACCTAAACCTGTGCTTAAGCAACCCCCACAACTTTCGTTATGGCCCTACAAGTGGTCCAATACTGGCTCTTGTATACAATCCACGGGCGTGAATAAACATTTCCCTAACAAAGTCCCATCCGTGACTAGGGATATGCTCGTACAGCAAACAACACTTGTAAGTCCTCTTGATTTACAAGGACAAAACCCTCTTGTAGGATCCTTACGACTTACCGAGGAACATACACTTAGGAATCCTCACGACTCCTAAGGAGAAAATACACCTACAAGATCCTCACGACTTGTAGGGAGAAATACCTTTGTGAAACCCTTACGGCTCATGAAGTCAAAAGCCTTTGTCAACAGGACCTTAACCCTGCTCGCTAAGCCACCTTTGTTCGACATCGACGGAGGCAGATGATGATTCGCTCCTGGCAATATCCCAGTTGTAGCGATACTGATGCCTAAATCGGTATCAAATTCCAAGTCCTTTCATGGCAGATGATGATTCGCTCCTGGCAATATTCCGGTTGTAGCGATGTTGATGCTGAGATTGGCACTAGATTCCAAGTTCTACGCTCGCGATAAAAATCAGCGAGCTGAAAATGCATATTAAATAGCCGAAATGATGGGGCAACTTGCAACAAAAGCAGCAAGTAAAAACGTATGCACACGAAATAGCCGAAATGATTGGGCAACTCGCAATAAAAAACAGCGAGTAAAAATAAAAAAAATATAGCCGAAATGATTGTGCAACTCGCAATAAAAAACAGCGAGTAAAAATAAAATAAATAGCCGAAATGATTGGGCAACTCGCAATAAAAAAACAGCGAGTAAAAAAAAAAAATATATATATATATATATATATATATATATATAGCCGAAATGATTGGGCAACTCGCAATAAAAAAACAGCGAGTAAAAATAAAATAAACAGCCGAAATGATTGGGCAACTTGCAATAAAAAGCAGCGAGTAAAAACAAAATAAACAGCCGAAACGATTAGGCACCGCGAAAAATAGCCGAAACGATTGGGCAATCGCGACCTTCGCGATATAAAAGCTGAAATGATAGAGCATCGCGGAAAGAATAAAAAAAATGAAAGAATGAAACTTTTTGCCCTACAGGTAAAATCACATCGATCCCTGTATACAATCCAGGGGCACAGATAAGGAGGGAACCATACCTTCCCAACAGGCTCCATCAGAAAGCAAAGCCAAATCTCGACGGTTCATAGACAACCTAGAGACCATCTCGACATTTGTCGCAATATTACAGACACGATGTCAACAAATGAAGCAAACGAAGATCCCGAGCTTCAGGGTCTCGACGTCAACATCGACAACTTAGAGATCACCAACGGCGTTTCTCCTCACTCCAACCAGATACAGACATGACGTCAACAATCGATCTCAGAGTCGCAATGAAACGGAACCATGGCAAAGTCCCTAGTTCCAAACCTCAATGGCCACATCTGCAGCCCGAAGACCAACAACGGTGGGCCTCCTCATTCCAGCATGACACAGATGTTACACCATCAAGCGGAGCGATAGCAAAATCCCAGCTTCACCTCGGCATTCGTCTCGATACAGTAGACGCAATGTCAACGACGGCGTTCCTCCGCAGTCCAGTTGGAGGCAAATGCAATGTCAAAAAAAGACCTCACGGTCGAAACAAAGCGGAGCGATGGCAAAATCCCAACTCCACCTTAGCATTCGTCTCGTTACAGCAGACACAATGTCAACAACGGCATTCCTTCGCAGTCCAGCAGGGTGTACATGCAAAGTTAACAAAAGACCTCACGGTCGAAACAAGCGGAGCGATGTCAAAATCCCAGCTTCACCTCAGCATTCGTCTCGATACAGTAAAAGCAATGTCAACAACGGCGTTCCTCCGCAGTCCAGCTGGAGGCAGATGCAACGTCAACAAAATACCTCACGGTCGAAACAAAGCGGAGTAACGGCAAAATCCCAACTCCACCTTAGCATGCGTCTCGTTACAGCAGACGCAATGTCAACAACGGCGTTCCTTCGCAGTCCAGCAGGGTGTACATGCAAAGTTAACAAAAGACCCCATGGTCGAAACAAAGCGGAGTGACGGCAAAATCCCAGCTCCACCTCAGCATTGGTCTCAATACACCAGACGCAGTGTGAGCAAATGAAGCGAAGGCCAAATTCCTAGCTTCAAGGTCTTAACGGCAAGTCATATAAGGCCTGAAAGACCACCGGAGATCATCTCACATGGAGTGGTCACCTCCTCGACGTTCGTTTCGATACAGCAGACGAGTTGTCACCCCAGCGTTCTTCCTCCAGCAGGGATTCGGACGTAACAAAGCAAACGAAGCGAAGGCCACATTCCTAGCTTCAACGTCTTTACGGTAACTCACATAAAACCGGAAAGACAATCGAAGATCATCTCGCACCAGCACAGAGTGGTCACCACCTTGACGTTCGTCTCGATACAGCAGACGAAATGTCAACCCCAGCATTCTTCCTCCAACAGGATTTGGACACACCAAAGCAAACGAAGCGAAGGCCATATTCCTAGCTTCGACGTCTTGACGGTAACTCATATAAAACCGGAAAGACAATCGTAAATCATCTCGCACCAGCACAGAATGGTCACCACCTCGACGTCCGTCTCAATACAGCAGACGAGATGTCACCCCAACGTTCGTCTCGACACAGCAGACGCAACGTCATTAAACGAATGGAGCCACGGCAAAATCCCTAGTTCCAAACCTCGGCGGTTCACCAGCAACCTAGAGACAACCTCGACGTCCGTCTCGATACAGCAGACGAGATGTCACCCCAACGTTCGTCTCGACACAGCAGACGCAACGTCATCAAACAAACGGAGCCACGGCAAAATCCCTAGTTCCCACCGCAACATTCGTCTCGATACAGCAGACGCAATGCCAGCGAACGAAGCAAAGGCCAAATTCCTAGCTTCAGGGTCTTGACGGCAACTCATATAAAGCCCGAAAGACTATCGGAGATCATCCCCACACCAGCGCGGAGTGGTTATGACTCATCGGGGCTCACCAAAATAAGCCTAACCTCAAGTAAAAAGCGACATGGCAAATTCCTAACGCTTGCTCTTCCGACGGTCAAACTGCCAAGGAGGATTGCTTGAAGACGTCTTGTCCAGCCCCCGAAGGGATCAGAGACACGGCAGTCGCAGGGCTACTCGAACAGCACGATTGCCTATCGAGGACTATATCAGCTTATGCGACGGTACGATGGCCAAAACCCTAAGTACCACCAACCTTAACGGGCTTCTGTCGTAAAGAGCAGAGGTTAAATGCGACGTTAAGGATTCTTGCGAGAAACGTTCGAATCGTCTCGACTTGTGAAAAATTGTCGAGGCGGCTCGACTCGTGAGATAAAGCCTTAGGCAGTGGGCATAAAAGAAGCATGTTTCCTAAGCATTGGGACCCCGCAAGTTGGCCCAAAACGGTCTCTTGCATACCATCCACGGGTCTCACTCTCCAACGTCGAACTTCGACAAGGAGGGAAACAACCGCTTACAAGTCCTCTCGACTCGTAAGAGGGAAAAATTCTCTTGTAGGATCCTTACGACTTACAAGAGAAAACCACACTTAGGAATCCTCACGATTCCTAAGGAGAAAAACCCACCTACGAGATCCTTTCGATCCGTAGGGAGAAAAGTCTCTATGAGACCCTTACGGCTCATAGAGTTAAAAAGTCTTAGGTGACAGATCCTACCCCTGTCTTCTAAGCCATTACTGCCCTACAAAGAGGTTAAGATGGACCATCTATGAACCACACTTACTAAAGCTACATGCCACTGAAATGGAGAAGTTACTCATGAGCATATAAACTACTTCACACCAGAGTAAAACATAAAGAAATAGAAGGGTGCGGCTCATGGAATTGAGAGTTTGGAACTATATCTTTTAAAAGTCGAGATTTGAGTCAATAATAAATGACGACGCTCGTATCCGCTCGTTATCTTCTCAGATCAAGATTCTGAAAGTTATATACCAACCCGAAACTGGTCATACGCTATGCATTACTCTGCACTACTTCACCCACATATATACTTACGTGGGCAAAGTAGTGGGGAGCATTTGTTCCCGCCAAAAATTTCTGCGCAAAAGAGTCCAAGGTATCAAACGGCAGCGATACGCTTAAGAAAATGCGAACCAGTATCTTCCGGCCAGTATTTTGATAAACTCCCCAATGAGGAACTGTTAAATTATGATGGTATTGAAATCATCTCGAAAAAACCTTCGATTTGATATATTATGGGACTCATAATTCATCCAGGATCAAAAGTTATTAGCAAATGTCTATGCACATGTGATCTAAGGAAGAAGATGCGAACCAGTATTTTGACAAACTCCGGAATGAGAAACAGCTAAATTCTGATGGTATTGAAAGTATCTTGAAAAGACCTTCGATTTGATATATTATGGGCCTCATAATTCATCCGGGATCAAAAGTTATGAGCAAATGTCTATGCACATGTGATCTAAGGAAGAAGATGCGAACCAGTATTTTCCGAACTGTATTTTGACAAACTCCGGAATGAGAAATGGCTAAATTCTAATCATATTGAAAGCATCTCGAAAAGACCTTCGATTTGATATATTATGGGCCTCATAATTAATCCGAGATCAAAAGTTATGAGCAAATGTGTTATGTACGTGTAATCTAAAGTAATGCTCTACTACATGGGAAATGCATTTTTTAGTCCCACATCGGGAAAAGTAGAGATGGCTTCTCTACCACTCCCATATAAATAAGAGGGGATACCTCTTAGAAAGGGTAGAGTTAAATCCTCAAAGGATTCAATACTCAAAGAAGCTTAGTTCTCTAAAGGAGCTTAGTTCTCCAAGATAGGAGCATGCTCCTCCATAATGCGCATATGCGCAAGCGCCATGTGCGCTACGTGCAACGCACGTGTGCCCGCCATGCGGCACTACGTGCAACGCACGTGCGCACCACATGAGAACATTTAATAATATTAAAAGGAGCATGTTCTCCATATATAGAAGCCCTGCTTCTCCTCATAATGCGCATGTGCGCTACGTGCAACGCACGTGTGCTCGCCACGCGCGCACCACGTGCAACGCACGTGCGCACCACATGAGAACATTTAATAATATTAAAAGGAGCATGTTCTCCATATATAGAAGCCCTGCTTCTCCTCATGATGCGCATGTGCGCTACGTGCAACGCACGTGTGCTCGCCACGCGCGCACCACGTGCAACGCACGTGCGCACCACATGAGAACATTTAATAATATTAAAAGGAGCCTGTTCTCCATATATAGAAGCTCTTCTTCTCCTCATAATGTGCATGTGCGCCACGTGCAACGCACGTGTGCCCGCCACGCGCAACGCACGTGTGCCCGCCACGCGCGCACCACGTGCAACGCACGTGCACACCACATGAGAATATTCAATTAAAAGGAGACTCGTTCTCCATAGGAGCTTGCTCCCCCCATAATGCGCATATGCGCAAGATCCATGTGCGTTACGTGCAAATATGAGCGCCCAACACGTGTGACGCACGTGCGTCCAACACGTGCGACGCACGTGCGCGAACGCAAAGAAGCCTTTTTCAGCAGCGAGAAGCTTAAGCTCCAGCCTGTTCTTCCCCCTAATGAGTGAGACATGGTTCAAAGGGTACATCCCTTCACACCTTCGATATATGGCACTGTAATCTCTCAGTGTCGTCGGAGAGGTGGTGGGTCCCAACGACCAATGATCCTTCTTTCTAAAATAAAAAAAAGAAGAAGAAGAGAGAACATTGACAGAGAAACAGAGAAAGAATTCAGAGAACTCCTAAAAAGAAAGTTTGAGAAGAAATCAGAAAGAAAAGAAGGTAAACCTTTGAAAAGAAGAATTTCTTCTGAACAGATCATTGATCTGAGAACAAGATCAAGGACCTCTAAGGAAAAGGAAAATAAACAAATAAAAAACAGTGCATTGCACTTCTTTTTATGAACCATTGGTTCTGAATCTAAAAGATTCTCAAGATAACAGTGCCTCACACATTTTATCTGAAATTGATCCAAAAGAATAAGAACAGTGCCCAGCACTTGCCAGAAATGCACTATTGAGCAAGCCGCGCCACGTGTCAGCAGTGCAACAGCGCAGCGCACTGACGCAGCACACTGCGCTGTTGCGCTTGCGCTCACCAGAGCGTGACACGTGTCACCACCATATGAGTTTGCGCTCATTACTTGGCGCAAAGCGCCTGACAAGCCACGTGGGGCACTGTCAAAGTATTTAATGCTCTACATTATTAAAGAAAAGGGACAGAGCCCAATTAAAAGGCCTAACAGGCCTAATAAAAAGTGCTATGCAGGGCAGAGCCCAAACAAAATAGATGCTCTGCATCATTTATAAAAGGGCAGAGCCCAACCAAAACAAGAATAATGCAGTGCATTACTAAAAAGGGGCAAAGCCCTAGCACAGGCCAAAGACAAAAGATGTTGAAACTGGACTTAGCCCAATCATGGCCGTAAGTCCTCAAACTAAATTGACTGAGCACAACTGCTCTCCTAAATCAATTTACATCCGGTTCGAGGGTACATCTCTGAACTCCTCTGACACCCATCGTTGTAATCCTTCAACGACGTCAGAGAGGTGACGGGTCCCGACGACTAAACATTCAAACGGACCGAAACGTCCCTAAACTAATTTTGGACCGAAACGTCCCTAAACTAATAATGGAACACCACATCCCTAAACTGGAACATGGACCACTACGTCCCTAAACTGGCGATGGACCACCACGTCCCTAAACTGGAATACGGACCACCACGTCTTTAAACTGGAATATGGACCACCACGTCCCTAAACTGGAATACGGACCACCACGTCCTTAAACTGGAATATGGACCCCCATGTCCCTAAATTGGAACATGGACCACTACGTCCCTAAACTGGAACAATATAGCCCTCAAATGCTCTTTTGTCGGATCTAAACGGTCCCGTTTAAGTTGATCTTAGCCTCAAATATGGCTAACGTATCCTTAAACATTCAAACAGACTTTAGTCCCAAATTGGATTATAGAAACTCCAAATCAACTTTGGTTCAAGGGTACATCTCTGAGCTCCTCTGACACCTGTCGTCGTAATCCTTCAACGACGTCAGAGAGGTGACGAGTCCTGATGGCCATATATCACTACGTTAAGTCGATCTTAGTCCCAAACAAGACTAATGTATCCTTAACGAACGTTTAAATCGATCTTAGCCTAAACATGGCTAACGTATCCTTAAACTAAAAACACCAAACCCAAATCTAAGTAAATACGGATTTGGACTAATCCACGTCCTACGGGCGACGATATCGCTTAGTCTCCGTATACAATCCACGGGCAACCACAAACAAAACAAACACACACGACACGAAATGAAATTCTGGAGAAGGAGAAAGTGGTTACCGCGATGCGGTAGCGTAATTAACTGCAGGGGCTTGCGCCTGCAGGGAAGAGCGTCCCCACAATCAAAAACCCCTCAAGCGAGGGGGAATCTGACGAAGTCTGCTACATCGGCCGCATCCGTCTAAACCCCCGATACACGGTGCCATAAATCAACTTGGCATCTTTGGAGAGGTAGACGGATAAAACCAAATAGCATCTGCCCCGAATCTCAGGCCCAGACGTTCACCGCGTCTCCGCCGCGTCTTTCGGAGGGGAACAGATTCTGGCACGCCCGGTGGGACCTCTTCCTCTTTCCACTCCACACTTCGTGTGTCGTGTTCGCGAACGAATCGCGGTTTGCTGTGGTTGCCTGTGGATTTGAGATACTAAGATTTGGTGTCTTGCTCCGTGCAGAAAACAGAAGATCAATGGCTTCAAACTGCACTACCTGCAACTGCAACTCTCGCTCGGTCCTTGCTGGAGGAGTGACTTATGGGCCCCAAGCGGCCTCCCTTTTCAAGATGCCAGTGGAGCAGGTAACTCAGGCCACCACTGGATTATTCTTCGGAACCATGCTCCCACCGTTGAGCTTCAATGCCACAATGACGTTGCAAGAAGCCCCAAAGAAGTCGGTCTTTGATCGGGTTACCACTGCCGCGACCCCTCTCAACGGGTCGCCCAACTTCAATACCTCAGTTTTCAACAGATTGGGCCAGAATGTCTACAAGCCCGCGATACCCGAAGCTGCCATCCCAAAGCGGATATCCATCCCGGCTCAAGCGGACGAAATCATTGGAAAGGCTCCTCCTTCCAAGAAATCAGTTTTTACAAGGTTGGCCATTCCGGTTGCTGCTCCAGGCGAGGTCTTCAAAGCTGCTTCCCCTGCTCAGAGGTCTGTCTTTGATAGATTAGACATTGCTTCTCAACGGGTGTCAGTCTTCGATAGGCTAGCACCAATAATAGTCTCTCCTCAAAGCAGGGGGCATGAAGAAGCTTATCCAACAACGGAGGTGATCTCATCCGCGCGACATGCTCGACGTCGCCACTGGCGCCGAGTGAGGAAGGCCGGGGGCAACCCCCCCTCACGATTCATGAGCCGTAAGGGTCTCACAAAGGTATTTCACCCTACAAGTCGTGAGGATCTTATAGGTGTATTTTCTTCTTACGAATCGTGAGGATTCCTAAGTGTTTGTTTCCTCTGTAAGTCGTAAGGATCCTACAGGAGGGTTTTCTCCTTGTAAATCGAGAGGACTTACAAGGGTCGTGCGAACATATCCCCAGTCACGGATGGATCTTGGTTAGGGAAATGTTTATTCGCGCCCGTGGATTGTATACAAGAGTCAGTATTGAGCCACTTGTAGGGCAATATCAGAAATTGTGGGGATTGCTTAAGCACAGTTTGAGGTCTCTGTAACTTAAGACTTTCAAATCCTATGAGCCGTGAGGGTCCCATAAGAGAGTTCTCCTTACGAGTCGTGAGGATCTCGCAAGTGTATTTTCTCCTTAGGAATCGTGGGGATCCCTAAGTGTGTTGCTCCTTTGTGAGTCGTAAGGATCTCACGCGGGTGGTTTCTCCTTACAAGGTCGAGAGGACCATGTAAGTGTTCTTTAACGAGGTTGCGCCCTTTCAGGTTTTCACAAACACTCGCCGGTAGTCCTGCTGTTTTTACTCATGGAGCCCTTTCAGGTTTTCATCCGTGCCCATTTTGCTTATGGACATACCGTTTTTTTAATTCTTTTTCTCTTTTTTTTTACGAGGTCGCGCCCTTTCGGGTTTTCACGAACACTCGCCGGTAGCCCTGCTGTTTTTTACTCACGGAGCCCTTTCGGGTTTTCATCCGTGCTCTTTTTGCTTATGGACATACCGTTTTTTTATTCTTTTTATTTTCTTTTTCTCTTTTTTTTTACGAGGTCGCGCCCTTTCGGGTTTTCACGAACACTCGCCGTTAGCCCTGCTGTTTTTACTCACGGAGCCCTTTCAGGTTTTCATCAGCGCCCCTTTTGCTTATGGACATACCGTTTTTATTTATTATACTTTTTTCTTTATTTATTTTTTTTTATTCATCTCGTCAGCCTAAGGATGCTGCGGTAGTAGTTTAAAGACGTTTCGGTCTGCTATTAGTTTAAGGACGTTTCGGTCCGACGTTGAGAAGGCCGGTTACTGCTGATAAAGTTTGAGCTTAGGAAGATAGCGAGCGGACATAGTCGTCGTCATCTATCATTGGCCTAGGCTGTGGCTCATTAAGCGTAGTATCTCTTTAAGAAGCGACCGTTTATCGGCCTGAAAGGCCTTTCACCGTGCATATCCATGAGTAGATAGGCCCCACCCTGGTAGACCTTATCTATGATGTACGGGCCTTCATAGTTTGGCTCGAATTTTCCTCGCTTGGCGCGATTGGGGATCATAGGCCTTTTGACCACTAAAACAAGTTCGCCTTGGCGGAATGTCCTCGGCCGGGTCAATCTTTCATATGAGGGCGTCATCTTTGCTTTATAAGCTTCCAGATTTTGTTGTGCTATTAGCCGGGTTTCATCAAGGGCGTCAAGCTCCTCAAGCCGAAGGTGGGCATTTTCTTCGTCCGTTAGCTCGTAGTGGACTGCCACTCGTAGAGAGGGTAACTCTATCTCGAGGGGGAGTACTGCTTCTGTACCGAACACCAACGCGTACGGCGTTGTGTTCGTGGCCGTCTTGAACGTAGTTCGATATGCCCAAAGAGCTTCTTGCAGTCTTTCGTGCCAGTCTTTCTTATTTCGGGACACCATTTTCTTTATGATCTTTGTCAAGGTCTTGTTGAAGGCTTCAGCTAGACCATTTGCTCGCGGATTGTAAACTGAAGAATATCTCCAGTCTATATTGTGCAACTGTGCAAAGCGACTGACCTTGTGGCTTCTGTAGGCTGGCCCGTTATCGGAGATGATCCGTCGCGGATTTCCAAACCGATATATGACATGCGTCTTGAAGAAATGGAGGATATTTTCCGTCTTCACTTCTCTTAACGGTATTGCTTCTGCCCATTTAGAGAAGTAGTCAGTCGTTGCTAGGATGAAACGATGTCCTCTAGACGATGGTGGTTCGATGGGGCCGACTATATCAGCCCCCCACATTTCGAATGGCCAGCTAGCCACCGTTGGATGTAGTGGATTTGGATGCTGGTGGATGAAGTCCCCATGAATTTGGCATGAGTGGCATTGCTTCGCATATTCGAGGCAGTCTTGAATCATCGTGGGCCAGTAGTAGCCCATCCGTTTTATCTTCAACTTCATCTTTGGGCCTGCTTGGTGAGAACCGCAGAGTCCGTCGTGAACTTCCTGGACGACCCTTTTCGCTTTGTCAGGTCCTAAGCATCTCAGCCACAAAGAATCAAATGACCTCTTGTACAGAGTATCGTTGACGAAGGCGAAAGACAGAGCTCGTTTCATGAGTTGATGTCTTGTGGATGCTTCTTCAGGCATTCGGTGGGACTTGAAGTAATCTATGAAGACTTCTCTCCAATCCTCGGCATTTTTCCACTCTTTTACTTGCAGGGTCGTCTGCTCGCTCACTCCCTTTTCTTCGGATGATTCCGGAGATATTTCTGCTGGGGCAAGCACTCGACGGCTTTGTACCACGATTCTAACGTCATCGAGGTTCTCGTCAGCCAATTCTTTAGCAAGTTTGGCCAATGCGTCTGCTTTGCTATTTTCCGCACGCGTTATGCTTTCCAAAGTATAGGAGGGAATTCGGGTCAACAGTTGTTGCACTTTTTCGCCGTACTTCACCAGTTCTGGCTTGAACGTTTGGTAGTCGCCGTTTACTTGACTAACGACCAGTTGAGAATCCCCATATATGAGGAGGTCTTCAATTCCCATGTCAATGGCGATCTCGAGGCCTGCTATCAAAGCTTCGTATTCGGCTTCATTGTTTGTCCTCGGCTTTGTTAAGGAGAAAGCGAAACGCATTATCCCTCCTTATGGAGTCACGATGATGAGGCCTACCCCCGATTTGATTATAGGGGTACTTTGTTTGCGCTTCTTCACGGAAGACGCTCCGTCGAAATAAAGCTCCCATCGGGTATTATCACCGTCGATCGCATCAAACGCATGTTTGTCTGGAAGATCGCAATTCAAAGGAGAATCGGCGGGTATCGGATGTTCAGCGAGGAAGTCGGCAATGGCCTGGCCTTTCACTGCCTTGAGAGGTTGGTACGTTATCGAGAACTCCATCAAGAGCAGGGCCCATTTAGCAAGTCGTCCCGTCAATATGGCCTTCGACATCAAATATTTAAGGGGGTCCACCTTTGAAATAAGACGGACCTCGTGCGCCAACGCATAGTGCCTGAGCTTTGTTATCGCGAAGATCAACGCCAGGCAGTGTTTTTCAATAGGGGAGTAATTGCTTTCTGCCCCCAGTAGAACTCGACTTAAGTAGTAAAGTGCTCTTTCTTTCCCCTGGTCATTCTCTTGCGCCCATAATGTGCCTAAAGAACCTTCGAGGGCGGTTGTATAAAGAATGAGAGGCTTTCCCTTAACTGGAGCAGCCAACACTAGCGGGTTTTGCAGGTACTGCTTGATTTCGTCTAGTGCACCTTGGCATTTTTTATCCCAGACGAATGGGGTTCCCTTCTTCATCAGGTGGCTGTAGGGACGGCACTTTCCTGAAAGATTGGCTATAAATCGCCGTATGTATGCGAGCTTCCCTTGGAGAGACCGCAGCTGCTTAAGAGTCTTTGGCGGAGGCATTTCCATAATCGCCTTGATCTTCGACGGATCTATCTCGATTCCTCGGTGTCGGACGATGAATCCTAAGAATTTGCCCGAGGAAACTCCGAATGCACACTTGAGCGTGGTTCATCTTCAAGTTGTATTGCCGAAGGCGTTGAAATACGGTCTTCAAATGCTCGAGATGTTCCTCGTATGATTTGCTTTTAACCACGAGATCGTCGATATAGCATTCAACGATTTCGTGTGTAAGGTCATCGAAGATCTTCGTCATGGCCCTTTGATAAGTGGCACCGGCATTCTTTAAACCGAAAGGCATTACTTTATAACAAAATATCCCTAGAGGGGTCCTGAAGGCGGTATGCTTCTGGTCTTCAGGATGCATTTTTATCTGATTATACCCCGATGAGCCGTCCATGAAGGAGAAAACCTCATGAGTGGACGTATTGTCTATCATCAGTTCGGTGACTGGCACCGGGAAATCGTCTTTCGGGCAGGCTTTATTGAGATCCCGGAAGTCTACGCATATGCGCACTGTCCCATTTTTCTTCATCACCGGGACGATGTTGGCGATCCATTCAGGGTATTGAACTTCCTGGATGAAGCCAGAGTCGATCAGCTTCTTGACCTCGACATTGATACTCATCTCAAGCTCGAGCCGCATTCTCCTCGGCGCCTGTTTGACTGGCTTGATGTCCGGGGATATCGCCAATCTGTGTACAGCAATTTCTGGATCTAGTCCCGTCATTTCGGAATAGTTCCATGCGAAGCAATCTCTATGCTGTAGAAGCACGTCCTTTAACGCAGCTACCCTTTCTTCAGATAGTAACTCGCTGATGAATGTCGGTCGTAGATCGTTTGCCGTCCCCAACTCAATTTTCTTGAGGTTATCTGCAGTGGTATGGATTCCATCTTCCAGCTCTTTTGGCGCTGGTGGGAATTCTGAGATTATCTCGTCGTTGCTGTTTTCAAAGCACCGGGGAAGATCATCCATGTTCTCGGGCTCTTCCCTTGATATCATTATCACGTGACAAGTACGAATTCGCTTCCAATCCCAATGCGGAACTGGTTCTTCTTTTGTGGCCTTGGGCTCGTGCTTTTATGGTGGTGCTACCCTCCAGTTGTCGGACAGAGCGAACTTGCCAAGCTGATACTGATCTTCGACCCAATTCTTGAAGATGAAGCAGTCCTCGAGAAGATGCCCTATCACTCGGTGATAAAAGCAATAGTCCGGGTGTGAGACCTCGCCTGCTTGTTCCGGGTGTTTAGACTCCGGCAATGTAAGCATTTGATGTTTTAGAGCAAGGTCAAGTATCTTCTTCGTCTTATCCCGAGGAAATGAGTACGCTCGACCCATTTTCTTCATGAGGGATAGATCAATGACGCTCGACTCCCGTTTGCGTGGCTTCTTAGCCCTGCTTTGTTGTTGTTGAGCGCCTTCTTGGCCTTTCGACTTATTTCTACTTTTGCGCTGAGTCTTCTTTATAACAGGTTGACATGGAGCGGCCTTTTCATCTTTCACGGCCTGTTGGAGAAGGCGTTGCGTCTTGGCTTTCTCATAGATGACAATTTCGCGGTTATGATCGTCTCGGAATTTTTGACCCACTTCCCTTATAAGCTTGTCCATTTGTTCTTCGAACGACGGACTGGGCACTTTTACATCCGGAACTTTCATTGTCTCAGGATTAGCGTCCTCCCATTGAGCATCCGCTTCTTCATCGAAGTCATACACGACATAGCAGCTGTTTAGTAGCTCCCGTTTTTTTGACCGGACGTATCCAAGCCCAATTATTTCCATTCTCCCATTAGGCAGTTTGCGTTGAGTCCCGGGAACGTTCCAGACTTTGTCATAGAACTTGGCTTTTTGAACGGTCTGCTTGAAGGATATCCCCTGGCGTTTCAGCAGCTTTTTCAAACCCTCTGTATAATATCTGGAAAGACGAATAGGCTGAAGCCTGTCGAGCGCAGGATCCACGCCATGCCAGATTTCTTTTTTTATCCTGGTTTCTTCAGAGCGGTAGAACAGAATTGCTTTCTCGCTTTCTCGCCTGGGAGGGATGTAGAATGTTTGTAGCTCTTCTACATTGTAAATATTAAGTGCATCCAGTTCCTTATGGTGTTTAAGCGGCACTATGGCGACTTGTAGACTTTGCTCTTCGTCAGCGGACGTTCGTATGGAAGGTCGAGCAGAGAATACAACACGGAT
Source organism: Agapanthus africanus (assembly GCA_030015575.1). Classification (NCBI taxonomy): domain Eukaryota; kingdom Viridiplantae; phylum Streptophyta; class Magnoliopsida; order Asparagales; family Amaryllidaceae; genus Agapanthus; species Agapanthus africanus. The sequence goes on along the minus strand of CM057342.1, from coordinate 12,884,085 downwards.
CTCATCTTCCGAGTCGCTACCAAAGATCAACGTAGGAGCGGACGATCCTGGCTTGTTGTGTTGGGGCGGACCCGAATACACTATCTCCTCTTCCTCTTCGGTATCACTGCCGAAGACAGGGATGGTGGCGTTAGCTTTATTCTCCGGTTTGTGACACTTCTCCGTATCTTCGAAATCCGATAAGAAATATTTGGCATCTTCGTATTTGCGGACCTCGTTCACAGAGAACGGGTTCAGTTCTCCCGTCACGGTATACTCGAAACCATCCTTAAAATACTTCATACACTGATGTTGTGTAGAAGGGATGATGTTGTACTCGTGTAACCATGGCCGGCTGAGCAAAGCGTTGTAGCATGTCTTGGCGTCTATGACGTGGAACTTAACGTCCGTGACGAGTAGCCCGAAGCGTAGCGTCAGTATCACAGACCCAAGAGTTCTTGATGACTGGGAGTCAAACCCGGAGATGGTGATCTTGTCACGAGCAAGGTGCTGGACGCTCATGCAGATTTCTCTTAACACCCGCACGTTGAGGAGATTAACGGAGGACCCGTTATCGATCAGGATTTTGCCTATCTTTATATCATGGCAGTATCCCGAGACATAGAGAGGGCGATTGTGTTCGCACGTCCCAAGTAGAAGGTCTTCATCGCCAAAAGTAACATCGGCTGTGTGCGCTTCCTCCAATTCATCCTTCATCTTTTCCTCGGCCAGGCATGCTTGGAATTGTTTTGGGTCTTGGAGCGCCTTAATCAACGAATCTCTCGCCTCTTTTGATTGCAAAAGGGCGTCAAAAATGCTGAGTTGTGAGGGCAGCTTTCTCAGATGTGCTAAGACGTTGTAATCCACCTTATTCTTCTTCGACGGGTTGTTGGCGTTTAGCTCTTCCAGAACTTGGTCATCTAAGTCGATATCTTCAGAGACCTTTTCTTTCCCTTTATCTTTTCTGCTTTAGGGTCCGAGGTTCTTTTCAGGCAGCGTCCGATTCCGCAGCCGAATATTTTCGCAGACCTTCGGTTCTTCTTCTTTTCTCGAAGCGGACTCTTTAAAGAGAGGGGAAAGTTCTAGCTCTTCATCAGAATCACTCCCGAATGTAGGCGCTTGTGATCTACCGGTGTTAACCATGCAACAATCGCCAGCAGTTCTTTTAAGCCCTTCGGTCGTATTTCTTTGCTCTTAACGAGTTTTACGTTTTTCCCACTTAAAGCGTTGTCGATGAGCAACATATCCTTACCACCATCTATCGAAAGCTTTGCACTCTTGAGTGGGGTGCGAAATCTTTTGATGATATAAGCAATAGGAGGGGTACGTTTCCATTTCACCAGTGATGTTTCCTTCAGAGGATGGTAGCTTCATGCCCATTGATATGGCCTTAGCAAACTTTTTCCTCATCTTGAATTGGCTTTTGTCGGTAGCGGAGGTGTTTAGCTTCAACGGGATCGTCTCAGCTCCTTCATCAAGTCGCTGGCGCTTGGCCCTTTCAAATATAGCCGCCTCGCGCTCCTGATCAGCTTTACTTTTCAACTGAGCTTTATTAAGGAATGCATCAATTACTTCATCTGATGGCCCCAAAACTTTTGGTTCAGGATCTGCCCCCAGCTTTTCGGTGCAAGGAGTCTCCTCATCGTTCGTGATCGAATGGGAAATCATATGACAGCTCGCCACATATTCCTCGGATTCATCCGATGAACTTTCTCCCTCATCTTCTTCTTGAAAGACGTGATTAAGGAACTCTTGGAGCGTAATGGGAGTCTGTGCCTTTTGGTTGTATTCATCCAGCACGTCAATTTGCTTTTGTAAGTCCGTGCGCTTGTCGCCGGGCTTCACGGGCTTCTTAGATTTCTTCTTCTTCTTTTTCGAAGATTTTGACGGCTGGCTGCAAGTGCTTGAGTCACCACCATCGGTCTTTGGAGTTGTACGCGGCTTCAACATCCCCTCAATGACCTGCGGTTCCAACGGGTTCTTCCACTTGATCGCTGGACATGCCTGAAGATCGTTTAGCATCCTCTTTGTCTTGGCTGATAATACAACCTCCCAAGGAGCTTCTTCAATGACGGAGCATGTTGCCCCCGGCGTATTCGTCCCCTTAGAGGTGTGGGGCTGCGGGGGAATCACCTTCCATTTGTCAGATAACGCGAACTTGCCCTGTCGGTACTGGTTTTCAAGCCAATTCTTGAAAACGTAGCAATCTTCGATCGGATGGCCTAGTACTCGATGATAAGGATAGTAGTTGGGCTCGTTGACGTCACTTGGTTGCAACGGACGTTTTGGATCCGGCAGATTTATGAGTCTGTTGCGCAACGCCAGCTCGAATAACCTCCTCGTTTTATCGCGGGGAAAGGAATAAGGACGTCCCATCCTATCCTCAAGGGGTACGTATGGGCGCATATTATTTTGACGAGCAACCGGCTTCGGGTCGTTCGGTTGTTGTTGAGCATTAGCGACGACGATCGCTTTTCCCTTCCCTTTGTCATTTTGGGAGTCCGGCCTTGGAAGAGGGGGTTTATGTCCCATCTGATCCATCTGCGCTAGCTTGTCAATCAAGGCCTGGAAGGTAGTTGGCTTGAAAAACATCATAAATTGCAAGATGGTTGCTTGCGGATCAAGGGTTCCCACAAACATACCCACTGCGGGAGCTTCTTCAATGCGCTGCTCGCACTTCGACCACAAGTTCCGCCACCGTATAGCATACTGAACCCACGTCTCGCTTGGCTTTACCCTGGCGTTAATCAGTACTGTCATCGGGGTACGTTCACTGGCGCTTGCAAAACGCTGAGTAAATAGTAGCTCCATCTCCGCGAAGGTTTTGATAGAGTCGTTCGGGAGCTCAGAGTACCACTCGAATGCCGTATCTGATAAACTTCCAACAAACTGGCGAAGCAACAGCTTGTCATCACCGCCGGTGTTACCGCAGAGTGCCCTGAACTGGGCAACATGTTGGTGAGGATTGCCCGTCCCCTTATAGACATGGAACTTGGGAATTGTGTAACCGGGTGGGTACTTGATTTGATCGTACCAACTTGGATATGGCCGCCCCGTTTTTACGACCTGGCCGGCTGCTTCGGTCACATGATGAACCCGTATTTGTTGGGCGATTTACTCATCCAAATCAGCTTTGGAGATTGTATCCTCTTTAGCCGTCGACAAAGCTGGTGGAGGATTTGATGTCTCTCCCCTATCGTCTCCAAGGACGATCGGGGGCTCTTCGGTCGGAGGATCTTGTTGTATCATCATCCCTATCATGTCTTGGAAGAGGAGGCCCATACACTGTATGTTGGCTGCTTGTTCAGCAGCCTCTTTGTCCTTCTTCTCCAATATCCGACGAAGGAATTCAGCGTCGGTTTCTTCCTCCTGGCGCTCATCTGAGGACGTTTCAGGATTTTCTTTTGGCCCTGTAAGTGCGGCCATAACATTCATCATTTCTTGAAGCTTTTGCTGTTGCTCCTGCGCCTTGGTCACTGATCGGGTAAGCGGTCGATGACCCGTAGATATGCGGCTATCTTCTTTTCCAGACGCCACATAGACTGTATGAACTATAATGCCACCTGACTTAGGGCGTTTGGGTTCACCACTTCAGATATTTGTCACCGGCGCGGGGGTTTTCTCTGGCCTTCTTCTTTTGTGGGCCGTTGCAGTGGGCACCCTAGCGATCGTTGTCCCTTGCTGTTCAATAGGACGGTCTTTTCCTTTTTGCACCTTCATCTTCTTTCGTTGACGGGAGTGATCCGGGTCGATCACGGAGTCTTGAACCCTCCTCCAAACTTTATAAATTCTTGAGGACAGCCGTTGATGGGCTGTTCTTGCTTCGTTTCTGGAGCTCTCTCCGCAGGTGGAGGAGATCTCTTCAGTGTAGCGGTTGGAGAGTTCTTACGTACCCTCCTCAGCAGTTCAAAGCTGTTCCCGGTTGGAACAGCAGCGTTGACTTCCACCGCTGGAGCCGGTGGAGTGAGCCCTGAGGGGGAGTTGCCCCCTGCCTTCCTCACTCGTTGCCAATGGCGACGTCGAGCATGACGAGCCGTTGGGACTGGCTCGGAGATTGAGACATCTTCTTTTTGCCCCCTGTCTGAATGAGGCGCCGCCGGTGTTAACCTCTTAAAGACTGAGGTTGTCTTTTGAGGGGTGATATTCAACATGTCGAAGACGGATCCTCGAGCAGGGGCAGGAGCAGGAATCGTCAGTCTTGAAAAGACTGACTCTTTGACAGGGGAAGCCGCCTTGACGACTTCTGGAGCAGCAGTTATTGCTTTCCTTGGGATAGCCAGTTTAGAATTCTGATTTAGCCTGGTGAAAACAGAGGCTGTCGGTTTGGTAGCAGGCGACCCGTTGACAGGGGCCGTCGTAGCAGTGAGCCGGTCGAAGACCGACTTTTTGTTCACTTCCGGTGCAGGTATTGGCGTAGGAAAGCTTGTCGGTGGGATCATGGTCCCGAAGAACAGGCCAGTGGTGGCTTGGGTCACCTGGTCTACCGGCAGAGCGAGGAAGGAAGCCGCTTGGGGCCCATATGCTACACCTCCAGGTGAGGTGGCGCGTCCGTTGCAGTGGCACTTCGAGCAGTTGGTGCAGTTAGAGGCCATTGAATCTTGAGTTCAGCGCCAGGCAAGAGACCAAATCTTAGTAACTTGAAATCCGAAGGCAACCATTTAACAAACCGCGATTGGTTCACGAAGACGACACACGAAGTGTGGAGTGGAAAGAGGAAAAGGTCCCACCGGGTGTGCCAGAATCTGTTCCCCTCCGAACGGCGGCGCACAGGACCGCGATGGCCTGACGCTGGGGTTCGGGGCAGATGCTATTTGGTTTTATCCGTCCACCTCTCCGAAGATGCCAAATTGATTTATGGCACCGTGTATCGGAGGTTTAGACGGATGCGGCCGATGTAGCAGACTTCGTCAGATTCCCCCTCGTTTGAGGGGTTTTTGATTGTGGGGACGCTCTTCCCTGCAGGCGCAAGCCCCTGCAGTTAATTACGCTACCGCATCGCGGTAACAACTTTCTCCTTCTCCAGAATTTCACTTCGTGTCGTGTGTGTTTGTTTTGTTTGTGGTTGCCCGTGGATTGTATACGGAAACTGAGTAATGTCGTCGTCCGTAGGACGTGGATTAGTCCAAATCCGTATTTACTTAGATTTGGGTTTGGTGTTTTGGTTTAAGGATATGTTGGCCGTACATAGGCTAAGATCGACTTAAACGTTTGTCAAGGATACGTTAGTCTGATTTGAGACTAAGATCAACTTAACGGGATCGTTTGGATCCGACGAAAGAGCATTTGGGGGCTCTATTGTTCCAGTTTAGGGACGTAGGGGTCCATATTCCAGTTTAGGGACGTAGGGATCCATGTTCCAGTTTAGGGACGTGGGGGTCTATCGCCAGTTTAGGGACGTGGTGGTCTATGTTCCAGTTTAGGGACGTGGTGGTCTATCATTAGTTTAAGGACGTTTCGGTCCGACATTAGTTTAAGGACGTTTCGGTCCACGAGTTTAAGGACCCCGTAGTCCATATACGTGTGTGGTCGTCGGGACCTGTCACCTCTCTGACGTCGTTGAAGGATTACAACGACGGGTGTCAGAGGAGTTCGGAGATGTACCCTCGAACCGGTAGTAAATTGATTTAAGAGAGCAATCTTGCTCAGTCAATTTAATTTGAGGACTTACGGCCAAAATTGGGCTAAGTCCAGCTGAAAATGTTCAACATTTTATTTGCTTTTGCATTGCATTTCTTTTTATTTTTATTTGGGCTCTACCCATAAAGGATGCGAAGCATCAATTTGTTTTGGGCTCTGCCCTTTTTTTTAAAATGCATAGCATTCTTATTCTTTTGCTTGGGCTCTGCCCATTTATAAATGATGTAGAGCATCAATTTAATTAGGCATGCTTGGTCTTTTTGATTTGGGCCTGGCCCTTTAAGAAATGCCTTGCATTTGTCAGGCGCTTTGCGCCAGTCAGAGAGCGCAAGCGCTTGTAGTGTTGACACGTATCGCGTAAGCGCAGTGCGCCGCGCTAATGCGCTGCGCCTGCGCTGCTGACGCGTGGCGCGCTCTGGTGGCTTGCGCCAATCCAGGAGCGCAACTGCGCAGTTTGCAAGTGCAAGGCACTATGATTTAAGAATCTTTTAGATTTAAGAACCAATGGCTCATAAAAGAAGTGCAAAGCACTATTCGTTTCCTTGATCTAATTTAGATCAAAGAAAAACAAGTTTTTCTTTTTATTTCAGGAACCAAAAGTTCATAAAAAGTGCTGAGCACTATTTTATTTTATTTTATTTTTATTGAAGATCATTGATCTTGTTTTTAGATCTATGATCTGTTCATAAGAGAACTTTCACTTTTTCTAAAGGTTTTTACCTTTTTGTTCTTGAGGAGTTTTTAGAGTTCTCTTTTTTTTCCAGAAAAAAAATGTTCCTTCTTTTGAATTGAGGCCTAGGGTCTTTTTTATAGTGCCCATAAATTAGTTAAATTTGTTAAAGAGATCTTTCTCTGAGTGATTTGGGGAATCTCTCTCACCGTTGGATCTTTGATCCAAAGGCCTCTGCTTTACAGAAGAAAATCTTCTTGTTTTAACAAGAACAGAAAGATTTCTTTAAATCACCATTCTGTTTTGCGCAACTCCCCAGCGCTTGACGCGTGTCGCCCAGCGCAGCGCCTGCGCAGCTGTGCTTGCGCAACTGCGCAGACACGTGTCGTGAAGTGCCGCGCTTGCGCAGCTGTGCTTGCGCAGCTGTGCTTGCGCAACTGCGCCGACACGTGTCGCGCAGTGCAGCGCTTGCGCAGCTGTGCTTGCGCAACTGCGCCGACACGTGTCGCACAGTGCAGCGCTTGCGCAACTGAAACGTTGCTTCCTTTACTTTTTTGTTTTAAACAGAGCTTTGCTCTGATTGGTTGCGCTGCCTCGGGCACTGCGCTAATGCGTCTGCGCCAGACACGTGGCGTCCTGCGCTCAGCGCAGAGGATCTGAAGCGTTGCTTCATTTATTGAAACTTAGATTTTGGGCAAATCGGAAGCGTCGCTTCTCCTGAGATATCTTTTCATCTCCTTTTTTCAAGTCAAACTCGTATTTCCAAAATTCTGATTTCCCGGGCCTTGGAAATGATTTCATTGTGCACAGAATCTTCTGCGCCTGGGTCTATATATATAATTCGAGGCTGAGCCTTTTCTTCTCTCATTTTTAGAGAACTTCTTCGATCATGGCTTGCAATCGCCCTCATGCCCGCCGACAACCATGGGAGGTGCCGATTCGGGACATTATTCCCCGTTTTGCTGCGCGTCTGGTGGATCCTTCTCTCTCGGACGAGCAGTGCGATGCTGCACTGCACGAGCTTTTGACTCGTGTGGGGTCTCCTCTCCCTCTGAATTCCATTTGGCTTCGGATGATTCTTGCCTCGGTGCTCGCCGACATTTTCCCTCCTCCAGCAGAGATGTCCTCGGCAATGCTGGATACCGCCGAGGACAAGATTGAGTGCTTTCTTGAAGCGCACCTGATCACCAAAGCCCTAAGGGACTGCTCTCTCCACTTGCTGAGCCAGATACGGGCTCGTTGGGTTGTCATCGCCACTATTTCCCGGGAGTGCGGCGTCGATCGTTGGATGGCTACCCCTCGGGAGGATCGCCGTTTCGACATGATGGAGAAGACGGAGAGAGAACTGAATAATCTCCTCTTTCTTTTTGTGAATCCCTGTCTTTCTGATCCCGTATTCGGTGATCTTTTTTAACTGTAATAACAATAATAATGAATAAGTATTTTTCTTTTTAATCAAGTACTTCATTGTCTGTTAAGGGTTCTTTTATTTCATTTCTCTGTTGCGCTTGTGCATCGTATAATTTTAATTTGTTATTATCAAATGCATGTAATTTCGCAAGGGTAAATTGCCTTTAGCACTTAACCTTTTCCTTTCTACGAAACGGTGCATCTGCGCTAGCGTATCTGCACTGACACGTGTCACACAGCGCAAAGCGCAGCGCAACTGCGCTAGCGCAACTGCGCCGACACGTGTCATGTAGCGCAACGCGCAACGCAACTGCGCAAGCGCGTCTGTGCTGACACACATCGCGTAGCGCACCGCTCGTGTAGCTGAAGCGTTACTCCCTTTAACAGAGATTTGCTCTGATTGAGCGCGGCGTCCATCTACGCTAGGCACGTGGCGCGTTGCGCGCAGCGCAAAGGATCTGAAGCGCTGCTTCATTTATTGAAGTTTAAATTTTCAAAGCTAAGCTTTGCTTCTGATTGGGGGAAGATGAAGCGTTGCTTCATCTTCCACCTCGGAATTTGATCAGAGCTTTGCTCCGATTGGGGTAAACAGGTGGAAGCGCTAATCGGTATGCCACTTCACCGACTCGTTCGAGTATGTCGAACGGTCCAATGTATCTCGGACTCAACTTACCCCATCTTCCAAATCGGATCACTCCGCGGTTAGGACATATCTTCAAGAATACATGATCTCCTGGCTGGAACTCCAAGTGTCGCCACTTCGCATCAGCCCAGTGTTTCTGTCTATCTTGAGCTATGCGCATTGTTTCCCTGATAGTACGAACCACATCAACGGTCGCTACTATCATCTCTGGTCCAAGGAGTTCCCTACCTCCGATGCCGTCCCAACTTAATAGCGATCGACACTTCCTTCCATATAATGCTGCAAAAGGTGTCATTCCTATACTTGCTTGGTAGCTGTTGTTGTATGCGAACTCCACAGGGTGCAAGTGATCTTCCCACGATCCTTTGAAGTCGAGCATACATGCTCTGAGCATATCCTCCAAGACCTGAATAGTTCATTCCGACTGACCATCTGTTTGTGGATGATAAGCCGTGCTGAAGTTCAGACTTGTTCCCAAGCTAGCTTGCAGACTCTGCCAAAATTGCGATCGGAACCTGGTGTCACGATCGGAGACAATGCAGACCGGTACTCCATGAAGTCTCACAATTTCCTGTATGAGTTCATGGGTATCAGAGATAGTACATTATGAAGAGTTTTAAATCTAAATTAGATTATTACCTCCATGTACTTCTTCGCTAGTGCCTCAGTTGATTGGCCAACTCGAAATGGGATGAAGTGAGCCGACTTTGTGAGTCGATCCACAATGACCCAAATCGCATCGTTACCCTTTGTGCTGTGAGGAAGGGCAGTTACAAAGTCCATCG